>JANRMT010062840.1:48042724-48074830 GCA_026402145.1 Polypterus bichir lapradei | reverse complement strand
TCTAGCTAGCTATCTAATCCTGCCTACTATACTACAAATTAATATCTGTCTATTTGTCCATCTATCTGTCTACCTAATCCTGCCTACTATACTACAAATTAATATCTATCTATCACTCTTTAGACCCTCTTTACTCCAGCCAATGGCTGATCCTATCTTTTTTTATTCCCTATAGACACCATCATGTAACTGTTATTTTACACCACTTTCTTATTGCAGTAAGCAGGGGGGCGCAGTAGGCACCCCAACATTTCAATTGGACTTGTGTGTTCCTCTCGGTTGACGAGAATGTGTTTAGAAAAAAAAATCAGAGATGTGTCTCTTCGATGAGGCACAGAAGCGAGACTTCACTGAAGTACAGAGCAGTAGCTCAGCTTTGGAGGAGCACTCTTCTAAATTAATGAAAAGGGAAAGAAATTAGCAGGCACGGATGGTGAAGCCCTTCACAATTATTATGCTATCATGGAGGATGTTAATCAGCACGCTTATCCCGGTGTAATGGAGTGGAAGAAGAGGCATTAATATGGTACTTGAATTTAGCATTCAGTGCCCTGAAAGTGGAAGATGGGAAGATGAACTATAAATATTCGCCAGAAAGGTTACGCTGCTAATTAGAAAGCATTTTCTTGCTTTCGCCCAATCACCTGAAGATGTGGAACTCAAGAATGTCTTCAGAGTGACATGAATTAGGCTAATTCATAGCTGAGGGGAATGTTTTTGCTTTCGATTTCTAAGTGGCTTGGATGGGATGGTCACACAATACTTAGTCCTGTCTAAAAATCTCTCTGCCTTCTCAAACTGGCAGAACAAAACCTCCTGCCTTTTTGGGTATTTCTTATTAGGACTTGACACACCTGCCCATCTAAAAGTCCTGCATCGCCACACCTTCTCATCTCATCTCTCTCTCTATCCCACTAAAGACTGGCCACTCTTCCCCTCATCACCTCACCTACTGTACTTCCTGTACAACCAACTCCAATCACATGTCTCTTATGAGACGTGGGGTCTCAAATTTAACGAAATGGGTGTGAGGTCCCCTAAAAGGAGCATAAAGGCAGGGCAACCACCAACCCAACTGACCCAAGGAAACTCAAATCCAAAGTCTGAGGCTGCGTGCACTCTGGAGCAGGTCCTCTCTGTATTTGGTTGCCCATCATCATTTCCTCAATAATGGCCAGTCTCAACTTGCTGCCACTATAGAGATGGTATTAGTCAACTGATGAGCATTTCCTGGTCTTCCTCCAGATGTAGTGCTTGGAGTTCTGCTCAGAAAGTTCAATTATATGTCTCATTAGTTCAAGGAGAATCTTTTGCCCTGTTGATCTTAAAGTCTTTCAAGTGCCATTTGGTAAGAGTGGCTTCTATCTAGCCAGTCTACCATAAACGCCTGATTGATGGAGTGCTGCTGAGATGGCCATCTTCCCAACAGGTTCATCCATCTCAGCAGAAGACGTCTGTAGCTCTCTTAGAGTGGCCATTGGGTTCTCGGTCACCTTCCTGACCCAAAGCCTGTCTTGCCTAGTTACTCAGTATGGCTGGCTGGCCAACTCTAGGAGAAGTCCTGGTGGTTCCAAACATCTTAAATTCCACAATTCTTGAGGACACTGTGCTCCTGGGAACACTCAAAGCTTAAGTATTGGTTTTATCCCCTTGCCCTGATCTACGCCTCACCACAATTTGACCACAGAGATCTACAGAGAGCTCCTTGAAATGATAAACTCTTAATGTTTCTAACTTCAAAAACATCCTCTCAGGAGGTGTGGTTTCCATGTAGACCTGAATGGACCCAAGTTATAGAGCTTCCGTTTAGCCTCACTAATAACGGTTCAAAGCGTGCATGCAATCATCATTGTCATCAGTCATTTGAACTTGAGATATTACTTCCTATACGAAAGACTTCAGAAAGCTTAACATGTAGAAACAAACATGGCGCTTCCGGAGGTTCAATTTCGAAGCCTAAACACACCGCTCTGGATCCCGCAGCCTGTCCCCTACACTTTCACTGGTATCCTCTGTTTCAACCGAGGTAGGAAAGTAAAAATGGATACGTAAACTATTGATCAACCCATTATTGAAACAAAAATTATTCTACTTCTGGAAGAGCTCCATGAACGAATTTGTTCTGATGTTAAGACATCGATTACGGCCTTAAAACGAGACATAGCAGATATTGCAGAACGCACGTCACATATGGAAACAAGAATATTTGAATTTATGAAGGTTCATAATGAAATTGTAATGGAGGAGACAATAAGCAAGCCGTCTGGGAAGATTACTGCTTTGGAAGATCGCTCCAGACAGAGTAATGTTAGACTGATAGGGATCCCGGAGGAAATAGATAATATGCAACTGCCACAATACTTGCAAAAATTTCTAAGTGCACTCTTGCCAAACCTTGAATTGGTGGGTCTGACGATAGATAACTGCCATAGGCGGCGTAAACCTAAACATGTTTTTGTGAATTCACCCAGGGATGTTATATTTCGCCTGCATTTTTATCACATTAAAGAGAGGCTCATGCAAATGGCAAGAAGTAGTAAAACTCTTCTAGACCCTTACAACGAGATAACGATTTTCAATGATCTTTCACCGGAAAAAAATACTCTCAGGGTCAGAAAACTCCAGAAAAACTTAATTTAAAATCTTAATGAGAATGCAAGAAAAATGTAAGAATATCAATCATAACAGAGCAGTGGATTTGTTTAGTATTTTCTTGGAAAAGTTACAATATTTTGGAGGCCCCTTTAGGCCTGTGTATACCAAAGTCTGCCAACTGAGTTTAGGGTCAGGCTACCAAAGGTGAGGCCTGTTCAAGGCAGGATAGGGAAGGCCCTGGCGTAGCTTAGAGATCTTTAAGGGTGTGACATCCCTTTGCTATTTTTAGTGCACACTCAAATCAGAACAGGTCTTTTGTGAGGGAATTGCATTTGCAGCTCTGAGATGCACTCTCTTTAGGTTTAGTTAGGTTTTTATTTAAAGTTTCTAAATTTTAAATCAATGTTGAATTGATTATTGTGCTGCTCACACAACAATTCAACCGCCACCTCACATTTGGGTTACTGGTGCAGGGTGACAGCAATTTTAAGAGAGGATGAATGCAGGAGATGACACAGAGAAGTCAGAATTCAAGCGGGGATCATAGCCAGGAAAACTAAAATGAGATGAACAAAGCTCAGAATGTGTGGCTAGAATTGTAGTCAAGGATCATATTAAAAATCCATTCCCTCTTTTGTGAACGGTCATTTTGTGGAGAATGTAAGAGTTGAATTTGAACCTCTGGTTCGATGTACACCTAGCATGTGCTGAGTCCCATATTCTTCTGAGCTTATGCTCAAAGGGTGTAGCTGTTACTTTATTATTCACTACTAGCCATTCCCCGCGGCTCCGCCCACGTAGTAGTGCAACAGGACAAACTTTAAAAATCAATAAACAAACGGGTATCACTAGCTAAGCGGAGTGAAGTTACGCTCCAAAACACAGAGGTAGACCAACTCCCCACTCCTGAAGTCATGCTTCCCCCTCCCCTCGTCCCACAGCCTCCATCTTGGATTAGCGAGAATATATCACTCCTGCAAGCAAACTATGATGCTTAGCAAGATGAGAGAAGTCGCAAAATCAACCGGAATGTTCAAGCAAATTCTACAAGAAAACATGATCTAAATCCTTTAAGTAGTTCTCTCGTTCACTAGCTAAGCGAAGGTACGGTACATTTCACGAGGATGGAGCGTGAGTGAGGAGGGCCCCGCCTACTAAGTCTCTCTCTTTCAGATTCACGCAAATAAATCGGTACCACAAGCGAACTCTGATACTTAGCTCGATGAGAGAAGTGACAAAATCAACCGGAATGTTCAAGCAAATTCTAGAAAAAAACACAATCTAAATCCATTAAAAGCGGACAGACATACAGACAGACAGACGTTGGATTATATATATATAGAGATGATAAATGCATTTTTAGTTATTTTTATATCTCTCTATTATAATAAAAAAAATTGCGACGAGACAAGACTTTTTCCCGGGGATTAGACGTGATCTTTTGAAGACAGACAGAGAGACAGAGACTCTTTCACTTCCTGTGAGACGGACAAGTCACGTCATACTTACAACCTTCAGACGCAAGTCCCGTGATACACAGGCAGAGCAGGTTAGAGATAATGGAAGTAGGAAAATTCGAAAGTCTCAAAAAATGAAAGTAAAGATCGCATTAGCGCAAACAAATGGACAATATTACTCTGGGAAATAACGGAACAGCGAAAAGAGATCGAATATTCAGGTGCTGTACAGGCTTTTAAACGTTTGAAGTGCCGCACGAAATGCAGATCACGTGGCACGGCAGCAGCAGCAAGCCAGCAGCTGATCGAGCAAAGAGGAGGTGAAAAAAACACCAGTTACATGTTTCCCAATGTATTACCATTTAAGAGGGGTTTGGGAGCAGCGACCATGACAGCCCCTTTCTTCACAATGGCACCTACCGCTGGCGGTGGGGGGTGGGGGGAGTTAGGGGTAGGCGAGCGAATTGCAGATCACGCGTGACGGCAGCAGCAGCCCGCCACCAGCTGCTCGAGTAAAGAGGAGTTAAAAAAAATGTATTTCTTTCCCATTGTATCACCGTTTAAGAGGGGTTTGACAGAGGCGGCTGCTGGCAGGGGGGAAAAGGGGTTGGCGAGCAAAGCGAGCAGGGGGTGAAGCACCCTACTAAAGCTTAAAAGAAAATATTATATGTGAAGGTGTAATCATTGTTCTATTGTTATGCGCTAAGTTTCCTGTTGATGGCAGACGTAGGAAACATATGGTTCAGAACAATAAAAATGAACGTGCATCCCGTGCATGGAGTGAACCCTCCTGAAACGTCACTTTCTCTTAAGGACTATCGGTCAAACTAGTTGTCGGGGTTGATTGTGGTTATTTAAGGTATCAACGCTTGTCATGTCCCGTTAGCAACTGGGTGCAACTAAACAGGTTAAAGGTTTTCTGATTATGTACTGAATTCCTTTTTGAGTAGTGATCTATTCAATGACGTGTACACGTATAGCGCAGAAGACGCTCGTTCCTTTGCAACACTCACTAAAAGATACGCTGTTGCCCCTTGCAAGATTTAGATAAAGAATAACGACTGACGCTTTCTCCCGCCTGTGTTTTTTCTTGCTTAAACCAGTCCATTCCAGTTATTGGGGAGGTGTCCATAGAAATTTTCTTCCACAAGAACAAAAAATAGTCCTGATCTCTGCCTCAGCACAATTTGATCGCGGGGGTCTGCAGAGTCTTCCTTCTTGGTTTGGTTTGTATCCCGACGTGGAGCGGACAATTGTTGGAATCCTCTATATCCGCAGGTCCATGTGTGCCTTTCTAAAACGATGTCCAGTCAGTTCAGTTTGCCACAGATGGGCTGCAATCAGGTTCTAGACCCATCTCGAGGAGAATGAGAGCAAACAAGTTGGGGTGGTGAGGTGCCACAGCAAAGGATCCGACTACTTCTAGGAGTGTGAGATTTCAGTTTGTGATTTTTAATAAATACACAAACCTTTCTGAGTTTGTCATCATGGGTTATTGAGTGTGGAATGATGGGTAAAAATGGCAAATGTATCCGTTTAAAAATTAAATTTACAGCATACTAAAGTGAGCTGATCGTGATGGGGGTCTGCATTCTTTCTGTATGTCAACACCACTTTATTAGGGTCTTGCTCTGTGCCGCTTTCTCCTGCCTGCCATTCCTCCATTGATGTTATCCCTCTGCGCGGGTTCAATCCTCCGGACCACTCTCATTTTCCTACACTAGCACTCTGTCCATTACACTTCTTCCAAGATCCTGAGGATTTCTTTTTTCTTTTCTTTCGTTCCCCTAGTAAAAAAGTTCCCTCTCAACACCTCATTACTGCTCACTTTTGCTCTGTGCGCCTATTATCTGCTCAGCTCCATCTCACAAAGTGCTCCATCCGGAGGGAATAAAGTCTGTCTTTGTGATTTCGTACACCCTATTAGCCGCCTTTTTATTCCCTTCATTTTTTTTTCTGCTGACACCTGTCTTTTGCTATATGGGTGCCAAGGTGGCTTTTGATTTTTCGAAGCTCACAACTTTCTTTGTATTCTGAATTGTTTTGATCTCCGCTGTCAGGGCTGCAGCTGGCTTGGCGGCGTGTTTTTGTGTTATAATCTGTGTCTTGCCTCGATTTTTCATGCTGTTTGTTATCTGTTGCACGTTATAATTGTTGCCGCTTTGTCAATTTGGATCTTTTTGTTAATAAAAATTATTGGCGTAAAAAAAATAAATAAATAAATTGCCACTTCTTGCCAATGCGTCGAGATGGGCCCTCTGTTCCTGTGATACTGAAATAAGTCTCAGCAGGATTCAGGAGGGGCTTGAATGGCTGAAGGTAGTGCGGCCTTCTGATGGCTAACATCTTGGACTGTCGCCCACAAGGCTGCTGGTTCTATCACCTCTATGTGCCCTGACTAGGCCATTATTATTAATATTACCAGTGGGAACCCGAGGAGAGTTTCTTGCTGCAACAACATCTCCAGTTTCACCGTAACTCTGGTTGAATTGTCCCTCAAAATGTAAAAAATATGGTCAGAGACAGCAACTCAAAGTGAAAAATCTTCGCTAGTGCGGAGGCTGGCCCAGACACAGACAGGCAGACACGTTCATGTCACCCACAAACACGTTTATTTACACTACCAAGTCACAAAGTGCACCACAAAAACCCCCAAAGTCCTGGCCACACAATGCCTTTCCTCAGACCGCCTCCTTCTCTCCTCTCCAGCTCAGTCCACTCCACTCCCAAGTCTCGCCCTGAATGAAGGGAGGCGACCCCTTTTATTATCACCCGGATGTGCTCCAGGTGGGTTCCGGCAATCTTCCACGGACACACCCCCGTGTGGCGGAAGTGCTGGCTGCAACCCCGGAAGCACTCCGGGCGTCCCTGCTCCTCTTCCCCCCAGCACTTCCTGGTGTGGCGGAAGTGCTGAAGTCCAGGGCTCCAAAGGCATAGGGGCGCCCCCTGGCGGTGACCACGGGCCCCTCCAGGGTGGAGCTTTAAAGCTCTGTATTCGTCGCCCCCAATGATGGTCTGGGGAAGGTGCAAGCCCTCCTCCGGTCCTCCTGGGCGTCCCGGCCGGGTCGCCACCCCAGCCACCTCTGACACTAGATAGATAGATACTTTATTAATCCCAAGGGGAAATTCACATACTCCAGCAGCAGCAGCATACTGATAATAACAATATTAAAGGGTGATAACAATGCAGGTGTAACAGATAATAATCTTGTGTAGTGTTAACGTTTACCCCCAAGGGTGGAATTGAAGAGTCGCATAGTGTCGGGGAGGAGCGATCTCCTCAGTCTGTCAGTGGAGCAGGACGGTGACAGCAGTCTGTCGCTGAAGCTGCTCCTCTGTCTGGAGATGATCCTGTTCAGTGGATGCAGTGGATTCTCCATGACTGACAGGAGCCTGCTCAGTGCCCGTCGCTCTGCCACGGATGTCAAACTGTCCAGCTCCGTGCCTACAGTAGAGCCTGCCTTCCTCACCAGTTTGTCCAGGCGTAAGGCGTCCCTCTTCTTTGAACCTACCATACACCAGACGTCACGTTTATCCTTCATTCCAAAAATAAAACAAACTAGCAGGAGTACTTGGGAATCTATAACTGGTAAATTTCCTAAATGAAAGAAACAGAACATAGAAATAGAACAAACAGTTTTCTGATTCACATTTTACTGTAAGTTTTTCTACTTCGGATTGTGTCTGCTGTGGCGTTTGAGACGCCCTTGAAATAGACTTTTCTTTGGCATCTGAAGTGGACCGTGGAATTGTACGTCTTTTTTTTCAGTGGCATGGGTATATTCGCGTAAAGCAGGAGAATTATAATGTGTTACATGGTATTACGTACAGAATACGCACCACAGTGAGATGAATTTACTTTATTTACACTACGTCGGAAAGCGAACAAATCCTAGACATATGCAGTATAGATAGACGCCGTATTCACGGTGTTGCCCAGTCGACACGATACGTCAGCGTGTCCGCCCTATTGCGAGTGGCGAAAGTGCCATTTAAACTGATACAGGTAGACGTGGAAACCTGGTTTTCTGATGAAAAAACAATAATGTTTAAAACAGTATCGTTTACATGCAACAGATTTTGGCAAATCGTTTAAATGTAATTATTTATATCCATGTATACACTAATAAAGTATATATTATTATTAAATAATTCCTCCCATATAAGTAACATTTCTCGGACTGCCTTCTTCCATCTCCGAAACATTTCTAGACTTCGTCCTGTTCTTACGCAACACAGTACTGAAGTATTGATTTAATGCCCGAGTCACCTCATAGATCACTGTAATGCTATTCTATCTGGCATCCCACAGAAACTTATCCATTGCTTACAACTTCTTCAAAATTCTGCTGCCAGGATAATAACCTGATGTTCTAAAGCCACTGAACATATTACACCGATTCTCTCTCATCTTCCGTGGCTCCCTGTTAACTACAGAATATAATACAAAATACCGCTCTTAACATTTAAAGCTCTCCAGTATTGAGTCGCGGTATTGACGTGAACACCATACATCGTCATACATACGGGGTATTGACGCAAACACCATACATACGGATAGAATCAAATTATATATAAGGGTATTCCTTCTTTTAAACAGGACATTGAATGGGGTGTCCTTTGGAGCCCCAATTCTTCTTAAAACACCTTTTGGATGTTTAAATTTGCAAAACAGTGTACGCCTTTGCTGGACTTAAACGAAATAAAAACTACAAAAACAGAACTAGAAAATGGTGAAAAACTAAACAAAACTAAGAAAAGTATATGTTGAAAAACTAAAACTAAATAAAAACTAAAAGAATGAAAAGCTAAACTCAATAAAAGATATCTAACAGCTAGAAAAACAGTGAACTGAACGGAAGTCCTTGAAATTGTGACACCGATGTGCCAATCACTGCGCCAACGAAACAGGCACTTGATTCAAAGAAACAGCGGCGTCAGCGCTCTGCTCCACAGTCTTCCTAAAATCTAAGTTTATTATAACATTAACAAGCCCACTTCATCCATTTAAAATGCATTTGGTGCGCTTGCCAAGAACAGAAATGTGGAAATGATTCTATTTAAAAATAAATAAAACTAATCTAATGGGCCCATATATAGTTATTATGTGTGCAGTTATAGATATAAATACACTCGCAGGCTGATATTTGCACACAACGAGATGCACAGCCTAAGAAACTTAGAAGATGTAGCTCCACCTAGTGACAAAAGAGGGAAGTGACCCAACACAATCGATAGGAAAACATGAAAAATGTCCGTCTTCAGAAAGGGCAAGTTAACTGCACAGCTACAAGCAAGAATATTGACAAGATGAAGCAATTAGAAAGAAGGATGCAGTCAGGGCTGCATGTTAAATATTACTACACGAGGCAAGGCATATTTTTGTCACAGTTTATTTCAGAAATGACTCAGACCCCCTCATGTTCTGCACACTTTGTGTTGAAGATTTTATTTTCAATGGATACATTCACCATTTTTGCCCATCAGTCTACACTTATTAACCCACAATGACAAAGTGAAATATCTTTCAGAAAGGTTTGCAAATTTATTAAAAAGCTAAAACTGAAATATCTCCTTCTTAGGAGTATTCAGATCTTTATTCAGTACATTGTAGAATCCACTTTGTCTGCAATTCCAGCACTGAGTTTTCATGGATAAGTCTCTACAAGCTTTGCATGCCTGGATTTGGGCAGTTGATCCCATTCTTCCTAGCAGATCCTCTCCTGCTCCGTTAGATGGGATAGGAAGAGTCTGTGAACTGCCATCTTCAGGTCTCTCCACAGATATTCTCTGGGGGTTTCACCGAACACCCCAGAGTCTTGTCCCGAAGCCACTTCAGTGGTGTCTTGGCCATATATACTTGCTGAAAGATGAACCGTCAACCCCAATCTGAGGTTGTGTACACCCCGGAGCAGGTTTTCTTCAAGGACCTCTCTGCACTCCTACAGTGCATGACCGAGCTGGGGAGTCAAAGTTACCTTTGAACGTGGAAATAAGTGAATGAAGACTCCTAGCTTTCCTGGCCATTACAGTTTTATTGTTTCTTAATGTCAAAAAAAAAAAAAAAAAAGTCACTTTGTCACATCACCCCACATGCTGGCCCTGGATATGCCATCCAATGAGAGACCCACCCTTCCCTTGTGAGAGGGGGGCTACGTCACAAAGGCGTTTCAAATCATTCTCTCTTTTTAGGTGCTGCAGCTCCAAGGCCCCACCTGTTGAAGGTCACAATATGGCAGTCAGGTGAGGTCCTTGGATAGCCACTGGCAGCCAACAAACACTGAAAAGTTAAAAACTCAAATCTGCAGCTTCTATGAGTGTTCAGATTTTTCTGCTCTGGTGGGCACGGCAGCTCCACTTTTCCAAGTCATTATGGTATTTTTTTTTGGCCTTTCATTTTATCTTTCTAGGCCAAGACAAACCTCCTGCCATCTGAGATTAGGTCCTGCAGTTGACACCCGAGAGCCTGCAATTACTCAGATAAACAAAATTCTGTTTTTGGTTGTGAAGATTAGCAGAAGCAGGAATGATGGAATTTATTTTGAAGGTAGGGAGGCTTACTGTAGATTAGCTGCACTCTTCATCCAGAATCAGGATGCAGGTACTTATAGTCAGCAGGAGACTAAAAGAAGATTTGCTCCATGATGTTACTCTTCACTAATAGACGGAGACATTTTCACGGCTATATGGTGTCACAGTTCAGGCCACCGCCTTGGGATGCCCAGAGTGAAAGCAAAGCACAGAGAAGTCTCAGGGGAATGGCGGAGGTACTCTTGATGTCTCAAAACATGTTCTCCTTTTATATTTCTACCAGAAATGAGAAGAGACAATGGAATGCAAGATACACCCAGTGAGGTCCACGACAATAAGAGTCATGCTTTTGTGACTTGGAGTGGCAGAAAGAAGGTGAGGCCTCCAAAACTAAAGTCGAGAAGCAGGCCAGCACCTGAATGAACCTGCTCAGAAGAGGCTTACCTACACTCGGCCAGGCCCAAAAGACAACCAGCTGGCTTCAGCAGGAGCCAACTCCTAACACAACACCAAATGTCCACAAAAAGCCCCACAAGAGGGAGGACAACAGTTAACCCCTGGCTTGTGAACAGAAAGGGCAATAGAGTATCTTTACAAATCAAAGCTTCATTTACAAAAATCAGAAAAGATAAAACTTGTCCAGAAAAAGCCTCACAAGAGAGAGGGCAACCATCAACCCCTGGCTTGCAAACAAAAAGGGCAATAGAGCAGCGGTTCTCAAACTGTGGGGCGTGCTGTATAAGGGGAGATCGAATAAATGAACAAGACATCAAAATTTTTTTTTTACATTTTTATTTCAAATTTAAAATTTGCAAGCATTTAATCACAACAAATGCATTATAACTAAAATTAAAATAAATTTCTAAGGCATAGATCTAATTACTAACTGATGAGCGGTGCCGCTGCTGCTACTTTTATAGTCACGTATTTTCAATCCAGAAAGTTCGAGACGTATCGGTATCTGTTGCGAATATTCAGGTAACAGTAGATCAGGTGATAATGCGGCGCGACTGCACCACATTGGCAGCGTAGCCAATATTGCCAAATTGAGTTAAATAATTTACTGCGTATTCGGTTATTTTCATGATACAACTAAACAGCGGTATAATATTTGTCGGACAAAAATACGTTCGTCTCGCGCAGATTGACTTCATCGGTGTCCTCGTTTACGAGATTTTTAAAAATGAAAACATATTTAATCGTTTCTTTACATAAAAAAAAAATAAGAATAAATTATTCTTTGTTTTTGGGATTAGAATTACTACCAAAAACCACAAGGCATTTTAACAGTTATTAAAGCACTTAAAAAAAAAAAAAAAAAAATGCAAATGTTTCATCAAAGTTAGCCGAACACATGCAAATCTTATGGAAGTAAAAATGATAGGATACCGCAACACGACACCACACGAGTATCATACCCGTGTTAGTTGTATCATATATTATGCAGGGGGCGCAGAATTATTCCAGGTAGAAAAGGCAGGGGAGCGCGAAATACGAAAGTTTGAGAACCGCTGCACTTGAGCATCTTTACAAATCACAGCTTCATTTACAAAAATCAGAAAAGATAAAATGCTCAAGAGCACAGGTGCTTCATAAATATGATCGGAAACTGCTGATCGTCTCGTGTTTATTCCACAATGGATGCAATTCACAGCTGAGCATTATGAAATATCACTTGATGAAAAGACATTTTTAAGAGGAGGGATAACCTGCAACTTCAGATTTTAAGGATGATCTTCTATCTTACTCAAACCTTTTATCATCATTTCCTAGCCAGGTGTCACAGACACACGAGACAAATGCTGACATTTTCGGATTGCGTTTCAGTCAGTCTGTGAATAACGTGCTCACACGAAATTAAAACAACCGAGTAAGTGCCATTTTTTTTTTTTCAAAATTGAAGTTTTTTTTTTTTTTAGTTTTTGGAGTCACTAGGTCTTTCCTGATTTTATAAAGTAGTGGTGATGGCCAAATATGTCTTCATTCCGGTCATAGCACTATGGAAGAAGCTAGCTATGTGCACAGCATTTTACATACTGCATGACCAAAACCTAGCAACTCTGCTGACCAATGAGGCAAGACCACCTACCAATGAAAACGTCAGATTGCGATCAAGTGATTTAAATGCTGCGACTGCACTTGTAAGAGCAAGTCAAGTCAAGTTGGAGAGCATGCACTGGTACAGTGCGTTGCCACACCCACTACACAACGAAACAACTCAGGATCCCAGTTGGCAACCCTCCAGGCAGACGCAGAGTCCAGTCCCACCCTCCGGAAATGACCCTCTATCTGCCATAGCCAGGTGTTATGTGGGCGACCCCTTGGCCTGGTCCAGCCAATCGGGTCCCCAACAATGAGGATCTTACGAGCCGGATCACCCTCAGGGAAACACGCCACATGGCCGTAGTGCCAGAACTGACACTCCCTCACAATACAGGTAATGTGCCTCATTCGGGAGTCCATGAGCAACACAAAGTCAAACCAACAGGACCCAAGGATTTTCTGGAGAGACACAGTACCAGAAGGAGTCCAGTCTTCATCTCAGGTCACTGGAGAGCGTCCATGTCTCGCAACCATATAGCAAGACAAGAAGCACCAGGACACTAAAGACTTGGACCTTCGTCCTTTTGCATAGATATCAGGAGTGCCACACGCCCCTTCCCAGTGACCTCATGACCCCCCCCCCCTCAGTCCGTCAGCTGACTTCATAGGAAGAGATAGGAATGTCACTGCCAAGGTAAGTAAACCTCTTGATGAGGTTGACACTCTTTCCGCAAACAGACACACTGCTGATGGCCGTGCCCAAGAGGTCTTGGTTTTTATCAGGACACTAGCAAACCCAGACCCTCAGACTTCTCGCTCAGTCTCTCGAGCGCCCCGATCAGAGCCTCCATTGACTCTGTCAACACCCCTGATGAACCCCAGAATTAACTGGGAAGAACGCAGAGGTCCTGCCTCCACTCTGCACAGCACTCACAGTACCAGTGTACAGGCCGGCCATGATATCCAGCAACCTCGAGGGGATCCCGCAAACCCTCAGGATGTCCCACAGGGCAGCTTGACCAACTGAGTTGACTGTGTAAGAGCCATTTGCTAGTTATTTAAGTTATATTAAAATATTTGCCTGTTTATTAGTGCATAGTCTATGGGTGGTTCTTACCCCCCCCGCTGAATTGTCATATTCTATTTCTTATCTCTCTGATTAAAGATTAGTCTCAGTTAGTGACCTGCCTTGCCGTGTGTAATTCACGGAGGGCCACAAGAAAAACAATGGTGTGCTTGGTTTTAACGTAACTTTATTCTTTCATGAGTTATTTACAAGTTTCTGACCACTTATAAAATGTGTTCAATGTGCTGCCCATTGTGTTGGATTGTCAATGCAACCCTCTTCTCCCACTCTTCACACACTGATAGCAACACCGCAGGAGAAATGCTAGCACAGGCTTCCAGTATCCGTAGTTTCAGGTGCTGCACATCTCGTATCTTCACAGCATAGACAATTGCCTTCAGATGACCCCAAAGATAAGTCTAAGGGGGTCAGATTGGGAGACCTTGGGGGCCATTCAACTGGCCCACGACGACCAATCCACTTTCCAGGAAACTGTTCATCTAGGAATGCTCGGACCTGACACCCATAATGTGGTGGTGCACCATCTTGCTGGAAAAACTCAGGGAACGTGCCAGCTTCAGTGTATAAAGAGGGAAACACATCATCATGTAGCAATTTCGCATATCCAGTGGCCTTGAGGTTTCCATAGATGAAGAATGGCCCCACTATCTTTGTACCCCATATACCACACCATACCATCAATTTTTTTGTTCCAACAGTCTTGGAGGGATCTATCCAATGTGGGTTAGTGTCAGACCAATAGAGGTGGTTTTGTTTGTTAACTTCACCATTCACATAAAAGTTTGCCTCATCACTGAACAAAATCTTCTGCGTAAGCTGAGGGTCCTGTTCCAATTTTTGTTTTGCCCATTCTGCAAATTCAGTGCGTCGATCTGGGTCATCCTCGTTGAGATGCTGCAGTAGCTGGAGTTTGTAAGGGTGCCATTTGTGAGTAGCTAATATCCGCCGAAGGGATGTTCGACTAATGCCACTCTCCAGTGACATGCGGCGAGTGCTACGCTGTGGGCTCTTGCTGAATGAAGCTAGGACAGCCACTGATGTTTCTTCATTAGTGACAGTTTTCATGCGTCCACATTTTGGCAAATCCAACACTGAACCAGTTTCACGAAACTTAGCAAGCAGTTTGCTAACTGTAGCATGGGAGATGGGTGGTCTCGTAGGGTGTCTTGCATTGAAATCTGCTGCAATGACCCGGTTACTGCGTTCACCAGACATCAACACAATTTCTATCTGCTCCTCACGTGTTAACCTCTGCGACATGTCAATGGCTGTACACAACAAGAAACTTGTAAATAACTCATGAAAGAATAAAGTTACGTTAAAACCAAGCACACCATTGTTTTTCTTGTGAAATTCCCAATAAGTTTGATGTGTCACATGACCCTCTTCCTATTGAAAAACCAAAAGTTGGATCCAAAATGGCCGACTTCAAAATGGCCACCATGGTCACCACCCATCTTGAAAAGTTTTCCCCCTCACATATACTAATGTGCCACAAATCAGGAAGTTAATATCACCAACCATCTTCGGAAATCTTCGGTTAACAATAAAACACAACGACGTTATAGTTACGTCACAGCGCAAAGAACAATAGTAACTGTATAATAAGTAACGCTGTGTCCAGGCGTCCGAAAGTTGGACTCCAAATTTCATTCTAGGAATTATTTTGAGGTTAATATAGCAAAGGAAAACTGTTCAGCTTCCAGAAAATTCTCGTCTGTTTAGTTTACATCTGGGCTTATTTCAGGAATGGGCCTAATGCTGCAGCATCAATAGCACCCACCTTAATCCGGCCCGGACAGCAGTGCTTCCCAGACTCGGTCCTGGGGATGCCCTGTGGCTGCAGGTTTTTGTTCCAACCAACTCCTGAACTAATTAAGTGAACTGTCTTTTGGGAACAAAATAGAAATTAGAAAACTAAATTTGGTAAATTATATATATATATATATATATATATATATATATATTTTTTTTTTTTTTTTAAATGTACCAAGCAGTTATATGGGAATGTATTTTTTTTTCTTAATATTTTCATCTTGCTTTTAATTCTACTTTTCCAGGTGTTCTAATTGTTTCATTAATCCAGTATTTACTAATTAGTGGGTCTGACGCTAAAGTAGTTTCTGCCTTTGATTATGCATGTTGTTTGCCTGGGGGTCCGCTCTGCTCGTTTTTAAGATAAGATACAACCATGGAGGGAAAACTGCACAGAGAAAGGGTAAAATATAATTAAATCAACATAAGAGAGTTAAGCATTTAAATCTAGAGCAAAAGCAGAAATCTTTCTAAATGTCTTATAAATAAAAAAATCATATTTTCTGAATGTAGAATAAGAAAAATAAATGAGATCAGCGTTCTCAAGTGTTGTCACCGATTCTAAATCTGGTTGGAACAAAAACCTGACGCCACAGGGGGTCCCCAGGACCGAGTTTGAGAACCCCCTGCTCTACAGCCTTTTTGTTTCTTTAAGAATGCCTGCGCACACACAGAGAGAGATTTTCTGGGAAGCCCTGAATTGTCTGCTTGTGAGGGTCCTGAATGAACAAGCGAGCCATTATGGCAAGGCAAGTGCAGCAGTTCAGTCCCACCACTGGCACTCGCATCAGAAGGGAAGCATCCGAAGTTACAAAACACTCATTGACGAGCAGCGGGACCAAGCGCTGGCCTCGGTCTTACCACACGGACGTCTCTCCACACCGAACACTGAATGACGAGGCTGGTGCATTTTGTGCAAATCAACTTGCAAACCGTACTGCAGCTTCAACGACTGCACAGTTAAGCGACTTGAAGAGGGTGCCGGAGAAAACGTCAGGGGCAGCAATTGGCCAGGGGTCAATAAATTTGATTTTACAGCAGTTATTGTGACAACAGCCGTCCGTCTGATTTAGCTTACAGTTATTTATTTAGGACGTTGCAGAAATTCCAGAAGGTGCAGGGCATTATTGTCACGCTTCAGACGGGGTATTCTGGTTTCTATTTATTTTCTTTTTCTGTGTCTTTATTGTAATCTTCACAAGTTTATTGCATTTATACATATTGTTATTGGCTTATTTTACTATTTGCTACCTATGTGTGTTCTCTTATGTACCGTCTGCAGTACTTTGTGGGTGGAGCCCCAAGAGGCAGTGCCAAGCTGATGTCACCTCTGAAGGACCGCCCACAGCCTGTACAGAAGAGTGGATCGTTCGTGTATGCAGAGTGCTACACTTGTGATTAGTGGGATTCTTGCCTCTTGGTTTGTGTGCCTCAGTTTCGGGAGTGCAGAGTGAGATAGATTGGTTGTAGCTGCCTTGGTAGGTACACCTCTTTTCATTGATACACTGCTGGTCAAAAGTTTTAGAAAAGCTCAGGTTTTCTTCAAAATGTAATCAGTTGAAATTCAATGAATGACCTAAAATGGTGAAAAAGTCGGCACCAAACTGGCAGAGGTTCAATGTTTAGGTTACCAAAAACAGAAATAAAAAGGAAATATTACAAATGGGCCTTCTTCAGGGAACAACTAATAGGTTACAACCTACAGCTTTTCTGCAGCTATTCAAGTAAATGAAATTGCAAGTTGAAAAACAATTTGTCCAGGTGTCCCAACTTGTGTTGATTACTTACAAACCCCTCGGTGTGTCCTAAAGTAGAGCTGGAACAGATCGAGTACACCCTCTGAAGTCCTACTTGGACAATATCCTAGTGTTCATGGCAAGAAAACAGCAATTAACAAATTAAATGAGACATAACATTATTACCCTTAGAAGTTTAGGCCTTTCATTTAGAGAAATTGCAAACAAAATCACAGTGTCAGCGAGTCCTGTGGTTTCCTACACAATCCAAAGGCAACTGGAAGAAATTCTGATAGGAGAAGATCTGGCAGTGCCAAAGTCACCAGCCAATCAGAAGAGGAGTTTCTGAGGGTCACCAGCTTGCATGATGGGCACCTCAAAGCACAATGGCTTCAAGCTCAGCTTAACAGTGCAGGTTGACAAAAGCAAATGTCAGCTTGTACTGTGAGGAGGAGACTTTGTGCTACAGATGTGGCAGGAAGAAAGCCATTCCTTAAAGGACAAAATAGGGCCTGGAAATAGCAGCTATGGACTACTGCAGACTGGAAGAAAGTCTAATGGAGTGATGAATCAAAAGGTGAAATCTTCAGTTCATCACTCAGGGTGTTTGTATGTCGTCAAGTTGGTGACAGGATGGTCCCTCAGTGTGTGACACCAACTGTCAAACATGGAGGAGGAAGTGTGATGGTCTGAGGTTCTTGTGCTGGACGCAGAGTTGGTGACTCGCACAGAGTGACTGGCATTCTGAATCAAACGGTCACCACAGGCGGACGGTTATATGAGCAAAAAAAAAAGCAGACTATGTTGCTGAAACTTTGTACATTTAAATGATTCCTTGACTTCCTTGCCATTGTTTATTTATTCTATGGTTTGATGTCATGTAACATGAAGACATTAAACTACTTGCATTTTCATAAAAACCGAAGGTGTTCTAGAACTTTTGACCAGTAGTGCAGGTCTCATTTGTCCGTTTACTATATAATAAAAACACCAAGGCTTGTGGGTCCAGTTGTGGGTCAGTTTGGGTTTGGTGATGCAACAAAAGCTTTGTGAGACACATGAAGTAGTATGAGGCATGCCGAGAGAGATGCCAAAGCCAGAAAGAATAAAATGAGACAAGAGGCAACAAAAACAGTGGCAGAGTCTGAGAAGTAGGCTTTATGGGAGCGACCTCAAGAGAGGGGAGTGCCAGTGAAGAGACATTCACACATGCAAATACAGAGGAATGGTGCTGAAGGTAGACATAGGCTGAGAGAGAGAGAGAGAGAGGGCGGGGGGGTATGCAGGCACTGATACAGCACCCACTGCATGAACCACCTCAGGATCCCACTGAGGACCCAAGTGCAATGGGTGACACCTCAGCACCACACTAGTTTGCATGGAACAGTGCGAGATTCCCCACCCCATCAGTGGCTGGAGTGCCAATCCTGCCACTAACCCCCAAAGTTTTCCCTGCAAATTGGAGGACCTGCCTGCAGGACTGGATGACGGTTAATGTCACACCCAGGACGGAGCAATTGCAGGTTAAAGGCTTTGCTCGAGGGCCCAACAGAAGGGATAGAACATTTAACACATATTTACCATTATTCGCCTTCGACAGACACTATGGTGAACTTTAAACTTGTGCAACCTGCAATGGACTTGTGCCCTGTCCAGGGATTGTGCCTGCCTTACACCCTGTGCTGGCTGGGATGGATTCCAGCCCCCCACGACCATTCCCAACGTTTTACTGAAAAAACATCGATATCTCGATGATGGGTGTGTGTGTGTGTGTCTGTGTGTGTCATAGTTTCTTGAGGAGTGTCTAAGGCAGGGGTGTCCAATTTTTAATTGGCCCGCAGCAAATTCTAAAAATATAATGAAATATGGCCCACACACAAAATTTGTTCTTAACTGTATTGTACTTCTTAGGTTTAACACAAGGTGGAGCTACTGTCTTGATCAAGGCAGTGTCTTCACAAACAAGCGCAACCAAAAGAACAATTTTGCTACGGGTGACCAAAAATGGCAGAACCAAAGGAAACGCACAATAGCAAGTGAGTGCAGAAGATTTCAGACACGATGGGAAAATAAAATTTCTTCCTAGAAGTCAAGGGCAAGTGTGTCGGTTTGATTTGCAATGAAACTATTGCAGTGATGAAAGAGTAGAATGTGTGTCGACACTACAAAACCAAACATCAGACCTACACTGGTGCGGAGCAAGAACAGAAAGTTAAGCAAAATGGCAGCTAGTCTGCTAGCTCAACAGGATTTTTTCCAGGCTAACGCACACAAGAACATGCCACATTAGCCAGATATGAAGTAACGTAACTCACTTTCCATCACGGGAAACCTGTGTCAGATGGCGACTTCATAAAACGGTGCCTCACTAAAGTCACAGTAATAATGTGGCTGGAGAAAATGCAGGAATTCAGCAACATTCGCTTGTCCAGAAAGTTGTGCGACGAATGGAAAAAAAAAAAAAAAAAAAGTGTTAGATAAAGCTTGCGCTTTTGATTTTACTCGAGTACTTGTATTCAATGAAGTACTTGTATTTATGAAGCATAAATTTACCTACAGTTGTGCTTGAAAGTTTGTGAACCCTTTAGAATTTTGTATATTTCTGCATAAATATGACCTAAATCATCATCAGATTTTCACTCAAGTCCTAAAAGTAGATAAAGAGAAACCAGTTAAACAAATGAGACAAAAATATTATACTTGGTCATTTATTTATTGAGGAAAAATTATTGATTATATATTTGCGAGTGGCAAAAGTATGTGAACCTTTGCTTTCAGTATTTGGTGTGACCCCCCCCCATAACTGCAACTAAACATTTCCGGCAACTTCTGATCATTCCTGCACACCGGCTTGGAGGGATTTGAGCCCATTCCTCCATACAGAACAGCTTCAACTCTGGGATGTTGGTGGGTTTCCTCACATGAACTGCTCGCTTCAGGTCCTTCCACAACATTTCGATTGGATTAAGGTCAGGACTTTGACTTGGCCATTCCAGAACATTCACTTTATTCTTCTTTAACCATTCTTTGGTAGAACGACTTGTGTGCTTAGGGTCGTCGTCGTCTTGCTGCATGACCCACCTTCTCTCGAGATTCAGTTCATGGACAGATGTCCTGACATCTTCCTTTAGAATTCTTTGATACAATTCAGAATTCATCGTTCCATCAATGAAGGCAAGCCGCCCTGACCCAGATGTAGCAAAACAGGCCCACACCAGGATACTACCGCCACCACGTTTCACAGATGGGATAAGGTTCTTATGCTGGAATGCAGTGTTTTCTTTCTCCAAACATAACGCTTTTCATTTAAACCAAAGTTCTATTTTGGTCTCATCCGTCCACAAAACATTCTTCCAATGGCCTTCTGGTTTGTCTGCGTGATTTTTAGCAAACTGCAGATGAGCAGCAATGTTTTTTTTTGGAGAGCAGTGGCTTTCTCCTTGCAACCCTGCCATGCACACCATTGTTGTTCAGTGTTCTCCTGATGGTGGACTCATGAACATTAGCCAATGTGAGAGAGGCCTTCAGCTGCTTAGAAGTTACCCTGGGGTCCTTTGTGACTTCACCGACTATTACACATGTGCCTTGCTCTTGGAGTGATCTTTGTTGGTCGACCACTCCTGGGGAGGGTCACAATGGTCTTGAATTTCCTCCATTTGTACACAATCTGTCTGACTGTGGATTGGTGGAATCCAAACTCTTTAGAGATGGTTTTGTAACCTTTTCCAGCCTGAGGAGCATCAACAACTCTTTTTGTGAGGTCCTCAGAAATCTTCTTTGATCGTGCCGTGATACACTTCCACAAACATGTGTCATGAAGACAGACTTTGATAGATCCTGTTCTTTAAATAACACGGGGTGCCCACTCACACCTGATTGTCATCCCACTTATTGAAAACACCGGACTCGAATTTCACCTTCAAACTGCTAATCCGTGAGGTTCACATACTTTTGCCACTCACAAATATGTAATATTTGATCATTTTTGTCAATAAATAAATGACCAAGTAATATTTTTGTCTCATTTGTTTAACTGGTTTCTTTTTATCTACTTTTAGGACTTGAGTGAAAATCTGATGAGGTTTTAGGTCGTATTTATGCAGAAATATAGAAAATTCTAAAGGGTTCACAAACTTTCAAGCACAACCGTATATTTGATTTTGCTAGCTTAATACACAGGAGGTGAGGCAATATACCTCACATCTAGTGGGTGGGTGGCCCAGCCCTTCGTATGTTTCTCTGTATGTGGCCCCCAGTGAAAAACATTTGGACACCCCTGGTCTAAGGCTAAAACGACTGGATGGAAAAAATACCAAACTAGAAACTTAAGCCTGTTCTGAGATAATGTGCCGATTAGTTTTTGAGCCAAATCGTGTAAGTGAAAGAGGCCCTCTAGAGGAGCCAAATACCATAATTCTGCAATTATGAATTCTTCTGGTCAATTGCTATCATGATATATTTAATGATCAGACAGATCTGTAACATTTCAGTAATTATTTACTTATCTGATGCTGAATAGTTTGGGTAACTTGGTGTTCCTAGGGTCACAAAGCCTAAAAACTCTCACATCCAAATTTAAACTTTTGTTCTGTTCTGGGGCTTTAGGTTTGGACTCTGCAGCAAGTAAGCTACACTTTTTGTGGCATACCCAACCCGAGAAATATGGACAGTTCTAAGGATTATATGGAGGAAAGGAGGCTTAGCTTTGAAATTCTTCCACCAGTGCAGTTTATTTTAACTCATCCAACCACCACAGGAGCCGAGCTCTCCAGTACCCTGCTACTCACCCCCATGGCTTGTACAAGTGCTAACCAACCACAGAGTTGTCTCCACAAGTTTCACTTTCATAACATACCCTGCTGCAATTTCAAACAAACTCAGCTGCCAAGTCGTCAAACTCTTTCCCAAACACATAAAAAGAGCCTCGGTCATCCTCCTCCAAAGACTCGCCCAGGAATTCCTCATCCTCCACACCCTCAGGTTGTTCAAGATATTCCCAATTCAGTTGGACTTCCTCCTCAGGGTAGAAGCCATCGGAGTCAAAGTCATAATGCTGGTGGAGGTCATTAAAAACGAACGTGAAGAACTGCATGTCGACATCCATCTCGCCATCGACGTGCACGAAACCCTGGCGCCCCAGATCATCATACTCTTGTCTCTTGGCTTCGTTGGAAAGAACTTCATAAGCTGAAAAAAAGTGGAAAGAGTCAGATACATTTGAGATGGTCTACAGATCGGAGAAAATAAACACTAGAAATGTGCATCAAGTTGAGAAACACTGGCATTTTTTGTATATTTTCTGTAAATAGAACGTTGTCCCCGAGGTAAAATTTTGGCTCTCATTTATGCCCAAGCTCTAAGGTTCCATTTTCTTTCATTTTTGCTGCCTTCCCTAGGAGGTTCAAGTACACAAATTGAGATTTTGGACTCCAGCGATTGTGAAAATCCTAATCATTCCTTGCATTAATATTTACAATGTTTAAATTTTGATAATGTTCTCTCTCAATGCCATGCTATATATAGTAGAGTGCCGGCTGTTGCCACAGTAATCTTTCCCAGAATCCCCTGGGAGTACGCACCATGAGACGTTTTTCAGGGTACCAGCATAAACACCAGCACTTTCTATTCTGGAGTTTAACAGTAGGACTCGCACCACCCCATATTGGCGTGCATGGAGTTATGTTGGTTTTGGTCTATCCTTGGTTACAAACTAATGTTTTTCTAGTGAAGACTTTCATTTTGTTGCTTAGCGTGTCAGAATTGACAACTGGGCGGGCATCTTTTCTGGTCTTGACTCTTGCCAGTTTTCCCCAAACATCTCTCCTCCTGATCCTCATTAGAGCACTCTAGATGAGAACAGGCCATTTAGCCCACATCAAGTCGAGTTTTGAAAGTCCCTAAAGTCTTATTGTCTACCACACTACTTGGTCTCTTATTCCAAGTGTCTATCGTTCTTTGTGTAAAGAAACTTCCTAATGTTTGTGAGAAATTTACCTTTAACAAATGTCCAACTGTGTCTGTGTTCTTGATGAACTCATTTTAAAATAACAGTCTTGATCCACTGGACTAATTCCCTTCATAATTTTAAACCCTTCAATCAGGTCTCATCTTTTGCTTAAACTGTAAATACTCAGATCTTTTAATCTTTCCTCATAACCCATTCCCCTGTAGTCCTGGAATCAGCCTAGTCGCTCTTCTCTGGACCTTCTCTAGTGCTGTTATGTCCTTTTTGTAGCCTGGAGACCAAAACTGCACCCAGGACTCCAGATGAGGCCTCACCAGTGTGTTATAAAGCCTGAGCAGAACCTCCTGTGACTTGTACTCCACACGTCAAGGCGCTATATAACCTGACATTCCGTTATTTCAAAAGCCATTAAGAAGGCTGTCAGGAAGTTGACAACTTAGAGTCCACTACGACTCCCAAATCCTTCTCATAAAAGGTGGACTCACAATTTTCCAACCGCCCATTGTATATTCAAACCTCACATTTTTACTTCCTACATGCAATTCTTTACATTTACTGACATTAAATATCATCCACAAATCTGCCCAAGCCTGTATGCTATCCAAGTCCTTCTGCGACGATATAACCGATTCCAAATTATCTGCTAATCCTCCTATTTTGGCATCACCTGCAAACTTAACCAGCTTGTTACTTCTATTCCTATCTAAATCATTTATGTATATTAAAAATAGCAGCAGCCCTAGCAGTGCCCCCTGCTGGTCACCACTCTTAGCCAATTCTGATGAGGCTCATCTCACCATCACACACTCTTTCCTGTGTCTGAGCCAATTCTGCACCCATCTAAAAGCATCACCCTGAACTGCCACTTTTAATTTGATGCCCACCCTCTCATGTGGCACCTTATGAAATGCTTTCTGAAAGTCCAGATCAAGATCATCTGCTCCACTTCGATTGTATATTTTTGTTGCCTCCTCATAGAACTCCAGCATGTTAGTAAAACACGATCTCCCTCTTCTGAACCCATGCTGTCTGTTCAGAATAACTCCTGTCCTTGCCAGGTGTTGCTCATTCTTATCCTTAATACCTTCCATTAATCATTTATGGTCTTCTCTCAAGTCAGTGCACAAAAATAAAAAAAATTCCCTTGGCATAGGAACAAATAATTGAGACATGCATGTTAAAATAGCCTTCTCCTCCTCCCCCCAAGGTGTCGCCCGAATGCCACAAACTACACTACAGCCTCCCTCGTGCTTAGATATTTAAGCGGTACCATTTACATTCCTTTACCTACAAGCAGTTCCCACACAGTAGTAAGGATGCCAGGGTTTGCAGCTCAGGTCATCCCAGCATGGAATTTGCTCATGTCTGGGTGGGTTTCCTCCCACTGTCCAAAGACAAGCTGGTTAGGTGAACTGATGACACCAAACTGGCCCTTGTGTGGGTTCACCGTGCAATGGACTGGCACCCTGACCAGGGTCCCTGCCTTGTGCCCTCTGCTAACTGAGTTAGGCTCCACCCCATAATCCTGATCTAAATTAAGTCACAAGTTCCTGGCACCATGATGGGCATCAGCAGAGACCAACTTACCTTCTGCAATTTCCCTAAATTTTCTTTCTGCACCGGGACTTCTGTTCTTATCTGGATGGTACTTCATGGCAAGTCTGTGGAAGGCTTTTTTTATTTGCTGGCCAGTGGCAGATGGGGACATGCCGAGAATATCGTAGTAGTCCTTCACAGCCAACGTTGAATCAAGAAGTAGCAGCAGCCACAAGAGGGCTAGCTGAGGAATGAGAAGTGGGTCCTTCATGGCCTAAGGAAGGGGAAAGGAAAAGAAGAATAAATGGCTGAAGTGTCCCATTAATCCAAAGTTCATATGTTAAGACAGGCAGCTTTAACAGACTTTAATGGAAGGATACACTACCAAACAGCACAGGATGCAGAAATGCATGTCAGGTGTTTGGAACACTGTGTGGGCAACTGGCATACAATCCAGGGTTGACTCTCAGCATGTATCTATTGTGAACAAGATGGGCACCAACCCTATTGAGTCAAGCAACTGAAGTAGGCAAAAATGAATGGCAGGATGGATGGTGCAGGATGCATTCCAGGCCTGCATTTCTAGCCTAAAGAGATCTTAACTTAGGTGGAGGTGAAAAACAGAAGAAAATGTGATCAACTCAAGCACAGTTCCATCAGAGGACTGGAAGGGCACAGTGGTAGTGCTGCTACCTGGCAGTAAAGAGACCAGGGTTCTGTTCACAGGTTCACCCTGCGTGTTCTCCTCATGTCCAACAGGGTTTTCGCCTGGTGCCCCCCCTCCCCGGCTATAGACAGGCAGGTTAGATGGACGTACAACACTAAATCTGCCCATATGTGTGCGTATTTGCCCTCCAATGGGCTGTCACCCTGTCCAAGGATTGTTCCCGACTTGCACCCTGTGTTTAGAACATTCTAGACGAGAACAGGCCATTCAGCCCAACAAAGCTCGCCAGTCCTATCCACTTGTTTCCTCCAAGAAAACATCAAGTCGAGTTTTGAAAGTCCCTAACGTCTTACTGTCTACCACACTACTTGATAGCTTATTCCAAGTGTCTATCGTTCTTTGTGTAAAGAAAAACTTCCTAATGTTTGTGCGAAATTTACCCTTAACAAGTTTCCAACTGTGTCCCCGTGTTCTTGATGAACTCATTTTAAAATACAAGTCTCGATCCACTGTACTAATTCCCTTCATAATTTTAAACACTTCAGTCATGTCACCTCTTAATCTTCTTTTGCTTAAACTGTAAAGGCTCAGCTCTTTTAATCTTTCCTCATAATTCAACCCCTGTAGTCCTGGAATCAGCCTAGTCGCTCTTCTCTGGACCTTTTCTAGTGCTGCTATGTCCTTTTTGTAGCCTGTTCTAATGTTCTAATGTTACACACTTGTGGACATTTGTAAGTCCATCAGTTTTCTAAACCCATTTATCCAGAGCAGGGTCACAGAGAGGAACAATCTGAGAGTCCATCACAGGAGGATCACACGCAGCACCAGTTTAGTGGCACTAATTCATCTGACCTGCATGTCTTACTCTTAGGTCTGTAGGAGGAAAACAGAGCAGCAGAACGAAACACACCTGGACACAAGGAGCACCCTGGTCTCTATATAGCAAGGCAGCAGTGCTACCAGTGCACCACCACCCCCACCAATTAGTAAATAATGCCACAACCAGAAAATGTAAGGAGATAAATCTAAATTTGGCAGGCAGGGGTGCAACTTTTGCGTTACAGGAGGTCTCAAATTTCTTATTCAAGACGTTTTTATTACTGCGCAACCACTGCAAAGGCGAGCGAAAGAACAGTACATCGCCTTGGCCTAAAGGGTCGTGGAGGACACAATTACGTCGCTCCGGCTTCATCCGGGACCTCATCCCGGTGTTCTGTCGAACGATACAAAACTATCAAAATGCGCTTCTGCGCATGCGTAGTATCATTTATTCTAAACAATTCAATAAAGTTTTGTAAATAAATCAATAAAAGTGAATCAAACAGACCCTAATAAAAATTGTCATTTAAGCCATGTCTAGTGTATCCAACGTCTCAATCCAATGCTTTTCCCCCCATTATAATCTGTTTACTTTTTGTCCAGCATTGTTGTAATTGTAAGCTGAGCAGGACTGGTAGGTACAAACCCAGAAAACTTTGGCTGATGGTAAGTAATACCATAAAAATGTTATGCTCAGTACGGTTTCACTTTTAAAACGTATAAATATTTGCAGGTGTATCTTATTTCGACAAGGCAGCACAAATCGACAGAACACCCGCTGTAGCGCTCCAAAGTCCGTCGCCCTGGAACACCTTTTTGCATAACGCTTGTTGCACCGACGCCACTCGCAAATACCCTTTTAAAAAGAGCGTCGCCACGTTCCGCTGGCGAGACCAACACCGACCTACCCGATTTGTTCCTGCTCGTGAAAGAACACATCAATCTATACTCGAAAGATCTCGCAGACTTTTCTTCAAAAGCTCCGGGATTAGAACAACCTACAGGAAAAGGTTAAAAACAGCAACGTACGTTACATGCAAGCCACTTACTGGAGGGACATTAATCAAGTCGATCTTTCTTCGTCATGTATTTAAACTCACAGCTAACCGGATGGTTAAATAAAAGGCGAGGGGCGGCAATTTGGTATTTAGTGATTAAAGCGAGAAATTGGGCGCGCTCGCTCACGGGCTTAATTATCGAGTTTAGGTGGCGTGTTTAAACTTGGATCTGAAACAACTGTTATTACACGTCTGGTTTGGCAGAATCGCTCATTTATTCCAACCGATTTCTCTATTAATGTCCGATTTGTGATTTAACGCACCATTTCACCGTTTGTGCATCTGAAAGAGCACCTGACCGATCAAGATAGGCTCCAATTTCCTATTACGTTTTTTCTTGATTTTTTTTTTTTGTTTAAATATTGTTGGCTCCTTATTGGGTGTAGCCGTGCATTATAAGCAGGCTTATTTTTCGGTTTTCTGTTGTTGGGAACAGCTACCTTTCTCTTCAATCAGTGTCCTGACCAGCGGCGTTTACTGCTCAGATCTCCCGTCCTTCTGTATGTCAAGGATGACAATTCCCAAAGCCTGAGATCCACAGAGGCTAAATGTGGGTGCAACCAACTTCTTAATGCAATGTCCATCTCATTGTTGATTGGAGCGGTCTGTCATCTGTAGTCGAAATGAATAAAATTCAGAACGAGGAGACTTTTTTTTATTAACATATCGACGAATGACGAAATGGCACGTCAGGCCGGTGGGTTTTCGAGTCCTTTTAAGTCTTCACCTTCTTTGGTACACGAAGGCAATAGAACCTTAAGCCTTCACCTTTCTGGTTCCTATCAACCTTTTTTTGTCTGAGTAATTCTTCAGAGTGATGCTATAAAGGAGCCTTTTTTTCTCTTCCCAAAAGACTCAGCCCCCTAAAGGTTCCGGAAAGACCCATTTATTGTTTTCGATCTGTAACAGGCTGCATAGAGTAAATAACCCTGAGTGCAATCTAAAGAAAGTGCGCTCGTATGTGAACTGTTAATTGACGGACAGATGAGCTGTCAATCATTTAACTGTCAAAAATAGCAACACGGACTAGTGCAAGGTTTGTCCCAGTAAAATTAATGAACTCAACAATTATAATTTTATTTTGATATTAAATCTAACTGTTTCCTCATGTCAAAACAAACCGACTCAAAGTAAATAGCTCAGTGATGTACCTTATACCTGCAAAACACACTTCATTTACCCGCATGAGATTAGCAACGTCGCTTATATATTAAAAAAGTAAAAAAAAAAAAAAGTTATTTTAATTATCTGATGAAAAACAGTGTTTAGAAAAACCCAATTCATGTTGTCAAGTGGAGAATAAAGCGTTGCTTTCCTAATACAGCGTGTGCTACAGTTTCACCAGTGCATTAAAAATAACTCTACATAAATCATCTTGGGCGGCACGGTGGCGCAGTGGTAGCGCTGCTGCCTCGCAGTTAGGAGACGCGGGTTCGCTTCCCAGGTCCGCCCTGCGTGGAGTTTGCATGTTCTCTCCGTGTCTGCGTGGGTTTCCTCCGGGTGCTCTGGGATTGGCTCCAGCAGACCCCCGTGACCCTGTGTTTGGATTCAGCGGGTTGGAAAATAGATGGATGGATAAATCATCTTCCATAACCACAAAAAACATTGAGGCCCGCTGAAAAACTATTAATAAATTTTAGTTTCTCGCCGTGCATGAATATGGGGATTAAATTGAAGAACGCGCAGTTTGCTGCAAGGGGCGTTCCCTTATGCAAATATACGAACTTTATGCAAATACAGAACTTAGCACCATTCGGAGTTTTGGGCAATGAAACCATTTGCAAAATGACCGTGCATATTGATACAATTAATTGATATCGACTGCTAAAACACTGCTTAAATGTACATCTACATGTATAGCTATTGTATTTGTTTCTTTTTACTGTGAAAATACACAGTTGGTGTAATGTATTTTAACCGGATTTTTTTTTTTACTGTACGCTAAAATAATAATTGGTTCTTTAATGGCATTTTATGGTTCTTTAATGGGTTATATGGTTCCTCATAGAGCTAATGCTTGACAAAGCATCGCTTCATTCTTGAAAGAGTTTTTTCGCATGTGAAGTTGGTTCTTCATGCTTTGAAAAACTTTCTAATTTGTAGGAAAGAAAATCTTTAATATATGGTAGGCTACCTATAGTAGGACACTAACAGATGAAGAAGACCTGGACCAGGGGTGTAGCACATAACTCTGGGCCCTATACATAAGCAGTCTTTGTGGGCCCCTTCCTCTCAATCCATGTCTATCACATGTCCTTTTTATCCTGGGCTTTGATTGTTCCAGTGTGACCGATGGCCAGAGCTATTACCTGGCTGGGATGCCAGCTGGGTGGAAGGACCGAGGGAGAGAGCACGTTTGGGGCGTTATCTTCCCCAGAACTTTAGGGCAGACCCCCTGGGTTGCTACAGCACCATTGATCCCTGCAGGGCATGCTGGGAGTTGGAGCTTGGAGAAACTCTGTTGGGTTCTGTGGGTGCTGCCAGGGGGTTCTGCAGGTATGGCTGAGCCCATTGTGGCACCGCTTCTGCCACACCCGGAAGTGCTGCGGGAAGAAGGTCAGGGAACACCTGGAGCATCTCTGGGTGCACTATAAAAGGGGTCGCCTCACTCCAGTCGAGGAGCCAGAGTCTGGAAGAGGTGGACAAAGCTTACTGGAGGAAGAGTGGAGACAGAGACAGATATGGAAAGAGGCCAGAAGAAAAGAAGGGTCTGTGTTATTTAGTGCTTGTATTATGTTATGGGAGGCAAAAGTAAAACGCTTCCCCACTTAAATAAAAACTTGCTGACTGGGCTCTGCGTCTGTCTGTGTCGGAGTTTGGGAGCTGTATGCCCCCTGGTGGTACACACCAGTAATACGTCTTATTCTTGTTACTATTAAACCACACCAATTATCCACAGTATATTGAGGTCTATTGCTGACGTAACTTTTAGTGCATGGGGGTCTCTTAATTGTCTCTATCTTTTGCTTCATATTAATTCATGTGTTTTTTATTTATGAGTTTATTTTAATATTTGTAGGTGAATGTGTGTTTGCCTTCTAGGTAACATCACACCGCAGAACCAATCTCTGCCACGTTTTGCACAGTGGGAGACCACTTATGGTAAGCTGAATTAAAATTCAGAGATTTCTCGCAATGTACCCTAAGACGTCCAGAAACGCAGTTCAAATTCTAAGATATCTAAAACTGCAATACTCCATACACTTGTCATAAATTCTAAAAGAAGTGAACTCCAGACAACAAAGTTGCCAGATTCAGTTCATCATCTGACTCAAAGTCATTTGGGCTCCAGAAATTTGTAAGGCTGCATTTCGCAACAGAGGACAGCAAAATGAAAACTACAGCCAAAAGTAATTGAAATCTGCCATCTGTTAGAGTATTCACTGAAGGGAAACATTTTTTTCTACAAGGTTTAGTAGAAATACTTAGGCATTGAGCACACACATATTTAAAATGTGAGAAAATGAGGAGCTTCTTAATTAAGCAAGAACCTCTTTTAGAGTGGCAGAGTATCTCAAAATGAGAGATCAAATCTGTCCTCTCCTTATGGGGTAATCCATAATCATAACTAGCACCATCCTGTGTCTCGGTGAGAGATTACCATCACCAATGTGTACAGATGTAACTCTCTCTCTCTCTCTCTCTCTCTCTCTCTCTCTCTCTCTCTATATATATATATATATATATATATATATATATATATATATGTGTGTGTGCCAGGATGCCAGCTGGATTGAAGGACCGGTGGAGAAAACATCCACAAGGCACCACTTTCCCCGGGATGCTAGAGGGCGGCACTTCTGGTTGGCTGTTGTACCACGGATTTCCACTGGGCACGCATAAGGAGTTGGAGTTTGGCACAGCCCTGTTGGGTTCTTTGACGGCTGCCAAGGGGAGCAATAGAACCCTACTTTAGGTTTCAATCGCACCTGGGAGTGATTCCAGTTATCCCTGATGAGCCACCTGGAGTAACATAAAAGGAGCCACCTTACTCCATTTGATGAGCCAGAGTCGGCAGGACGAGGGATGATGCTTGACCATGGAGGAGTAGAGGCGGAAAGAAGAGGAAGAGAAGACAGTAGGGACTGCGTCAGTTGGTGCTGTATTGTACTGTACTGCTTTATGGAGCGAGGGAAAAGTGCTTGCCCACTTGTAAATAAACTTGTGCTGTGCTGGAACTCGCGTCTCTGCCTGTCTGTATCAGGGTTGGGGTGGCTGGAACGCCCCTGGTTTCCACAATTGTGAAGAAAAGACAAGAGAAGTGTGAAAAGGTTTGGGGGTCCACTCTGTATACTTGAAATTAAGGTTGGCAAAAAAAAAAAAACCAGCAACAAAGATGCAGAGTAGTCTTTTGGAACTGACAGGGATAGGAATCTGCTGGGCTTTTATAAGGAGGAGGGAGGAAGAGGCGTGCCTTTGGAGATCACTGGAAGTGACATCAGAAGAGGAAGTGGGGTCTGTGGAGGAACCAGACGTGGGTTCCCTTCTGGGGATCTGTAGTGGAAGGAGAAAAAAAATATTAGTGCATCCAGTCAATCCCTGTCTTGGCATACAACATCCCCTTTGACTGTCTCCTATGTGCACGTTTGTGACAATATATATGTATACTGTATATACCTGTATATGTATGTATTAATTTATTTATTATTATCTACATACATTTTTTGTATCATTTAATGAACTTCTGTAAAAAGCCAAATTTCCCCCTTAGAGCAAATAAAGTTCTACGCTATTATATAGTGCCTTTCACATCTATCTATCTATCTATCTATCTATCTATCTATCTATCTATCTATC
>JANRMT010062840.1:48023609-48042164 GCA_026402145.1 Polypterus bichir lapradei | reverse complement strand
TATCTATCTATCTATCTATCTATCTATCTATCTATCTATCTATCTATTACTGTATATAGTGCCTTTTAGATCTATCTATAGACTATGCAGTATATAGTGCCTTTTAGGTCTATCTATATCATATAGCGCCTTTCACATCTATCTATCTACTTACTGTACTGTATATTGTGCCTTTTAGATCTATCTATATACTGTACAGTATATAGTGTCTTTTACGTCTATTGCATAAAATGCCTTTTCTATCTATCTATCTATCTATCTATCTATCTATCTATCTATCTATCCACATCAACCACATCAATATCATATAGCGCCTTTCACATCTATCTATCTACTTACTGTACTGTATATTGTGCCTTTTAGATCTATCTATATACTGTACAGTATATAGTGTCTTTTACGTCTATTGCATATAGTGCCTTTTCTATCTATCTATCTATCTATCTATCTATCTATCTATCTATCTATCTATCTATCTATCTATCTATCTCTACCCTGCTGACAGCAGCAATATACACTCATCGAATACTTGCACACCTGTTTCTCCATGCAGTTATCTAATCAGCCAATCAAGTTCAAACACCAGAATGTGAAACACATGCGATCTCAGTGGTTATGACCATAGCATGACTGCTGCTGCCAAAGGGGCTGGTGTGAGTATTTCTGTAATTGCTGACCACCTGGGGTTTTTCACTCACAACAGTCTCTGGAGTTTACTCAGAATGGTGTGAAAAACACAAAGACATCTGGTGAGTAACAGTTCAGTAACGGAAATGCCTTGTTGATGGAAGAGGTCAGAGGAGAATGGCCAGACTGGTTCAAGCTGACAGACAGGCTACAGTAACTCAAATAGGCACTCAGTACAACTGAAGTGAGCAGAATGTGCAATAATTCAAACCTTAAGGTGGATGGATTACAACAGCAGACGACCACATTGGCTTTCATTCCTGTCAGCAAGCTGAGGCTGCAGTGGTGACAGAGTCACCAAAATTGAACTGCTGAAGACTTGGAAAACATAGCCTGGTCTGATGAATCTCGGTTGCTGCTGAGGTACAGTGATGGTAGAGTCAGTATTTGACATGGGGAATGTTTTCCTCGCACACTTTGGGCCCCTTAATACCAATCAATCATTGCTTCATTGTCATGGCCTGCTTGAGTATTGCTTCTGGTCCTGTGCATCTGTTCATGGTCACAATTTCCCATCTTCTAATGACTTCTTCCAGCAGGATAATCCACCATGTCACAAAGCTAAAGCCATATCAGACTGGTTTTATGAACATGACAATGAGTTCAAAGTTCTTCAGTGGCCCTCTCGGTCTCTAGATCTAAATCCAATAGGACACTTTTGAGATGTAGAGAGATGGGAGATTCACAGCATTAATGTGCAGCTGGCAAATCTGCAGAAATTGTCTGATGCAATCACATCAACATGTATTGTTCCAGTATCTTGTGGAACCCATGCCATGAAGAACTGAGGCTGTTTTGAGAGCAAAAGGAGGCTCTGCCCAGTGTTAGCATAGTGGTCTTAAGAACTGGCCCAGTGAGTGTATAAATGTGTCTGTAGGTTCATTTTGGCTGATGGCAGGGAGACTGATGTTTTGTCAAGGCCGGGGTCTGACTGGCTGGGGATGTTTCCCCAGATGTGCCATGTAGGTCCCATGCTTGCCCATAATCACACTTGAATATGAACTTGTCGTTCATTAATCTAACAGAAAATGGGATCCTGCATCTAAGAAATAGCAGCATTACCCTCTGTGCCACACACAAACAGATACAAAGTGGGACACAAAGAAAAGAGCCGCTCTTTAGGGAATTTTGAAGACAGCACATTAAGCCATGATCGCTGCAGCCAAGGGCACATGCGTTTACCTTTCCTCACCAGCAGATGCCGCCCTCCTCACCGACGCTCGCTTACTCTTTGCTCCGCCGTTCTCTCTCTCCCTCCCGGTTTTTGCACAGTCGTCGGTGTCCACTCAATGTAAACAGAGAGTATGGCCGAAGAAGAAGGCGGGGAGGACCAAAATATCAACAACATGGGCAACCAGCTACAGCTTTTACCGGGTAAACTTAAAAGAAAAAGATTTACACACCGTATTTCCTGACAGAGTAAAAGCCCGTGATATCGTTTGCGTTCTTTTTCGGGAGTAGAATGTTGTCGTTGCGTTCGTGTTGTTCGCTTTTACTTTTTAAAGAAAGCTGCGCACCGTCTTGAAGGAGACGGGCCAAACCCTGCAGAATTAGCCGACACCTCGATCGTCAAGTGTCGCTAAAGTCGCAGGCTGAATGAAGTACGGCAGATATATCAGGGACTGGAACGAGCTTAAGTTCCGCACAGTGAGGTTTAGTTTTAGTTTCAGTTATTGCGCGTCATGTCTTCCTGTGAATGTTCGGGTGCCTCGTTACGTACTTGAAAAGGGAAAAAAAATGCAGTTTAAGTCGTTGGACGACAACTGCTATAGGATCAAATTTAGGCGGTGGTGATGTGCTTTCATCCACTGCAGAAGAAATAGTGACAGAAGCGGCTGCCTTACCAAATCAAATTTGACAAGTCACATACAGTCACAGACACAGTACAATATATAGTGAAGTGCTGAGCTGTTAATCTCCAAGACAGTGCTTTAGAAGAAGAATGCAAAAGACAATCAATGCACATCTCTGTAAATTTTAATAAAAACGTTCAATGACTGCAGTAGTAAGCATTATATTCCACCTTAATAAAAAGGTAAGTGTCTGTGTGCCCGCCCTGTTGTGTCTATCATTCCAAAAGATGGCACATCACAAACATCTCTAGTAACAAAATGCATTGCATTGTCATTCCAACAGATGGTGCATCACAAACATTTACACTTCTTTTAGGAATCCAATACCAAACGGCGTATAACAGAGACATATGCAGTACATGGTGGACTGCAAACATTAATACAGAGGTTTATGTTGATTATGTAGATTTCAGCACGTCTTAGATGGGTAGCACAGCTAGTAATAATATAAAGGTAGTAGCTCTGTTACCCGGCTTTGCCCAGGAAATTTCGTAAGACAATGGGCCTCCGTTATAATGCCATCAGTTAATCAAGTGTATCAGGCAAGTGGTGTGGTGTAGTGGTTAAGGCTCTGAGGTTGTGGGTTCAAATCCTACTACTGACGCTGTGTGACCCTAAGCAAGTCACTTCACCAGCCTGTGCTCCAATTGGAAAGATAAATGAAATGTAACCAATTGTATCATAAATGTTGTAAGCCGCCTTTACATTCAGTGAATGTATCAGAAGTATTACATAGCTAATACTTTTCTGTATGCAATATTTGCAGTTTTTTTTTTATTTACCACTATTTAAGGATTAAGGATTTGGACTTCAAACCCTGAGGTTATGGGTTCAAATCCCACTACTGACACCTGTGTGACCCCGAGCAAGTTGCTTGATCTGCCTGTGCTCCAATTGGAAAGATAAAAGAATTGTAACCAGTTGTATCATAAATTTATGTAACTCCTCTTGGATAAAGGCCTCAGACAAATAAGTACTAGGTAGGTAATACATTTCTGTATGCAATATTTGCAGTTTTTTTTTATTTACCACTATTTAATATTGTTGGTAAGCAGGGTGGCGTAGTGGTTAAGGATTTGGGCTTCAAACCCTGAGGTTGTGGGTTCAAATCCCACTACTGACACCTGTGTGACCCTGAGCAAGTTGCTTGATCTGCCTGTGCTCCAATTGGAAAGGTAAAAGAATTGTAACCAGTTGTATCATAAATTTATGTAACTCCTCTTGGATAAAGGCCTCAGACAAATAAGTACTAGGTAGGTAATACATTTCTGTATATAATATTTACAGTTTTTCTTTTTTTTGTTATTTATCTGCCACTATTTGATATTGTTGGCAGGCAGGGTGGTGTCATGGGTAAGGATTTGGACCTCAAACCCAGAGGTTGTGGGCTCAAATCCTGCTATTGAAAAGTCACTTCACCTGCCCATGCTCCAATTGGAAAACCAAAAGAAATGTAACCAATTGTATCAGAAATGTTGTAAGTCACTGTGGATAAAGGTGTCAGCCAAATAAGTAAATGTATCAGATGCACTAGGTAGGTAATACTTTTCTGTCTTATGATATTTACAGTTTTTTTTATTTTATCTGCCACTATTTAATATTGTTGGCAGGCATAGTGGTGTAGTGGTTAATTTGAACTTCAGACCCAGAGGTTGTGGGTTCAGATCCTGCTATTGACAAGTCGCTTCACCTGCCCGTGTTCCAACTTGAAAAACAAACCAAGTGTAGCTCGAGTGTTGGAATTCGCCTTGGATAAAGGCATCAGTCAAATAAAAAGTAGTAATAATTTTGTAAGGTCACTGGAGCTGCTCACTCTTGAACATGACATGTCATTTTCTAGCCTGCTTACTCCAGACCAGAGTCATTGGTGCTGGAGCCTAACCCTGCTAGCACAGCATAAGGGCACAAGGCAGGAACAGACCCTGAGCAGCGTGCCAGTCCATCGCAGAGTGAACACACACCGGGACCACCAGTTTAGTGTTGCCAATGCACCTAAAATGCATGTCTTTGGGCAGTGGGAGGCAACCGAAGCACCCGGAGGAAACACAAATACACAATTGCTCAGGAGTAAACGGTTCTTGCATCAGATCAGTTCCGTTTTCCCAGTGGCTGATCTTGGTTTTTTCTGATGCTCATTGTAAAGCACAATTTCACAGCATAGTGTCTTCTTTTCATTTTGAACATTATTGGCTTTTTGAACGTTACTAGTGTCGCTAATGGCTATTACTGCTTGAAATGATTGATTTTTTTAATCTGTTTCAGCTTCATCTTTATGGACATATGTACTCAGTAGAATGAAAATCTTACTCTGCGAGTCATCCAGCAGTAGACACAAATACACAACAATAAACTAAAAACATTCCGGTGAAAAAGAAATGCGAAAACAAACAATAGTCCGTTATTCACCTGTGCATGCAAAGCCAGCCCCATTTTCAGCAGCCATTGCTTCAGTGTCCTAATAGTCAACTCCCTTTACCTGTCTCTAATTAGTCAAGTTTAAATACTAATTAGTTATTAGAGAAACCTTTGTAATTGTATTAGCACCCCTGAAACCTCTTGTTCCGTTCACTTGGGTGGCAAGGTACTGGCATTCCCAAAGTTCAGTTATGGGTTCAGAACTGGCTTACAGTAAATTAAACCACTTTCTTGAGAAGTGTGCCCATCTGTTGTTTTTTTTTTGTTTTTGTACAGTGATGGGTCTTCATTGTGACAGGGTGTCAAGAAACTGAAGATTTCATACAAAGGTGGTTTTTATACTGTCTTGAGAGAAGAGGGCCAACTGGATCTAACCAGGATAGAAATAAAAGGGGGAAGGCCCAGATGGGCATCTGCATAAGAAGATAGGAACATCAGAGTGTGTAGTTTGGAAAGCAAACGCCTAACAGGTCCTCATTTGGCTTCTTCCTTAAATACAGCAATGGTGTCTGCAACAAAGACAAGACGACTCTGGGATGGTGACCGAAGAGGTAGAGTTTCGAACAAAAGGCCATATCTGAAGCTAGCAAATAAGAAGAGAAGGTTAAAATGAGTAAATGAATGGGCTGATGATGACTGGGTTAGTGTTTTATGGAATCATCTTTTCACTGTTGCAGATGACACTGGTATATGGTGTGTGTTTAAGAATGAAGCCAATTGAGGACCTGTAATGTTTCATGTTTGTGTATTACGTGCAGAATCATCTGCAAGTGGCAAGACCTGGTGTTATATTTATAGTTTTGGGGTATCAAGAGTGAGGAGAAAAGGAGATGCAGTCTTTGTGGTGCTCCAGTGTTGCTCACATCCATACCAGAGACACAATTCCTCACAGACTGCAGCCTGCCGGACAGATAGTCCACAATCCAGAACACCATAGATTCATCCACCTGCGTATATCTCTGAGGTAACCCCTTAACAGGGTTGGCTGGATGGTACTGAAGGCACTGGAGAAATCAGAAAACTTCATCCTTGCAGTGCTGCCACCTTTGCCCAGGTGAGGACAAGCCTTGTGGAGCAGACAGATTTAATTGCATCTTCAATCAATCAATCAATCAACATTTATTTATATAGCACATTTTCATACAAAAAAATGTAGCTCAAAGTGCTTTACAAAATGAAGAATAGAAAAATAGAAGACACAATAAAAAATAAACATAAGTCAACATTAATTAACATAGAATAAGTAAGGTCAGATTGCCAGGGTGGACAGAAAAAACAAAAAAAAAAAACTCCAAGAGCTGCAGAAAAAAAAATTAAATCTGTAGGGATTCCAGACCAAGAGACCGCCCAGTCCCCTCTGGGCAAAAAAAAATCTTCTTATCTGTGTCCGATATATGCAGTCATCTTCTGCTCACCGTACTAAATCCGCAACTTTAGTATGCATGACAGAGTCTGTAAGAACACCCTGAAACCTGCTTAATCCAGTTCATGGTGACGGGAGGCCGTTGCCTGCCTTGGTAACACAGAGTGCAAAGTAGGAGTCTCAATTCAACAGAATCATCTGCACATGCCAACTTTTGCAGAAATAAATCCACATCATGCACACATTTTGAAAGATAATTCAATGAAAGGTCTAAATAACTTTCGTATTTTTCAATTTTTTTTTGTAGTCAGATAACCGGCTCTTTATAGCTTAGCTGTTAGCTAAACAAACACGCTCGATGGACTGAATGGTCTAGATTCGGTTGTCAGATTTTTTGTGTGCTTAACCTTGTCCTCATCTTGCTATTTGATGGCTTCTTTTCTTTGTTTTGCTGCTTTCACATATTCATACTGTTTATATGGCGAATCAGATCATTATAATATGCGTGTGGATTTTCTTTCCGTGTTTGTGTTTTTTGGGTTTATATAAAATAGTGCTTTACTTTAAAATGGGGAATTTAAACAGGTCGCATAGTTCTTTGTTCTCTGCAGTTTAATCGTACTGCCAGCAGGTGTCAGCCATTTCACATCTTGCATTTCTAGATTCATAACAGGCTTCTGTTCTGACTTTAAAATGATAAAATATGAGATAAGGTTAAACATTGCAACAATTTTAATTCTCTTCGAACTCCAGATTGAAATGTTTATAGGTAGCTGCATGGAAGTGTTTTTGAGGACATTGGAGGCTAAGTCAGCACCTTGAACTCTTTGTCATGGTCCTCCAAATATTCCTGAATACATTTTGCAGTGTTGGTGGGTCACATTATCCTGTGGGATCAAACCAGACGGGCTAGCCACCTTCACTCCTTCATATGCATCAGTGAGCCTTGGGTTCCCATGACCGCGTCACCAGTTCTCCTTTCTTGTACCACTTTTGGTAGGTACTAACCACTTCATATCAGGAAGCACCCACACAAGACCTTTCTTTTTGGAGATGCCCAGTTGTCTAGACATCACAATTTGGCCCTTGTCAAAGTCGCTCAGATCTTTACGCGTGTTTTTTCATGCTTCTTAAACATTACCTTCAAGAAGTGACTATTCACTTTCTGCCTAATATATCCCAGCCCTTGACAGGTGCCATTGTAATGAGATAATTGATGGTTTTCACTTCACCTGTCAATGCTTTTAATGTTGTGGCAGATTGGTGTATAGCAGGGGTGGACAACATCGGTCCTGGGGGGCCACAGTGACTGCAGGTTTTCGTTCCAACCCGATCACTTAATTAGAAACCAATCCTTGCCAATCACAGACCTTATTTCATTTTATAGGTTGTTAGTCTGCAGTGTTAGGTTCTTATTTTTCCTTTCCAAGGATATCATCCAAATGATTTGAAACCTAAAATTGATCATTTTTCAGCCTGTCGCATTTTTCTCTTAAGTGATTTATTAAACCAAATAGTACAGGATGAATCCACACAGGTGTAAATGGAAACAAGTTCGAATGGAGAACTGCTGGCTTCTTTGTCATTTGCATCGTATTACTAATTAGGAGAATTAAAAACAGGGAATGCAGCTGATTAAGGTTGAAATAAGCAATTAAGGGTGGGGGAACCTTAACAAGCGAGACCATTAAAATGAAACATTGAAACATGACTTCTCATTAAGAAAATGGGTTGGAACAAAAAGCTGCAGCCCTACAGGACTGACGTTGCCCACCCCTGGTGTATAGGTTGAGCGTACTGTCCCTTGATTTATATTCAACAGTTTTTACAATATAACCCAACATTTTATTTGTCTTTTCAGTTGCTTCCCTGCATTGCTTAGATGATGAAAATGTTGTGTCAACATAAGCCTTTAAATCTGTTTCAGATACTAGGGGGCTTTGCCCCCTGCTCGCTTCGCTCGCCCACCCCTGTGCATGGTTTACCGGATATACAATTTAAAGAGATTGTTATTTTCATGGGAATTGTTACATATGCATTATTTTCACTTTTACTTTAAAACTTTTGTAAAAACAATATTTGTCCTTTATTTCTGGCCCCGGGCGTGGTTAAATCTCTTTCTCGCAGGACGTATAACGCTGCTCACGTTGTGAAAGAGAGGTGGCTGAACGCACGCTAAGGTGGAGCGGTCGGATCATCTGCTGGCTTGCTGCTGCTGGCGAGCTGCGTGTTCTACTTGTCGCTTGTTGTTGTTTTAAGAGCACACGAAGTGTCTCTGCCAAAAGCATTCCAACAACTGCTGGGTTAGATGTCGGTGATCTTGTTTTAAATGTTGTCTCACTGCCTTGTCTTGCGTGACGTTAAAGTGTCTCTCATGGGACGTCAAATTGTCTTCCGAGAAGATCACATCTCGTCTCCCTCCCAAGATTTTTTTTTTTTTATAATAGACAGATTGCTTCTTGTAGGGCAGTGTCTACCATCAGGTATTTATAATTGACGTCCCTTTTGTCCCCGTGTTGCACTTTATTACATTAAACTGCATTTTCCATGTGTTTGCCCAATTATAAAACTTGACCGAGCTGTTTTTTTTTTTTTTTCCCCCAATTGTTTTTGCTGCCTCCTCAGTCTCTACCATTGTTCCAATTTTAGAATTATCTGCAAAGTTTTCTAACTATTTTGAAGTCTATAAGCCAGTGTTGTATTGACTCCTGTTGTTTAATAGCAGCTTAACCCTCCTAAAATCACACCAAGTCATTTTACAGCTAATATATCGGTGGTGTCTTAAGGAACTTGGCTAGGAGCAAACAACTGAGATTGAGGCTCAGATCCATAACATGCAGTCTAACACCTTCAGTGTCATGGAGACCATACTGTCTAGTCTATAATTTGGTTTATGACAGCTGCCATATCTCTACTTTTGATAGTTAGTGGTGAATAAAGGAAAATGTGTATATGTGTGATATCAAATTGATGCACTTACATTTGGCAGTGGGCAGCACGGTGGTGCAGTGGGTAGCGCTGCTGCCTCGCAGTAAGGAGACCTGAGTTCACTTCCCGGGTCCTCCCTGCGTGGAGTTTGCATGTTCTCCCCGCGTCTGCGTGGGTTTCCTCCGGGTGCTCTGGTTTCCTCCCACAGTCCAAAGACATGCAGGTTAGGTGCATTGGCGATCTTAAATTGCCCCTAGTGTGTGTGTGTGTGTGTGTGTGTGTGTGTGTGTGTGTGTGTGTGTGTATGTGCCCTTCCCGGGTTTGTTCCTGCCTTGCGCCCTGTGCTGGCTGGGATTGGCTCCAGCAGATCCCCATGACCCTATGTTAGGATATAGCAGGTTGGACAATGACTAACTGACTGACTGATTGACATTTGGCAGTTGGATGGTTCAGTGTTTAGTGCTGCTGGCCCAAGGCTCCATCTTTCTGGATTCAACTCCCTTCCTTAGATGTTGTTTTCACATTCTTTCTGTGTCGACGTCAGTTTTCGTGACACATCCCATAGTACGTATGTTTTACGTTAAATGGCAATTCTAAATTGGCCCCATGTGAGTGGGTCCTGAAGTGGCTTGTTGCCCCTTTCCTCAGTTCCGCCAGATGCTACCAGAATTGGCTCCAATCCCCTGTGACCCTGAACTGGATTAAGTGGTTTAGTTTTGTTTACCCAAGCCATGTTTTGATATGCAGGAATGTTAGCCGCATGGCATTCTACTGCCTGGAGTGCCATTAGTATTTTCAGGGTTAAAACACTGGAGGTAGATGAATGTAATGGTGCTTAAGCGTGTTGAAAACTCTCCTGAAAAGAGAAAACAGTTTTGCCAAGTGATTAACTGCAGGGGCCTACGGTGGAGGCTTGTCTTGTTTGCCCCTGCATTATTGACTGTAAACCACTGAGCTCTAATTTGTGGTTTTGCCATTTGTGCAAACGCTTAGAGCGGGGGTGTTTAACTGTGGTCATGGGTGGGTGGCAGGCCCTACGTTTTCTCTAAAAGCAATCAGTCATTAGGAGACTGTTTTTCTTTCTTTTTCTGCCTTAATTGACTTCTTCTTCTTCTTCTTGACTGCTTTCTGATCTTCCCAGGTGGTTCTAAATCAACCCTGCAGTGGTGTGTTTTGCTTTCCCGGAGATATTTGGAAATGAGCCTATGGCAGAATGTTTTATTTACAGAACTTTGTGTGTCCTGTCCTGTGTATACCTGTTAAGTAAGCACTTTCTACCTAAATGGTTCCTTTAAAAGAGGAAATCATCGACTGACTTGTTTTTCTTACCTTTGATTATGAGCAACACCTCTGCTCATTTGTGGCAAATAAAACTGGTTTTTGTAACAGTTTATGGGTCTGTTTTAAACTAACAGTTTTTTCATGTGGCCCAGCTGCCAGGATTTTGTCAGAGGCCGAAGTGGCTAAGGACAAAGAGACATTGTGGAGAGTGAGCCTTCTAAGTGCCAGTGTGGATGAGTGGCAGGGCTCTGGGCTGTAAACTTGAAAAGTACCCAGGAGGCAACAGTCATACTTGAATAAAAGTAGAGTTAACCTTTCATTGGGCAAGAGTCCTGATTTCAGTTTAATCCCACAAGGCTTTAGTGTTTTGTTTATGACCAACACTGATTATTCCGTAATATTTTAGCACAAATGCATGTATTTTACATGTTTTGAGCCTACAACTGGATAACTGACATGTACATTACGCGAGATGAGTAATTTGATTTTTTAATTGACTTTGCTAAATCATTTGCCGTTGTACAGCATTGCATATGTATATGAAGCCACATGATGCCAGGTTCACTTCAGAAGAGGTCATCCACCTGAAGCTAAGCATGTTCAGGCCTGGCCAATACTTGGATGGGAGACCAGCCAGGAAAAGCTCAGAAAGCTGCTGGAAGAGGTGTTGGTGTGGCCAGCAGGGGGTGCTTAGCCTGTGGTCTGAATGTGGACCCCAGTGCCCCAGTGCAGTGATGATGGACACTGTGCTGTAAAAAATGACTTTGTCCTTCAGATGAAATGTAAAACCGAGGTCCTGACTCTTAAGTGGTCATTAAGGAACCCTAGGGATCCTTCATAAAGATTAGGGTGTATCCCGATGTCTTGACTTAATTGCCCACCATGGCCTGGTCATTCTAGCCCCCAAATCGTCATCGTCTGTCTCTAATTGGTGCAGAAATTGCTGCCGTCATATCATCCAGGTGGGTGCTACACATTAGTGGTGGATGAAGTGGCTCCCCACTCCCTATGGAAAAGTACTTTGAGTCATGAGAAAAGCACTATATGAATGGAAAGAATTATTATCATTATTTGCTCACTATTGGGTTCTGTTATATCATAAATGTTTCTCTGTCCATTTTGCATGATAGCTTGAGATTCTAAAATTTTCTTGGCCATCAATGCCAACTACATGAGGTAAGTAACATATGAAGAAAAAAATATTTTTTGGGTGGAGTACTTGTTTAAGTAAGTGCCAAAGAGAAAACTACTCAAGTTGAAGTTTTAAAGAATCTAATATCTATATATTAATATTATTATTAATACAATATTTAATAATATAATCTTAGATCCTCTTCCTCCATCCTCCTGACCGTCCCTCTCGCCCGTCTAACCTCCATGGGGAGCGGAGCATTCAGCTGTTCTGCTCCCAAGCTCTGGAATTCATTACCTACTGAGCTCAGAAATGTCGAATCATTTTTCAACCTTTAAATGTAAACTTAAAACGCATCTGTTTAAAATGGCTTTTTCTTTATGATTACAGTAGCTTTGTTTGGTTTTAATTTTTATATCTTCTGTTTTTTTCCTGATGTTTTAAGTTGTTTATAATGTGTCTTTTTATTTATTTATTTATTTATTGTTTGTTCGGTGTCCTTGAATTCTCAGAAAGGCGCCTTGTATAAATAAAATGTATTATTATTATTATTATTATTAACATTGAGTGATTCTCTTTGTTCTTGATTTTTATTCTATGCAGCTCTTTTTTGTTCATTTTCTTTTTTTCGACATTCATTATCATTTTTATGGTGATCTAAAATTTGATGTTCTTGAATAGATTATTTGCTTTTCTGCCTTGCCATTGTAACTGACTGCGTTGAAGTGTCGTGGGGTGTGACGAAGGAAGGATGTGCGCAGTAGGAGTAATGATTGGACGAGTGGTGTGAAGGGGAGTGGTCAAGGCTGTATAAGGTGGACATGGCTGTATAAGGTGGACATGACAGAAAACTTTTTTAATAAAATTGAGAGATCAATAGGCAATGCTGCTTTACAGTTAGCCTGCAGACCCTGTTTAGTCAGGCTTTGTGTGGCAGATAGGGTTTGTTTTCTGTTCACTTGCTATATTTCTGTTCTCTGTAAAATCATTCCTCTCTTGTGTGTTTTGCTTAATAAACTTAACAAGGCTGTGGTGGGCTGGCGCCCTGCCCAGGGTTTGTTTCTTGCCTTGCGCCCATGTGTTGGCTGGGATTGGCTCCAGCAGACCCCTGTGACCCTGTAGTTAGGCTATAGCGGGTTGGATGATGGATGGATAGAAATTAAAAAGGTGTAATTTGAAACTTTTTGTTCTGGGTTTGTCTCATAGTCTATGCAGTTGCAGCATTTTAAAAAGCAACACTTTGGTGAATATGGATGCATTCTGTGGTTCAAATCCAGTTATTAAAAATCATTTAAGTCGAATTATGCAAAAAAGTTCACCTCAGTGTGAGATGTGCCACTTGATAAACACATATCCCCATCTCAAACCCCCTCAATTGTGCGGTGGCCCCCCTAAGCTTAAGTTTGACAAGCGTGTTATATTGTTTCTGTCAGTTTGTAACGTGATGCATAATGTAGTACAAGTGTTTTTCTCTCTCCATTTTATTCTAAAGTGAGATTCGTACAGTACTCAAAAAATGGCTGTGGCGTTTAGTTTGGACATCTTTCTTTAATTAAGTGTTTTTTTCTGTCCATGTCATCATAGCATTTAATTTTTTTTTTTCTCTTATCATTTTGCATTTTTAGAAAATGATGAGGATGATGATGATGAGATGGAGTCTGAAGAAAATGATGCAGAAGACACGGAAAAACCAAACATAATTAACTTTGACACCAGTCTGCCAACATCACATGTAGTGAGTACTGCCTGCTTTTATTTAAACAACATAGCTTGCTTTAATTTTGCTCCATTTGACTCACAAATGTTCCAAATACAACAATATTTCTTTAGCTATGACAACAAATGAACATTTTTTAAATATGAATTTCAGAGGAAAAAAACTTTCATTTATTTACGCCGTTTGTTTTATAAGACCTCATTCTGGTTTATGGTATTAATTGAAAAGCATCTTATGGCTTTTCTGTAGAACCTTGGCCAGAAATGTTCACAGTAGTCCACACAAAATCTCTTGATTAATATTCAGCATTTTTTACAATGTAGTATGAGATTGTATTGGCCTTTTTAGTTGCTCATGCACATTGCGTGAAGGATTCATTACCACAAACCCCTAATTGCTGTTGATTAGCTTTGTTCTATTTAATTAGTGTTACTTTTTCCTGTGTGTAATACTTTGCACCTCTTTATTTTAAACTAGTATTTTCTGAGTTCTCAGTGTTTTGAGTTGTTTCTGCTTCTTCATCAGTATGTAGCGGTCTTGTGCCGCTAAGATTCACACTGTCAATATGACGATGATTTATTTATTTTTATAGTGGATCCCAGGGACGTTCCCAGCCTTGCCTCGACCAGCACACACTCACAAACAGAGACAAAATGCAGCACACTGGGAACTAACAGGAGTTAAAGAATATAATGAAATTAAATTATATAAAGAAAACAATAATACCACCCCTGTACCCCTACGGCGATAATACATTAAACATATAAACACGAACAACTCCACACAGCAAAGTTCGTGGAATAACACTCTGGATGTACAGGGATCTGTATGTTGAAAGAGAATGAAAACAACAGTCCTACCGGTAGACACTGTAAGGGTGAAGACAGACAGATGGATGGTTCAGGATCGCTCCAATACTTTCGGAAAAACCATGAATTCACAATCAGTCCTCAACACACAGGTAGACAGACGATCCAGACTCCAACAACGAATAAAATCCAGGACACTGCGACTACATATGGCTCGATTAACCGAAGGCAGTCCAACAGGTAAATGACACATAAAAATTCAACAACAAAAAACACTTTTTTTTCCTTTGGCCACCTGCCCTCCTTTTAAACCCCTCTGACCACCTTTGACCCCAACAGCCCCTGCAGGGACTACTGGGAGATGCAGTTCTAACTCATAGCAGCACTGCTATAAGTATTAGCTATGCTTCCAATTATGGTGTTATCTACGATGGCCAGGGGGACAGTTTAAGAAGTTGAGACCTCACATTAGATATGATCTCTTTTCATGACTGACACCTTATTGATTCCACAAACTTAGGATTCTAAAGCGCTCAAATTAGCCACAGTATTTGAAAAAAGCCTTTGACTCTCAAATACCAAGCTAACTAAGCAGTCAGTACATACAGTATTAGCCTCTTATGATATGAACGTAGCTCTCTGTTTCCACGTTCCCGGATTAGGGCCTTTTTCCTGTAGCATGTGCCCTTTCTCTGCCAAAGCAGAAGTGAACTGCCTCCATTCTGCCCACTGCACTTCTTTTATATTACCACCCAGATGTGATGTCTGTAGCTTGGTTGTTCAGGTCGCCTCACTAGGTTTCTCTTGGATCTGAGGACTTCTTGTCCTCCCCTAAGCTCAGAGGCTTCCAGAGTTCCTTTCTAGCCCCATTTGCCCCTACATATTTCACAAGTTTGCTCCATATCTTAGAATTTATGTCTTTAATATATTTGACAATGAGTAATATTTCTATGACAAATCACTGAGGAGCTATAATGACAACCCTATGCCACATGGCACATCTCTTTTTACTTTTGTGTTAATCTTTTTAACAAATTTTATGTCCAGTTTCATATATTCCCATGATGCCATTGGCTTCAAGCTCCTAAACTCTGGAACTCAATCAAATTCTTTCCAAAAGTCAGTGTTTATAATTCTGTGTGATTTGCCGATTTAACTGTTCAAAAACGTTTTAAAAGTTTGGCAGAATATTACTCTCATTAATCCCACTCTGGTTGTTTACAAATAGTCTTGTAATTTATTTCTCATTAAACCTTCTTTAATGAAGTAAGCATTATTCTTTAAATATTTTGCTGTTTATTTTCTTTTGCATTAGAGTCATACTTGCAACTTTCCAGTCATCAGGTACTGCTCCCACTTTTTGCTGAAATATTCATGATAAAGTTTATAAATAGCGTGTTTCTTTAACATTTTATCAGGCCCATTGGAGCTCATCTGCCTTTTCTATCTTTTTCTGAGGCATTCTATTTAATTTTTTCTTTTCTTTTTGATAATATGAATTTATTGGCTATTTCCTCATTGTGTTCAATGATTTTTCCTTTTGCATTGCTGAATCTTCTTAAATTCTCATTTACTGTGTTTATTTTGGTTTCCATTGTAATTGTTTTTCAGTCTCTATCTTTAAACTTTTGGATCCTTTTTTGATTTCTAGTTCCAGTTTCTGGTAATCCACTACCTTTTAAATAAGTTTTTTGAATTTATTTTCCTGTAGAGTGTAAATCTTTTTAGTGGTATGCTTTAGTAATGTCTTTTTTCATTCACTTAGGCAGTTTATTTTGTGTGTTTATTTGATTTCTATTTGGAATATACTTATTTGGGGCCAGGATCAGAATGTCTTTTTATTCATACAATTCTGGCATTTCCAATTTTATATACTAACTAGCCATGTGCGCCCAATTACGTTGCGCGTGTTAAAGTTGTCTGTAAAGGGCTCCCTGTTTAAACGCGGCTGCCAGTCATGAACTGGGCCCTTCGTCACACAGCATTATGCTTTTTTATAAGGGAAACAAAATTACAAAGAAAACCCTTGGATATTGATTCGATAGGAACGGCCTACTCGCAATCACTGTCCGAATTGTAATTATGTGGTGGTGTGGGAGCATTTCTGCTTCTGTCCATTCACAGTCCGTCTCGTTTTCACGACGCTGTCGTTTCCTCTCACGATCTCTTCTCAACCTTTCTCCAATCTCGCAGGTTGCTTGTGGCAATCCAAAGAGTAAGGCAACATACACGGAGCAATGGTTATAAAAGGGGGACACATAGGTATCCAGGCTCTTTAAAGCATAAATAGGGATCACTTCACTGACATGTGAGCAAGCCACGGTACAACTGTGAGACACACAGCACTCGCCGGCTACAATGTAACAATAATAATTTCCGGAACATGCTGTTACGTTGTCATTCATTTTACCCACTGTCTTTCTTTCATTCATATGTTACGTAGGCACGTACCTTTTATCTTCGACAATCTCATTCTCTAACCAGGCCTCAGGAGCTAACCAGCGTAACGCTGTGCACCACCCCTTTCGTTATTCCGGCACATTCTTGACATCTGTGAGTAACAACAACGTACTAAACTGGAAGGTGGTCTACGCATGCGTGGAAATTGCGGACAAACAAAGATCAAGATCTAAATGAAGATCTCTTTAGTTAATTTAAAGCACAACAATTTGTTTAGTTTGAATGTCTGTGTTTTGAGGTGTGACTGGAGTACTACAGTCTTCAGTAGTATAAGCCTGGAGGAGATTCTTAATGCAATGCCTATGTTTTAGCTGTCTCTCTACTGCCATCTAGTGCTTCTTCTTCTAATTCATTCGCGGACAAACAAAGATCAAGATCCAAATGAAGATCATATATAGAGATTTTTGTTTTGAGTAAAGAAGTAATTTGTAGGAGTTATAAGGGTTACTTGATCCTTTTTAAAGGATAAGAGTAAGTAATAGAATAGACAGAGTAGCAAGTTCAAGCAGTGCTAGAAAAGGCAAGATATAGGCCATGAAAAAGAGAGAAAGTAGTTTTTATCACTCCTTTCTGCTCACTTTTTATAATTTTTGCTAATAAAACTCTGACCCAGTAATGTCTTTCTGTCTCAGATCAGGGCTAAATATTTTTAATCATTCTGGCTTATTTTGCAAGGCACCATTTCAGTTGAAAGAATTTGCAGCTCTGTGGAAATGAGGCGATGGTGACATAAAGAAAGCTAGTTAAGCTATTTGGATTTACCAGAGTTTTATCATGGATTTCGCACAAAGTTTGCTTTCTCCATCTTATTTATCTTTTGTGGTGCTGTCTCTCCAGAGCGAGATAAGGGACAGCATCTTGTCAGCTTTGGCTCCACTGTTTTCATCCTCTGTGATTTGTGTACCACTGTACCAATATATAACACAGTAGGGCTTCATAATCATAATCAGAAAAATCTGTAAAAGAGAGAATATATTTTTTAAGCATATACACTTTACAAAATGAATTCAAATCTAACAAAAATATTTTGTCCTGCTTAAACATAGCCTTATTTAACATGGTAGTAGGTCAAAATGGCAATTTTTTCTCACAAGTAACAGGATATAGATATAATGCCCTTTGCTCAGAACTATGTTTTCTTTTGACAAACCTGGGACTGGGAGAGCCGTAGAGAGTTGTGTGTGAACATTCTGCAAAGCTTTCATCGAGATTCCATTGTCACGCGCAGCGACGAGGCACATTCCCATTTGAATGGTTGCATAAAAAAGCAAAACTTTCACTATTGGACTGAAACAAACCCTTGTGAACTTCATCAGAGACCCTTGCACAGTGATTGTGTTACAGTTTGGTATGCTGTTACAGAATTTGGCATTGTAGGCCCTTACTTGTTTGAGAAGGGGGGAGCAACGGTCACCGTCACTTCAGAACATTATATTGAAATGCTAGAGAACATTTTCTGGACCCAGCTGGAAGAAAGGTATGTGGTGGATACCTGGTTTCAACAGCATGGAGCAACAGCTCCATTCAAGTTTTGCGGGAGATGTTTCCAAGGAAGGTGATCTTTCTGCGCTGCAATGTCGGGTGGCCTTCATGTTCGCCTGATCTCACTCCATGTGATTTCTTCTTGTGGGGCTATCTCAAGTCAAAGGTATTCACACACCAACCTCAGAACCTATTCCCCCAGAAATGGTCGAACGAGTAATGCCAGAGTTCAGAAATTGTTTTGCAGAGTGTATCACTAATGATGGTCACCACCTTGAAGACATAATTTTTAAAACACAGTGAAAAAGATCTATTTTGTATAGACTTTCTTGTATAGCGTTTTTGTAGAATAAGTGTTGGAAATGTGGTACTGTACTCCTTTTTAGCTGACCCTGTGTGTGTGTTTATATATATATATATATATATAT
>JANRMT010062840.1:47950148-48008609 GCA_026402145.1 Polypterus bichir lapradei | reverse complement strand
ATCACAAGTGATTTGAGATTTTTTTCATGGACTTTTGATATTGTTTGCTATTGTCCAGTGTTGGTCACTATAAAACACTGTTATATCAGAAACTTTGTTATCTTCATTCTGCATAAAAACATGAGATTGAAATTTTTTATCAGCATGGGGTAAGTAACATATAAGAAAATATTTTTGGGTGGCATATTCCTTTAATAGTCATTACCCTTAAATTAGTTGAATTACTCCAGCATCATGTGCCAACATAACATTATACTAGTGTAGAAATATGACAAACTGATACTGAAATATTCTGGTTATGCACCTAAAAATTCATCAAACAAAGCTGTATTACTACTGACTTTTAGTGCAGAAAGAGAATTAATTCTGTACCTCAGTTGAAAGTTTTTCAAACGTTGCCCCCTTGCAGGGTTTTTTTTATGTGCAACAGTGTCTGATTTAGGTACTGTATATTGGTTATTGTCAGTCAGTCATTCCCCAACTCGCTATATCCTAACAAAGAGTCGCGGGAGTCCGCTGGAGCCAATCCCAGCCAACACAGGCAGGAACCCACCGCAGGACACACACACAGACCAAGCACACACTAGGGGCAATTTAGGATCGCCAGTGCACCTAACCTGCATGTCTTTGGACTATGGGAGGAAACCGGAGCACCTGGAGGAAATCCACGCAGACACGGGGAGAACATGCAACCAAGGTCTCCTTAATGCGAGGCAGCAGCGCTACCACTGCGCCACCATGCCGCCCATCGGTTATTGTATTTTTTTAAATTGTTACTTTTCAAATAAGCTGTAAATTACTACTAAATAGTCGTTATTCTGTGCTTCAGAAAGGTAGCTCACAATCAAATGTTATTTTTCTCAAATTATTCCTAAGAAATGAAATGTTGCATAATCCGGGCTAATAGTAGTGCCATTGAGTTCAGGTTTTTACCCCTTTTGCGAGTAAGCTATACAGCAGTGAAAAAACAGGCTGCTGTTACTTGTTTTAACTACCTGATATCATTGAGAATATGTACTCTGCCTCAATATATATGTATGGAAAAAGTGATTTAATGTGTTATTTTATACTGAGTCTGTCATTGCCTCCTCTCAGTAATCATAGTAGTGGGCATTTAATAACTGCCATTGTGTGGAAAAAAAAAAAGGTGAAGAAAAGCACAGCCTTTATTTTCCCACTTTATATTTACTTTTCAGTCCTTCATATACTGTAATACATTGTTTAAAAAAAGAAATCATTTTTGTTCATTTGACAGCTTCATTTTTCTTAGAACTTAAATATGTAATTGTCCAAAGTCACCTGTTATTTTTAAACCATTTAAAAGTCAGAATCAATGACTTTTAACAGTGTTTCATTAGCAGTCTGGATGCAGATACTGCCCTGTGTATGCCTGTCAACTAATAAGTCCACAGGGTTGTTTCATGTTTGAATGGATCTCATTCAGCCCCTCGCTATTTGAGACAGAGGTAAGGATGTCTTGGTTATATGGAGGCTGCTGCTTAGAAAGAAGACTCCAACCATTAACCTAAGTTTAGATTGGAAAAAAGGAATGTGAAGTCAGTCTTGGACTTAACAAACAATACGAGAAAGTTTCTTAAGCCAAAAGAATTTCTGCATGAAGGACTCCTAAAATGTACTCTAATCTGTATTTAAGTTATACTAACAAATAAAGACAGTAAAATTAATCGCATATTGTATTCTACATACCCAACACAGTGCATTTTCATCTGTGTTAATGAGTGTTAATTAAATATTCAAAGTCAAAGATGGAAAACATATGTAAGAAAGAGAAAAAGTGGAGTCAGGTGCGCCAGTCAATACAATTAACATGCAGATGTGGATTTGAAGTGCCCGGGAGCCACAGCATGTTTTGTTTTTTGTTCCTACTTTTGTAATTTTCCTATTTTTTTTCTAACATGAATGGGTCAATTAAATAGTTTTTTATGTGTTGCTTTGTGTCACAGAATAAGTAGTAGTCCGCAGTTCAGTCACTAACCCTTCCCTTGGTCTTCTTTTGTGCTTGCAAAATCAAAACTCATTAAAGATATGTTTTAAATGGCATGTAATGACAAGTTTGTACGGGTGTTCTTGTAATAAGGCCTTATGTATGGTTTTAAACCAGTTATTAATTATGCTCCAGTGTGGTTCATTATAGTCCCCCATTGTACTCCAGTTTTGCTCATTATACCGACCCAATAGTTTGTATTTCTTTTTCTTGCTAAAGTGTCAGGGTTTTGGACTTTGAAAACTGAGAAGGAAAAAATAAAACTTAAAAATGTTACCTCATTTCAGGGTTCATCCAAGTATTCTGTTTCATTATGCCACCAGATACTATGCATATTGTTGGTTCATTTTCACTTTTATTGAAATAAATTATTACAAGTTTGAGTCCCAGAATTGGCATTTATCTCATTTCATGTTTGTGTTTCTTTTTCAGAGGAAGTTTCACAGTGCAAGTTTTACATCATGGCCTGCTTGGGTGTATGCTCTGTATGACTCTGTAAGTTAATAGTTTTGATTAAAAGGTTAATAACTTGAACTATGTTACTATTAACTTTTGACGGGAAGCTTTCTTGCATGGATATATTAGAGTTCTTGTAAGAGAAGTACCTTTATCAACACTGATATCCTAATTGTTTTTTTTATTCATTTAAGACAAAGAAAAGTATATTGGAAGTTTATAGGAGAAGTAAAATATAATGAGTACTAAGTATCCCTTGGGGTTTTGTGTTGCAAAGATTAATGCATTCAAAGTAAATAATTCTGGGTAAAACGAACTTAATTGCAGAATATGCATGGTCAGCTTTTGGAGGTCACTAAAAGTAATGCAAGTAAATACATTATGTACATACTTCAGAGTTGAACAGTGTGGAGTTGGGATACTCTTGACTTTCTGATCATGCATTTTACATACTTGGTGGTAAGTCAAGTCTGTTTCATTTGCGATTTCTGCCCAGGATGCATCTTTTCTACTCGACTCTGCTGTTCATGTTTTTCATGGACATGATGTCATGACAAAACTAGGAGAGAATCCAATATGGGGACCTGAGGGTTGCATCTCCACTGATTTTGGAAGATGCTGCATGCCTGGTCTTATTAGTGTCATATAAGACCTATTCTTTCTAGTAAGGTTTGTGTGTAGAGAGGCCAGTGTGAAAAGTTCTGTTACCAAATCTAAGTTCATAGGCTTTCATCGGAAAAGAGCAGCTTTTAGGTTAGTAAAGAACAGCTACCCCAAGTGAAGGAGTTGAAGAACCACAGAGTTAGATTTGTGTGTAAGGGTGGAAGTGATTGTGAAATTGACCAACAGGCCAGCCCAGCAACATCGTTTTTGAAAGTGGTACAATGACTGGAAAGTTTCTATGTTATCTTAAGATATGTAAAATAGAGACAAAGGCAGAAAATGTTTGGGGGGGATTTACCCCATATATTGTACGGAAAACAACAAAACTTTAACGTCAGTTCCGCAGAGTAGTCACTATAGGCTGAGTCTCCAACAAAAGCAAAGACTGAAAACAAAGGTTATATGGGAGGTTAAATAGCCCCAACAGAAGGAAGAGGCGGGATAATGAGGTAATTGCCGGAAATGAGGTCATCATGGGTGTGATGAGGAACCAGAAGAAGAAGATTTGGTCTGGCTATTCTCTTCAGAGGATCTGAAAAAGGAAGAAAAAGTGTTAGCCCACTCATTTAGCCCCTGTCCCGGTGACTTAATCTTATTTAGACCCCTGAGCTGCCACCGAAAAGCATGTATGTAACAGATACTAATAGGTTATTTTACACAAAACCCATTTGAACAATGTTCATCATCCTTCTTAATATATTTCTAAACTCATAAAGTAATGTAAAATGCACAGCTATGAATGTCAAGATCTCATTCAGTCATGTGAGAAATATGAAGAGAAAGAGCTCAGTTTTTAGTTTTTATGCCTCTAATTTCAGAAGCACACTAGTGAATCTGCCTCCGCCCACCTTCAATCCAAAGCCCCTCCAATTTTTAATTTTTTAAACATAAAGTATGTCGGTATATGTTAAATGTTAAGTTAATTTAACAAAGGTCTTTTCCCCTTTGTAGCTTTCCAAGTACCGTAGATCCCGGAATACAAGCCGAGAATTTCGTCCTAGATTTTTGGCTTGGAGTTTGGGGTTCGGTTTATACAACAAGTATCATTTCAGATTCCAGATTTCCAGCGCAATGCCGGTTTTGCCGATGAATACGGAAGTAAATAATGACGAAACCACAGAGCCATCTTTCAGATGAAGAAGTAACTTTGCATGCCGGTACTTTAAATTAAATAAAGAATTTATTCAAAAAAGTGTTTTAGTTGTTGATTTTATTAATAAAATTTATAATAAATTATCGGGAAGTTTAAAATAAAATTTATTTTGATTTACGATCCACATCTTGCGTTACGAAACGGATGCGGTCACGTGTATCCGCTTGCGCGATTGTAAACAAACAACCGAGAGCGTTAGTAGCGTCAGTCGGAGCCCAGATACATGTGTTTGTGGATGTAATTTCGAAACGAAGATGGACATTGTGTGGAAATATCTCCTCCTCCTCCTCCCTTCCTGCAGCCCAAAGATGTCAAATTAAATGGTGAATACAGTATGAAATTGTTTCTAGAATAGAATGCCTTTTACTGTCTATACGCATCTACAATGAGATTAAAAGCAGCTCCTTCAATGCAGAAAAAAGTTCTGTATAGGGCTTGTATGGTTGTTTTTTAGCCTTAGCATAACGCCGTATCTGCGGCCCCGCTTCTGCTTTCTTTCCCTCCTCCGTCTGTGTCGTCTCCTAGACCCGACAACAAACCACGGAGAGCCCGCTGGTCTCGCTATGTTGTCTGGGATGTTGTGCGTGTGATGAAAAACACTCAAAACAGATGTCTGGCTCTGGACACTGATGTCTATAAGGTTCTGAATGGTGTAGCGGATGTTCGCCGAACCGATCGTGCACAAACAAGGACAAAAAAAAAGTACAAAAACAACAAAAAAGTGCACTGAAAAGGAGAGCCCTGAGCCGCTGCGCACCGCCATGCTCCTAGCCTAATCGAAGTAGGCTAGGCACTTTTTATAACTTTTTGGTTAGTATATTAGAAAAAATATTGGTGTTTTTTATTATGAAAAGGTTAAGTAAGTGTTGTAGTGGGAGGTTTGGAACGCATTATGGGTTAGCCTTTGCGAGCGAATTAAGTTCGTAAGTCAAGGGTCCACTGTATTGCGTATTTAAGTTAATCAAATTTATAACAAGTCTCCGGAAATCCACCCGCCGATGTACCGTATTTGCGTATATAGTTTCAACACAAAGGTTCCAATTTACCAAACTTCTCCGCAATCACTTCCTAGTTTCCATCAAAAATGCCGGCAGTCTCAAATTCTCGCCGATAAACATTATAAATATACCCGAAGAGACACTTTTAAGGAATTTTAGAAAATTTTGCTTGGAGAAGGGGGTCGGCTTAAATACCGGTCATCGGCAAATACATGTAATTTAGTCGGTAGAGAAGGGGATCGGCTAATATACCGGGTCGGCTTGTATTCCGGGATCTACGGTACCCTACTGGCTGCTGACTTTCATACACTTTAACAATTAGAGAGAGAAAAACTGGCATAAATAGTTGCACTTGTAATAAATTCATTAGCTTACATTTTCTAGCAATTTGAAGATGTGTAATTCATAGCACTTTAGCATGTATCTCTTTTACTGTACAGTTATATATAAGTGTTTGTATTTAAACAGATACATGAATGAATTATTACACATTCAAAAGTCAATTAAGCAAGGCCCTTAAACTGAAAATTGCTCCAGGGGTCCTGTACAATGGCTGACCCTGCACTCTGATCAGCAGAGGTCATGTGAAAATTTCCCCTCGGGGATTATTAAAGTATATTACATCAAAGCAAATCAAATATGAATATATTGTACCATTAATTGAAATAATGTGTGTCTGTGAATGTGTGTGTGTATATATATATATGTATATGTATATATATATGTGTTTTGCACATATGTGTTTATATTTTTCTTTAGTTTTTTAATTATCTGAATGAGGGTGGAGGTTTTAGTGTGTTTTATGATTATATATTTTTAATTGTTTCAGTAACATATGTGATCGTTTGCTGTTCTGATTGAACAGACTTTTTTAAATCTTGTAATTTTGTTTTACTGAAACGTACGTTTGAATAGGATATTTAACCTTTTCTGTAATACTTTTACCTAGAACAAATAAATATTAATATTATTAAAAAATAGTAAAGTTTTAAATATAGCATCAGTTCGTGCAAAGATTCTTATGGTATTAATTCTCTGCCTGCGTAGTATTTCAATGAATGTTAATGATTTTTCTTTTGTCTGCCCAATCTTGAGGAAATATTAATGGACAGAGTAAAGAGACAGTTGCACGAATGGGATGAAAATCTAAAAGATGATTCTCTCCCCTCAAATGCAGTAGGTAAGCTTATTAAGTTAGATTTAGTTCATTCTCATGGCTTTGTCTGTAAGAGATCATACTTTATATATAGGAAATCATTAATGTGAATATGAAAAAGAGAAAAGAAATACACTATTGTTGTTCTTGTGATTCTTCTATGTGAAACCAAAAAGCTTGAATTATGCACATTTAAATATCCTCATTGAGCATGTTTAATAAATTTTTTTGTATGTATGTATAACCAGTTTCAGATAACAACATAATAAAATGAGAAGAATTAGACGCAAGAGTGTACATTTGCTCTTAGCAGAATATCATGGTGAGTTAGTGCAGAAATGGCTTGTCTTTGACTGTCATTTTTATTTTAGTGATGTTTGCTACTCTTGTTGAAAGAAAGAATAAAATTATGCTATTGTTAATTTATTTTACAAACACAAGAAAATTATTTTCACATAGTATGTGAACCTATCCCTATGTAAACATTCTTGACAATTTCAATGTAAAAAACACTTCTTATGAATAATCTAACAGTTAAGGAAAGGTGTGCTTTAGAGTCATTTGCGTTTCCTCAAAGTATTTTAATTGTCAGATTACTTCTCTCCCGTGTAGACTTTTCGTACAGAGTTGCAGCATGTCTGCCAATTGATGATGCATTAAGAATACAGCTTTTGAAAATAGGCAGTGCTATCCAGAGATTGCGTTGTGAGCTGGACATCATGGATCGAGTAAGTATAGTTTTTGCATTTTTTTAATTAAACAGAGAAAGTGCACTTGATTAGTTAGAAGCAAGAAATGATCATGCACTCTGAAATCTATTTTTGAAAGCAACAAGTTTATCCTTGTCATTTGGTTAAGGCCACAATACATATAAACTATATTTTTTAAATTAGTGATTTCACATTCATAATGATTTCAATTTTGATTTTTTTCCTCCTTGTGGGACAGTATATATATATATATATATATATATATATATATATATATATATATATATATATACACACACACACATATATATATCATACCTGTCATAAAGATATGAATTACTTAATGGCAAGTCTAAACATTTTCAGCATGATATCACACCATCTGAAAATTGTATGTTTTCTATTGCAATGCATCTAATCTTCTGGCCTCTTTTATTTCAGTGCTGGCTGTTTTGTGTCATTAGATAGAGGATCTTATTTCTTGTCAGATGCTGGTCATATTGACCAGTTTTCCTAATTAGTGAAGTAGAATAATTTTTCTAAATATTTGTATCTGAGCACTACTTTATTAAAAGCTTGCAAAAGATAATTAAGACAGTGCATATGTTTCAGAGTATTAATATTATAAAACTTATACAGTAGATCCCGGAATACAAGCCGAGAATTTCGTCCTAGATTTTTGGCTTGGAGTTTGGGGGTCGGTTTATACAACGAGTATCATTTCAGATTCCAGATTTCCAGCACAATGCCGGTTTTGCCGATGAATATGGAAGTAAATAATGACGAAACCACAGAGCCATCTTTCAGATGAAGAAGTAACTTTGCATGCCGGTACTTTAAATTAAATAAAGAATTTATTCAAAAAAGTGTTTTAGTTGTTGATTTTATTAATAAAATTTATAATAAATTATCGGGAAGTTTAAAATAAAATTTATTTTGATTTACGATCCACATCTTGCGTTACGAAACGGATGCGGTCATGTGTATCCGCTTGCGCGATTGTAAACAAACAACCGAGAACATTAGTAGCGTCAGTCGGAGCCCAGATACATGTGTTTGTGGATGTAATTCGGACATTGTGTGGAAATATCTCCTCCTCCTCCTCCCTTCCTGCAGCCCAAAGATGTCAAATTAAATGGTGAGTACAGTATGAAACTGTTTCTAGAATAGAATGCCTTTTACTGTCACTATACGCATCTACAATGAGATTAAAAGCAGCTCCTTCAGTGCAGAAAAAAGTTCTGTATAGGGCTTGCATGGTTGTTTTTTAGCCTTAGCATAACGCCGTATCTGCGGCCCCGCTTCTGCTTTCTTTCCCTCCTCTGTCTGTGTCATCTCCTAGACCCGACAACAAACCACGGAGAGCCCGCTGGTCTCGCTATGTTGTCTGGGATGTTGTGCGTGTGATGAAAAACACTCAAAACAGATGTCTGGCTCTGGACACCGATGTCTATAAGTTTCTGAATGGTGTAGCGGATGTTCGCCGAACCGATCGTGCACAAACAAGGACAAAAAAAAAAGTACAAAAACAACAAAAAAGTGCACTGAAAAGGAGAGCTCTGAGCCGCTGCGCGCCGCCATGCTCCTAGCCTAATCGAAGTAGGCTAGGCACTTTTTATAACTTTTTGGTTAGTATATTAGAAAAAATATTGGTGTTTTTTATTATGAAAAGGTTAAGTAAGTGTTGTAGTGGGAGGTTTGGAACGCATTATGGGTTAGCCTTTGTGAGCGAATTAAGTTCGTAAGTCAAGGGTCCACTGTATTGCGTATTTAAGTTAATTACATTTATAACAAGTCTCCGGAAATCCACCCGCCGATGTACCGTATTTGCGTATATAGTTTCAACACAAAGGTTCCAATTTACCAAACTTCTCCGCAATCACTTCCTAGTTTCCATCAAAAATGCCGGCAGTCTCAAATTCTCACCGATAAACATTATAAATATACCCGAAGAGACACTTTTAAGGAAATTTAGAAAATTTTGCTTGGAGAAATGGGGTCGGCTTAAATACTGGTCATCGGCAAATACATGTAATTTAGTCGGTAGAGAAGGGGATCGGCTAATATACCGGGTCGGCTTGTATTCCGGGATCTACGGTATTGTTTGCAGATAGGATTATTTTCTTTATTTAATGATATATTTTTTTGCCTTTAAAGTGTCTTTTAATTTTGACTGCTTTGAAAGGTTCTTCAAAAAATCAGCCATTGATTTGGTTGAACAGGAGTGTGCAAGAAATAATTAAACACTGTCAAACCATTTACTTTGCTAGAATTGCAGTAATAAATAGTAATTAATTATTTTGGCCTAATACCAATTATCATTATGTTCAGTTATTGTAAGCGGAGGGAGGATGGTATTCACTCACAGCTGCTTACTATTCAGTTCTAATGTGCTGGATATTTATTATACATTTAATGACAATTGATTAGATGAAGATTTGTGTGTTGACTGTGGCGGAGGAAAAAAAAGTATTCACCGAGTGACTGCTTACTGTATAACTCTAATATGCTGAGTATTTATTATACATGTAATTACTATTGATTAAATGAAGTTTTATGTGTTGTTCTGGCAGATCAGTATAGAAGAACAGTGTTCTGAAGTCTTCCTGTTCATTTGTCTTGTTTTTTTAAACCTACAGTGTACTTCACTTTGCTGTAAACAATGCCAAGACACAGAAATAACATCAAAAAGTGAAATCTTCAGGTTAGACCCTTCTTTTCACATTTAGTTTTATTACTATAGACTTGGATTAATTTGTAGCTCACTAGAAAAGAACCAGTCTTGTTATAAGTTTATCTACTTTTGTTAATAATGATTTTTGTAATGTATTTAAATTCAAAGTCAAATAGAAATTTCTGTGAGCCACATGCTTGTCTAAACTTTATTCTTCTTACTAAATCATGTGTACAGGCTGAGATGGAGGCAGATAATGCCAGGGTTGGCTGTACAGGTGACTCTGTAAAGGATGGCATAGGGTCATAAAGTAGATGAATAGATAGATAAAGCATGCTGTTTTATTTCCAAACAAATGAGGTTTTATTGAGAATACTACATGGGAACATGTTAACATCACAGCTTCAAATTCTGATACAAGCAGCTTCACAAAATAGTTTTCTCCCATTTAACCTCGTGATTTGTTGCTTTTTTGTATTATTTATTTGGAAAGATGTCAAATTATAGTTAAAAATTGAACTTATACCACTTTCCAAAGCAAAATGGACAAGAAGTGGTTTCTTTAATCATTTTATTTTTGTGGGATTCCATGCAGTACTGGCTAGGGAATGGCTACACACTAGCTGTTTTCTACAAGTCACTCTTTGCTGTTTGGCCTCAACCATCTATTAAGTCGGTCCCTGCATTATGTCATTGTCTGCCCATCAGGTGAGATTGAGAGTTAATGGTCTTTTACAATATACTAAGATAGACACAGAGTTTTTACAGAGAAAATATTTCATTTCCAAGCATGCTCAATGTGCTTCCTCTAGGCCCTGTCTTTGCTGCCTCTTCTTCCATGTCCTCCTGTAAAATCAGTATCATGATGGTAGTTTCAGCTCAAGATTGTTGCTTCTGGGGTTGACAATACAGAATGGTTCTGCTGTATTGTGCTTGAAGTGGGTGACAGTGAACTTGCCAGTTGCTAAATGTATGCCCCCGCATCATATACAAATACTTTCTTTTCAGACATTGGTTTTGAACTTATTGCTAGGATTGATGTGAATTCCTTTAATGACCTGCTTTTCAGTAAAGCAACACCCAGATCAGTCACTCTATTGCTTCCAGCCTCCTCCTCCTCTCTGTCCAAGTTTGTTTCTGATCTAAATATTATTGATACTTTTCGACTCCTAAATCCATCTATAAAAGAATTTTCTTTATTTTCTGCACTCCGTAATTCTGCTTTTAGAATTGATTGGATTTTTATTCCCAAATCACTCTGCTCTCTTTTAATGTGTTCTTCCTGTCTTATTTGTCTTATCATAGATTTTCCATGTTAAACCTACACTTGCTTGATGGTAATTTAATACCCCTCTGTTACAACATATAATGTGTAGCATTCATTGAACAACTTTCTGCAAAACTGAATGAATTTATCAAGGTGAATGTGTAACCCTGCTTTTGTAAGGAAGGCTTTTGATGGTTTTATATGGGATTTTTCTATTCCTTTTACCAGTGAGTGTGCTTGTAGGGTTGGTCAAGCAATATCTGACGTTTTGTATCATTTGGATGAGCTTGAAAGACCCTGCCCTCCCATGTCTGATCTCCAGTTTCATAATTGTGCCAAATATAGTTACCATGAACAAGAACATATAAAATCCAGAACCATCATGTCAGGGTATATTTTTAGTGAAGACCTTAGTTAAATAAACTTCCATTGGAATACAGTGATCCCTCGCTATATCGCGCTTCTACTTTCGCGGCTTCACTCTATCGCGGATTTTAAATGTAAGCATATCTAAATATATATCACGGATTTTTCGCTGGTTCGCGGATTTCTGCGGACAATGGGTCTTTTAATTTATGGTACATGCTTCCTCAGTTTGTTTGCCCAGTTGATTTCATACAAGGGACGCTATTGGCGGATGGCTTAGAAGCTACCCAATCAGAGCATGTATTACATATTAACTAAAACTCCTCAATGATATGCTTCCCACACGGTGCTTGATTGTTTGCTTTTCTTGGTCTCTCACCCTCTCTTACATTCTCTGCGCCTGACGGAGGGGCTGTTTGCACAGAGGATACGGACGCTCCTCTACAAAATGCCGCTTTATCACGGAGCTTCCGTACTTCGGCATACTTAAAAGCATGTATTGATTTTTTGATTGTTTGCTTTTCTTATCTGGCGCACTCTCTCTTTGACATTCTCTGCTCCTGGTGGCGCTCCTTTGAAGAGAAGATATGTTTGTATTCTTTTAATTGTGTGAAAGAACCGCCATCTCTGTCTTGTCATGGAGCACAGTTTAAACTTTTGACTAAAGGGTGTTATTTCATGTCTAGAGGTCTCTAATAATGTTAACAGTATGGGAGAGTTTATAAGGGCTTAAAATATATAAAAATAACCATACAAACATATGGTTTCTACTTCGCGGATTTTCACCTATCGCGATGGGGTCTGGAATGCTCGTCTAATCAAAATTATTACGATGGAAAAGATTCCTTTGTATTTCTTCACAGTTTGTCTCTCTGTGGACCCATGGCTGCATATGTCAATCCACATGGTTATGTGCACGAGACACTGACAGTGTACAAAACTTGCAATCTCAACCTGATTGGCCGCCCTTCTACACAACACAGCTGGTTTCCTGGGTAAGTGAACTTTTTTCTCTGTATTTCCAATGTATCAAGTTACCTTTGTCTTTGTATAATGTAAAATGTCTTCTGGAAGCACCCAACGTTTTCAAAAATGAAATTGCATGAGTGTAGTCTAGACCCCAGTTAAGGTTGCTTTAAGGTTAAAGGGTTCAAAAATAGAGGGAGGCACTGCTAACCTGTGTGTTTAGTGAAGACGAATTTTAATAGATATCATATGCAGCAAATATAGTACTTCTGTTTACTTTTATGTAGTAGAGTGCTGGTACGCTTACTTGAAATTTACACAATTGATATGTGAATGAGCGAGTGTGACTGCCATTTCTTTATTAACTACTATTAGCTCCTGTCAGACCAGTTTCTCATTTTGTACTGTTAAAAGATCCACATGGGCTATCAGGCTTAAAAAAAAAAAAAAGAGTTATTTAAAAAACTGAACGCTTTCAAAAATGTTAAACAACAACATTTATTTCTGTAGCACCTTTTCTTATAAAGGATGTAACTCAAAAGTGCTTTACAAAATGTCAAAGAAGTAGTTACATGCAAAAGAATTACTCATTAAGTATCATATGAACATGTAGTGTAAACTAATTTGTAAAGTAACTCTCTCTTTCTTAATCTTACAAATGCTCATCTTGCACTACTTATATCACATGGTGCCCTTTAATCCTATAGTCTAATTCATCAGATACCCTTTATAGGATATTGCAACACTTAGAGCATTTACTGGCATTTCATATGAACCTGATTTCTACAATGCCATGTAAACCATTATTCCAGTTAGAGAAATCAGGTTATTGGCCTCTGAGAAACCTGGTTAACAGAGGTAGACTTCTCCGCAAATAATCTGATTATGTGGCCATATAAACCCTTAATCTGGTTACTGTAAAATACGCCCTAATTTTATTTAGAGAGTAACACATCTCACAGGACATACAAGGAAGATATTGCATATTATTTTAGCTGTTGTTGTAAAGTGCAGCAAAATAGTTAACACCATTTTTTTATATCCACACAGAAAATCTACTTTTGCTTATTTACTTAAACCCCACATGGAGAAACAGTTGCATTTCTTTGAAGATCACTTTTGACATGTTTCTTTGCTTTGCAAACCACAAGAAATGGTATTTTGATCTGTTGTTTTTAAGTGGGCATAAAGTTTTGTAATTCAATAGTAGTGAATGTACCATGGAAAGCAATCATCGCAATTCTCGTTTGTACAAAATAAACTTAAAGCCGCGGTTAGCTGTTTTTAGCTCTGGCTTGTTTCAAGAGGCCCACAGACATGCACAGGATTTTACGTGTCTCCTGGAAATTGCTTCATAGGAATTTTTTTCTTGTCTTGTTTGTAAGTTGCGTAAAATGTTGTACTATCGCGTGCACTATATCTTGTGCAATAGTTTCTAAGAAACTTAAATTTAAGGAGCAGATGTGAATAAATGGATTGGCAGGGTTGTGCTCTTCTTCAACCTACATAACAGTAGGTTTATGGAATCATTACTGTCGTGTGTACAGAGTACTCTGAAATCCTTACTTCAATGTGCAATGCATTGCCATCCCTGACTCTGTGATTAGTGAGTAGAACTACCTTACTTAGAAACCTCTGTCTTCCTTAAGCAATACAGGACTAATAATATCACCTTGGCTTGTAGTATTCTATTATGTAATATGAAGTCAATCAATCACACACTCCTGACTCTTACTCTAAACGAACATCCAAAAAATACCTGATATCCAGTTATATGGTATTGGTGGCTTTTAGTTTGAAAATTAGTCATTGGTGTAACATTTGTATCAAAGACATTTTGAGAGTGAGTTGAATATGTTGTATGCTTTGTATTTTTCTTCTACTCTAGTAGCCTATTCAAAAAAAAAAATTTTCTCATAAACACATGCTGGCTGTATTTACTCTATTATTTTCGTAAAAGTAGTCTTCTACTTGTTAAATTAAATTTATATGATCAGAACTGGTGTTTTTTTTATTTACATACTTGCATTGCTTTGGGCATAAATGCTGCAACAGGTTGTAGATAATAGAAAGATTGATTTTTTTGTGTTATCCATTTAAGTGAAATTCTTCTTACAACTTCATTGCAGATGTCTGTTTTCATACAGTTCCCGAGTCTGCATTCTTTCCTATAAGGACGTGCAGCTGTTTGTAATCTTTCTAAACTTGTACGATGCATTACAAATTGAGTGGTAGTTTTGGCACAAATATTTCAAAGGCGGACAGCAATGATTTACTACTCTGACAATCAAAACGCAAAATTAATTTTTGGGTTGATGCATTTTTAGTAAAATACTCAACTCAATGTCCAGCTGTCAGAGTAATGCAGAGATTTGCAGAATTTCTTAGACAGTTATGGAAACCATCATACCTTTCCATGTATCAGCTGAATCATTCCTCTAATAATTGTACAAGTGAAAATATTAAGGAAATAATATAGCTGCATCACAGAATAAAGCTAAAATTACCATCTAAAGTTTTTCCTATGGTGGATTTTAACTTGGACTTATTAAATTTGAGTCTACTTTGTTTTTGTGTATTTATATATGCATTGCATGTAATTACATTACAGCTTTGATTAGTGAGCAATAGTTCTTTTTAAAACTAAAGAGTTGTATACACAAATTTTGCATATTTTAAAAAGGAATTAATGCATGTAATTGAAAATGTATCAGGTAACTTGGGGTTTGTTTATTTGCAAAAGTAGTTAAACCACAAATTAGTTTATTTTAGTACTGTATAATCAGGTGCTAAAATAAATGGAGACCAAGTTACCCAATCTGTCATCAGTAGAGTTGATCAGTGAAATTCACCAAACCGTTTTTTCAAAGTGAATCTGCCAGGTTTGCCAGTGACCTTGTTCACCAAAGTTTTCCCTTAAAATTCACAGTGCATCCAGCATAAACAAACATGTTTTTCCTAGTGTCCCATAATGCTTTGTGAGGACACACGACTTCACAGAGTTGTAGCCACTATTCTGGTTGTAGAGGTCACTACCTGGTCTGCGGTACTTGTCCAATTTGCATCACTCATGCAGACTGTAAGCATACTCTATCTTATGCATTATGGTACTTCTTGATCTGCTTTGCACATGCGTGAATAATTTGCTGGGCATATATGCATGCATGATACCACTTCCTGATCAGTGCTCTAGCCAGATTTGCACTCTGCAAGTTTTTTTTCTTTTAAAAGTAGTTTCATTTAAGGGTTATATTAGCTAACTGTATTGAGAATATTGTGAAAATTATTTTGTTGTTCTGCAGAGGTTCATTGTGTCTTCACCGCCGGAGTAAGCATGTTATGTGCCTTGCTACGTAGCGCGGATCAGGTAGTGACGGGGTAGCCGCCTGAGTATATAGCGCTTGCATCACTTGCTCTGTAGGTGCTAGTTAGTATTACTGATATATGCTCAGGAGATGCAAAGAGAGGGTAGTACTTGAAATATTGTGGACTCAGAATATAATCTAATCTCAGGGAGGCATGGTGGCATAGTAGGTAGCCCTTCTGCCTCACAGTTCAGGTCACATTTTTGGCCACAATAGTCCAGGATAGTTGGTACACATTTCTCTAGCCCTCAGGAACAATTTTAAAGACCATTGGACAATTATAATCCACTCACAACTATTTAAGTTCTCCTTCCCCATTGACTTTCAATGCATTTTGCAGAGTTCACTAAATTTTCTGAACATTTCCACATTTTCACCAAACTTGAGGTGAAGCGAATTCACTAGGGTTTGCTCATCACTAGTCATCATTATACAGCCTGAGATGCCTTCTACTTGTGTAAAGAAAGAAACACAAGTCACTTTTGTCTGAGAGATAAGTGACAAACAACTAAATGGACCTCAGATGACTTCAAGGAGATTGTTGTCAATATTCATTATTTTGGAGAGCATTATAAAACCAGTTCAAAATGTTTTTGAATTCGCTTTCCATACAAAGAGAACCACATTTTCAGCCTATGTCGTATACCTTTGTAAATAACATATTTTGCTTTTCATCTTGTTGGTGAAACTGAGCAAATAATGCTTTAATATTAAAATGGACTATAAACAACTGTCATTTTGTTTTGTAGATATGCCTGGACAATAGCTCAGTGCAGAAACTGCGGGTCACATATGGGCTGGAAATTTACTGCAACTAAAAAAGAAATGTCCCCACAGAAGTTCTGGGGATTAACACGTTCTGCACTTCTTCCTCAGATCCCTAAGACAGAAGATGATGAAGGGGAGCAAAACAACAGGCTTGTTTGTCTGTAAACATTTTAGCGAAAAACAAGTGAACAAAGTCTTTGTAAAAATAAATTAGCTTCTTTATCTGAATCTACTTGGAACACTAAGGTACTGTTCTGTGACTTGGCTTCAGCTCAAGGTTAGGTTTATTGTTGTTCTGTTTGAGCTAGTAACACACACACTTTCTTTATGGTAAATCAGTGCCAAGGTCCTTTGTAAAGCAGCATGCTTTGATAAACAGGTAAGAAGCCCTCAAAGAGAGGGAACTGCATCATGAAAAACTCCTACTCAGTGCATAATTCCTCCCAGGTATTTGTGTTTCCTCAGTATTGTGCGTTATTATATATATGTATAATGAGGCTGAACTTTGCAGCTGTTTGCTAATACAGTAGCTTTGGGTGCCCCACTGAAGTACTGCACAATTGCAACCATGTACCTTTAAATGGAAATCTTGAGAAAAGTCGCCAAGGCAATTTTTGTATTTTGCTATACAAGCATTTTAAGAAGAGCGTCTCTGTGACTTGTACATTTCAACCAGATGCAACTTGATATGTAAAGTGAATCTGAACCTCTGATGATCTATTAAAGTGCTTAAGGAAAGTGATCTAGTATTATGAAAAAGGCTGTGATAAGAGCAGTTAAAACTATCACACCTTTCTTTAATGTTGCTGTAGTTCTATTGAATTGAACTATTTATAATTTTAAAAATTGGTGTATACACTTCTTTTGCATTTTTTATTTTGTGGATTTTGTTTATAGTTCATTGAAAATTTTATTATTATTATTATTATTATTATTATCTTTTTGATTGTTCAAAATAGGTTCTGGAGCTGCTGTTTAGACATTTAAGTGAGACTTAGAAACTACTTCACTCTGACTCTCATTTCTCTGCACTTACAGATCCATTTTTTCCCCAGTAGACTTTGGATAGCATTTATAATAATTCAAAATGCACAACCTAGAAAACCTTATGTCATATTTCCTTCCATGTGTCTAATACCTCTGTAACAGCAAATGCTCTTTGTTTCTTTCAGTAAAGATTGTTGTGAATCTCTTTGGCATATCTGCTTGCTTTTTTAATGCCTGTTGGATTGAAATCTGCTATAGTTTGATCCAGAGCAAATACTACCAAATCTGAAAAGCTGTGTTTACTCTGCTCTGCAGTGCCTTGGAAAAGTATACAAGTCCATTTAAAGGTTTTCAAATTTTGCTTGATTACATGTGGTATTTAGTCGTATCCTTCCAGTCTCAAACGTCAGTGCTCAAGAAGAGACATTTTAAAGGCAAAAAGTTAGATATTTGTCCGCACATATCTTAGATATCAAGCACAGGTATCTTCTTCAAGAATTCAGACCCTAGACGTTAATACTCGGCTACTGGTTAAATGTGAGTAGTTTCAGGTCATTTTGTTAGATTTGTTCCAGCTCATTTAAGTTCCTAGGACATCATTTGCGGAACACCATTTTCAGTTTGACATTTTGCTTAAGGTCATTGACTTGCTTGAAAGGTAAATCATCTCCTAAGATATACTAGAACATGCTTTCTTACAGTATTATCCAATACTGTGCTCCATTTAGTTTTTTATTTTTAAAATCTTAATTATTTTCTACTGATGAGCAACCCTTCCTATATCTTCCTATCCATACTTCACTCTGTGGATGACTTTCTCTAGAGAATGGGTACCAAAATGTAAGTGGTTCTCTGTTATGCTTTCTGTGAAGTTCCCATCATTCCACATAATGATTCTTTTTCTTTACAATCTCCCATACAGACGGTTGTTATAGTTGAGTAATGCACGTTTATTCCATTGTCAGCCCCTGAAGTTTAGAAATGTTTCAAAGGTAATTGTTAGTAGTTTAGTGACATCCCACATAAGTCTCGTTTTTGTTTGCATATTGAGCTTTGACTTACCCAATTTATATATTAGAAGAAGTACCTGGGTGGAGTGATGCTGAATTAGGGTTAGGGTTATTGTTATTGAGCTAGTGGTGGTCAGAGGGGAGACTCACCTTAATGTTGTTTTCCCCTTTGTTCCAGCCTTTGTATTTTTATCACATTTTTTTCAGTCTTCCTCAGATTGTTACTCTAGTCTTCATTGTCCTCCCTTAACATTTACTGTGTGACCAATAGTTCTTGAGCCAACCTGAGTTTATTTTGGCAGAGGCCAATGAGAATGCAGTTATACTCTTTTGAATACAGAGAGTGACTGATAGTACATGGACGTTAGAGCTAAAGCTTAGGCAAGCATCAATTTTTAGTTTTTCACTTAGAGGAATACTCTAACAAAAATGATATATTTTTATATGTTACTTACTCTGTGTGGTTTGTACTGATGGCCAAAAACATTTTTTTAATCTCATGTTTTCATGAGGAATGGAGATAAGGACTTTTCTGACAGAATGGGTCGCATGGTGACAAACGCTGAACCATAGTAAAAAATATTAAAAGCATCTATGAAAGAAATCTTTTGTTATTTGTGACACAATTCACATCTCAATTCATTCAGTCATATTCTCACAGCATGCAAAACAGACGAACTTTTTGCTAAAATATTGGTACATAAGTATTTCTAGAAAATGAAAGTAGTCCACAAAAATTAAACCCCTTCATACAGGGTCACTCTTTAAATTTGAATATTTTAGCAAAAAAATGCATTTGTTTTGCATGTTGTGAGCATACAACTGGATGCCTTAACATATGGATTATGCAACACAACTTTTTTTGACATTTGTTGCTGTTGTCTAGCGTTAGTCCGTCATAAGCTCCTGTTCTATCAAAAATGTTAATTTATCCATTCTCCATGAAAACATAAGATTGTTTTTTTTTTTTTCCTTTGGTCATAGTTACAAATCGTATGGCGTAGTTAACATATGAAGAAATATCATTTTTGGGTGCAGTATTCCTTTAATGTTTAAAGTATTTGCCAGCAATTAAATAATTTTGCCTTTAAACTGTTTTCATTTTGAGCATCCAATTACTGATTAAAATAAAGATGTGTAGCTATCATTTATACGCCGGCAAAATGTTTAAGCTTTTAAAGGGTTTAAATACTTTCACAAGATATCATATAACCCGATTTGTATGTGTGCTGAGCAAGCCCAATATCTTTATGTACATACTGCTGCGTATATGCTGTGTCTCTTGAGTCTTCTGGATAGCTTCAAAATGGGTGCCTGATCTGGTCAAAAAATTTAAACTTGACCGGACTTCTGGTAGTGTTTGATCTAAATCAGAATTAATAGTGAAAATGTGCCTTAAAGCTCAAGTTCATAGTTCATTTATTTGCTAGCAGTTTGACTTGGAACCCTTTCCCTTTCCTTCTTCACATTAAATCGTAAACCTTAGGAATAGTTTGCATCTAATAAAAATAAAGAATGTTGTGCAGTCCATTTCTATTAGGTTGTTGTGGGGAATGGGGTGGTCCGCTGGTCTAGTTTAGGCTCCAGGCATTAGTGCACAGTTGAGGGCAGGTAGCATGGCATGATGGAGGTATGTTAATATATATCACACAACAGTGGTGACAGGTAATATTACTTTGTATAAGATAATTGTCTTATTTTTGAAGTTTTTTTTTTCTAAATTAAGGATGTATTTTATTACATAAATTCATGACTATTTTTCTGCTTATGTGAAGCCTAAATAATGTTTATTTTCTAGATCTCTGCTCACCCACAGCGCATATCAGGTATTGTTTATGGTCATTGGTTTTAAATAAAGTTTGAGATTTGTAAACTTAAGTCAGCAATAAACAGATAATTTATGAAAAGTTAACTTTGTGTCTCACATTATTTTTTGTAATGAATGGTGTACTATACTATACAATGCATTTTTTTCTATTTACATATGAATTTAGATTGTAATGATTTTTATAAAAGTTCACTGTGTTTAATTTTATTTATGTGGGATATTCCTAAAGTATTGGCTGTTTTGGAATTGCCAAGAAAGGTTTTGATAATATTATGACTATGGTATTTCTTTTGTCATCTCACACTTAAATGAAAAATGATGTTGTCTCCTAGATTTATGTGTTAATAATTCAATGTGAGAAAATAGCTGACAACGGCATGTCATTTTAGGTGTGAGAAGAATGATGGGATCGCTAGTTACTATACCATTCATTTTACATTTTTAAGACATGCAAGGGGGTGATCAGGAAGCTTTGTGCCTGACCCAATCAAACGAAATAAGTTTTATCTTTAACATAATCCCCATGAACACTAATGCATAAGTCAGAACTTTTATGAAATGTTTCTTATGCTGCTCAAGTAAATCATTTTGCCTTGTTCTGTTCCCCACTCTTCTGTAGCTGACTTGATGTCATCTTCATTATTGACATAGCACCTCCTATGAAGGCAGCTCTTCAGAATAGAAAACAGGTGGTAGCCATGTGCAGCCAGGTTTGGACAGCAGAAGGTGTCATTAGAATGGTTTAATATTAATATGCTATCCATCCATCCTCTTCCGCTTATCCGGGGTTGGGTCCCGGGGGCAGCAGCTTAAGCAGAGAGGCCCAGACTTCCCTCTCCCCGGCCACTTCTTCCAGCTCTTCCGGGGGAATCCCGAGGCACCCCTAGGCCAGCCGGGAAACATAGTCCCTCCAGCGTGTCCTGGGTCTTCCCTGGGGCCTCCTCCCGGTTAGACGTGCCCGGAACACCTCACCAGTGAGGCGTCCAGGAGGCATCCTGATCAGATGCCCGAGCCACCTCTTCTGACTCCTCTCGATGCGGAGGAGTAGCGGCTGTACCCTGAGCTCCTCCCGGATGACTGAGCTTCTCACCTTATCTTTAAGGGAAAGCCCAGACACCCTGCGGAGGAATCTCATTTCAGCTGCTTGTATTCGCGATCTCGTTCTTTCGGTCACCACCCATAGTCATGACCATAGGTGAGGGTAGGAACGTAGATCGACTGGTAAATTAAGAGCTTTGCCTTTGTATATTAATGTGCTAAAAATACATAATTAGATAAAAAAAAATACTTTTGAAACCAACTGTTGCACTTGCTACTGTCATAAACTCAAGAGTTTCTAAGCACAAAGTCCCAGAAATGACTAAAAATGTCTACTAGAGGGATGTAAACTGTCCAAACCCAGCTAGCCACAAAAACAGCAAACCTAGACTCTCTATGAATAAAAAGATTCTCTGGAAAACAGTGAAACTCTGAAGAGCACAAAAGGAAAAAGTAGTTACATTAAATGGACAATCCCAAAAAAAATGTACAATGCACAAATCCTAAGAAAAGACACAGAAATAGATCAAAATGGCAAATTTTAATAATATACAAAAGCATAGAATAATCGCAATAGGAACTCACCAATGCCAGCGCATTTAATGAACCGCAGGGGACTGTGTTTTTTTTTTTTTCTTAGTCTTTAATAGGGCTGAGAGTAGTTCCTTGACAGTGATAGGCAGGTGAACTCACCTCTTGGGGGACCAACCACAAAACACATGGCATAGAGTAAGAGATACCTAAATACACAAAAACTAAATGGTCAAAAATATTAACATAAAAAGAATAAAAAACAAACCTAACAGATATTAAAGAGAAATTTGAACTCCCACCAGAGGAGAACCCTGGTTGAAATATAACAACTACAGGTGAGGATTATTAGAAATTAAATCTCAGGAACTGGTTGTCCAGCTAGCCTCGGAAAATACACGTGGCTGGGACATTAACAGGGCTGGCAAATGAACTGGGAGTTGAAGGGTTTGCATCGAGGCACTTTTAACCAGTTTCACAAAATTATATCGGCTCCATATATCAAAGAATAGAGACCCTTTACATTCTGTGAGTTCGCCTTCACAGGAAGAAAGGGATTCCCACAACTCTCTGAGTAAAGAAGTGTTTCGTGGTTTCAGTCCTAAATGAACTTGCTATTAATCTCCAAATGGGAATGCTCATAGTTTACTCAAAGCTTTACAAAATTATGGGTGTTCATCTGCCAAGACAGTAAATGCTTGCTGCCGATGTTGTGTCCATACGCAGATTCTGTGTTCCACCACATGCTGCTAAGTGGGGTTCCACTTCACCAAGTGAAATGACAATGGAGATGGTAAAGCAGCACAGAGGAATATTCTAAACATGATGTAATTTTAAAGAGACGCACCTGATGCTCATCCCTGCAGCAAGGCAATAAGCAAACGTGAGTGAGTGCCTATTCTGTATTTAAAATTGTAATGTGATTGTTATATTTTATTGTTGTGTATCGTAAAGGTTGAGCATAAAACTGTCAAACATAAGCACCTGAGCATCTCTTTATGACAGCTGAATTCTTTTCAGTTTTCTTTAGAAACCGCTGCATACTAGGTATAGGTTTTTATTTTTGGATCGAATGTTTTACTGTATGTCAATATGCTATTTCGACTGACTTGCAACACTTGATTTTTCTTAACTCCAATGAATGTTGCCCTGAGGCTAATTTGACGTCTACAATATTACAGCTCACTGCCTCTCTTACACCTTAATTATTTAGAGGGGCCATTTGACCTGAGAGCTTGTCTTTAGAGAAGGAAACCTACATGACGACAACACAATGTCGCACACGTGCGCCTTTGGGACAGCTTAATGGCTCTGGTGGTAGTAATTCCTCACCAGTCTGCAGGGTGACACTGTATTCTAATGCCTCTTCTCTTCCTCCCTCTACAGCCTGGATGATTGACAACCTCACCGCCTCTGATATCACTTTCATTGTTCCGTCCACATGGACCCACCTCTTCCTGCCTGGCTTTCACTTAACTGGATGCATTGCCATCATGGATAGCCTGATCTGAGGCTTAAGTCCTTCATGGCATTATTTTGCTGAAAAGCTTCAGTTATTTTTTGCCTTTACAATAAATGGGGTCGCAGTGTCATACCAAATCTTTCTCATGTCCTCTTTTAAAACAACTGTTCACACTTATTTATGATATCTGATAGCGTCAGAAGTGAGACATTCAGCATTCCTGAAATGTGGAGCTTTAAGAGCCCCACTCAGAATCCAAACTGTGTACTGTATGTCAACGGTATTAGCCACGGGTTACACTCGAGATATGTTATCTGAATGCACCATAATGCCACACTAGGACAGAATAGGATGTCTCCAGTAACCATTAGGAATCCTTACATCTAAAGCTTTGCAAAACACAAACTAGATAGATATAGATAGACATAAAGGCCCGCACCACTGCTCTAATGTAAAATTAAAGAGGGGTGAAATCAGCAGTTTTGTACCCCATGCACTCCTTACTATCCCTAACTGCAAGTCTTCCTTCACTTCACAAGGAACTGAATGACAGTTTCTTCTTACTCAAGCGAGCACTGCTTTAATTTACATATAGGCATGAGGCACTTGAATATATTTTGAAATGGGAGGCCATTTGTGCCACTGCTTCCAGTTTACTTGCCAGATAAACTGCCAGTTCTTTATAAGATTAGTAGACGTGGACGCCGTTCCTGAGGGCTTTTATCTTTTTTTTTGGTCTCTCCACTGAGCACATTAACAGGAAATTGAAACTTTCTAAATGTAAGCAGTTATTTTTTCATTAAGGGCCATCAGGAGAAATGAGAGGGAAAGCAGAGACTGGATGCGGATATTGATAACCTGGTAAGACTTTTTTTTTTTCCTTCTTCGGCTGAGCAGCTCTTTATTTATAGGGGGCTTAATAAACAATGCTTTGTGTACTAGATACTCCAAGATGAATCTTCATGTTAGTTTTTTCTCTTATTGATTCTTGATAAAGTGGATACTCCCCATTTCTGTATCTTAATTGTTGTTACTTCACATAGCTCCTTTCATCAATAGCAAAAGCACAAAGCAGAAGAGAACAGAAATTAAAGCTAAATAATACAAAACTGGGCGTTACCGAGAAACCTTAAATAATACATGGCTGTCATTAACAGCCTCTTTGGTTATGTGGAGTGATTTGAAACTAAGCGTTTAGAGGCGAGTTAATGAAGCAGTTAATAACCCTGGTTGTCACAGCATTGTTTCACACTTGTTTATGTACTTTTTTATTTTTCTTTACAGGAGTCTATTCTTGTCCCCTACTAGATATTCAAACAGTCTGTAATTATTTAGCAAGTGATGAATTGAATCATAAATTAAGAAGCAAATCATATATTTGAGACAGAGATGTAAGCCGGGATGAAGTTAAGAACAAAAGTGCACCTTTGAGATTTACCTGGGCTTATCATAGTACCCCAATGAGGTAAAAAAAAAAACCAAGTTTTTGTTACTTTAAATCACAATAAGCAATATGTTTACTTTACAATACAGTCGTATCAATGCTGCATAATGTCGATTGTCTTTTTTTTTTCCATGCTATTGTTATTTTACTGTAGATTGCTTAATTTGTATTTCTTTTGGTACTCCACTCCTGAACTACCCTCGTCCAGGCCTGCCGTCTGTTGCTTAGGCAGCTGACTTTGTAAAGGGGCCACAAAGAAGGGGAGGCAAACTCAACCAACTTGGATTGAAAGTCAAAATTTAATATGTCAAACTCTGAAAGGAAATCAATATGGATAAAGGATTCTTATGAATATCTTTTAAAGTGTACATTACTCGAGTTGGTGGAAAACTCCTAAAAGAGCATTTCTGCCGCATACAGAGGCAACAATGGATTCCTGGTTCAGCACACTCCTAAGGGTGATTCGTGAGAACCCATTTGTGTGTTTCTTTTTTGGGAGTGCCGAGTTAGGTTCTCATTTCATTGTTTTAAATTTCTTGAGTGATTTTCATCTCACTGTTCAAACTGAAATTATTATTTCCAAAGATGGGAAGGCCAAAACCTTAAGAGAACTCTGCCAAATGTCAAAATAGCCAGTTAAACTAAGGCATTTGTTAATTTTTTTTTGTTTTTTAAACTTTATTAATCCCGAAGGAAATTACTTGGTTTTCGCATACCCCTTGGGGTCAGAGCACAGGGTCAGCCATTGTACAGCGCCCCTGGAGCAATTGAAGGTTAAGGGCCTTGCTGAAGGGCCCAGTGACGGAGATTCGAACCGGAAACCTTCGGGATACCAGCGCAGATCCTTATCCTCAGAGCCACCACTCCGCCCCAATTCCATTAATTAATTAACAGAAATCTTATATTTAAACATCTACACGTGGAAGTGTGTGTCTTTCTGTCCGGCCCGGAGGTGAGAGGTGGGGTCGGGGTAAGGGCTTCACCTCCGAGGGAACAGAAACTCGTTATAAGCGAGGCAAGCAAGTCGGCAAAACAAAACCTCTGAAGAAAGACAAAGCCGCTTAGCTGCTAAAACACAAGCGATCTGAACATGCCGGCAAAATGAAACCTCCGAAGAAAGAGTCACTCGCTTAGCCGCTAATACAGAAGCAACAACAACATTTATTTATATAGCACATTTTCATACAAAAAGTAGCTCAAAGTGCTTTACATAATGAAGAAAAGAAAAATAAAAGACAAAATGAGAAATTAAAATAAGACAACATTAGTTAACCTAGAAAAGGAGTAAGGTCCGATGGCCAGGGTGGACAGAAAAAACAAAAAAAAAACTCCAGACGGCTGGAGAAAAAAATAAAATCTGCAGGGGTTCCAGGCCACGGGACCGCCCAGTCCCCTCTGGGCATTCTACCTAACATAAATGAAACAGTCCTTTTTGTAGTTAGTGTTCACACGGAGTCACTTGATGTTGATGGTCATACAGACTTCTGGCTTTTAATCCATCCATCATTGTTGGAACATCACGGTGCTTTGAGTAGATGGAATACCGGAAAAGGAAACAGAAGAGAACAGATTTTAGAGCCACCATAAATAGTTATTATAATGAGTTGGATATACAGAGTATCAGGATTTTAATTACAGTGAAGTTATGAGAAGGCCATGTTAAAGTAATGTGTTTTCAGCAGTTTTTTAAAGTGCTCCATTGTATTAGCCTGGCGAATTCCTATTGGCAGGCTATTCCAGATTTTAGGTGCAAGCGAGGTGAGCATGTCAACAAAACGGTATCCCATTTACTTATCCTCCTGCCGCTAATACACAAGCGAGGTGAGCATGTCGGCAAAACGAAACCACTGAAGAAAGACAAAGTTGTTTAGCCGCTAATACACAAGCAATGTGAGCACGTCAGGAAAACGAAACTTCCTAGGAGACAGATGCCCAGAGCAGTTCCTTTCAATTACCTGACATCTCTACATTTCAGGTTTTTTTCCTGACGATTTCAATAGTTTCTAGGACCCCAGACTTTTTACAGCACGGGCTTACACAGCTAGTTAAATTTATAAGAATTTATTCAGTTAAACTGAAAAAATGGTATGATATTAGCAAAATTAAAATTAAATGAAAGCAAACTTCAAACTTTGAATAATCTGTAAAACACTTAATAATATGAAAATTAATTGAAACAACACTAAAAAATAATTGTTTCATGTTAATTCAAAGTAAATTCAGGAAATGTAAACTCCAAAATACAAAAGCAAATGTCAGAACCAGATAAATCAGTGATATATAATGTCTCTACAGACATGTCTACTTATTCCCATAATACTCTTCATTATGTAGACCTTAAAAGAAGGGATCAAATCTCACACTCTTAACCACACTGTCAGAGTTGACTGCTCCTGCTGTTCACCAATGTCCCCCTCACTTTCACACCTGTAACCCTAGGCAATTAGACGGAGTACAAGAACAGGCAGAAGAAAAGTTACTAATTTTTTTCACATATTATAGATAATATATTTTAATCTTCAAGTAGTATAAGTAGTGCCATAAACAAACAGAATGTGGCTTTGCAAGACCTGATAGTGCTAGATGTGTAGTTCCAGGCAGTACATGAACTTGTAGTTTCACTTGATACTCTTTGGTCAGGTCATCATGTGCTCTGCTCTGTTCTTAGCCAGCTCACCATCTGACTTTTACACATCTTTCTTCCTTAGTGGCCTGTCCTGGTCACATTTGTTATAATTATGAATGTAAAGACCCCTGTCTCTCCTCCAGCCTTTTCTTCCTGAAGGTGGAAGGAGTACTTAAAAAAATGCCTCCATCATGGCCGCACAGAGTTATAGCAAAGCACCCTTGTAAAACTGGTTCCAAGTATATTGATGTAAAGGTTTCTAACCCCCTACCCAGTCCAGTTGCTTGTTTGTTAATGGCCTTTCATCTGAGCCCACCTGTATTCAACTCAGGCCAGCTGGACAGAAATTCCGAGATTTTTTGCCAATACTATACATCAACAAACAAAGTTTGCAAAGAGAAGAGCTCCAGAAACAAATGAAATCAAAAGCATAGAGAACAACTACTAACTAATGTCACAGCAATGCGGCTGTGATAACTGTAGTCTTAAATAACGCTCTCAGGTAATTGCAGAACCTTAGAAAGCAAATTGGAACAATATTGGGAATAAGGGACACGGAAGAAACTAAGTACAAAAGGAAACCTGAGTAAAACAGTTGTAATGGATTAGGGAGAAACAGAAAAATGGACAGGGATGAGGGACTGTTTCTTCATTATATGAACCGAAAAGATTTTCATTTTTCGTCATATCAATCGACATTTATAAAATAATACAGTATAGTAGAGTGCCTGATCACACCAGAATTTCTGCGTGCAGAGACAGGTAGAAAACAAGGGCGGGAATGATACACTTTGCCTTGACTGTAAAAGAATAGCAGATGGGCGCAGCTGAGAATGCTCCAGAAGTATTCATGCCGTGGGCGTAGCGTTAGAAGAATGGCAAGTAACAGGTAATTTAATAGGAGTCCCCAAGACCAGCAGGTGACAGGAAGGCGATCATTTGGCAATATATTTGGCCACCTGTTGTGTATTATTCTGGACAAGGCTACCTGTGGGTGCTTCTTTTAATCTGAGTTTGGGTTCAGAATCGCATGAACATCCGGGACCATTGGGAGAATTTATGTATGGCAGCTTCAGGAGCCCAACAGGGCAGTCCTCAGAATTGATCCTTGGCTGTGTTTTAAAAGCATCCTGCTTCAGCAAGACCACAGAGTTGGGAAGCGAGGTACTATAAAATAGTCACTCAGCTGGCAGTAGGAAGTAAAGTGAAAAGATTATGGAAAGAGGTGCAGTAGGAGTTTATGTGTGAGTAGAGCATGGGGACAAGCTGTGCCTCGTGGCATTAATTTGTGCAGCCTGCACACAAATGTAAAACCTTCATGATTTTGTTAACAAAAATGACAGTGACGTAAGTTTGAGCAGCCCACAGACAAGTTTAAACCTTTTGTGATTTTATTAACAAAAATGACAAATACATAATTGTGGGTTCGCTTCCCAGTTCCTCCCTGTGTGGATAGCGCTTTGAGTACTGAGAAAAGCGCTATATAAATGTAATGAATTATTACTATTATAAACAGTGGAACGTGAACAAAGGAGCAAGCTCATTTATAATGTTTCTTGTGTACAAGCAGAAGCTTGGACTTTGTACTGCATGTAATCGTATGCGTACACTGATGCTGCTATGTAAGCTCACGCATTCTTGTGCGTCTGTTTGATTCTCTCGGATTAATTCGGCCATGGTTCTCGTCTGAGCGCTTTATTACATTTCAAAATGTGTTATCTCTAACAATGAGTGCTACTGTTAAAAAATGTAAAATTGAAGAGGAATGCCATGTTTTTAAGAAGGAATGGACATAAAAGTATAAGAGGCAGAATTTCACAATTTAGAGGTATAAATTAACACAGTCTAAGGATGAGCCCATCTCTCACAAAGAGGCAGCTTCTTAGCTAACTAAATAAGCATCGTCTCATGAGGTTCTGTCCTTTTCTGAAGCAGTTTCCTTATAACGAACACTGACTTATGGGGATTATATTGTTTAAAAAGCAAAGTGTCCAGAAGGAGGAGACTTTAGGGAGTCAGATGTTAAGGTTTGTCTGGAGTTTCTTCTTCCATTATAAGGAAAGTAATTGATTGACTGGGTAAAACACTTGTTCTTCCACTATACTGTATATACACATACATATATACAATATATTCATATGTATTTATATTTGTGTGTATGCATGTAGTTGCAGAGATAGATAGATAGATATTTTATTAATCCTAAGGGGAAATTCACATACTCCAGCAGCAGCATACTGATAAAAGTAAACAATATTAAATTAAAGAGTGATAACAATGCAGGTAAAACAGATGATAACTTTGTATAATGTTAATGTTTACCCCCACCCCCCCCCCACCCCCCCCGGGGGTGGAATTGAAGAGTCGCATAGTGTGGGGTCTCCTCAGTCTGTTAGTGGATCAGGACGGTGGATCTGTCTGGAGATGATCCTGTTCAGTGGATGCAGTGGATTCTCCATGATTGACAGGAGCCTGCTCAGTGCCCATCGCTCTGCCACAGATGTCAAACTGTCCAGCTCCGTGCCTACAATAGAGCCTGCCTTCCTCACCAGTTTGTCCCGGCGTAAGGCGTCCTTCTTCTTTATGCTGCCTCCCCAGCACACCACCGCGTAGAAGAGGGCGCTCGCCACAACCATCTGATAGAACATCTGCAGCATCTTATTGCAGATGTTGAAGGACACCAGTCTTCTAAGGAAGTATAGTCGGCTCTGTCCTCTCTTGCACAGAGCATCAGTATTGGCAGTCCAGTCCAGTTTACCATCCAGCTGCACTCCCAGGTATTTATAGGTCTGCACCCTCTGCACAGTCACCTCTGATGATCACAGGGTCCATGAGGGGCCTGGGTCTCCTAAAATCCTCCACCAGCTCCTTGGTTTTGCTGGTGTTCAGGTGTAAGTGGTTTGAGTTGCACCATTTAACAAAGTCCTTGATTAGGTTCCTATACTCCTCCTCCTGCCCACTCCTGATGCAGCCAGCCCACGATAGCAGTGTCATCAGTAAACTTTTGCACGTGGCAAGACTCCGAGTTATATTGGAAGTCTGATGCATGTTGGCTGAACAGGACTGGAGAAAGTACAGTCCCATGCGGTGCTCCTGTGTTGCTGACCACAATGTCTGACCTGCAGTTCCCAAGACGCACATACTGAGGTCTGTCTGTAAGATAGTCCACGATCCATGCCACCAGGTATGAATCTACTCCCATCTCTGTCAGCTTGTCCCTAAGGAGCAGAGTAGTAATAGTAATGTCACATGTTCAGAGCATCGTGCTTTATTGGTGTGTGTATTTGTAGGTAGCTTGTTTTATGATAACTTTGTAGCTTTATGCCATTTCATTGTTTTTTCAATTCTGCTGTACTTTTGAAATGTTTGGGAGAACTAAAATGAGTTGTTAGTGGAGAGTGGGGGGCCCTGAAACAAGTAAGATTTATTTTGTTAAATATCACATGACAGTTAATTGGTGGCAGTTATACTATGTAAGAATAAACTGATTTAAATGAAATTAAAATGATGTGACATCACGTAACTGTAGACACTTTGTCTTTCCTAGTTGGGTGTATTAGGTTTGCACTTCTACAAGAAAGACCTGGCAAATACAAAAGAGGTATCTAATAAGGGTCAGTGCTCTGCGTCATTGCACTTGATATCCTGAGGTGAAGGCTACAAACATTTCTTTTGATATCTTCTTAATTAAGCTATCTCTTCTGTCACGTGTGCCTCTATGGAGCTTTGTGTGCCAAGTTCTAAAACTTGGGGAACTGCTGTTTCATTGACAATCACGTGGACAAAATTGAAAGGGAATATTTAAAATAGGAGCAAAGGCCTAAAACATACCATTTTATTTGTGTTAAGAATAGCCCTCAAAATGCAGGCAGTGATAATGGAGTTGATGACAAGCACTAATTGTTTAGATGGCTCCTCCACCGCTTAGTCAAGTGCTTCTCTCTTGCGTTAATGATACATCACTTCATCCCATTAGCATCTCTGGCTGCTCTCTGGATGGACGGCTCTTTCAATGGTTCTCTTAAGACCATTACACAGGCTCCTCTTTAATTGCGAGTACTTTTTGAAACATGAATTTAATGAGTCTTTTTTATTCGCTCTGCTCTTTATACCTGAGTGTAATCATAGTGAAAGAGAGTGACTAATGCATTCAATTATTATGTTAATAAATCAGAAGATCTTATTCCATTAATGATACGAATACCATGTGGGTGAACACTTTGACTGCAGCACTGTAGAGAATATGTATTATTTCTATTATTTAAATTCTCCTGACCATCTTTATTTTCTCTTAAACTGTGACAAATGAGTCACAATTTGTTCCTGTGTGATTTTAAATAAGAAGCTTGGATTTGCAACATTATATGAAGGCTGCTATATCAAAATCTATAGAAGCAGTTATGTTATATTGTGAAGGTGACAAATGTAAAGAGAGAGTTGATAGACTGTTTGCTGAAATCTGTCCTCAGGGCTGAGTTTTTATTTGTAACAAGAGTCCACCCCCTTCTGACTTTCATCTTCTACCCTTAGAGAAAAAGCTTTGACTCTCTAAAACACCATAAAGGGAGACAAAGCATGCCGGCCAGTACTGTATCAAAACTGGACATTGTAATCCTTCATTTGTTCATTTTTCAACACAGCATAAATAATACAGTACTGCAAGGAGTCTAAGCTTTCGTATTTTAGTAGCAGTTAAATAGTAATTCTCATACTCAAAGACAATGATGGAAATTAAGGAACTTGGTCCCAGGGTGGACTCCAGGAAGAACTTCTTCAGGCAAACGGTTGTGGTCGCCTGAAGCAAACTCCCAAGTTATGTAGTTTAGGTGACAGCTGTGATGGACCGTCAGCAGTTCAACCCGGCCGGGACGCCCAAAGAATGGAAGGATGGGGTAAGGCAGCTGCTTTGGGACACTGCCTCCCCCAAGACAATAGATGGCGACTTCCCTAAAGAATAGCGGTGCCCCAGATTCCCGCAAGGCACCGTGGGATCTGGAGTTCGGCTTCACCAACATGCTGGGTGCCGCCAGGAGACGCTTGCAGAGAGACCTGGGAGTCTCTACTTTCTGCATAGCCCAGAAGTACTCCAAAGTCACAGAAAAGGATGGAAGGTGTAATCAGAATATAAGTTTAATATGTCACTGTGCTCTGTGCAAATAATTTAAATCCACTTTTCTTTCTACTCACATGTACAGCTAACACAAGGCCAGATTTAGCACATGGGAGTTCACAATATAAGAACTGCTAGGCAAGCATTAGAAGACAAGACAGGGACAATTGCGAAATGGGCATTTTTGTGTGTCAAAGTCATCATGAAACTCTGTCATCTGTGCTTTGTTTGGGAATGGCATGATTCACTAAAGTGGGGGCCTGCACATGAAGGAAGAGTATAAATCCTTGGAGCATTGCCCGGCACACCTTTGAAGCCAACGGATGGATGGAAGATAACGTCATCCGATCCGGAAAATCCTTCCAATGCAGCGACGAAAATGGCAGACTCTATACATCAGGCTCTCATTCCCGAACTGGGTTTATGTCATGGCTTCCTCGTCTGTTATGCCACGTAAACCGTCATTAAAGAAAGCAAAGTTATTTCTACAATGTGATTCCTTACCGACGTATCACTAAGGGAGGGGTATCGCCTTTTTATATTATATCTATATAGTTCCAGGTTATGTAACACGCCGCAATTACAAAAAAACTTATTCCAATATGGGAACTAGCGCCCCCTGCTGGATACAGAAGGACAGAAGTACTTCCGTGCAGAAGAAAATGCAAGTTCTCCAATTGACCCAGAAGTGCTAGCAAGTCACGTGGACGAAAGAACAGAAGTACTTCCGCGTCAAGGACTATATAAAGGACTGCTGGAGACCCAGGAAGCAAGCCGGAGTTGGGAGGTAGAGGACAGATCTTGCTGGGAGGTGTGGAGGAGAGATTTGTGCTGATTTATTGTATTTATTATTGTTGTATTGCCCGTGTATGGTGGCGGAGGTGCTTCAGGACACTACTACAAGAAGAAGAAGAATTAAATACCTTCTTAATGTTTCTGTCTGGTGGGTTGAAAGGGGCAACAGCGACCCCCAGCGTCTTACGCAACCTTGACAGCTTTTACAAAGTATGTTTATCTGGATGAGTTCTGAAATGTCTGTCTATTCAGATTGATTGAATAGTCTCCACTCATTTGTTAAAATTGTTATCTTTATATATAATATGCTACCGTGGCTGTTTGTTTGTCTGTCCGGGATTTTAAATCGCCTGTAGCTCGCAAACCATTTGACCTATTGACCTGAAATTTGGTACACATGTACTACGTGACGTCTACTATCTGCTTTCGGGATGATGATTGACCTCCAAGGTTATTCTGCTTTTTATTTTTATTTTATTGTAGAATCAACTCTTGGCAGCGGGCAGCAGGGTGGCTTTGCGGCTCATGCATACGGGCACCGTTCTCATCCCTTCGCCGTCACTTCCCCTGCCTCTTTTTTATCTTAAATAATTCTTGAAGCAGGTTGAAGACTTAAGTGCCAGCTTAAGTGAAAAATGAAAGAAAACGTACTAATTGCAATACAAACACTGCCTTAATCAGTGTTAACACAAAGAGATGCCGACGAAAGAAGAGAAGCAGCGGGCCGCTAGGGTGGAGAAAAGAAGAGCTGCTCAGGAAGCAGCAAGCGCATCAACCTCTGAGCAAACAAATGCTAAATGTACAGAGAAAGAGTCAAGTGTATTCGCTGCACGTTATCGTGCAGTGCGCCATTACTGGTATTTTTATAATGAGTATGGCAGTTATCAGTCTGTTCCTTAATAACCCATGCCACTGTGGCTATTTGGGTGTGACGGATCTTCACGTGTCATCCATCTCTTATAAGCTTCTTCTCTTTTGAGGAGGACTGAAGTTTCCCACCTCCTCATTACTTCTCCCGTGGCTGTCTGAGTATAGCAAGTACAACATCAGCCAACTAATCTCTGTTTCATATAAAACGTTTGAAAGCAAACTCCCTGATGACATGTCTTATAAAGCAAAAAGTAAGAAAATGCATGCATGGTGTAACATTCAGGTGCCATCATAGACTTGGTTCATCTTGATTAAATGGAAGAATTCCAGCGCACCTTCTCTAACTCAGCGGGTAAGAGACATTATGTACTTCCTTAAAAATATTAAAAAATACATTCTTTCTATAAGCACAAGTCCAAAACATTTTTAAAACATGACAGGAATTCATGAAAATAATTTTAGAATAAGCATGCCAGGCCTTTGATTGAGTCTCTTATGCTATTAATTTTTTCAGGCTTATTGAAAAAGTTAAATGGGTTTTTCCTGTTCATTTTTTCTTTTTCCTCTTCACTAGAATGAGGGTTGAATCTTGTTTTTTTTGTCTATTATATTTTTTGGATTGATTTTGTAATCAATTGTATTTAATATGATATTAATATCAGTATGATTGAGTGGTATGCTTCTGTAATGTTCTGCCTAATAATATTAAAAAAAAGAACAGAAAGTCATAGAGATCCAGAGTCAAAGCAGTTGTTTAAGGTGGAGAGCAATGTTTTCCTCTGGCTAAGAGTCATAACTATTTAATTTAAGTAAATTAAAACTGCATCCTAAATGTGAGTAGAGCAAGAGTAGTCGTCAGGATCCAAGATTTAAAGAGAAAGAGAAAAGTTAATTCAGTTGTGCCACAAAAATAGCTGGAGTTTGGACTTTTAAAATATTTTATAGAGTTTTAAAATAACTGTTTATTAATAATATATTATTTTTCTCCCTTTCACTAGTTCCAGTCCTTCACCTAACAATCCCCCATGCACCTCCCCATATTTGTCATATTTGAAAGCATGTAAGGATAAGGTCTAAAATCGCTCTGGGGTTGGAAAAGAAATGCTGTATCCAGGAAAGGCTGCCATATTTTGTGTAAATAGCAGGGTAAACTTTACTTTCTGCAGTTTCACATGGTATACAGTAAAATGTCCCTTTGGCATTGGTAAATGCTGTGCGGTGTGGAGTTCTTCCAGATAAACCTGATTAGTTGGCAACCCAGCAATGTAAGTTAAAAGAGTTCAGTTAGTTGATGAGGGTTAATATAAATTCCAGATGTCTTTGTTAAAATAGGCGTCTGAGCCCGGGGAAAAGACAAAACTTCCACAAAGGGAGTTTGGTGCCAGGTGGTACCTGAGACCATTGGAATCAAATCCTAGGCATGTTTTAGAAAATTAGAGTTTAGAGAAACGGTAGTGATGTACAATTTTAACTTGTATTAGTCTGTGTGCTGCAAACATTCTTTGAAAAGTGGCTTTCTATCCATCAGTTACTGTGAATATAAGATTTTACTCTTAGTATTGTTTGAAGGAGTAACAATCCAAAATGGTTTGTCATGTTCTCTGTAAACATTTATGGGTATTTCATTTAAAACTCTATATGCACATTTGGTTGGGTTAATTTGGTAGTCCTCTAAGAGTGTAATCTCCGTTTAAATGTGGTGCCAGCAACGAAGCAGGGAGCAGTTTTACATCATCTGTTGCGAAAGAGATGACAATTCAGGAAAACTACTGAAGGTTCATCAGCTATGACCGCGAGAGAATGACAAACATTCGGCAGGGTTTTGTTAGAGTGAGAGGAGACTTACACTGTGTCATCTGGGCAGCAGTGTCCTTCATAAAGTCACCGCACCCGGTCACTGCTTTTTTTTTTTCTCACAATACTGGGGACACCACAAGTGGACAAGCACTTGGAAAACACAGCTTAGCATAAAAAGAGCAAAGTGCTACGTGTGGACAAAAGGAATGTCAATTATGAATACAATATGGAAGACGCTGTCTTATAGGAGGTGAATTCTGAAAAGGAATTAGGTTTTTACTTTGACACAACATTATCATCTAAAGAGCAATGTGCAGAAGTGATTAAAAAGACTAGTCAGTTATAGTTAGTAATACAATATAGTTCTGTAATATATAATATATAGCTAGTAATAATCCATCCATCCATTCATTATCCAACCCACTATATCCTAGCTACAGGGTCACCCAACACAGGGCGCAAGGCAGGAAACAAACCCCGAGCAGGGCGCCAGCGCACCGCAGGGCACACACACACACACACTCCCACACACCAAGCACACACTTGGGACAATTTAGAATCGCCAATGCACCTAACCTGCATGTCTTTGGACTGTGGGAGGGAGGAAACCCACGCAGACACGGGGAGAACATGCAAACTCCACGCAGGAATGATCCGGGAAGTTAATCCAAGTCCCCTAACCCACTGTGCCACCATGCCGCCCCCTAGTAATAATATAGTTAGTAAAAACTTATAAATCATAGTTACAAGTTAGATTGTATCATAAAAACAGGTGAATATAAATCACATGACATTATGCTCCAATGATAGAATGCACTAGTGAGGCCACATATAGAGTATTGTTTGAAATTCTGGTCACCTCACTGCAAAAAAGACATAACATTGTTTAAAGCTGTTCAAAGGAGAGCATCTGAGGACTTGAGGACATGTCGAACTCCGAGAGGCTCAGACAGTTAAACCTATTTAATCTCAAACAGAAGAGACTGCGTGGAAACCTAATCCAGGTCTTCAGGCAATGCCGAAAGGCATTGATACAGCAGATCTAGCCAAATTCTTTTAACTAAATGGTGAATTGCTTACTCAAGGATACCACTGGAAATTAACGTGAAGTACATTTCATTTAAGACTGAAGCCGGACGGCACTTCTTTACCTAAAGAGTTGTGAGAATCTGGCACAAACTACCAAGAAATGGAGTTAGAGGAAATAACCATGACATTGTTTAAGAAGTATTTGATGAGATATTGGGACAGCTTAGCTGTTAGCTGAACAAACAAGCTTGATGGACTGATTGGCCTTCGCTCACCTGTCAAATTTCTTATGTTAATTTTTCCAAAAAAGTATATAACTTTACTTACAGCCTGTAAAGCAGTAGTAGTGGTGGTGCTAGAGATTGGCAATGTGTTGCACGTTAATTAGCACTGTACGGGTGACACTAATGCCCTTATAAATTTAGAGTTGTCTAAGAGCTCCAACTTTAAGCCATTCTGTTTTGAACAGATGAACCAAAGTACTGGGTACAGTTTTTGGGTGTTGTTTTTATGCACCAAGAAGCCAACCAACCTGTGGAACTTTCTAGCTCTTTGGTATGCCCGGAATAGCTCAGATTCAACACTAATGTAAGAAGGCCTGCTCTTTTTTATTGGATTGTGGATCATTCACACTACTTTGACCATCCTTAGTCAATAAAATGCCTATTAACTGGATTTTTTTAATTGTATTTTTTCATAGGGCCAAAGATATATTATTGTCACATGTACAGAGTGCGGTGAAATTCTTATTCGCATGTGCCTATCAATATGCAGCAAGTCGCTACTCTCCGCCACCATGATCAGTGAGTATTACAACCTAACTTTGAAATTTTTGTCATCCTTATCTGAAAAATTATCTTACCTTGACATTTCTGTCTTCCTTACCTCAAAAAACAATATGCTGCCGCATACATTAATGAAAACATACCATATGAATTGTTTGTGTTCCTGTCAGATCAGTGCTCCAATATGAGCCTTTTGTTGTGATTTTTGAAACAATGATGTGTCATGCATTCATTACACATTCTAACTAGACATTATAAAACATGACAAACATCTGTTCAGTTAAAGAATAACTTGTATCTCCCCCCCTGAAGAAACAGTCTTATGGGATGAGCGACCTTTCCAATGTTTTAATTGCTGACTCTGGGGAGCCCCAACAGGCACTGTTCTAAACCTCACCACTGCACTCTCTGCGACCCAGGATGCTCCAACTTCTGAACTGATTGACACGTGAACCACATATACTGCTGCTCCCAGGCTTTGCCGCAACCTTTTGTCAGGCGATCTTTGCCTTTGAAAATATCAGCCCTCTTGGGTAATTCAAAGCACATGCAGAGCATTTGGCAAACCCAGTTTTCCACACACAGACACATTCTTAATTTTCCCCATCACACCAGACAGTTTCACTGGTAGCCGAGCAGATTCCTTTTACTCCTGTGTGCAGCCACCACGATTGCATAATCAACTCCTTGTGATTTTAATTTGAAAACGATTAGGAAGATGAGCACTTTGGCAGCATCGGTCACAGCACCTTTACTGCTACTTTTCAGATTGCAAGCCATTCCATTCATCTTAGTCAAGACAGTTATTGAAAACACACACACTATTCTAATTATGCTATATGCAGTGGCCCGTACACCGATAAATGAACCACACTCTTTTATTAATAAATTGTTAAGCCAACTTGATAATTGTTTCTCATTTGATTCTTTTTGATATACAGTTCCTGTTGGTATAGTCGGCAAGATTCTGTTTTCAAATTGTCAGGCTGCTTGAACTAGGCTGAAGATATATAAGGTACTGGTGTTAGTTCTGTAGGCTGTCGAGTGTTTATCCTCACAGTAACAATGACTCCTTGTGGTTAAAGAGTTAGGGCCACACGACTTCAAGCCAAAGTCTGTACCATTGTATTTCAAGGGTGGCAATAATAGATTGGCCATTGAAATCTGTGAAAAAGCGTACTTGTGTTCTGTTTTGTGTGTTGTATTTATCCCATTTTTTTATACCAGCCTACCAGGAAGTGTGTTGGAGGGGGGTCTCTTTCTGAAATACCTTTCTCAAGATTTCGTAAATTTTTTCCCACCACAAGGTTTTTCTAGGGATTTTTTTCTTATTATCTTAGAAAGTCAAGGCTGGGTTGTCAAAGAACACGGAAAGTTAAAGCCTATTGAGGAATTCCTTGTGCGTTGGGCTATACAAGAAATAAATTGTTGTTGTTTGCATTACTGTTAACAAAATCTAATACTATTGTGAGGTAGGACAAGAGGCATATCCAAGGACTGAGTTTCAAGGGACAGACGTCCAAAGCTAAATATACCTAACCCTAACCCTAAGTGAAATTCAAAAACTGCACACGCAAAAACTAACTGAAATAAAATATGAATAGATAGACATAATGGAACTATATGATAGATAGATAGATAGATGGAAAGATGGATGGATGGATGGAAAATAAATGCGTAAATAAGTAAGTAAATAAATATACACACACATTTTAGTTTGAATACATACTGAAATGACTATAAAGCAAGAAAATTAAAAAGAAAGAGAAATTCTGGCTTGGCTGTAATGGTCACATGAGTGGAAGTGGAACTGAAAATGTGTTCTTTCTGTTTTTTTAACCTAACCACAGTGTCCCCTTTAAGGACCCCTAAATGGCTTCAGCAGCGATTATTTTGTGCCATAACTGACCAGCATCACCTCTGCGCTCGTGTGTGTTATGTAACATGTAAGAACAGGACAAACAAGATTATAGTGTTGGGGCACCTTTCGTCAAACCCCGTATAACTGAGATCTTTTAAATCAAAAGAAATGCGTGTAAAAAACAATTAGACGTGACTCTCTTTCGACGACTGGCAAAAATGGTGGTTTTTCCGATTATGATTTAATCGGGTAGGAAGACGTGTCCTGGAGCTGATGTCAAGAGAGAAGAGCTGTCGATCTCCCTTACTGCAGATTGAAGGAAAGAGAGACTGTTATTACACTGCCCCACCCCTTGGATCAGTGGAAAATTGCCATATCCATAGCCCTTAATCTGTGTGATGTGTGCCCGTGCATGACAACCATTATCAAGTTTTCCCAATTACAAAAGTAATATCAATTTTCTCATTTAAAAGGTATATTTATGTGATATGATTTGGGCCAAGGGTTTTTCTTATTACTTTTAATAGATTTACATAATGTTGCCTATAGGGATTTGATTTTATCATCATCTAAATTAAATATTGAAAGGATAAACTGCAATATATTGAAGAATTGAATCAAAGTACATTTTAAATATTGGTATACATTAACATAAATCCGCATTATCATGTCATTGCATTGCTTGCTGAATGCAACAGCAGTTTAGAGAGAAAGTGAAATTGAGAGAGAGCACGCAGGGGTCGTAATTGGGATGACCATAATTAAATAACAAAACTCAGTGTGTGTTGCCAGAATCGTAGTTAGACACCATAGCAGTAAATCATAAGCTTAAGATGGTACTAGTAACCAGAGCCAAAAATCACGAGATGTAAACCATGATCAGACAGATCAAGACAGAAACAAATGTTGTAGCCTGTAGAATCAGAAACTACCAATAAAAAACAATGCAAAGTTTTTACCTTCAGAAGTCCAGTCTTAAATGAAATAGGTATGTGTGGCACTGTCTTTTTAAAACATTGCGATAGTGATGAAATGGCATGCATCCTTCGAAAACCATCATGCAGCATCGCGGACTCTCGTCCTAGCAATCAGTCTCAAAAATGATAGCGTCCATAAGACGATGCTACAGAAGAATGTATATAGTTTTTAACGATGTTTAAAACACGTGGTCACCAAGGGGTTTCCTATAGCTCTCAAAACTCTCAGCGCACAGGCTTGGACACAAGTTTGCCATTAAGTAAAAGTTTTATTTAAGTCAAACTCTTTTCAGGAAGAGTTTCCCACGTCACAACCAAATCACAACTTTTTGTTGTCTCCTTCTCCTCCGCTTCTCTCACACGCTTTGTCCTCCTTCTCCCGACTCTGACTCCCAGATTAAAGCGGCGCTGCTTACTTTTATCTTACACTTGGGAATACTTCCAGTGACATGAAGCTGTAGCTCGGAAGCACTTCCGGGTAAGACTGAAGCCTCACAGAGCAGCTCCCCCTGACAGACCCCACGGAACCTAACAGGGTTGCCCCATGGGACTACAACACCCAGCACACCCTGGAGATATCCGTATGGGGGTCCTAACCTGGGCAGGCAGCCCTCCAGTGTCTTGAATAAACTGTCTTCCCCTGTCTTTCCATTTTAATGGTCTCTCAGCTCGGTAGGGATCCATGTTTGGTCCTGGCCAGGATGACCACTCATGCAGGCTGTCCATCACGCACAGTAAAATAAAAGATGAATACAACAAGTACATTCCTTGGTCTCTGAATCCCCAAAAAACATATTATGACAATTGAGTACAAAAACAATTAATAACACAGTGGACATTGCTCTCAAAACTCAATGCCATGTGCCATTACTAGATTGAATTAGAGCTCTGCCATTTCTGGGGAAATCTCGTGGCACCCAACTCCACATTATCACCGGGTCAATGGTATGAAGTTCACACTATGTCCATCCTCATTATCCAAGTTTGACAGATTTTCCCTGTAAGAATTTGCGTATGCTTTAGTTATTGTTTTCCCGGCACTGGAAATTTCCTTTGACTACAGATTACCATTTTATTTTGGCATCACTTAAGAACAGTCTTGATTTTTCTGGTTCTGATCTTGCTGTGTTTTCTGACATACTTTTGATCTCCCTGTTCTCATTTCAAATCTTTGCCGCTATTCTTTACCAGAACATAAGCTACTAAGGACAAAAAATTAAAATCACCAGAAGATGCGATACTCAAGAAATGGGCCAAGGTTAAAAGTGGGACTTAGAGAGGTCCAAAAGAACAAATCAAAAATTCATAGTCAAAATACGAGGGCGAGTGGTTATAATCAGGATTTCAGAAGGTAAGTAGAGATTATCACAAGGAATGAGTTTGTTATCCGCCAAGTTTGGAAATCCTGGAATTGAAGGGACTGACGTTTATACCACCACTCAATTGACGTCACTATTGACCGCATCCCGAGGAATTTTGAGACGGGTTTCACAAAAACAGTCAACACAATGTTCTTAGTTTGGTGATGCCTGCAACAAAAGCAAAATTGAATTGCGGCAGAACGTAAAGAAATGTTCAACTTTGTCAGGAGGCAAAAAACCCAGAAATAGACCTCAGATTGAGATTCTGTGTACTTTAGAACCCCATATGGGAAATTATTTAATAGTCTTGACCAATCGAGCACCAAAGATATGTAAATATGTGAGACTGGAATACATACATATTCATTTGTTTGAAGAGTCCTCTTAGGCTATGTTTGAAATTCATGTGACCTCTAAAGAGGAAAATGGGAATACAGTCGGAAGGACATAAAATGACATGGGACTTTGTTAGGAGTGGCTGGGAGTGGGATCAGAAAATCAGTACCATTCAGAGCACACTCCCCATAAAGACACTCCATTATTAACTTTTAGGTCTCACAAAAAACTCCTGGGGCCTCATGTATAAACGGTGCGTACACACAGAAATGTTGCGTAAGAACTTTTCCACATTCAAATTGCGATGTATAAAACCTACACTTGGCGTAAAGCCACGCATTTTCCACAGTACCTCATACCTTGTTGTACGCAAGTTCTCCGCTCGGTTTTGCAGACTGGCGGCACGCAGCGTCAAAGCAGTGCTACTGTTCCTGTGTGGTTACTCCTTATTTTCCTGACGCGGCTTTATAAATACACTGAAACTAACCGCATGTTGTTTATTAGTTTAATGCATCTGATTGTAATTAACTTGTAACAATATAATGGTCCAGGGAATAGCCATAGTATTCCAAATCCCATAACTGCTTTAGCGTTGTTACTCTAACTGCACCTTCTTCTTTCAGCTGCTCCCCTTAGGAGTTGCCACAGTGGATCATCTTTTTCCATATTACTCTCACTGCACCACTCGGAGTATTTATATCACTGTATCTGAGTGTGAATCACAGCAGCAGCTGATCGGAAAGAGAATTATTGGTATACAGAATCAAGCACACCCTGCCTCAGCCACGGCAAAACGTTTCAAAGCCTTTCCTGTACGGACCTCGCGGTTCAGAAACAGTTTCATCCCAAGAACTTTAAACGCGCTCAATCAATTGCTCCTTGTAGAACTGTTTGTACTTATAAGTTCAATTACTTCACTGTAAACTTGCATTACAGTTATAATATTACATAACCTGCGCCACTTTATAAAGCTCGTATTTACATATGATGACGATATCATTTTTATGATGAAATGCAGCAAAATATGTTTATTATATTGTACAGATAAAACTTTAACTTCATTTAAATAATCTATATTTTTCAGTGGGACTGGCATGAAGGATAGAATAATTAAACATGTACTACGAAGATATTTCAATGTTCCTTAAACGTTTTGAAGAATCGGCGCTCTAAGCTTACAGATGGCTTAACGTCTATTACAGAGCTGATTGTGTGGCGATCGGTTACTTGGAGAAAGAAAAGCAAGGACTGCAGGGGCGGCTACGCCAATATATATTGAATATAAAACAGAAAGAGAAAATAACATCACAGCTAAAAACGTAGCGGCAAATTTCGACAAAATTTAAGCGCTTGTGTCATGAGCACGAGGCGGCTATGCAGTGTCTGCAACGGACATGGCCATCCACCGTGCATAAGATAACATATTGACATTGGACTTTCTCTATTGGACATAGAGCCGCCCATGAGTACTGCTGCAATAAATAATTTCATTGAAGGTCGCACACAATCACTGTGCCGTGAAACCCATGTTTAATAACGTGCTTTAACTATCATCATGAAAATGATATCACGTATACATCTCAGTATTTTAGTTATTCAGAGAGCTGTAATATCACGAATGTAATGGCTTCTGTGTCCAGTTGGAGGAAGAGAGCCGGTTTAAGAAGCACATAGTGATTCACACACACAGAGCACATAGAAGATCACATACAAAACAAAGCATTTAACGTGCTATACTTTAATTACGATGTGATTTGAGAAACTGGTTAATTAAATGATTTTAAGATGAAGTTTATGATGTTCTATTTTAATGACAAAATAAACTACGTGATTAAAGTGGAAATTTCAAGATTGAAGTTGACATTTCGTGCTTTTTCCCCCACTGTGTGCCTTTTTTTTCTCTGTACCCTAATAAGCTTTCATATGACACTCAGACAGTGGGCTACAACTCGCCTTTTCACGGCGACTTTGATATGTGACTTCTTTTTTATTTCCGGCACTGTGCAATTTTGTGAACGTGAGCTTTCAAGTTTCTCCAACACACTATGTCACTCGATCAACTTCCTTTTGTTGATTATGCCACGGTTTATGTTTTTCCTTTGCCTCCACTTGGTATTCGCTGAAATTCTTATATTTTCCCCCGTGCTTTTCCCATTGTCTTTTCACAGAAGGCTGAGCTTAAGGGCGATTTATATTGATTTGCATATTCAAAGAGGCGTAATTCTGGGAGGAGTTGGGGCGGGACAGAAGACGCGTGCACGAGCGTTACTTTTCACGCTGACCGGGATTTATGTAGCGGAAGAACGTGGAAGTTAGAGTATGCACAGATTCCTGCATCTGGATTTTTCTGTGCGTAAGCTCATTTCGGCTTTTGTGCTTACGTCATGTTATAGTGTGAATTCTACGCACGGCGTTATACATGAGGCCCCTGAAGAAGAGTTAAAGTGCTGCCTCCTTGTGGCTTCAGCTATTAAAGCACCCTCAATATGAAAACTAATTTAAAGAGGCAAACCTCTTTCCTCAGTCTCTAGAACCAGTCTGCTCATGTGCATTAACCCCAGCCATTCCTCGGCTTGTCACTGTCACACTCAAAAGGGAAAACATAACATAACTTGTAGCTGGCTTCATTGTGGTTAACATCAGCTTACAAGTCACATACAGTACGTTTGTGACCAGGCCGTTACCCCCCAGTGGCACTTTTCCATAAATACTGCTTGCTGGTTTCCACTCTTTTTCCCCATAATGCGCCTCTTGGACACTTTTCCTATTTCTGGCCCTTTTCTACCTTTTTAATTTCTTTCCACAGGCCCCATTCCCTAGCCCTGCTGTTTTCCACTACTCTTGTGGTCTCTGAATTCGACTTTCAGCAAAATTCCAAGAATTCTGAATTAAGGAGGCCTTTTCCTCTCTTCATTTTTTGTGGCCTTCTGTCAAGATTGGTGCTGACCAACATAACATTCCTGAGCTGGCCGAGAGACACGCTTGATCGATGGGTTTCTGAGATTCACGTCAGCAGCAACACCAGAGCCATTCTCGCTTTCCCCTAAAGCCTGGAACATATTACAGCACGGGGACGTACTTGTTCTGTGGTATATTGTAATAATTCTTAATTAGAGGTGACTGTTAAGCAGAAAGAAGGGACGGAATTGCAACTTTTCAAGCTTTTAGGGAAAACCTGAAATTCATCTGAACACGAGTGAGGAGGACAAGAACATAGACAATAACATAAAGGTAATGAGTCGTTCACATGCGCCTATATTATTTTGGTTCACCTACAATTTCGATGAATTTCAGCAGGTTTCACTACCACTGCTCACAGAAGTCTAACTATAACACGTTGTTCAACAGTGGTGTGATCCTGCATCGTGGCATCCATGTTCATTTCACCTTGGCGTCAACTAGGCTAACTGCACAATGCTGTGCTATGCATGTTCGAACTACCCATAAGCCATCATGGACATGTTGTGTTGCATTTCTTCACGGCCCAGATCACGTTTTTACCCACGATAACTGGTTCAGCTTAGTTTGGAGGATCCTTCTCTAGCCCTCTGGGACACCATTGCACCATTATAATCCACTCACTGGATTGACTTCATTGCATTTCTCAGAGTTCAGCAAAGTTCCCGAACTTTTCCGTGCTTTCGCCAAACTTGTGTAGAAGCGAACTCCACAAGGTTCACTCATCACTGGTAACTAATAATGTCAGCCCCTCTTTACAGCTCACATACTGCACAGTTTATGTCACAAAAAAAATCAATCCAACAATGGGATGCTGGTGCCCAGTCTGACTCCTTTGGCCTCAGATCATCGTGATACCAGGCGCACAGATTGAAACATTGAACAAAGTGAGAACCTCATAATCACCCACTGCTAATGAAAATCTACTGGCTGTGATCTGCCAATGTTGAAATGACAAGACGTCAAGTTTAGAAAACAAACCTCTTTTAGGTGAAAAAGGCGAAGCCACAATCAGATGGGCAGCACGCACAGACTACACACATGGCACGATTTGAACTGCACGTTGCCCAGTGCCAGTACCAGCACTAACTTCTGTGTGACCAGGTGTTTGCTTGTCAGTGCCAGGCCAGCTAAATAATTGGGGGGGGGGGGGGGCCCGGGGGAACGATATTCTACATGCAGGCCTGTTAATCCCACACGAGGACTGTGCTGCTTTGAAACAGGAGCATCAGACAGCTTGCCTCCTTTCCACAATGCAGCACACATACGCCTCCTTGATGGCTTTTTACTTTCTCATATACGAAGTATAGGGAAAGTATTGGAATCGTCGAAAAATTCGCCCTCGAGATTTTGATGAATCTCGACGTTTTACACCTCCAAGTCCGACTTACTTTCTCGTAGGGAAAATATTAGAATCGTCCAAAAATTTCATTTTGAGATTTCAATGAATCTCGATGTTTTAGACCTCCCTGAAAATACCATTTTTGAAATCATGTCTGTGTGTTTGTCTGTCTGTGTGTGTATGTAAACACAATAACTTGAGTACGCTTTCACTTAGGTCAACCAAATTTTGCATACAAGTATTAGGTACAAAACGTAGATTTCTGTCAACTTTTGGGCTATTTGCGCTAACCAGAAGTGGTACTTTACCTTTTATTCATGCAGCTGCAGAGTCCGATTTATTCAACTTTACTTTTATAATAATTGTTCAGTATATTATTAATTTGATTTGATTTGTTGTTGCTGATTCTTTAATGTACATAATATAAAAATATAATCATTGTCTTGCGGTTTTCTCCTCAAGTATCCATCCCCATATCTGAGTATATGAGAAAGTCTAAGGGACACCACTCCCGATTTTATTCAGATTTAGTTTGGTCCTCCTCAGTGGTGGGTAAAAATCAAAATGCAGTGTAATTTCTTGTGAACAATGCATTCATGAAATTGATCCCTTTCTTCAAGTTACTGCAGTCACCTTTAAGAAAGCTAAAAGTTCCTGAACTTTTTGTACTTCGAATCCCGTAAATGCCAATACGGACTCTGCTCTGTTGGGCCCTTGAGCAAGGCCCTTAACCTGCAGTTGTTGAGCGCTTTGAGTAGTGAGAAAAAGAGCTATATTAATCCAAAGAATGATTACTTCTTTGCTGGCTTGTGCTGCATTGCCTTGAATGGGAAAAGCTGAAACTGGAAATACAAATGCGCCACTAAAAAAAAAGCAACAACAATAGCCGATCCTCATTTTAATATGGGCGATGACTTTCAAGCCCCATTGCTAAGGTAGAAAGTTCAGGTTGCACATGCACACACATGCCCAAGGGTATAGAGGACACTGCAGGGCCAATTGGTTCAGCCCCTCAGCCGGAAATGGGCTTGTAGCACCCGACGTATTCACATTCCTTGATGATGGTAATTACACTATGTTTAAGATAGAAAATTGAGATAAAAATCGCTAATGAAGACTAAGCTTGAGGGTTGGTATAAACGTTACAGTATAATAATAAGTTAAATTACTGAGGGAAGCTTATTTTCTGAAACTGATTGAATCGATTCCATCTTTAAGGTTTTGGCTAAGTTTTACAGCCTGATGCCCTTCCTGACATTAACCCTCTTTATTTATCCAGGCTTGGGACTGGCACCAAGTTCGGCTGGGAGATCCATTGAAAAATTTAAATATCTAGGATCCATGGTAGCCCAAGATTGGCCATTAGATGTAGAAATAAGACCACAGGGTGTAGTGTGAATGGAACAACTGGAGGAAGGCATCAGGAGTAATATGTGACCAAAGAATTAAGGCAAAGGTTAAAGGTCAGGTTTTTAAGCTGGTGGTAAGACCAGCAATGATGTATGGAGCTGTGACATGCACAGTTAAAGGAAGTGCAGGAGGAGACATTGGAAGTGGCAGAAATGAGAATGTGGAGATGGATGTGTGGAGTTACATAACAGGACAGAATAAGAAGTGAAACAATCAGAGGTACAACAAAAAAAGGCAGAGAAATCTAAGAAAGTGCAGGAAAGTATGTTGAAGTGGTATGGACATGTGTTGAGGAGAGACAAGCAATATGTGGGCAAAAGAGGGATGGGAATGAAACTATAGGGGAAGACCAAGCGTGGAAGGCTGAAGCAGATAAAGTCAAAGAAGATCTGAAGGGTTTGACAGGGAAGGAGGTGCAGGACCGAGCTGTATGGAGAAGGCTGATCAAGCACATCGACTCACATAGAAGTGGGAAAAGATAAAAAGGAAGAATACAATTGAGGGAAGCTTATTAACTAGTATCAACTCTGCACAACATCTGGAGTGGATGTGCCCACTGATCAATGCAGCAACATCATTTCCGTCTACTTGGATATCTCTTGCAGAGTTTCAATACTGACACTTGTAATTTCTTTTCATTGTTAAAGTGCAGGAAAGATGAGAGAGCTGGTATCATGTCTACAGGCAGGTGGAGGGTGCCGTTCTTATGGTGCATACTATGGGAGCAGTCGACTACAAGAACTGTTCTCGGGACCCTAAACCCGTTAAAAGAGACGGCAAAGGACAGAGTGAATAGCCAAAGCCAAACCGGTGAGCATTTGAACACGTGAAAATCTCTTACCGCTCATGATGACACATATTGTAATATGCAGCTTGTAGTAGAGAGCGCTTTGTTATCTTCATTAATCTCACAACAGTAATATGTGAGTGCCATGTGCAGAGTTTAATTAAGCTTTTATTGATGTAAATGAGATTGTTATTTAATCTTTTACTGCACGGTGAGAGGTTGTGCTCAATGGTGTAATTCAAAGAAACCGCACTGCAGGTGGTCTCTTGGAATCCAGGAGTCTCTTATTGGTGGCCATGTGAATGACTTTCCTTGCCCCCGAAATCAGACAGTTTTTTGTTTTCTTTTTAATTTATTGAGTCAGCAAGAGAGGCAGGTCACAATGTTCTTATTGTGTTTTGTATGTTTAGAGGTGCAAGTTCCAGTACAATAAAGGTTTATTTGTATAAATACCTTACAAAAACGGCTTTGAGATAACAAATAATGCAGTTCTTTTCTTATTCTGTTTCTCCCTCCAATCCTTCAGGTGAGCTTTGTCCTTCTTCCACCCGACTCCAGATCCTCAGGATGAGGTTGAGTTGTTTCTTTTATCTTGGAGCTGGGAGAACTTCCAGTGCTAGGGTGTACCCCACTAGAAGTCAGACAGAAGACCCACAAAGTAGGGATCATGGATACAATTTACAATACAATACTATTTATTTTTGTATAGCCCAAAATCACATAAGAAGTGCCGCAATGGGCTTTAATGGGCCCTTCCTCTTGACAGCCCCCCAGCCTTGACTCTCTAAGAAGACAAGGAAAAACTCCCTAAAAAACCCTTGCAGGGAAAAAAATGGAAGAAACCTTGGGAAAGGCAGGTCAAAGAGAGACCCCTTTCCAGGTAGGTTGGGCCTGCAGTGGGTGTCAAAAAGAAGGGGGTCAATACAATACACAGAACAGAACAAATCCTCAATACAGTATACAAATAAAAATTTTAGAAGTACGGAGCAGAATTTAACAGTAGATTATATCACATAATATGATTTGGATTTGTTTAGAGTCCTGGAGACCTCATCCATCAAGCTGCCTCCACCCATTTGGCCATTCCACAGCTGAAATAGTGCTAATCTGATGAAAGGACCCCTCTTTCTCACGATTCCTGCGATCCTCCATCGGGGATGACTTTACCTTAGGCAGGCAAAACAACTTGGCAGGTGGGTCGTGGCACCGAGTGCCGAGAAGAGAAACAGAATAGGTGAGGGTTATTATCCAAGTATAACTGTCATGTTACTTATGTTTTAGTGCTAATGACTAACAACAGAGATGCAGTCTGCACAGTTAATCAGCAGCTCTAGTCAGGGTGTGCTAAAATGAAGTTGTGAGTCTTCAGCCGGGATTTAAAAGCTGACACCAAAGGGGCATCTCTTATAGTAGCAGGCAGACCACTCTACAGTTCAGGGGCCCTGTAACTAAAAGCTCGACCTCCCACTGTTATTTTATTAATCCTTGGAATCATAAGCAGACCGGCATCTTGAAATCTTAATGTGCGCTCTGGTTTATAAGTCATGATAAGGTCAGATAAGTAAGCCGGACCTTGGCCATTTAATGCTTTATATGTTAAAAGGAGGATTTTGAAATCTGCCCTAAACTTAACCGGAAGTCAGTGTAAGGATTTAAGAACTGGAGTGATGTGTTCATATTTTCTTGTTCTTGTAATAATTCTTGCAGCAGCATTTTGGACTAACTGGAGGCTGTATAAAGAACAGTTTGAACATCCAGTGAACACCGCATTGCAGTAGTCAATCGTACTAGAAATAAATGCATGAATTAATTTCTCAGAATCCTGTTTATTTAGAAAGCGCCTTAATTTCCCAACATTTTTAAGATGGAAGAAACATGATTTGGACAACTTTGTAATATGCGCTTTAAATGACATGCTAGACTCAAAGAGAACTCCGAGATTTCGGGCTGATTCAAGTAAAATCAATGGGGATTCCAACTGAGTTAAATGATGACAGAATATTGTTGTGATCAGCATCATTCCCTCCAACAATTAACACCTCTGTGTTTAAAGACAAGTAGTTGTCATCCATCCACTCCTTTAATTCACTAACACAACTAATTAAAGACAACATCAGAGAAACTTCATTTGATCTTAATGAAAGGTATAACTGGGTGTCATCTGCATACGAGTGAAAATTAACATTATGTTTCCTAATGATAGAACCCAGTGGAAGTATGTAAATTGAGAATAGTAAAGGTCCACGTACTGAGCCCTGCGGGACACCATATTGAACTTCTGTGTATAATGATGGAGTCCTATCAGCAAATTTCTGTACGTATTGGAATCGATTTGATAAATAAGAACTAAACCAAGCGAGCACGGGGCTTGTAAGCCCAACATCATTTTCTAGCCTGTGCAGTAAAATAGAATGGTCAATGGTGTCAAAAGCTGCACTTAAGTCTAACAACATAATTACAGTGGAGTTTCCTTCATCAGAGGACATCAGAATGTCGTTTACAACCTGCGTTAGTGCAGTTTCTGTACTATGACCAGTGCGGAAACCAGACTGGAATTTCTCAAATAAATTGTAATGCGTAAGGTGTGACTGAAGCTGACTGGCGACTACTTTTTCTAGTATTTTAGAGAGAAAGGGTAAATTTGAAATAGACCTATAATTATTTAGTATGTGTGGGTCTAGGTTTGACTTTTTAAGTAATGGTTTAATGACTGACACTCCTTGCAGCACCCCTTTGGTGGCACCCACGGAACCCGAAAAGGCTGCACACATGGGACTACAGTTCCCAGCATGCCTTGAGGGCATCTGTACAAGTAGTTTTGCCCCAGGATCCTGCCACCTAACATTTCAGGGGGGCGTGCAATCCTGATGGGTTGTCTCCCCACTGTCCTTGCATCACACTGGCCTCCCAGCCAGGTAAGGGTTTTCAGTCCATCCCTGCTGTGAAGCCAACATGCCCACCTGTATTTTGGCATTCTTTATCAGTCTTTTGGGACAGGCAGGGAACATCTTGCCCTTCTTTGTGTCCCCCTCACTGTCATGGTCTCCGGGCCTGTTCACCCATCCTGAAAGGGATGACAGCGTGTGCTTACTGTCCATTACAATGTCTGTAGTCATGTTCCTTTTCCATAAGACAGCAGTGCTTCCGTCTCACAGTCACTTGTCAATTACATTTTCTTTTCATTTAAGCCAACAGTCTTGTTCCATATGAGTACAAAATACCAGACAGTGGCACTCCCTACCAACCTGAAACCATATAAAGAGATTGGTGAATCAATGGATGGAGAACTGCGCCAAAAGCAAGTATTTCTGCAAATACTTAAACCTCGTTGACATGCATGAGTTGGTGGAGCTCCGACTTGTGAGGTCTCGACTTCCCACTTCATTGCGTTCATGTGAGCCTCCAGTTGGATTTTCAGGGGGAACCAAAATGTCACAGTTGATGAGCTACTTGGTCAGCAAAAAAGCAATTAATGATACATTGTTGCTTTTCATGAAAATAAGGAGCAAACATAATATATTAAATGTGTATCTCATCGTTCTGAATACAATTTAACCACAACAATGCCATTTCTGGATAAACAGGTTATTTTCTTATTTTAGACGGGTGAAAGTGCAGCATGATGTCACACCTTGAATTCGAGCTGCCGCGTATTCTCTGAATCATCTAATTTCAAGGCCTGACTCTGTAAGGCATTCATGTGAAATTTCTGACTTAGAAGCTGTAGCAATGCTACTAGTAGTTAGAACTGCATCTCCCAGCAGTCATTGCATGGGCTGTTTGGGGTTAAAGGTGACCAGAGGGGTTTAAAAGGAGGGCAGGTGTCAGGAAAGAAAAAAGTTGTTTTTGTTGTTGTACGTTGTGTGTTTCATTTAACTGTTGGACTGCCTGCCGTTAATTCAGCCATATTCAATCATTGTGTTTCTGGATTGTATTCGTTTGTTGGGGTCTGGATCGTCTGTCTACCTGTGTACTGTGGACTGTGTTTGGATTCATTGGCTTTCCCGCAAGAAAAGGAGCGCTCCTGAACCATCCATCCGTCTGCATCCTTTCAGCAACTACCGGTAGGACTGTGTTTTCCCTTCTCTTTCAACATACAGATCTCTGGACTTAATCTCGTCACCTCTCATTTCATCCGGTTTGGTTTTTCCCATGGACTTTGCTGTGTGGTGTTTGTGTGTATATGTTAAATATAATATCGCCGAAGGGGTCAGGGATGGTATTATTGTTTGCATTTAGTTAATTTAATTTCATTATATTCTTTATTGTTTAATGTTCTCAGCATGCTTTATTTGGTCTCTGTAGTAGTGTGTGTGGGTCGATCCAAGGCTGGGAATGTCCCTGGTATATCCTCCACTAAAACAAATAAATCATCGTCACATTGACGGTGTGAATCTTTGCGGCACTTGACCGCCACAAAGCTCAGATTTGCAGTCTGTTTGATAAAACGCGAACACGGCATTGTTTGAAAATCAAGGGTAGCTTGGACTCTTAAGGTGAACTGGCACCCCCTCCAGGTAGGGTTTTGCATCACAACTGTCCCTGCTGAAATAGGAACGGTGGGGTAGTCTGGACAGAAGGTGAAAATAGAGACTAATTTGGACGTAACCTGTGATAAATTCAGGCTCACCATAACCCAGGTGTGTTTACACAATAGATAGAAACCTAAGATGGATTGGATCATGGTGTAACAATAAAGCACTTGGCATAGTCGGCAGGACTTGTACTGTGGATAGGTGGTGTTCCCTATAAATAGATAGGAAAAGCGCTATATGATAGGTAGATCTCTGACTGGCTTGAACAGCTTCAGAAAATGGACAGAAAACTCGGTGTGAAGCTTATTCAAATAATGACATTTTATAAATGGCTGAGTCTGCCCTCAGTCACACTTGATTGCACAACCGAAAGCTTTGCTGCTCATTACTTTGAAATATATTTATGTAATTTTTTTTTTATTTTCTAGGAAAACAGCTAATAGTAATAAATGAGTGACATTACTCACAATTTAGATAACATCATTCAATTTTCCATCCCTGCTACCGTCATTACTTTTAATAAAGAAGTCCTTTTAGTCATAATTTGAATGGACAGCTTCAGATTTAGAGCGCCGCCATGGAGAGAAGCTCAGTCTATCGCAGCATTGCCAAATGATTTTACTGCATGACATATTTATGTGTAACCCAGGATTCAAATAATGAATATGTGTCAAAGAAGTCAAAAGTTTGGAAAAGGCAAAAGCCTCTATTAAGAGAATAAAATGTGATATATTTTATAGACGGATAGAGTAACACATTTTTTCTTTGAGGTCACAATTTCCGCCTTTATTCTTGCTGCATTTAGAAGCTCTTGGAAATTTGCTAGCATCGTAAATATTCCATGTTGTCTCACTTTTTTCTAATAGATTTTAGTGTGGGGTGGCACTGTAGTGCATCTGTTTGCTACCCAGCAGCTCCGAGGTCCCGGGTTCAAAAAGAATCCAAGTCAGTGCCTGTGTAGATTTAGCAGGCTCTCCGATTGTCTGTGCGTGTTTTTGTTTTTTTATTTTCCAAAATCTGTCCAGTTTTTAATCCTGAATCAAGTTAAGCAATTCCAGTAATGTCAGTCTGTTAGTTCAACATTTTATTCCATACAGCAAAGTCCATGTAATTCCTCTTGTGGCTGCCTCCATCATCAGAATGGCACAGAAGAAATTTAAATGTAATTCATTTCCAAATTATGAAAAAACTGTGAGTTCCGATATTTTCCTCCACATATCTAAGACCAAATCAGTGAGCTTGTTGTTTTATGTAACACCTTTACTAATGAGCATAAATCCTGAAGTGCTTCAGGAGTACAGACTGTTGTCACATATTTACTACATGACCGCTAAAAGCCAAGTCACATTACACGACTTTTCCAGAGTTTTCCAGTCGAAACCTTCATTTACGTCATTGTAGAGAGCTGGAGGCAGTCACCTAATGTAACAGACCCACTTTATTTCAACCCCAGCTGACACGATCAAACTTTTATCTTTAGTCGTAGGGGTGGACTCTGTGTGCATGAGAGCGGACAGCCAATGATTGTTGATCAGGACGAACAAAGTACAGAATACAGCGATGAGGAATAAGAAACATTGAGGCTTTGGACTAGGGAATCCAATCCCGGGCTCCCGGCAAACTGACATTTTTCATTCCCGGGAATGAAACTGCTGTAATTCCCGGGAAACCGGGAACGGCCAAGTTCACATATATAGCGTGTAAAAATCGATCAAGAAATAACAGAGTTATAATTGAAAACAGAAGACTTCATTGACGTCTGTCAGACAACAGCTTTGAACAGCAACTTGAAATTGCAATGCGTCAGTCTGTCGCATCTGCATTATCTGTGCCAAAAAATTGGCATCACAAAATGATGACAAGAAACTGGATGCATCAGTAACAGCTGAAATGGCGGTGTTTCACAGCAACGGGAAGCGCAGGTGTTGTTTAGAACAAGTGTATCAGTATCCGAGGACTGTGCTGTCTACTTCAGTGGAGGCAAAGCGTGCTTTCTCAGCAGCTGGCGTACTCTGCACGAAGTATTCTCTCGCCTGGACGACCGCACGCTGGACAAGTTATGCTTTCTACGCTCTTATTACCGCAACTAACTAGATCAGGGGTTCCCACAGTATAAGACCCGGCACAGACTACGCAGAGGCACGTGTAAAATAAACAGACTTTTTATTTCTCTTCACCCATGGGCGCATGTCTTCCCCGTGTCCCACAGGCCCAACACAGTCCCAAAGCACTTAAATACAGAGCTCCAACAACCCTTCCTGGCACCACCACTCCTCCCAGGCAACCTCGTCCTCTTCCTCCCGATTCTGGCCACGAATAAAGCGAGGCTGGCCCGTTTTATAGCCCACACGGAAGTGTTCCAGGTGCTTGACCAGCTGGTCCCGATTGCACCTCCCGGTGGGGCTGATAACTGGTCCATCCGGGTTGTTGGCTCTCGGCAGCACCCCCTAGCTGCCACCCCATCTCCCAACCAGGCTGTGGAGGACTCCATGTCCCATGGAGCCACGTGGGAGACTGGGAAATGAACAACGGCCAGGGAGGCTGCCCCCAAGCGTCCCGGGGGAGGTATTGAGCTGTCCATGGTGGCTCCCCCAGAACATATGCAGCAGGGGCGTCCCGGCCGGGCATGGGACCCAGCTGTCCATCACAATATATATATATATATGTTTTTTTTTTTTATGTCTTACAGCCACTCGCCTGAAGCACAAAGTCTCGTCTCCACAGTATAAACTGACACTTACTTTTGTCGACCTGGACTGTTAAGCTATGCTTGAAGCTGTTGTGCTGTGAGGTGCCTGTGATCATGTCAGCTGGTGACCCTCGGAAACTCGTCTTCTGATTGGCTTGTGACTTTGGCTCTGCCTGATCTCCTCCTATCAAAGTTTCTTCCAGTTTCCAGTTGCCTTTGGATTTTGTAGGACACCACTGGACTCACTGACACTCTGATTTTGTTTGCAATTTCTCTAAACGAAAGGACTCCACTTCTAAGGATAATAGTGTTTGGTCTCATTTCATTTGTTAATTGCTGTTTTCTTGCCATTATCACTGGAATATTGTCGGCGTAGTACCTCAGAGGGTGTAGTAACGTAGTCGGTTCCAACTCTGCTTTAAGGCACATGGAGGGTTTTTAAGTAATCAACACAAGTTGGGACACCTGTGCAAATTGTTTGCTTCAGCTTGCAAGGCTTCATTCACATGAATTGCTGTAGAACATCTGTAGATTGTAACCTATTTGCTATTCCCTGAAGAAGGTCCATTTGTAATATTCTGAAATTTCCTTTTTTTTCACTTTTTGCTAAACTAAACTTTAAATGTGAACCCCTGGCAGCTTGCTGCTTCCCTTTTCACCATCGCAGGTTATTCATTGCATTTCAGTTGATTAAATTTGAAGAAAACCTGGAAATACTGAGGTGTTCTAAAGCTTTTGACTGGTAGTGTAGCACCTTTCATAGTCCACAGCATCCAGAAACTCTTCCCAGGTACAGTACAACTGTCTCTGTATTTCTACAGCTTTTGTTTCGTTAGACAAGAGTGACAACATGTTCTGTGTTGAGTAGTTTTAATTTCACGTGATAGTAATGACCTATAAAGTCATGAACCTCTTATGAGTTTCTCAGGCTCATATAAGGAATAAGCGGTGGGGACTGAAATAGAGTTCTTATTTTATATAGCACACATTAGTAGCGACTTCCTCACCAAGCCACATTTTAGATATAGCACTTCCATGTGTTGAAAATGTGAGGACTGGCAAGTAAAGTGAGCCATCCTGGATCCTACATGGAGTCGGTGGTTTAGACTGAGCCAGCGGCCTTGTGCTGTACACTCGTATGCCCACTGGTCTCCTGCCTGACGTTGTATCTGCTCCCCTTATCAGTCTTTTTCCTTGCAGTCTTTCTGAGAATTTGGATTCAGACGTGATGACGTGACAGTTCACCGTGGGGCAGTCTGCTCTCATCGCCATTAGCAGGCCTGGCATCCAACTGAGATGGCACAAACAGGTATTGTCTCCTCTTTATTTTGTGCCTTATTAATGGCTCCTCACTGGTAGCTCCAGGGTCTATCTAATTGCTTAGATGAGTTTCACTTTACCCCCTTCTTTCTATGCTAACACTCTGCTTACCTCCCGTCTGCACGTTTTTTTATCGCATCTCCACAGGTGGGTACACAAAGCAGCCATCTCTCCTGTCATGCTGGGCAGTAAACAGATCAGAAGCAGTTTAGTTTTGTCATGTTTCCCACTTTGCTGTGCATCCTGATGAAGTGTTACTAATGTGATATTTTTCACCAAGTAAAGTCTTACTGTGCAAGTTAGATCTGTCGAACAAAGTTTTTTCTGCTTTATCTAGTGCCTTTAATATGTAACAGCACATTCAAGTTGAGGTTTACTGTTGTGTATGTAGTACAATGAATGATATATTCATTCAGAATTGTGACAGTCTTGCAACACCAACAAAAAGACACAAAATGTATGGGGGGACCCAAAAATAACGAGAATTTCTTTTTAAATCGTATATTTCTCAGAACATTTCCAAAATTTAATCACCTTCAAAATATTCTCCCTGAGATACAATACAATTGTCCCACCGCTTTTTCCACTGTTCAAAACTGTTCTGAAACTCTTTTAAAGTGATAGCCTTCAGTGCCTCCGTCATTTGGCTTCTTGACCTCCTCAACATCCTGAAAACGCTTTCCTTTAAGGTCCCTCTTCATTCTTGAAAATAAGAAAAAAAATGGCAGGGCGCAAAGTCCGGGGAGTAGAGGGGTGTGAGAAACCGTTGTCATCCCGTTTATCGTGAGAAACTGCCACAGACTCAATGCTGTGTGAATGGGAGCATTATTGTGATACAGAAGCCACTTGCCTGATCGCCACAATTTGATCGTTTTCTCCACACTACATTATGCAATCGCTTGAGCACTTCAAGGGCGCCGCTTGGTCAAATAATGCAGAGGGCAGTCTAATACATACACCTAGTGGCAAATGTCGGAATTAAGGCCCCTCCAGCCTCCAGAAAAAAATTCTCGTTATTTTTGGGTC
>JANRMT010062840.1:47929223-47949748 GCA_026402145.1 Polypterus bichir lapradei | reverse complement strand
TCTTTAACACACTACTTCTCCGCTGTGAAGCGCGGGTATTTTGCTAGTAAACTATATAAATAATAAGACAAATGCTTTAAGGTTATAAATTATTGTTCACATTAAAAGAAAATATTGTAGATGTTAGTTGCCTTCAAGGTAAATTGCTTTTGTAAATTGTCCTTTATAGTTTATCACAGTTCATTTGAGCAAAATTAAAAACTTAATAGAGCCAGTCTGCAGTTTTAAAAAATTATGATTTTTATCCTCCAGTACAAGCAGCTACTGCAATAGCCATGTCTGTCTCTCCTTGACACTTCCAGTTGACCAATGTTATTGAAATTTGGAGACTTGCTGTAACGGAGAGTCACATCTAGCAGATATGTTGAAAGTGTGTGTATTTTTTATTAACGTCTAACAATATCTCATTTTAAAATGGGAAGCTGGATAACTCAGTTGTTGCTCAGGCACATTTATTACCCTACCAGCTGAAATACCCAGCGTTGCCGCCCGGGAGGAAAATAAAGTGGTTTTTTTTTTTTTTTTTTTTTTATTGTTTGAGAAAAATATAATAAAAAAACACAACTTTAAAAATAAAAATAAATTAACAAACAATGAAGACTCACTAATGTGTTTGTCTTGCGGTCTTGTATGTATGTTATCATCCAGTTGATGCTCGGAACCAGCCAGCTGTATTTAATTTCAAAAGCAACAGGGGCGCGGTGGCGCTCAAACATAAAGAATGCTGGCAGTCACCTCCAGTTCGCCCTCTGGTGGTCGTTCTGAGTGTCAACTGGATGATCACATGCATACAAGACCGCAAGATCACCCCCACCCTACCCAGATGGGGGTGGGTTAGAACTACTCTGGGCATCTCCCTCCTAGGAGAAATCGTGTTTCCGATATGCTCACATCATTTGTGCAATAGCAGCTAAGCGGCTGACTTTCTTAGGAGGTTTCCTTTTGCCAGTGTGCTGGCCTCACTTGTGTATCCTCGGAGCTGGAGCCCTTACCCCGGCTCTACTTCTCACTTTCAGGCCAGACAGACACACACACTTCCACGCACAGACGTTCATATGTAAGATATATATATGGCTGTTCGAGTCACAAAGACAGAATGAGTCCCAAAAACAGTTGGGATGCCAACCCGGCCAACTCTAATTTCAAAAGCAGCAGGCGGGCGCGATGGTGGTGCTCAAACATAAAGAATGCTGACAGTCACCTCAAGTTCACCTTCTGGTGGTCGTTCCGAGTGTCAACTAGATGATAACATGCATACAGGGTGTGGGTTAGGGTTGATTTCACCTTACAGTATTTTTAGTTGACCAATGAGAAACATGTGTACCAAGTTTCATGAAAATCGCTCCAGCCATTCGGAAATGCTGCTGAAATATACACACACATACACACATTGACTTTTATATATATAGATATACTGTAAATGCAGGTAGAATTTTTGAACCTGTAGAACAAGAGTTCCCAAAGTGGTCGATATCGAACCCCTGGGGTCGATTTGATCTTTCTAGGGGTCAATAGTTTCAATAAAAAAATTTGGGGGTCGACGACAGCAAAAATAGACCTCCTTACTACAGCTATTTGTTTGTTACTTCAAAATATCTATGATTCCAATAGGCACCTAATTAAGAAGTAAAATAATTCAAAAAAACATTTTTTTAATAAAAACACATTACATACCAAACTTGCTAACGAAAAGGTAAAATGTGTCATTAAAAGAGTCACACGTAAGAATGCATGAAAATACATGTAGCACAAACATGTCTGTGCATTGTCTTATCGAACGTATCAAAGCAAGTGCGGACAGGAAAAACCGTTGCATGTCCGCACTTACTCACGGTGGGACGAGACAACGGATATGCGATATTAGCAGAATCTATCAGTCTTGTATAGTCATACTTTCATAAAACACTATAAATTGGTTCGTTTGATGTGACATGTACTTATTTGTGATTTGAACTTTGAATATAATTATTTATTGAGGAGCAGTACTACGAAAAAGAAAATCAGAGGACACAGTTTATTTATTCGAGTTTGAACAAAAATCTTCTGTTTCAAGTAAGTACACACTTTATTTATTTATTTATTTTTATCACAGGGGCTGTAGAAATTGTTTGTTAATAAAAGTTTTTATTTCTTCAGATAATAATATGACTGAACCAAAAAAGAAATGCAGATAGTACCACTTGGACTATTTTGTGCTTATTTTGAAGTTCCATATTTACTTTAGTGAGCTGGCACCCCGCCCGGGGTTTGTTTGCTGCCTTGCGCCCTGTGTTGTCTGGGATTGGCTCCAGCAGACCCCCGTGACCCTGCAGTTAGGATATAGCGGGTTGGATAATGGATGGATGGATGGATATTTATTTTATAAATGTCAAAAATGTAAAAAAAACTCTGCTCGTATTTTTTTGATTTAATTTTCGTTAGTGCAGGTTTCGATACAGGGGGTCCTCGGGTTACAACGTTTCGAGTTTACAATGCTCACTCCCATAAAAACTTAAAAAAATTGAGACATGAGAAGGAATAAAGGTAAGGATTTACCTTTTTTTACACTCATTTTCTCTGTTATTACAGTACAGTGTACAGTACAGTATATTTATGTCCTTTTCCTTTTTCTGAGGCTTAGATTTTGTGTTTTTATGTTCTAGATTATGATTTTGCAAATGTGTTAAGATAGGAAAGTTACTTAGGCTAGAGTGTGTTTCGACTTACACCAAAATTCGGGTTACATCACTGTTGTAGGAACGGAACTGTGTCATAAACTGAGGACCCCCTGTATTAAATGTTGCACGAGATAATGCCATATTCTGTAGTCCTGTTATCTTTTTCAATCATTAATTACAAGTGATTAAAATGAAAAGTTTGATATCTAGTGAAATATGTAATATCGAATACTGTACAAATGTATTAATTTGAGTAAGTAAAGTAAATGACTAGGCGGGTTGACGGTTTTAAAAGTTTTTGGTAAAGGGGTCTGCGGCCGAAAAATGTTTGGGAACTCTTGCTCTAGAATGAGTACAAGTTTTAGAAGCCTGAGCACCCCTTGCTCTTCCAGGAAGATAGCCTGGGGAAATAAAGGTGTCTGATCTGAAAGGCCAGGCAGTTGTAATGCTAAAGACTTGAATCATTGACCCCTCCGTTTGTGCCACAGGAGTGTTAAATGCTGATTGATCCTTACAGAGCCATTTGACCTCCACTTGGCCTCTGACCCTCCACATTCAACTACTAAAAACACCACATCAGTTTCTCCAGCACTTGAGTTGGACTCTGCTGCAGGTGATTGTAGTTTCAGCCAAATGATATGCTCACTTCACTATTCACAGTAACAGACATTTTAACCCTAACACTAACCCTAACCCTAATTTCTCTGATGAAGTCACTAGAAATGTTAAAAATGCTGCAACTTTCAATCCAGCTAACCAAGTCTTCCAAATGCACTCGACTGTCATGCCGTGCCGACATTTCTTTACTTGTGACATTTTTTTAACACCTTTCCCCACGAGCAATTAATCATACTTGGGGTTTCAGAAACCTGTAATTTTGAACTGACGCCATTGAGGATGTGACAAAGCTTTCAAGCCATTCATTTCCTAGTCGATTGGAAGGCCCAGTAGGCATCGGTGTGTCTTGTGCATACTGAATATCTCAGTTCCATCCCTTGGTGACAGTTTGATGTGCCATTTCCAGTGTGACAGTCCTGCATTTCAGTAGACATGACAGGCAGGGCTCCTTGGTGAGCTGCAGCCATTGGCTTGATTGACACACATTTCTAATCTGTGAAGCGTTAAATCACAGGTGACTTACCGCCTTGAGCCTATAAGTTAACGGAGAAGGTCATTTGTGGGATTGCTGACAACTTGGGTTCAACAGGACTTACACGAGCCACTTGCTTAGTCTTAATAGGAACTTGCATCTTGTAAGACTTCTGTAATTGCTGACTGGCTTTGGTTTTACAGTACATGCAATCTCCCCCCCCTTCTTTAATCCAAGGTACAAATCAGGAACTTGCATAAAAGGAGATGCTGGTCCACCATAACACACACAAGACCAGGCAAATGTTACTTTCATAGTTTGTTTGTGAAGGAAAATCCTCATAAAATTTGAAAATATGCCTGTTTCACGCAGCAAGTATCACCGTATTAATCTCTGCTTCAAGCATTGTGAGGCAGCAATCCACCAATGTGACACTTGTCCCCTGATGGGATATTTTCTGATTTCTCTGAGCAAGGTGACCTGGTTGTTTCTTGCCACTTCAGTTTTCATATCAGATTCTTCATCCAAGACGGACCCTTTCTAGTCCAGAGCAAGGCTCTACTCTTGATGTGAATAGGAAGCACCCTTGCCAACACCATTACTTGCTGATGGCCACTTCTGGCCTGGCTCAGGACAAACAGGCCTCTTCTGCCCCATGGGCCACTTAAAGAACAGCATTCCCAGAAGATGGTGTTCACTTGGAACCAACGAATGAAGATCAGGGAGCACCTTAATGGATTGTACTCAAATGTGGCAATTGGTGCCACGACCCACCTGCCAAGTTGTTTGCCTGCCTGTGGTAAAGTCATCCCTGATGGAGGATCACAGGAATCATGGGAAAAAGGGGTCCTTTCATCGGATTGGCTGGCCGAGCAACGTTTCAGCCGTGGAATGGCCAAAGGGGGAGGCAGCTTGAAGGATGAGGTCTCCAGGACTCTAAAAATATCCAAATCTTATTATGTGATATCATCTACTGTTAAATTCTGCTCCGTACTTCTAAAATTTGTATTATTATGCTGTATTGAGGATTTGTTCTGTTCTGTGTATTGTATTGTATTGAACCCCTTCTTTTGACACCCACTGCACGCCCAACCTACCTGGAAAGGGGTCTCTCGTTGAACTGCCTTTCCCGAGGTTTCTTCCATTTTTCCCTACAAGGTTTTTTGGGAGTTTTTCCTTGTCTTCTCAGAGAGTCAAGGCTGGGGGGCTGTCAAGAGGCAGGGCCTGTTAAAGCCCATTGCGGCACTTCCTGTGTGATTTTGGGCTACACAAAAATAAACTGTATTGTATTGTATTTACCAATACAGCCAGACGAGAAACGCAGACATTGATGGACTCGCTACGTCTGCAATAATTAACCACGTTCTTATGTACCATTTTGGTTTTCATCCAGCATTAAACGGGGTATCGGCTGGTCCCCAACACGTTGCCTTCAGTCTTTTGTTTTCTTTTGCATTTTTATATACTATAAACTACCGGTCAAAAGTTTAGAAGAACTCCCTTCAAATTTAGTCAGTTGAAATGCAATGAATGACCTAAAATGGTGAAAAGGTAAGCAGTAAACTTCAGCAGGGAACAACTAACTGGTTATAACCTACAGATGCTCTGCAGTGATTCAAGTAAATGAAGCTTTGCAAGTTGAAGCAAACAATTTGCCCAGGTGTCCCAGCTTGTGTTGATTACTTAAAGCCCCTCTGTGTGTCAGACCAGTCTGTGTTACTACACCCTCTGAGGTACTACAAGGGTCGTTCAAAAAGTTTCCACACTTTAATTTTTAACTCTGTTTATTAAGAATTTCAAAAATGAATGACATCACTGCTCTACACTGTCACTTTCATTTGCAATGCAATTTTCCCAGCGTCGTACCAACTTTTTAATGCCCAATTGCTACTCCTCCCGCCTTCACCGTTTCCAATGAAAATAAAAAAGTTAAGAAACCTTTTGAACGTCTCTCGTACTTGGACAATATTACACTGTAGAATGTTGTAAATTCCAGTGATAATGGCAAGAGAGTAATCAACACACAGGTGGAAATGGAAGCAAGTTAGATTCATTCTGTTATTTAACTCTGAATATTATGCCAGGCCTTCGAGTAGAGGGGCCCAAGCTCTCCCACTACAGAAGTAGTTCATATGTAAGTTAAAGTGTGCCACGACAGATGGTGAGTTTTGTGTCTTTAATGGCTTATTTGCATGAATTTACGTGGGTTTCATCATGAGCTGTTAGAAAGTGAAGGCAGTGCTCTGATGATCAGACCTGGAAGAAGGTTGAGGATGTCCAAGTCATGTGTGGACATGATGGCACAGTGCCCAGGTCTGTGCCCAAGTCCTGCAGTCGCCATCGTTCACTTCTCCACTTAGGATCTTTCCACAGAGGTTCTGTGGCTTTAGTTATGAAGAGCAAAGGAAGAACCACTTTGATGGAAGTCAGATTCTACATCTGCTGTTATGTGCAGAGGATTTCATATCAGTTGATACCCACCATATTGGAAGGGGGTACAAGAAACAAAATCTGAACCAAATAGGTGAAACAGGCAAGTTGGACCAAAGTCAACAGACATGGAGAAGCTGTGATTCCCCAAAGAGCCCGAGGCAGAGGACTGACCGACGTTCAAAGTAAGGCCTCCCTATTGGGCAACTCACACTGAGGTTGTGAAGCGTTCAGGAAATTCAAACGGACATTGGCTTCCAGAGGACACAGAGCTGACCAGTAGACTGACTTACCGGTGAAGGCCTCCTCCCTCAGCTGCCATCTGTTTGGGAAGCGAGGTGCAAGTCAGGGGACCGAAAAACGGCGCAGGATGACGTCAACCGGTCGGACATCAGAAGTGTGTGGCCTGCTAGCAGGACGGCTCCATCCCACTCTCGCCAGAAGGTGACAAAAGTCTAAATACTGTCATATGTGTCACAAGCTAATGTTTATTTATTTGCCAAAGATGTTGAGTCTTGTTGCATCAATATGAAAATATAACAATTTTATATTTTTACCTCTTTAACACATGCTCACTTATCCTTTTCATACCGTTACACAATATTGGTATGGTTAAATTGTACACAAGTGACAATGTGACATACATAGAAGGCCACACTATACAGAATAGATATATGCAATAGCGTGTGCTGTTCTCATGTAATACATGCACATTGTGTACATATAATACATGTTATACACAGTAGCTACATGTAATAAACATATCATACAGCAAGGAATGTATTAACTACACATTTTATACATACACGTCTAACATGCCAGACACCTGCATGTATGACACATTGTAGAGGATGAGCTGAACTCTGCTAACTTCTGCCTCTTTGATTTGTAAGGTGCCTTTTGGGACAGGAAGAATTCAGAGGTTTCAAGGTAAGCTTCTCTTATTTTTATTTATCTATTTTTTTATTTTTTGGACTATTATTGGTTACTGATCGTGGCGCTAGAATACAGCAACATGCCGTACATTCAGTCGGACATGACAGTTTCAATGTTCGCTGTGTACGCGACAATAAACTTGAACCGTAAAAGAAACATAATGACTTAACTCTATGAGGTAGAACTGCATAATAAGCAAGAATGCTTGTGTCGGATATTTGAAATATTAAAATGTGTGCTTCAATTCAAATTGTTTTGCCCTCAGATGGAGCTCCATAGGGAGGTAGACCCCTAATAAAGGATCAAAAACCAAAAAATAACCTCATATTCAGAATCACTGACCTTGAAACAGTCTAAACCGATACCCCAGTTTGTTACTTTTTTAACATTTGGGGGTGTTTCCATAGAGGGCTATGACCGCCGGTAAAGAAGGAAATATCAAAAATGTTGTTATATTCGTAATCGGCCACCTCGTATGAAAATAGACTCTACATGCTGGTATTTTCAATTTTGTGGAAAGGAGTAACTTTGACCCCTTGTATCCCATTAGGGGGTGAACCCCTGGGGGGGCCCGCACATCATTTCTGATCATTTCTGCTGATGACACCTATCGGTTTACTCTTTAATATAAAAGAGCAATTCCCTGCACAGAATGTGGCCTAAAATGGCCTAAATTGAGCATGCATTGCCCAAAATGTGACCTACACGTGAGGTGCGCCAGATATAAGCCTTTTCTCTCCAAAAAGAACATCAGAGCAAGACTACAATTTGACATTCGGTAACACGGCATTGCATTTGCTGGGCCTCACACTCCCGTCGACTCCTGCTTATTCCCCTCAGCGATGCCCTCCTGGTTCAAGGGACGCCATGGTCCCAGTATCCGGGAGCGGTCCGGCTCTCGCTCTTGTGTCCCGGAGGCTCTGCTCCGCTTTGATCCGAATGCGCAGGCGGGTCTGCCTCCTTTACCTTGAATCGGACGAGCTCTTCAGGCTCACGTAGACCGTGCTGCTGACAGTCGCCTCCTCTGGGGTCGAGTCCTTCAAGTCCGAGTGCTCTCTGCACAGCAGGGTGCCCAGGCCCTTAGACAGCTGCCCGCTGAAGAAAAGGTAGATGCAGGGGTTGGTACAGCTGTTCAGATTGGCAAGCAACATGAGGATCGTAAAGGTGGCCGCTGAAAAATAAACAGGAAGTCGTCAAAAAAAAAAAGACATTTTGGGAATGAGGTACTGGCAACACTTAACAGACATTTTTAGGGTATTTTAATTACTCGGTGAGTCCATTCATCCATCTCAACTTCTAATCCAGTTATCCAGGGCAGCTCTACGGGACAACAGGAGCCAATGCTGGCGAGAATGGGGCACAAGGCAGGAACAACGCCTGGACGGGGTGCCAGTCCATCACAGGGCAAACGCACACAAACACACACACCACAGGCTCATTTAGCAACATCAGTTCACCTAACATGCATGTCAGTGTTTTGGGTGATGTGGCATCAATGCTATGAACAAGGCACTTTGTACCGCATACAGCCACGTCTCTAATAACATAACGGTAAGTGCCATTAGGGCCTAAACAAGAGGAACGTGTCCTAGTGCTACTTCAGAGGTAGGCATGTGGTGTAGTGGTTAAGGCTTTGGACTTCAGACCCTGAGGTTGTGAGTTCAAACCACCGCTACTGAGACAGTGTGACTCTGAGCAAGTCACTTCACCTGTCTATCCTCCAACTGGGAAAATAAAAGAAATGGAACAAAGTGTTTCTCAAATGTTGTAAGTCACCTTGGATGAAAGTGTCAGACAAGTAAATGAATGTCAATATCAGAGTGTCCACCTTTTATTTTAAATTGTGTCCAAAAAGTGCGAGGTTTTCTCTGAAAGAGCCATAAGAAGCCCAAGTACCACTCGCTGCAGCTTGTGCAATGGGGCGTGGCTAAACTTGAGTCAAGTTAAACATTTAACTCCGCCCATAAACCACAAGCCTCAGGCTAAACATGGAGTGAGTTAAACATCTAACTCCACCCATAAAACACAGATGTCATACTTAACATGGGTCAAGTTAAATATTTAACTCCGCCCATAAACCTCAAGCCTCAGGCTAAACATGGGCTGAGTTAAACGTCTAACTCCGCCCCTAAACCACAAACATCACGCTAAACATGGGTGGAATTAAATATCTTAACTCTGCAGAAAAACGACACACTAATAATGGGTAGAATTCAACCTGTAACTCTGCCCATAGACCACAGGTGACACACTAAAAATAACTCAAGTTCAACCTGCATGTCCGCCCATAAACCACAGGTATCACACTAAACATGGGTCAAGTTAAACGTTTAACTCCGCCCATAAGGCAAAGGTGCCACGCCCCATTCGGCACACTTTTAGTGGCTGGTTACACTATGGTTAAGGATTAGGGTTTCTGTGGTTTATCTACTCAAATGATGACAACTGTCGAGCAAACCAAGTTACATAAACTTGCAGTTTTATTTTCATCATTTGCAGGTTGCATCTTTCCTGACTAATGTGGAGCTCGGCAGAACCCAAACACATGATGCCTGGCATGTGACACGAATTGACAGAGACGGGCAATCCATTAGGACCGCCATCAAGCCTAGTTAAAGAGGTGGGCACGTGTAGAACATCGAGGGGCATGAGAAGTGCAGAGGTGCATTGCAAGTCTGTACCAAAGGTTTCAGGGTGGATGTGACGTGACAACACGTCCACACAACACACTAGCCACACAAACCCCTAACCTTAAGTTACCCCCTAATCTTAACTTCCTCTGTGAAACTGCTGGTGTAGACCACTGCTGACGTATGGAGCTGCGGCTCCGCAATTGGAATTACTGAGGGTCGCTGCTTTGGTAACTTAATGGGGGCGTGCTCCTGATTCACCCACACACCCTGCGCTATTGACATGGAGAGGAGCCGTTTTGGTAAGTCATGGGGTTCGTGTTTTGGAAATATACCAAAACCGCACACGCTCACAGTGCTCTTAGTGTAATAATGATAAATGTGCGCTATTGACATCTAGAGTCGCTGTTTATTTAAGTCAGTCCACGTGCGTTACGGACCTTTATACCCCAAAGCCCCCAACATCATCCCAAACAACCACGCTAATGACGCAGAGGAGCTGTTGGTAACTGAAGGGGCGTGCGCACTCTGGACACCGAGGGGGACCAAAGACGCTCCGAATGGGCTTCGACGGGAACTGAGAATTGCACCAACGTTAGAAGCATATCCCGTTCATTTAACCCAGTATGTGCTGAGGGGTACATTGAGTTTAGGGTCACAGGGAGAAAGCAAGAGGCAAACTCCCCAACAGACAGTGGTATTGCAAGCTGCAGTGAGACCCTTCGCAGCAAACGTGCTGGACGGTACCAGTGCCGGTGATCCCATTAGGCGACATAGGCTGCCGCTTTAGCAAGCCAGATTTCGCTTTGCCACGAACGGTGCGTATCGATCTCAACATTAAGACCGCGCGCCATCTTTAAACAAGATGAATAAAAAAAACTAAACAAAAAAGTGTTTCGTCATTCAAAGAAATGTTCCTACCGTTAAAATGGCACTTCCAGCCCTCTGTAACGCATTTAGGGTAATCTCTGTGAGGACTCGTCCACCGCGATACACTCCGCCATCCCCGACGTGGCGTCTCCAGCGAACTTCTGGTAGGGACTCGGGGTCGGCTGGTGGGCAGTAGGAGAGCTGTAAACGGGCCATTGAAGCATGAAGAACAAAAGCGATTGGTCACGTTATAATATGACGGCATGACAGTGGTCGGGAGCAAGCGACGGTGACGATTTGGGGATAAACTTAAAAGCCTGACGCCACTTCTGAACTTGCGCGATTTAAGAGCTGCCGCTCAGTGATCAAAGTGGGGCGAAGCATCGGACACTGAAGACCCCTCGTAGAACTGCAGTCACTCGTGAGGGTAGTTCTATGTAGCCGAGACTCACCTTAATGGACGTGTACCCTAGAGTAAGAGCACCGTTCCCGTCCCGACTCATCCTTGTGTGGTGTTTGCATGTTCTCCCAGTGTCTGCGTGGGTTTCCTGCCAGGATCCAAAACATGCAAGTTAGGTGGACTGGCGTTTCCTAAATTGACCCAAGTGTGTGTGTGTGTTTGTATGTGTTGTGACCTGCGATGGACTGGCACCCTGTCCAGGGTTTGTTACTGCCTTGCGCTCTATGCTAGCTGGGATAGGATTCATCAGTCACCCGCGACCCTGTTTAGGACTAAGTGGGTTAGAACATGACTGACTGACTGATTTTAATTTAGGGGTGGCACTGCTGCCTCTCAGTAAGGAGACTAGGGTTCACGTCCCGGGTCCTTTCCTGCGTGGAGTCTGCATGTTCTCCCAGTGTCTGCACAAGTTTCCTCCCACAGTCCAAAGACGCGCAGGGTAAGTGGACTTACGTTTCCTAAATTGGCCCGTGTGTGCGTGAAATGTGTGTGTGTGTCTGTCCTGCGATGGACGGGCGCCCTGCCCGGGGTTTGTTCCAGCTTTATACTTACTGGGATAGGCTATAGCATAGGAAAATGTTTGACTGACTGACAATGCACGCTCGCTGGAGTAAAAACCGGCAGGTGTCCCATTTTGGGACCATGACAGTCCAGTTAGCTGACACACAAGTATCCCGGTTTGGTACTTGGAAAATCCGGTCTCCCTAACTTTTGCCGCTCTTCTCATGTTTTGCATCCACAATCATTAAATTAATTGATTAAACCCTCCGCTTTAAAGATCACTCTTAAAAATGTAACGGCGCTTTACTGGGCTGTGTGGTTCCATGTAGATCCCATTGCTCGACAAATAACCGTTTCATTCTCTGAAGGGATCTTTGCATATGAAGACAGAAATCTTTACTGCCTAGTGGGCTGCGGTGAGATTGCGGTATGCAGCGCCGCCATTACTTTTACTCCTTACGAAGTTGGAGCTTCCAAATGGACGGATGTCGTTAAAGGGTTTATTTTTGGGGGCAGTGCCTCGTGTTATTTGTGTGTAGATCGTTTGCTGTAATGTCTGTTTTTATGTTCTGTTTGTTGAATGCATCATGTGGAATGAAAAGGATGAAACGCGCCGGATTATTTCGGGGGTAGAAAGTATATATAACTGGCTCCGAAGTTAGCTCCTTAACTGTTCTTATTTGTTAAAAACTCCTTTTTGGAGACCCTTTATGTAGCGCGGGATAGCGTTACAACACGAGAGTGTGCAGGCTGTCATCCAGTAACGAACACCTCTCAATAATAAAGTATCGGGTTTGGTTTTAATGCAGGTATTTGGTGTAGAAGCAGTGTGATCTGGTGGCGCAGCGATCAGTAATCAAAGTTCGAATCATCGGGGCACGAGCTGGGGGTGTAAAAGAGACGGATATGTTATTAACTTCACGTCACATGAAGAATTAAACTTCGTTGTTAACTGGTAAGCTTTACTGGCACCTTGCTAGTGTTCCGTGTTAAAGTCGACGATGACAGGCAGTTGAGCTCGCTTACTGATACCAATCAGTCCGCAAATGAGCGAGGAGAACATGCAAACCCCAGGCAGACCCTGGCACTTAGGCGGAGTTTGGTGTAGAAGCAGTGTGATCTGGTGGCGCAGCAATCAGTAATCAAAGTTCGAATCATCGAGGCACGAGCTGGGGATGTAAAAGAGACGGATATGTTATTAACTTAACATCACATGAAGAATTAAACTTCGTTGTTAACTGGTAAGCTTTACTGGCACCTTGCTAGTGTTCCGTGTTATAATCGACAATGATAGGCAGTTGAGCTCACTCACTGATACCAATCAGTCCGCAAATGAGCGAGGAGAACATGCAAACCCCAGGCAGACCCTGGCACTCAGGCGGAGTGGCAGCGCCTCAATGTTAAAGGTGCAACTGTTCTAAGCAGTGCCGGTCGACACTCGCGTGAAGCCCAAGGCGGGGGTTTGGGGGGTCTCGGTATCTGCACAGCGCCGAATGGTGCCTCTTGAGTTTCATGTTAAATAAACGGGGCGCCCCCTTTCGGTGTCCGGAGCACACGATTCTTAACCTAACGGATTGATCAGCCCTAGTACTAAATTTAAAGGTCTTTAGATTAAAAAGAAATGTACATCTATAACTTTTGCTCACTTCTTCTCACTCGACTGCAACTTACATGTGTATTTAATCTTTTCCTTCATTAGATGTCGTTAGACCACCGAAGCACGTGTGTGTGTCCTCAAAACGGCAGCAGCATGCAAGGTCTTTACGAAATCACGCAATACATATTACAAAATAACAATTTTTTTGTTACTTGGCTGACACCTTCTTCCAAGGTGATTTAGAATATCTGAGGTACAATTGGTTCAACTTCTTTAGTTTTTCCAATTAAGGTACAAGAAGGTGATGAGACTTGCTCAGGGTCACACATGGTGTCAGTAGTGGGATTTAAACCCACAGCCTCAGGTCCAAAGTCTTAACCACTACTGATATGTATTGCAATATTTGGAGTGGTGATGTGAATAAGCTTCCATACTGTTCTTCCTCCATGTTTCCTACCTTTTTACATAGTACAACAACAGCAAACTCTTATACAGCGCCTTTCTACGGTATGCACTTTCTATACAATAGCATTAGTTCAATACAGTATTTCTAAAATGTGAGCACTGACAGGCTTCCTGCAGGATCACACACTAAATCGGTAATATAGCGCCTTTCTATACAGAATAATATGGATTTTGTGAGCGCTGGTTAAGTGAAGGTTTATTTGGGGTCACACCGTCAGCTAGTGGGGTCTACACGGGGGAACTTGCAGTTTTTATAGTGCTTTTGTTGTGATGGACATGGCGTAATGTTTTCTAAATTCTTTTAGTTGCTGTGGCGCAGTGGAAGCGCTGCCGTCTCCTCGTAACAAAGACACCGGGATTCAAGTTCCAAGTCTCCTTGTGGAGTCTGCATGTTCTCCCCGGGTGCTTCGGTTTCTTCCATACAGCCCAAAGATGTGCAGGTTGGGTGAACTGGTTTTACTACCCCCCCCCCCAATCTCACCCCCATATATATATATATATATATATGTGTGTGTGTGTGTTGTGCCTCCTGTCCCGCGATTGTTCCCGCCTTGCGTCCGATACTTGCCACAAAGGTGGGCTCAAGCGGCCCCCGTGGTCTTGCTCATAAATAAGCAGGTTTAGACAATGAATGATGCTATGACTTACTCTGTGAAAGGCGCTATATAACCTCAACACAACAAAAGCGCAATTCGGCAGAACACCAGTTCTTACTTTCAGTGGGCGCCTCCTCGTCCCAGACGGACCATAGCTGGACGGTGAAGAAAGGGGCCCAGCAGATGATGTACACCATCACGATGACCACTGTCATCTTGACCGTTTTGATCCTGGCTTTGGACACGCCGATGACGCTGCTGGCTCTCGACGGCAGGGGGGTGTCGCCGGCGTCGTCTCCCTCCTGGTGGGTCTTGATGTACAGGTTGATTTGGATCGCCCGGCAGATCCTCACCTGACACGCGATCACCATCACGACGGGAAGTATGAATATCACGAAGGTCGTCCATGTGACATAGGCTTTGAGACCCCAAGGGTCAATGAAACTGGCCCAGCAATCAAAGACGCCCTCCGAGACTTCGGTCTTGGAGAAGATGAACAACTGAGGGAGGCTGCCGAGCAGGGAGATGCCCCACGCCACACACACGGGGGCGTTCCAGCGGGTCCGCTTCCGCTGAAAAGTCACCATGGGGTTGCATATCGCTTGGTAGCGGTCAATGGTCATCACCACGATCATGTAGGTGGACGCGAACATGCCGACCACCTGCATGTACTTGACCATCTTGCACACGAAGTCGGGGCCCACGAAGCGGTCCGTGATGTCCCAGAAGAGCTGCGGGAAGACCTGGAAAAAGGCGACCACCAGGTCCGCCAGGCAGAGGTGCAGCACGAAGACGCGCATCCTGGACACCTGCTTGCGGCGGCGCCACAGGATAGCCAGCAGCCCGAAGTTGAGAACGGAGGCGCACAGGAAGATGACGCCCAGCACGGCCACCTCGACCTGCGCCAGCTTCTCGTTTCTGTCCGAGCCGCCGTTCGAGTCCAGCCGCAGGCTCGCGTTGCTGACGTTGGCGTTGAAGATCCGCATTCCTTTTTCCTTTGTTTCCAGAGGCTGCAAACGGCGGAGGTATGTCTAAAACAGAAAAAAAAAGTTTTAAATTAATTAATTAAAGGACATACATTGCCATCCATGAACTGAATTCGTGTTTTTCATTGCGTGATTGTGTCGAGATCGGCGCAGTGGTTAAGGCTTTGGACTTAAGGCGCTGAGGTTGTGGGCTCAGATCCCGCTGTGTGACCCTGAGCGAGTCACTTCACACACTGCAAATGGAAAAACTAAAGCAATGGCACCCGTTGTGATTCAAATGTTGCAAGTCGCCTGGGATAAAGACGTCAGCCAAAAAAGTGCGTGTGAGTATAGCGCAGAAAAGATAGGAGCCGGAATGACACGATATTATCTATTGTATGTGTTAGAATGTTGTGGACGGAATGCTCCACGATATCTTAAGGAACTTCTTATACTGTATCGCAATCCACTACAAGAAACCTCCGTTTGGCAAATACCTACCGCCTTCGCCACCCTGTGACCAACACTTCGTACAATGGGTGACCGAGCCTTTGCAGTGGCTGCTCCACGGCTCTGGGATGCCCTACCAGAGAGCAGATTGTGGGCTGTTTTAAAAAACAGATAAAGGCTTATCTATTTAGGAGAGCATATTAACAAGAATGCTACTAATTATTAATGTTTTATCTCTGTTTTTAAATTGTTTTGCCATTGTTTAAACTTTTTATGTAGCACTTTGAGATTTACTACAAATGTAAAGTGCCCTATAAGTAAAATGCATTATTATTATTATTATTATTACTTTAACACAAAACCATGGAGCCCGCATTTAAGGTCACAAAAGTTTAGGATGCGAACAGAACACACGCGGGCATTATATTCCTAAAAATAACGAGTATTTAATGACACTTTACTGCAGCGTTTCTCAGCCTTTAAGTATTTGCGATCCGAGTTTTCATAACAGTTTTAATCGTGCCCCCCTAACGTTTGTTTTGAAAGGAGCCCACTAATAGCAATTTGTTCTTTTTTAATTAATGATATATCATAGATGCATATGTTATTATACCTACTTAACTTTTATCGACATGTATCTAATTCTATATTTATTTTTCTAGTATCAGAATGTATGTTTAAGTTCATTTGTTTCGGTTTCAATAGATGTATTTTTCATATTTTCGATTCTTGTTTTCACATCTTCGAGCCCCCCCTTGTTGTTACTTCGCGCCCCACAGATTGAGAACCACAGCTTTACTGGGTTGTGTAGTTCCTTGTAAAACAACACTTAGCTCGGCATATCTCTGCAAGCATCGGGCGCAAGGCAGGAACAACGTCTGGCCGGGATGCCAGTCCTTCACAGGGTGGCCACTCAGACACAGACGCACCCGTGCCAGTGTTAGCAATGCCAGCTAACCTAAGCTGCGTACTCTTTGGACGGTGAGAGGAAACGAAAACGGGGAAAACATGCAAACTCTATTACGCGCACGCCGGGCTCCTTGTTAGGAGGCAGCAGCGCTACTCACTGCGCCACCGGGCTGCCCCTCGTAGAGTCACTTCATCCCGTGGAGGGCTTTTTGAGCTTTGAAAAGTTTCCTCGTATATGTAGACAAAGCAGAAAGCTTTACTGTGGAGTGTGGGCGACCTAAAGAATAAAACCAGATCAAGAAAGTCCGCCGGGGTGACTGCATGTGGTGAGAGTCCTGTTCAATTCAGGAGCCCACCGGTGTTACAAAAAGTCTGTCATCACCTAGTTATGGTTATTTATGGCGCCTGTTACGGATCTACATAAATAAATGTTATTTCTGGAACCTTCATATGGATGGTTGCCCTCTGGCACCTTTATTTTTAGGAGTGCAGAGAACTGAACCCAGAAAACGTTACCTTTGCGCCCACTTTTTTAACAACCTGTTGTTATTATTATTATTATTATTATTATTATTGTTGTAGTAGTACTAGTAGCAGTAGTTTCAAAATGTCATTTTTAAAACACTAACTCCCTTTAAGAAGGATACGCGTAAAAGATTCATACTCACTCTGGTTTCCTCGACTTCCACGAACACCCAGAAGACAGCCGCAGTCTGGCCACTGTCTGACCAGGCTTATTCCAGCTCGATCATTTATTTGGATTTGACAACACCACCCACCCGCCGCCCCCCGCCACCTACACTGTAAGGAGGGGCTGAGCGCAGAGCAGACCAGCATCTCACGCGAACGCGCCATGCAGCGCGCGCTCCCGCTCTCCCCAGCTCCGCTCGCCTGTCCCCAAACCCGCCGCCACTTCCACCTCCTTCAGACTCAACAAAACCACTTCTTTGGTTTGAATTTGTTCAGCGCAAAAAAAAAAATCTCCAATATCAAAAAAAAAACTCGTTTATAGATGGCGTAGTAGTTAAGGCTCGGGTTTAAATCACTGCTGAGCCTGAGCGAGCCTGCGCTTCAGCTGGACAAGCAAACCAAATGGAGCTCAGCGTGTCTCTGATGTTAAAAGGCGCTTTGGAGAAATCGTCGATTATTTAGGCGTGTAGAGGCCGAAGGCTCCGTTTCTCAAATTGGAATTCCAACCCGTCTCCCCGAATTTTGTTTTGACAAATAATTATTTATTTGAATAAAGTTACGTTTGTTTAATGGCGCAAGTATTTTGCAGGCTCAAAATATTTTTTGAAGTTTATTTAAGATGAAAAATAGCAGTCTTCCTCCTTTGTAACGTTCGTTTATGGGAACGGCCCGAAATAAAATGCGTCCACCCTTCTTTCTCTCAATCACTATTTTTTCTATCTTCTTATTCCTTCAAAATAGCCAAACATGTTTTTTAAAAGGTTAGAAAGATGCATTTCTAATTATGCAGAGGGCAGAAAGTTGTTTTAAATGGTTTGTAAAAGAAATATGCGAGGTTTGATTGTTCCATGCATTGTCTTCACCCGGCAACAGGTATAAGCAAACGGTCAAAAAATACTCCTTTATGGAAATAAATATATAAATAAAGAAGTGTGTGTCGGAAAGACGGAAAACTACGGGAAGCTATATAGGCAGCCGTACAGTATAATGTTTAAGACTTAGGACTTCAAATCCTGCAGTCCCGGGTCCTCACTGCGTGGAGTTTGTATGTTTTCCCCGTGTCTCCCCCACATATTTTAATCCAAACAAATGCAGGTTAGGTGAATTGGCGATACTAAATTTGTCCTGATGTGTGTGTGTGTGTGTGTGTGTGTGTGTTGGCCTTGTGATGGACTATAGCGCCCTGTCCAGGGTTCACTCCTGCCTTACGCCCTATGCTAACTGGGATAGGCTCCAGCAGACCCCCACGACCCTGTTTAGGACTAAACGGATTAGAAAATGACTGACTGACTGCAAATCCCAAGGTTGTAGCAGGAGTGTGTGACCCTGAGAGAGTCGCTTCACCTGCGTGTGCTCCACTTGCAAAAAAAAAAGTAACAAGAAATGCAACTAACTGTATTTCAAATGTCACCTGCATTTTTATCACTCTTTAATTTAATATTGTTTTTTATCAGTATGCTGCTGCTGGAGTATGTGAATTTCCCCTTGGGATTAATAAAGTATCTATCTATCTATCTATCTATCTGTCTGTCTGTGTAATCCTGCCTACTATACTATCTATCTGTCTGTCTATCTATTCCTGCCTACTATACTATCTATCTATCTGTCTGTCTATCTAATCCTGCCTACTATACTATCTATCTATCTCAGGGGTAGGCAATGTCGGTCCTGGAGAGCCGCAGTGGCCGCATGTTTTTGTTCCAACTCAGTTTCTTAATGAGAAGTCAATTATTGCTAATGACGCTCTTATTGCTTAAGTGACATTTTGCTGCTTCATTTTAGTGGTCTCGCTTGTTAAAGTTCCCCACCCTTAATTGCTTATTTCAATCTTAAACAGCTGCATTCACGGTTTTAAAGGCTCCTTATTAGCAATAAGATGTAAGTGACAAAGCAGTCAGCAGTTCTCCATCTAGCTTGTTTTGATTTGCATATCTGTATATTCATCATGCACTGTTGGATTTAATAATACAATTAATAGAAAATGTGAAAGACTGAAAATTATCCGTTTTAGGCTTCATATCATTTTGATGATATCCGTGGAAAGGAAAAAAATCTACGATATAAGAGCCTTACATTGTAGGCTAACAAGCCATAAAATTAAATAAGGTCTGAGATTGGAAAGGATTGGTTTATAATTAAGCAATTGGGTTGGAATGAAAACCTGTAGCCACTGCGGCTCTCCAGGACCGACATTGCCCACACCTGATCAATCTAATCCTGCCTACGATACTATACTATCTATCTGTCTGTCTGTCTGTCTGTCTAATCCTGCCTGCTATACTATACTATCTATCTGTCTGTCTGTCTAATCCTGCCTACTATACTATACTGTCTGTCTGTCTAATCCTGCCTGCTATACTATACTATACTATCTATCTGTCTGTCTGTCTGTCTGTCTAATCCTGCCTGCTATACTATACTATACTATACTATATATCTGTCTGTCTGTCTAATCCTGCCTACTATACTATACTATCTGTCTGTCTGTCTAATCCTGCCTACTATACTATACTATACTATACTATACTATCTGTCTGTCTGATCCTGCCTACTATACTATACTATACTATCTATCTGTCTGTCTGTCTGTCTAATCCTGCCTGCTATACTATACTATCTATCTGTCTGTCTGTCTGTCTAATCCTGCCTGCTATACTATACTATCTATCTGTCTGTCTGTCTGTCTGTCTGTCTAATCCTGCCTGCTATACTATACTGTCTGTCTAATCCTGCCTACTATACTATACTATACTATACTATACTATCTGTCTGTCTGATCCTGCCTACTATACTATACTATACTATCTATCTGTCTGTCTGTCTGTCTAATCCTGCCTGCTATACTATACTATACTATCTATCTGTCTGTCTAATCCTGCCTACTATACTATACTATACTATCTGTCTGTCTAATCCTGCCTACTATACTATACTATACTATCTATCTGTCTGTCTGTCTAATCCTGCCTGCTATACTATACTATACTATCTATCTATCTGTCTGTCTAATCCTGCCTACTATACTATACTATACTATCTGTCTGTCTGTCTGTCTAATCCTGCCTACTATACTATACTATACTATCTATCTGTCTGTCTGTCTGTCTAATCCTGCCTACTATACTATACTATACTATACTATACTATACTATCTATCTGTCTGTCTGTCTAATCCTGCCTGCTATACTATACTATACTATCTGTCTGTCTGTCTGTCTAATCCTGCCTACTATACTATACTATACTATACTATCTATCTGTCTGTCTGTCTGTCTAATC
>JANRMT010062840.1:47886776-47926611 GCA_026402145.1 Polypterus bichir lapradei | reverse complement strand
TAGATAGTTGTGAAAGGCAGTATATAATAGATATATATATAGATAGGTGTGAAAGGCTCTATATGACAGATAGATATGAAAGACACTATATAATAGCTAGATAGATGTTAAAGGAAATATGTAATAGCTAGATAGAGGTGAAAGGCATTATATGATAGCTTTTTGTTGAAGCTCAGTAAATAAAAATAAATGAAAATGATTATTACTATTGCGAACAATAAACCCCTCTCGAAGGCACACCAGAACAACTCAGAAGTAAGAACACTTCTGAGTTGGCAGTCCCAGTTTACGCAGGCGCATTGCAGTTTGGTATAAAGGCGCCCCCCGATCGGTTTCTTCATCCACTTCTGTTGAATGATTCGGCGGCTGAAAGTCCTCGGTGTCCGTTTGTCACCGGGAGTCTGTACAGCAATGTTCATAACGGCGCTCCGTTTTCAGAGCGCGGCCCATCACCGAGCCTGCCTGCCTGCCTGCCTTCTTATTGTTTCAAACTCAGCTCGAGAGACGCCGCTTCGCCTTGTAAATGTAATATTCGGCGCGCTCCCGATTCTCAAGCGGCTGTTGAAATGCCTGAATCTGCCGCCTGTACAAAACAGCGGGGGTGGCGGTCTGAGCAAACCTCAGTCATGTCACACACACATCCATGACAAAACATTTAATAAACAAAAATGTTTGTTTGATGAAATAAATAAAGAGCTTCAGATCAATCCATCCATTTTCTTCATCTGCTGTACTTCTTCAGAGCAAGAGAAGTTCCCGCCTATCTCAACAAGGCAGGGACAATCCCCGGCCAGGATGTCAGTCCATCGCAGAGTGAACACACACACACACACACACACACACACACACCTCAGCGCCCAGTTTAACATCTCCAGTCCACCTAAAGGCCATGTCTTGATTTTCAGTTGTGGCCTTCATTTAGGTGATCTTAATGAGTCGAGGCCGTCTTTGCGCTCTCGTGATGACAGTCAGGGACGTGACAAGCCCAGCCATGCACTCTCAGTAGTCCGTGACTCGCGTTTGCTTTTTGTCTTTAGTCGCAGGGGCGGGCTCTGTGTGCGTGGGTGTGTGCATGAGGGCTTGACAGCCAATGAACACTCACCTGGAAATACAATCCACAGAATGCAGTGACCAGCAATAAGTAACGTGGGGGTTTTGGACTTCACAAAGAGAAGAGAAGCATGTCTGACTGATGTCTCGTGTTTTACTCACTAAAAGAGAACCAAAAAAGGAAAAAAAAAAAGAAGAGCAGACGTACCTGCTAACCCTTCATACAGCAAAAGCTCTGACGGGCAGGACACTAGTGGCTGTCAGGTCGGTGGTCAGTAGCTAAAGGTGACGTGGGCAGCAATTGTTTTCTCCAGTCGTGTAAATTGAGAAGATCAGCAATGGCAGTTGACATCCCCTGTGACGAGAAGTCACGTGATGTGACATTAACCCATTTCTATTCATGTACAGTACTGGCTACTGCCGTCTAGGCTTTGACATTACATACTAGCTTTTCCGTGGTCCCCTACTCCCATACACGTACCGTCTCATAGACATGAAATCATTCATGGAGCCCCCCGATAGGCCCTCACTGTGGGGGTGCTGGAGTTGTGCGGCCGACTCTGTGACCCTGGCAGTTCGCCTGCTCGTCTGTTTCGTGTTCGCCGGCTGTCTGTCAGGCCGTTGATATGTGAGCTGCGCTCATTCCCTTTGGAGTGTTTTTGTGTTTTTCTAATCAGTGCCGCTTGATTTAAATAGCTTATGGTTAAAGTAAGAAATGAACTGAAAACAACATGAAGCATAAAAAAAAGAAAAGAAAAAAGGCTGGAAATAAATCCTCCAACGCCAAGGGTCCTGCTGTGAGACAAACCAGCCTTGTCCTCGCTTCACTCTCTGGGGCTGTTCATTCTCATCCACGCAGGCTGCGCTCGCCGTATCCAAATTATAATCATCAAGAAACAGTTTCCCCCCCACAGACTTTACTTACTTTGGGGTCACTGAGGCGTAGCCCATCCCTGCCAATAGAAGCCTGTCCATCTTTGGGTATGTTTAGGGTGGTCTATCAGCCTGACCTGTTGTCTCTGAGATGTGGGAGGAGAAGCAGAGAACTCGATGAGAGACGTGAAGTGGTTGCACTACGCCACCGTGCTGACATTCTGCCATGAAGAGAAATAACGTGAGGGGACAGTTAAGCACATAATGACATTTATAGAGCACCTGACATAGTGGGGAGCCCCTTCATCCATCACCGATGTGCAGCATCCACTTACATGATGTGAAGACGGCCATTGTTGTGCCAGTACACTCATCACACGTTAGCTATTAGGAGGTGAAGGGATGAGAGAGGAACACAGTTAGAGACAGGGGGTGATTAGGGGTCATAATGGTCGAAGCTGTGATAGGCAGTTCAACCAGGACATTTGGGGGGGGGGGGGGGGAACACACTACACTTTACATTTTATTTGTACAAATGTGTTGGAATGACAGATGAAATGCATTGTATTACTACATGCTTTACAAAATACATTCCAACAGATGGCGCACAGCTTGCGTTAACGATGAATACGCTGAGGTCTGAGTTGACTTCTTAGTTTTAATTTCTTCTTAGACGGGTAGCACAGCTAGTAAAGTGTGTAAAACAATCAGCACCCCGTGCAAAAGGAGAAAGCAATACCTGCTCTAATTTCCCCAAATAAGACAGAAAATAAAACCCAAGAATTTATTTAAAACAACCAAAAGAAATGGGGAACTAAAACATCCATCTATCCATCCATTATCCAACCCGCTATATCCTAACTACAGGGTCACGGGGGTCTGCTGGACCAACACAGGGTGCAAGGCAGGAACAATCCCTGGGCAGGGTGCCAGCCCACCGCAGGGCACACACCCACACACTAGGGACAATTTAGGATCGCCAATGCACCTAACCTGCATGTCTTTGGACTGTGGGAGGAAACCCACACAGACACGGGGAGGACCCGGGTCTCCTAAATGCGAGGCAGGTGGCGCTACCCACTGCGCCACCGTGGCACGGAACTAAAACAGGAGCTTTTAATTCTTTGCGCATTAACGGGAAGAGCGAAGGGGATGCTCCTGTTTTAACGTGCTAGCTACCTAGGAGTCCCACAAACTGCCGCTGATGAGCTGCTTAGTCTTTTCAGCCCCGCCACACCGCATCCACATCTGTCAGCAATCCGATCAGCCGCCCTCCACATGCACTGTATAACCTCCGAGGCACTCCGAGCCCGCTCGGCACCTGCCACATAGGGAGAGACCCCCCCCCCCCCCCCCTTTGTCGTGCTGACCACCGACTCACACGTCAGCCAACTGCAGGTTAATGGACATCGTGCGTTACACACACAGACAGACAGACAGACAGACATCCGCGCTCGCGGAGTACGCAGGGACAACGACCGGCCGACGGACTTGAAGCCAGGACGTTGGGTCAGTGCGCCCTAACAAACGCCAAACCGGTATATTTAAAGTGGTTGATCTCATAATAAACACATACAATAAATAACAGGAGATGAAAGAATAAAGAAAGAAAAGCACAATTTGAGGACGAAATGCAACTTTAGAAAACACATCTACAACATTTGTACATTGGCGCCCCCTCCCGTACGCTTGTCTGCATTGCACCTGCTTCTCCAAACGTAGACTTGAACTTCGCGTGAAGCCAAACATCCATTGATTAGTCAGTTTAGGAGAGGGAATGGACTGATGAATAAAACACACAGCTGTTCGCATTGTCAGGACTGGCAAAAGCATCAAAGCCCCGCGGTTTGTGCCCTGCATGTGCTCGTTAACGGTTTCAACTTGGTGTCAGCCGACCGGAGGAAGGAGGCTGTAATACAAGACAAAGATAAGAAGAGGGATCGATAACACGTGCGATTACTGCACACGAGTCTAAGTAGATATGCTTGTATGCAACTCTTTGTTATATTAAATAACCAGTAACGGCGTTGAATACACTTAACTTGAGTATTCCTAGTTTCCGTCCTCAATCTCCGTACGTTTATCATTTGTTTGCTCCGAGGTTGATGCACTTACTGCTTCCTGACCTGCTCTTCTTCTCTCCACTCTAGCGGACCGCTGCTTCTCTTCTTTAGTCGGCATTTGTTCATGTTAAAACTGATTAAGTCGGTGTTTGTGTTTCAATTACCTAGTACGTTTTCCTTCATTTTTCACCTAATCTGGCCCTTAAGTCTCCAATCTTCCTTTAAGAATGATTTAAGATATGAAAAGGTAGAGGAAGTGACCGCGAAATTGGTAGGGATGAGAATGGCGCCCGTACGCATGCGCCGCACCGCCGCTGCCGAGAGTTGATTAATAAAATAAAAATAAAAAGAGGAATAACCTTGGAGGTCGATCATCACCCAAAAACCGGACAGTAGACATCACGTAGTATATGTGTACCACATTTCAGGTCAAAAGTCGAAACAATTTGCGAGCTACAGGTGATTTAAAATCCTATTTATATAAAAGATATGCAGCGCATTCAGAAAGTGTTCTGACCCTTCACTTGATGAACGTTGCTCAAGAAAGGTCCTCACTTTGCCAGGCTGGGTGGTTTGAGTGTAGATAGATTGGCAGAAATGGCAAATACAACACAATAAAGTTTGCATAAAGCAAACAGAAATTTTAGTGATGTAATGAGGTTTTTAGAAATAAAGTTGATGCATTAGGATTAAAAGTCAAGACGGAGGCAAAGAATTTAGGGGTAACTATTGCCTCTGACCTGAATTTTAAATCACATATTAAAAAAGATTACTAGGACAGCATTGTTTCACTTAAGAAATACTGCAAAAGTCAGACCTCTTATAACATTGCAAGATGCTGAAAAATTAGTTCACGCTTTTGTTTTCAGTCGGCTAGATTACTGTAACGCACTCCTCTCAGGACCACCCAAAAAAAAAAAGATATCAACCGATCACAATGAGTACAGAATGCAGCTGCTAGAATCTTAACTCGGAAAAGAAAGTCTGAGCACATTTCTCCAGTTTTGATGTCACTACACTGGTTACCTGTGTCATTTAGAATTGACTGTAAAATACTGCTGATGGTTTACAAAGCCTTAAATAATCTCACTTCATCTTATATTTCACAATGTCTTACACCTTACACTCCAAATCATAACCTTAGATCTTCAAATGAGTGTCTTTTTAGAATTCCAAGAGCTAAACTTACAAGAAGTGGTGAGGCGGACGGCCTTCTGCTGTTATGTACCTCAAATCTGGAATAGCTGACCGATAGAAATTCACCAGGCTAATACAGTGGAGAACTTTAAACAACTGCTGAAAACACATTACTTTAACATGGCCTTCTCATAACTTCATTTTAGTTTAATCCTGATGCTCTGTACATTCAGTTAATTATCAGGATTATTCCTGGTGACTCTAAAATCCACACTAACCCCTACTCTCTCTTCTGTTCTTTTTCCGGTTTTCTGTGGTGGCGACCTGCGCCACCACCACCTGATCAAAGCACCGTGATGTCCCTACATTGATGGATTAAAGGCCAGAAGTCCACATGACCGTCATGAGAACCCTGAACACCATGAGGACTGATTGTGAGGTAGAATACCTAGAGGGGGCTGGTCAGGTGGTCCCGTGGCCTCGATGCCCCTGCAGATTTTATTTTTTTCTTGTTTTTGCTGTCCTCCCTGGCCATCGGACCTTACTTTAATTCTATGTTAATTAGCGTTCCCTAATTTTAATTATGTTTATTGTCTTTTTTCTCTTTCTTCATCATGTAAAGCACTTTGAGCTACATTGTAAGAAAGTATGCTACAGAAATAAATGTTGTTGAATCCAGGTGTATGCTTATGTAACTCTTCATTGAATTAAATAACATAACACATGTACTTCTTTATTATTATTTAAGCAGAAAATGCATCTTTATTGGGAATTCATCTTCCTTGCATTTCTGTAAGAAGAACTTTAACTTCTGCTCTTATGGTTGCTTTGACCAAATAATGTATGCTTGACCAAGTGCAAAAACCAGCGATGATATAAATAGACGCCAAAAACATCTGAAATTTGCAGAGGGATGGAGATGGAAGAATTGGCATCTGTGCCAAAATGTCCACCAAACGTGAATACTGTAATCCGGATTATAAACGGCCTTCAAATCTGCATTTGGTACACAGGTTGTCCAAGCTGGAGTTTCTGGTGTGTGTTTAAATCTACGTGCACAGTCACCACTTTCACTTCAATCAATATGAGAGTTAGAATTTGTTACTAACCCTCACCTACTCGGTTTCTCTTCTTGGTACTCAAATGTGGCACTTGGTGCCACTGCCCACCTGCCAAGTTGTTCTGCCAGCCTAAGGTAAAGTCACCTCTGAGCGGCCCTTTCATTGGATTGGCTGGCCCAGCACTGATTCGGCTGTGGGATGGCCAATAGGGGGGAGGCAGCTTGATGGCCGAGGTCTCCAGGACTCTAAACAAATCCAAATCGTACTACAGGTAAAATTCCGTTATAACAAATATCTTTACAACAAAATTTTCAATACAATGAAGTATTTTTATGGTCCTGACAGTTTCCCCATATGACGCGAGTCTATAGAAATCTCGTTACTACGAAGTCTATTCAGCAGATACTTTCATTACAACGAAGTGCCCAAGAGACCTTGAAATGCCTGAATGAGTCATCCGCAGAGCAGTCATTTCTGTGGCCGCAGCTCAGTTGTGCGCAACGATCCCCAAACAGAAACACTGTCTTTTTTTTTGCTTTCTTCGAACTTCCTCGTATTGTTTTTTTTTTTTTTGCCCTTTTTGTTTCCTGCGGTTTTCAGTGATACCTTTTGCTTATTGCTCGTCAACATTTAAAAAACATCCATTTGAATTTAACTCATTGTCACCGTCCTATAGAAACGGCAGACACGAAAAAACGTTAACAGTTCATATTAGAAAAAAAAACTTTTTTTGCAGCTCTCGATTGCGGCAAAAAAAAAAAAAAAAAAAGGACGTTGCCATTGAATTCAGAATTTCGCCATCGACGCTGTCAACTTTCTCAAAAGACCGAGCAAAAAAAGAAAACCTCGGGTTGCAAATTTATGTGAACTGCTGCATTTGAAGACGTCGAAAAAGCAGTTTTTATGTGGTTCAGAGATGCCCATTCAAGAAAAATTCCTACTAATGCGGCACTCATTCAAGAAAATGTGAGGTTTGTAAACTCTCTTGGGACCTTCCACAACTGGACAACACGCTGAAGAGCGTCCTGAAGTGCGATCTCCGCGTCTATGGAAGACTGTTTATCTGTTGCCGGGGCAACAGCTGGCTCAAAGATATTCTGCATCTCTCTGCCAAAGCAAACAGAAAAAAAGATATCGATGGGTGATGCAGCCTGACTGCTGTGTCTGTGTATAGCAGAGTGGCAGATCCCACTACAATAAATAAGTGTGCCATTCCTGTTTCAAGCTGAATAAAGTTGGTTTTCCTAAAGTATTGAGACTCAGCCTCGTGTTTTGGGGTGCAGGGGACTTATAACGCGACCCCGATCTTTTATGATTTGCTTCTGTGTCACTTCACTGCAGCGCTATGAGCCTGTTGTTGCCCTGCCCCGGCAAACGGACAGACAATCTTCCACAGACGCTGCAATCGCGCTTCGGGAAAGTGTATTATCGCAAGGAAATGCTGAGAAAAATTCTCGTTAGCATAACTTGTAGGCAGGAGGAGATTCAAATGAACACAAAAGCAGCTATTGAAATGATTGCAAACGCCTGGGCGCAAGTTAAAGAAAGCACTATAGTAACAAATACAGAATCTCATTACAACAAAATATTTTTTCAGGTCCCTGGGAGTTTGTTGTAATGGAATTTTACCTGTATTATGGGACTGCGGTGGGCTGGCACCCTGCCCGGGGATTTGTTCCTGCCTTGCGCCCTGTGTTGGCTGGGATTGGCTCCAGCAGACCCCTGTGACCCTGTATTAGGATATAGCGGGTTGAATTATTATGGGATATCATCTCCTGTTGAATTCTGCTCTGTAGTTGTAATATTTTTATTTTCCTATTATATTGTATTGAGGATGACTTCTGTGTATTTTATAATATTTACCCCCTTTTTTTGACACCCACTGCACGCCCAGCCTACCTGGAAAGGGGTCCCTCTTTGAACTGCCTTTCCCAAGGTTTCTTCCATTTTTTATTTTTCCCTACAAGGGTTTTTTTGGGAGTTTTTCCTTGTCTTCTTAGACAGTCAAGGCTTGGGGGGGCTGTCAAAAGGCAGGGCCTGTTAAATAAAGCCCATTGTGGCACTCCTTGTACACAAATGAATTGTATTGTATTGTATTTCTGTAGGTTGTGTAGCTGCATGCTGTACACTGCTTGGGAAATTAAGGTGGCCAAATCTAAAGCATCATCCGTGAGCTGCAAGGATGAATTCAGAGAGGAACTGAAAAAAAATTGTCAATGCTATGCCATATAAAGCAAACCCGATAAATGACTTCACAATTCAAGGCTCACGTAAAATCCGAGAGACGCATTCTGGCATTTTCAGTAGATTAAGAAATGAAAGAAACATTCGACTCACCTGCACTTCAGCAAAAATGGGTGAAGCGGATCATTTTGTGTTTTTAATCATGTCTGGTCAGAAAACCATACTGAATATACAGTACATGTGAGGCACAGGGATATAGCGGGGGGTCAGCTGAGCCCTCACGTGAATTTTACCTTCATTCAGATATTTATATTTCTTTACACAATTTACAATGCTCCTCCACTGCGTCTCAGTGCTTCACTGTACTGTGAGGGCTGGCAATTGTTGTAACTCAACACGTGGCCACAGCAGACATCCACCGGACCGCCTTTTCACGTCCATATTAAACTCAATTTTTTTAACGTTTCCTAATCTCTTTTCACAAGACTGAGAAGCTCTTCCTTGTCCATCGAGTAGCTGCTCTTCTTCCACAGATCCCTGAGTGTCTGAAGGATTGTTCCAATCTCCTTCCCAGACGCTATTCCAATTTTCCTGAGGTCATGACCACTGACTGGAAAGCGAGGAATGGACCAGGTCTCCATCTGCGCCAACAGCTGCTCTTCGCCTTGATACCTGAGGAGCTCACAGACTCTGATCAAGGAGTCTGGTTCCCTGGACTGACATTGAAGAACAAAACACAAATGTGACCCAAAGCTTTTGCTGTTCGAATAAAAAACAAACATGGGAATGTTGTACGGTTTCCTACTTACATCGATTACAAAATCTCTGTAGGGTTTCAGGCAGTCAGCCTCGTTTGTGTCCTTCACCAAGTCTCGTCGGTATTTCACCAGGAACAAGCCCAGGTTCTTCTCCTCTTTAGAAATCTTTAGTCTAAGATCTAACGTGTTCACATCGTCCTGTCCTCGAAACAGAGCAGAGAGAATCGTCACAGGCTTTGCAGACAAGTGCTGTGCGTTCATCCACACACGTTTCAGTTCTTCTAAATTTCCGTTGATGGGCAAGCCTGCAACACAGGAATGACAAGGTGGTGCTGAATGTACGCACTTAAAACTAAATCTCTAAACCCTGGCTTCTCAAGCCATTTGTCCCCCTGGGGACGAATAAAGTTCTATGTGTCAATCTACCAGATGACCTAAGTGCCTGTTTAAAAAGTAAAACTATCCTATAATACACTGACAAAAATGAAAGAATACACTTAATTAAAATAAAGTTTAATAGCTTGTTCTTAAACAAAGCATACAAAACACCGGGGTTTATAAAGTCAGTCTTTGAGGATCATAATGGCTACAAATTTTAGTTAAAACTCAGTTTCTTACTTAGAAGTCACTTATTGTTAATGCAACCCTTTTATGGTTCATTTTAGTTGCCTCACTCGTTAAGAGCTCTCCAGCCATAATTGCTTATTTTAGTCTTAAATGGCAATATTTTTTAATTGCTCCTTATCTCCCTATTATAATAAAAAAAATTCTGGGACGAGACAAGACTTTTTAGCCTGGGACAAGACGTGTCTTTTTCAGAGAGACACTTTCACGTACCGCGAGACGAGACTTTTGTGCCAAGAGATTTAACCAATCTGGGGCCGGAAATAAAAGACAAAGAGTAGATGACAAAGTAGAATGTCATGAAGAATTCAAAAACGTTGGTGCGATACACATGCACAGCAGGTTAGAGATAATGGAAGTACGAAAATTCGAAAGTGTCAAGAAAATGATAGCAAAGATCGCATCAGCGCAAACAAACAGAAATTATTACTTAGTGAAATAATGGAACAGCGAAAAGAGAACAAATATATTGTTCAGATTTAAACTTTAAGTCTGAAACTTGTAGATCGTCTAATTCGTGTTGCCATCAGGGAAAAGTAATGTTTCTTCCTAATGAAGAGGCGTTTCCGCAAGAATTAAAAGATTTGTTGTTTGGTGAAATCCAAATACACGAGTGGCAGAGACGCAAAGTGGCTGGTGAGTGAAGCCCCTTAGTCTATATAAATAAAATTCTAAGCGGTTTGGTTTTATTTGCTAATTACGTAAATACAGCTTCACTGATTTTCATGAAATTTTGCATGTGCAATGCCATTAGTCCAACTAAAAATACAGGCTATATGTCATATTATCAAAAGTGGTTATAATGGGGGGGTTGAGGTGCAACTCAAAAAGCCGAGCCGGCACAGGGACTACAATTACCAACAGGCGAGAATATCATCATCAGGATGCAAATTTTTGTAGCGGCCAAAGCGGACTCTCGTCTAAGACCAGAGGTACGTAGAACATTTTCTTCTCCCTCATTTCAGATAACAATTTCATTGCTACACAGGATTCCAGGTTTTGTCTAAGAGTGTGTCTTTTTCTCTCATTGCGGATTGTACTGAGCCATGTTGAATTTTCAAACAACAGTTTTTCCTTCATTTAGTGACATGCACAGAACACCAGGTACTTTGGATAGTTAGCAATGAGATAGAAATGACAAAGGAAACTGCAGTTCTCCATCACACTTGTTTCCATTTACACCGGAGTTCATACATCGTGAGCTATATGGTTTAATAAAATATGTGGAAGGAAACTATAAATATAAATCAAAAGCAAAATTTCTGTTCTATTAAATGTGATATAAAGAACTATGGATACCAAATACATTTGTCAGTGTCAGTATTATACAAGGAGGACATAACAGTACAAGAGAACGTGCGGAGAGCAGATGCTAAGAGATACGAGAAGAACACACCCAGAGACTGTGCTGGATCGGTACTAACATTTTGACTTTGGTATTGATACCACTTTCAGGGCCTCAGTACTGGCATCCAAATGGTTTAGAAGCAAGTAACATATGACTCCAAAAACTCCTGTCTTACTCAAGGCTGACTGGTGCAACGCACAATCGCTCACCTCTACGGTGCCCTGCACCATCGTGCCATACTATGCACTGCTTCCCTGTTTCATGGCTGTGAAGTCCCAAATGTGTCAAAGCATTTGTTTGGGGGGCAGAATGGACAAAATCCCCTCCTAGTTTCATTTAGCGAGGTCTACAAAATAGCGAGTGTCAAAAGAAGGTTGGGGATTGAGAGGAAAGTTGACATTTACTTCTAGTACTGGAAATCACGAAATGCGGCTACCGTCCTATTCCAAAACTTGAGTTTTTTTGTTTTTTTTCCCCAGTACTGGTATACTGCCGAATCCTCTTCCGTGAGAATAAGGCCATACTTAAAACACTTTTACTGTTTAACAGTAAAACTGTAATGTTTTCAGTTGAAATACTTTCATTTTTAATCATGAAAGGAGTTTCTAAAGTAATAAATGAGAAAATATAACGTTAAATTATTTGCCGCAAAAAAGGAATGGTGCAGGTGCCAAAAGAATCTTGTAATACGTAAAAGGAAAGGGTCAAAAACTCACAACACACATTTATATCCAGAAGGAGTGGTTATGAGAATTAAATTATAACTCTTCACTATTAGCAATATAACAATATTCTTAAAAGTTTAATTCAATTCAAAGGTGCAACAGTCCCAGGCCTATATCAGCAGAACTGGGTGCAAAACAGGAAACAGCCCTGGACACAGTGCCAGTCTATCACTTGGCCGACTTGCACCCACAATCACACTGGGGCAAATTTAGAGTCACCAATTAACATCACTTCTAAAAATGTGGGAACAAAAACAGAGTACCTGATGGAAAATGCACACAGACACAAGACGAACATGCACGTGGCGCATGAATGGCAGAGCAAGGGATTTGAACCCAGGTGGCGGGACCTGTGAAGTAACTTCGCTGAAAACTACGTTTTCATGCCACACCTATCAATGCTGTTAGAATTTACCTAAAGGCCTTCTAAAAAGTATCTGACAGGAAGGGCAAAAGTAAAATATAATCAAGTCAAGTTGGAGAGTATGCACTGGTACAGTGCATTGCCGCACCCACTACACGATGAAACAACTCGGAATCCCGGTTGGCAACCCTGCAGGCAGATACACGGTCCAGTCCCGCCCTCCGGAAATGACCCTCTATCTGCCGCAGCCAGGTGTTACGTGGGCAACCCCTTGGCCTGGTCCAGCTACTTGGGTCCACTGAGCCGGATCACCCTCAGGGAAACGCGCCACATGGCCACAGTGCCGTAACTTACACTCTCTCACAATGCAGGCAATGTGCCTCATTCGGGACTCCATGAGCAACACAAAGTAAAACCAGTGGTACCCATGGATTTTCCGGAGAGACACAGTACCAGAGGAGTCCAGTCTTCATCCCAGGTCACTGGATAGCGTCCATGTCTTGCAACCATATAGCAAGACAGGGAGCACCAGGACTCTAAAGACTTGGACCTTCGTCCTTTTGTTTGTAAATCAGGAGCGCCACACACCTCTTTCCAGTGACCTCATGACTGCCCCACGCTCTCCCAATCCGTCTACTCACTTCATAGGAAGAGTCACCAGAGACATGAAAGTCACTGCCAAGGTAAGTAAACCTCTCAACGAAGCCGACACTCTCTCTGCAGACAGACACACTGCTGATGGCCGTGCCTAAAAGGTCATTAAAGGCCTGGCTTTTTATCAGGACACTCGCTCAGTCTCTTGAGCGCCCCCGATCAGAGCCTCTATTGAAGCCGCATATAATCAGTTTAGAGAAATGCTGAGGATGTTCCAGAAACTAGTTTGCCTATTGGGGGAAGAAAGAAATGATATTGTCGGCATATAATGAGAAACTCTTGGAGTTGAGACATCTTTTTTCTGTTTCAAAAGTAGGGTAGAAGAAGCAATATACAGTGGAACCTTGGGTCATGAACGTCTCTGAACACGTACAAATCGGGTTACGACCAAAAAGTTTGCCAAACTTTTGCATCTGTTCACGACCACACACTCGTGTGACGAACAAGCCAGTTTCCCTTCCGGTTCGTATGCGGCAATGATTTCCGCACGTGTTCAGTCTCTCCCTGTGCATTCGCTGTGAACTCTTTGTGCTCTATTTCGTTACCCTTCCAGTTCGTACGCGCCGGTTATTTATGCACATGTTCAGTCTCTCCCTTTACAGTACATTGTTCTCGTTCAGAGGGACTTTGTGGTATAGCGGGGTCCACAGCTCACGTCAAGAGGCCAGTTTTAAATAAATAATCGCCGCACCTGCAGCTTAACGAGGGGGCGTGGTGGTTGTTTGCTACAGCTACCACGTCCTCTTCATAAATAGAAGCATGAGGCGGCTAAAGGGAGGAAAAAGAAAAGAAAGACGGAGGTTGCGGAGTGAGGAAGTAAGCAGGAAGCAGTGTGGAAAGAACCGGTGTGAGCAAGCAAGCGAGCGCGTGCTCGCAGGCAGGCAGGTGGACAGTGAGCCCAAGCAGGGGTGTATTGGCCAACACTCGGTGGGGCAGAAGGAAGCGGTCACTCCAGCTGAGCAATTAAGGAGCTGGAGTGACCAGAAGAAGGATGGCTGGCTGCGTAAGGCTGAGAACGCAGTTAAAGAATGCACTGGGCTTGTTTTTAAAGAGACTGCTTCGAGCGTTGTTTTAACCTCGTTGTATTTAATGAAGACTTTTTTCTATTGGATTTTAACCTCCACTTCACTTCTGTTTTTATGGGATCATTTATTTATTGAAGGATTCTGAAAGCACTGTACTTTATTTAATTTGGACTTTGTTTTTGATTGTTGTTTTGTTGATTTTAATAAAAGCACTTGGCACTTTTTGCACCATCCGATTGCTCCATTGTATTGCCTCACTGTCGTGCTCATCGGTAATAATTACCGATGGTGATGGTTTAAGGGCTCCCGGAAGTGAGATGGGAGCATGCAGTGAACCTGCATCGTCACAGACTTTACCTCACAACTGTAATCTCCTCTCCACCCAGTTCCTCCTTACTTCCTTCATGCCAGAACTCAACTCATGCAAGGTTAGTTTTCTTGGTTGTTTATGGTTAGTTTTTGTATAAATTACGGATTTTTCAAACGTTCATTTTTTTCCGTGTGCTTAAAACTCAAAAAAAAAAAAAAAAAAAAAAAGTGTTTACAGCGAACGGTTTGTAAGGCCATAGCATGAACTCTTGCAATGTTAGTTTTCTCTGTTCAAGGTTTTCTCAGTGTTATTCAATGTTTTTACATTTAGTTTACTATTACACTGTGCATTCTATGGTATAATTAACTATTTTTGTGCTTAAAAATCTTTAAAAAAAATGTATATTTACATACAGCTTGTACGGTCCGGAACAGATTAATTGTATTTACATAAAATCCTATGGGGGAAATTATTTCGGGTCACAACCAAATCGGGTTGCGACCAGAGTTTTGGAACGAATTACTGTTGTGACCCGAGGTTCCACTGTACAGTGTATTACACAAAGACGCACTAATAGGTAATTTAACTAGTTGTGCACTCCATCACTCTTAATTTTGCCAAAGCCAACATTTGTACATGCCCAAAGCACTTTTTAAAGAATGTAGAAGTAACATACAACACTATCATGCCCTGATGTTCTCTGTCCTTGAACACACACCACCAAAGGAAAAAGAGTCCTATCCCCCAAGGCCACCAAATGTAAACCAAGGAGGCAAACTAGAAAACATCCTGAAATCATAATTGAGAAAAGGTTGACTGATCTGCTCTTTGGTAATTTTCACGTTTTCTTTCCATGCTGAATTCCTAAACAACGTCAACGTATGAATTTGTTTAGGCTATAAAGTCAAAGAGTCTGAAGTTACTAGATTTCAAAACAGAAGAGCTCTTTACCTATATATGATGCCACATTAAGATCGTACATGAGGGTGACAAGGTGAGCAGCATGACTTCCAGTCAGAATCTTCTTCAGTTCCACCCATATCCTCTCTCCTGAAATAGCACCAAGTCCCTTTGCATTGTCTTTGATTGCTTTTAGCGTCTCTGGTTCATGATTCTCTGGTTCTTTAGCTACTCTCCCATAAAACCTGCATATGGAGGGGACAGAAAATCAAAATCTGAGCACACCATTAATAGCACAGAAAATATAAAGGCTTTACATTTTTTAGACAAACTTCTTTTGTATGTTTCTGACAATTTCCTTGGGTGTAAACGAATTCACTTTAATAAAATAAGCGTCTGTGTGTCTGCCTATGTGTCCATCTGGTTGCTAGGTCTCTGTCATTCCAAAAGATAGCCTATCACAAACATATGTGGTAATGAAATGCATTACATGTGTGATTCCAACAGATGGTGCATCACAGACATTAACGATGCTTTTACAAATCCCACACCAAATGGCATATAACAGAGACATAAGTATTGCATGGTGCACTGCAAATGTTAACGCTGAGGTCTACGTTGACTACTTAGATCTCAACTTGTCTTACACGGTTAATACAGCTAGTTCTGCATGAAGGTACTGCTGTTATAAAAAAGACAGACAGGAAAAAGAATTAAAATAAATTCATGCAAAGTTAGCCATGTTTAGGTTAACATTTTATTTGCCACGTGTAACTAGCACACGTCTTTATGTTTCCTTTCTCAGCTAAAACATAAAATACAGGGATCTTAAAATGTACTAAACCAACATAAAGTAGAAAACTGAAGAGGACTTCAATAAATAGCGTGCTGGAAAAACTGGCAATGTGTAGAGCCAAGCAGGAGTGGTAAAATATAGTAATCAGATGATTCTGGGGCTCAAGCAATTCAAGGCGAGTCCTGTCTGGGGGGAGCTTCTGAATTCAGTGGAGTGGACTTTAATGCTGCAGTATCTGATGTTTGACAGTGGTGTCGAGAACGGTTTACAGCTTCAGTGGGTGGAATCCTGTGACACGGCATTATCACCACATGTAGAACAGAGCTATTCAAAGGACTCCAAGATACAGACACTCTAATTTCTGTAGATGTCACAACTTTATTAATAGCTTTTCTGGCCGATGTGGTCACTACACAAATAAATTAGTGTTTAAAATGTAAACGTATTCTGCATTACTCCAGGGGGGTATTTTCCATATGTCGCTTAAATCATCCGAGATCAGATGCCTCATCTTGGATGAGTTAATGCCGGTGAAGCTCATCCGGGATAAGTCGGTTTTTCAAACGCAGCCGTGTAGTAGATTAGTCGAGCTGGATCTAATCATCCGAGATGAATGCGTGCGCCCGCGCTGATCGAAAAGCCCATATATATTGAGTCTAGAAAACATGATCAGCAAGTCTTTGATAGGCTGCAACAAAATGACGAAAGAACGGGCGCATTTTTTTTCCACACAAGCAGAGCAGGACCTTTTATTCGAAGGATATGAAGAATTTCAAGATTTAATATGCACAAGGGGCAACACTGCAAAAGCAGCCCAAACCAGAAAAGACGGCTGGCAAAAACTGGCCGACAAATTAAACACTAAGTAGTGTGCATTGTACTTACTGAATGCAGCGTTTCATTTCCTATGTGTCAGATTAATTATTATTTAATGTCATAATTCCAGATCAAACGTGAGCACAAGGAGAACATGGGAACAGGTTAAAGTGAAGTACAAGAATATACTTCAAACTGGTAAATATTGGTATATAACTACTTAAAGAATTGTTGACATAAAGAATCATATATAATAAAAAAAAACATTAATTGTAAAGCTAATAAGAAGGCAGACAAGCAAAAAACAGGTTGAGGTCCACGCGGTCCAGACCTAACCCCTGCAGAAGAGTTGGCTCTCCAGCAAAATGCCCATCGCCCTGTTTCTGAGGGCATTCCAGGGGAAAGCTCCTCCTCAGAACCAGTGGCAGGATGCAGTGGTCACTTCATTTGAGGTAAAGGATGGTCATTGCATATATTTGTCCTCAATGTGTGCCATAGGTATGTTCCATATAGCCCTCTTTTTTTTTTGTGTTGGGTTAGTTGCAGGGAATGTCACATCCCTAGAACTTGTGTCTGACCAACGACATATTGACAAAGGTCAAATATTTGTTGAAGACACTGTGTCTGATTATTCATCAGGAGGTGAGGTACATTTTCCAAATAATGTTTGGTCAAACTCCACTCTGATCAGTCCCATGTGCCCCAATCACATTTGGAAATCCTGGGTAATGAGAATGTTAGGCCGATTGCGAGACTCCTTATGGAACTGTGGCTGTTTTTGCCTGTGTATTACCTACCTGCAATGGCATGAAACGGCTCTTTTATTGTCTGCACATGCAGGTGTCCAGGAAACACTATGAAAACCCGAAGGAAATATTTCAGAGCCAAACAGACTTTACGAATTGCCTGGCAAACGGCACTTTTAGATAGATTTTCCGCATCGCCTACGGTATATAAAAAAAGTGCCACTTGCAAAAAACCTTTAAGCAATGCATACTGTCTGTGTGGTTGTGAGAGCCCGACTTCGCCTAGTTTGACTTTGAATATAAGGTGCTAATAAATCTTTGAGGTACAAATATTCCCCCTCGGCTAAAGCGGTATCTTTCGAAAAGAATTTCCTCCAGGACCAATAAAGGATCTTGCCGATCGCGCAAAACCCTCTCTATATGAAATTCTCTTCTTATAATTTGTGCACCGATATCAGCTGGTTGCTCATTCATGAACGGTGAAGCCATGACTGAATGAATTCCATGCATGGAAATTGATTAAGTGTGTGAGCTAATCCTTGTTTACACAGAACAAGCCTGCTCTGAGCAGGTTTGAGGATTTGTTTATGCTGCTATGACAACACATCCAACAAGAGTTTCGAAAAACCGACAGATCTAGGATCATGCCAAATCGGCAACAATTACATCCGGCTAAACGAGTAATCCACGTACAAAAAATACCCCCCAGGTGTCTTAGAAAGGGGAGTTGCTTTTATACCTTTACTGTTTTTGCCCAAGTGTATATATGTAGGTGTTATAATAATAAAACTTTGATTCAATAATAAATGGGAAGCAGCGAAAAGTTTGGATCATAGTTCCATTAACGCTTACCAGCACGTGGAACTATTTGAGTTGAGTATTCAATAGCTTCTTATCTCTCCAGGTCATATTCAGGGCAGAGATGTTCACTGTTGCTACCTTCCTCTGGCATGGAGGTCCTGTCATTCACTTTGATGAGCTCTAATATGGTTGTGCCTTTAACGTATAGTATGTGGTCTGTAGACTGGGTTGGAACCTTAATGAACTCCAGCACTTAAAATCTTTATGGATACAGTTTTATTCCTAACATGCTGCTCTGAGATTAGCGCTTACGGCAAAGTTGCTTGCATTCAACTTCATTTAGCACCATCACGCTACTGGGAGTTATAGCTCTTGTTGAATAAAGTCCATCTTGTCATTCCAAAGTGTTACAAGTCAATATAAAGGGAACAGGTGGTTCTTCTTTATTAAAATAAAGACTCTGAGGAACATAACTACTAATAATAAATGTACAGTATATACTTATGGATGACCTAAGACATTATGACCACCTGGCAACTCCATCCTGCCACGACATGGACTGCAAGACTTTTGAACGTGTCCTGTGGTATCTAGAGCCAGGACATTAGCAGCACATCCTCTCCTTCTTGTAAACCGCAATGTGAAGACGCTGTGAATTGGATGTGTTGTTCCAACATATCCCACAGATGCTCAGTTGGATCGAGAGCTTGGGAATTTACAGGCCAGGACAACGACTTACTGTAAATACTTCATCACATTCCTCAAACCATTCTCAAACAACTTGTGCAGTGTGGTCGAGACTACAACTGGAAGTGTACTTTGTAATTATAAATTGCTGGCTCTTGTTACTTTCTCTGGTGATGCTTTTCTTAATACTTTGATTATTTTTATACAGTTGGCCAGACTCTGAATGAGACTCTTACTAAATGTATGTATTGTGGTATTTTACTAAATGTATGTATTGTGGTATTTTCAGATGAATGTAAGGAGATTTTCATTGATAGCCAACTGTAGGTAGGCTCTTTTCTGAAAGGCACAGAAAACATTTCATCAGAAAGCATCTGAACGGTGATGTGATGTTGTCATATGAAACGGTCACTCTGTCTGGGTACATACTGTGCAATAGCACTTACCTGAAATACCGAAGAATTCTTAAATAATCTTCCTGAATCCGCTGGGCTGCATTCCCAACAAATCTAACCTTTCGATTTTTAAGGTCTTCATACCCATCAAAGTAATCATATAGCGTGCCATCCAACCCTATAAATGGATATGCAACAAAATGTAACATGACAAATTCAAATACATTTGACATTGTTAGCAAGTACCTGTAAATGTCTAAAACGTTTATTTTTGACCATACTACCAAAATATAGAAGCATATTTATTAAAGTACATTTACATGTAAGTAACAATAAGCTTTATTGGTACACTTTTCAGACCTGTTGTTTCAATAATACTCATTACAGTTTTTTCCATTTATCTGACTAACAATTGGTGCTGGTTAGGTTGAATATTCAGTATTCTACTGTGTTTCAATTATTGCTCTGTAGTTCAACACTCACAAACACTAAACCTCTTATTCAAAGAGGCAAATTATTTGTATGTATTTACTGCAGTGGACTAGCACTAAAAAGACATTGACGAAATTCAAAGCATACCCAAAAACATTGAGTTGATGGTAAGGTCTCGGCGCTCAGCATCTTTTTCCCAATCAGTTGTGAACTCCACCTCTGCATGCCTGCCATCAGTTAGCACATCAATTCGTAAAGTCGTCACTTCAAAATTCTGTTCATGAAGCTTCAACATAAAAGGGACATTAATCAGACTGTGCAGAAATTACTGGAAGTTGATACTGAAGATACTTCAAAGCAAGTTTTTAGGCAAGAGATTGCTATCTGCCTTTAAATGAACTGCTCAAAATCAAATTCAACATTCATTTGGCAAATGTAACAAACATTTAAATATCTGGCCTGCTTTTCTTCTCTTCTTCTCTGAGAAGTAATCAACATATAGGGTGGTCCAGATCTAATTATGCAATTGTCATTACACTATAACTTATTAAGTTTATTGCATAGAAAATCACCTGAAAAATTCCAGACCATCGAGAAGTGTGCGAACTGAGGACATGAAGAATCGTCTTTGAGCCGAACTGGAATCGTCCCCACATAAATTAAAGTCATCCAGACGATCTGTATAGCATGTTAACTCAGCTGAAAATTGTGAGAGTCAAGAAAAGGCAAAGCATATGGCTGGGTAGGGACCACTGACCTATTAATCTGAACTGCAAACTGCAGTGTAGCCAATAAGCTGTCAAAGTGAACCACTGGACGTCTTTCCTAGTGCTTTATAAGCTAGTGTAATTACAAATTTTGTTGAGCTTTTTCATGCCCACTTCTAACAATAACTGAACAAATGCAGAAAATACTTTACAAAATGTAGTTAATGGTAAAATAAAGGCCATCTTAAGAGTACTTTTCAAAGGGTAAAGAATCTAAAAGAGCAGGCTTGATTCGTGGAGAGGAACAGCACACTTACTATCATTTACAGCTGTGCCTAGAGACATAAACTGCCTACTTTGGTTCAAGAAATATTACCACTAACGAGAAAATAAATAGGCTTATGTGAAGTCCATATGTTTAGACTCTTTTTTTAAACAGTCATTAATCTTTTAGATCTCCTTCTTTAATGAATTTGTGACTGCTCATGTGCACTTACATTTACGACTGCAAATCCAACAACACTTTCAGACCACAAACAGCTGCATTTGTCTAAATGTATGTTTAAATAAAAGGCCAAAAAAATGTAAATTACATTTAATGTTATAAAAAAAAACCAAAAAAACTCCCATTTAAGCCACATGGGTATGAATTCAACTTAATAAAAAGAGAACTGAAGTTCACCAAACAACTGTAACTGAGAAAAGCTTCAGCAGAGTCTTAGAAAAACACTTGAAAAGAACAAATCAAGAGTTGGATGAAATAAGTGTGTTGCAATCATAAGAAAATTATCACAGGTAAAAGTTTCCAAACCCAAAAAAAAATTTTTATACTATTTATATTAACTTTAAATTAGGGATGCTAAAGAGTGGGTGTTTATATATATATATATATATATATATATATATATATGTCTTTGCCCCTACTCACTTCACTTGCCCACCCCCCAACCCCTCTCTCTGGGAACACGCTTCATGCTCGCCACTTTGCGTCTCTGCCGCTTGCATTGTGGGTTGGGGGATTGGGGCTGAACGCATGCTAAGGAGATGCGGACAAATCAGCTGCTGGCTTGCAGCTGCTGCTACCAAGCTGCGTGTTCAGCATGTCGCGCTGTACGATGATCATTTAAAAGCCTGTACAGCAGCTGTCCTTTTGACTCACTTCCTTGTCTCCCGGGACATTAAAGTGTCTCTGAGAAATTGTAAGTAGAGCGTGACATGCAAGTAGCCTCGTGGGACTTCAGAGTATCTCCCCGAGATGAGGATGTCTCGACCCAAAATTTTTTTATATAGACAGATATATATATATAGACAGATATATATATATATATATATAATATATATATATAAATCCAACATTTGTCTGTATGCCCGTCTGCTTTTCACAAGAGAACTACTTAACGGATTTAGTAGTAGTAATAACAACAACAACAACAACAAGGCAGCTCAATAAAATGCAAAGAGCCTAGTCAAAGTGTCAGCGATTAGCACAGTGTGTGCATGTTCCTTCTCTATATATAAAATCCAACGTCTGTCTGCTTTTCACGAGAAAACTACTTAACAGAGATTTAGATCGGGTTTTTTTCTATAATTTGCTTGAACATTCCGGATGACTTTGCGACCTCTCTCATCATACTAAGTATCAGAGTTCACTTGCAGTACCAATTTATTCACACGAATCCGAGAGAGAGAAGCTGTGGGCCAAGGGAAGGGGAAGGCAGAACCTCAGGAGTAGGGAGCCGGGTGGGGGCAGCCTCCATTCGAATCACTCTACCACTCGCCAAGTGTTGGAGGATACCTTGCCTCCGCTTAGCTAGCGATACCTGTTTGTTCAGCAGACACTATCATCTAGAGATTGTTAAGGAGTAACGTTTTTCCAGAAGACAGATCAGAGCTGTGTGTTTTAGAGGGTACCTGCTCATTGGCAGAGATATCACGATCACATGCTGTTCTCCCTACACAGAAGACGGTCTCCCGTCAGAGCTAAACACGATCACATACAGTGGCAACGTTTGAGCGTACCTACTTTCCGCTTGGCCAGAGATACCTTGCCAACTTTTTACATTTTTGCCGAAGACATTACAGCTACATTCTCGCCCCGATAGCAAAACCAAAAATATTGTACATCAAGAGACCCTCGGACATGAAAACTATCAATATAAATTCTTCTCAATACAAATTAATACACTTTTTATTGATTTTTAAACTTTGTCCTGTTTCGCTACTATGCGGGCAGAGCTTTGGGGGACAGCTAGTCATTAATAATTTGTACAGTGAGAGTTGTAATTGCATTTAGCCATTAACTTGTTATACAGCATTCTGAGCCTGCACTCCGAGAAGAGCGCTTATACAAAAATAAATTAAACAAATCAATGAGCAGCATACAGTCACAAAACATATGAAAGTATTACAATGGCCACAACTCACCCTCGCGGTGATCGTTCCATGCTTTTCCCCTTTATTGTTGATCATACGAATACCAGCTGCTTGGAACACGTTTTTCATTTGGTCAGGTGTAGCTGTTGTAGCAAAATCCACATCTTGGGGTTGTTTTCCATTTAAGAGATCTCTCACAGCACCACCAGCAATTCGTAATTCAAAATTGTTCTCCTTGAACAACTCTAAACAGTAAAAAATAAATTAATGAATCAATTGTAAAGACATAAGGATGCATTGCAGAAATAAATGTTTTATTTATCCCATTTGGCACGCACAGGGAAAGTGAAGATAATCACCTATGAAAAGATAAAAGAGTGTTGATAGTTTTCATGTCAATCAAGTACACTTTCAGGCCTGGCTGAAGAAGCAAGGACATACTGGGATAATAGCGTGTCACTTTCCAAAACAGGACCAAAGGATGGCCATATTTGAGACAAACAACACAGTTCAAAAACAGCTTTCACAAGACAACCAAGTACAATTGGAGCCCAAAGACTTGATATACATGTGTGATGCCTTAGACCAGCATGCTTGACTTTAAGTAGTAGATTGGGGGGCCCTGACCTGATTCAGTGACATGAGTCAGATTGAGCTTCTGTTCTTTGCTGGGCTTGACAACTGGAGTAATTAATATATTTTTTTTTCAGTTAGCAGATATAACTTTAGCAGTTACAGGCGGACAATGAACAATAATACCAAGCTGGATTACTTCTGTCTGTAGTCTAATACCCAGATGAACAGTGGGATTCAGCACATTTTTAATGGTATCAAGCCAGAAGCAAACAGTGCACTTTCGAGGTGTAACCAATTAGATACTGACATGAAATATTCAGGATTAGTTTTGATAATAAAACATTTCCTAGGTGGTCCTTTTACCTGCTATTCTCTTCAGGCCATCGGTAAACAGTGCCTGAAATTCTTTGTTCTTCAACTGCATCGTGAAAAGGCTCCTCGTTCTCCCCAAGAGGCAGACTCTATTTACAACACCCAAGCTCAACAATGCCCGTCTAAACATCTGGAAAGAAAAAAAAATAAAAAACAGCACACATTACTTTAACATGGCTTTCTCAGAGCTTCATTTTAGTTTAATCCTGATGCTCTGTATATTCAATTAATTATCATTATCATTCATGGTGGCTCCATAATCCGTACTAACCCTTACTTTCTCTGTTGTTCTTTTTCCGTATTTCTGTGCTGGCGATCTGCGCCACCACCACCTGATCAAAGCACTGTGATGTCCCTACATTGATGGATTAAAGGCCAGAAGTCCACGTGACTGTCATCATCAAGTTCTTCCATGAGAATCCTGAATACCATTGGGGCTGATTGTGAGGTCATTGATGTTAAGTAGAATGCCTAGAGGGGGCTGGGTGGTCTCGTGACCTCTGGACCCCTGCAGATTTTATTTTTTTCTCTAGCCGTGTGGAGTTCCTTTTGTTTCTTCTGTCCTCCCTGGCCATCGGTCCTTACTTTTATTCTATGTTAATTATCCATCCATCCATCCATTATCCAACCCACTATATCCTAACTACAGGGTCACGGGGGTCTATTGAAGCCAATCCCAGCCAACACAGGGCGCAAGGCAGGGAAAAAAAAACCCAGGCAGGGTGCCAGCCCACCTATGTTAATTAGTTCCCTAATTCTATTTTCTTATTTATTTTGTCTTTTTTCTCTTTCTTCATCATGTAAAGCACTTTGAGCTACATCACTTGTATAAAAATGTACTATAGAAATAAATGTTGTTATTGTAATAGTGTTTAAGACTGGCAAACATAGGGTTACATACAAGAGTGGAGGAAGATGCACACAGGTAGATTAAATCCTATGCAGAAGAGTTGATCTAAAGGAGATTGAAGACTGCAAGGTGGTGGCAGGGGAAAGTGTAGTTAAGTAGCATAGGACGGTGGTCTGTAGGATGATGTTGGAGATCAAGAAGAGGAAGAGAGTGAGGGCAGAGCCAAGGACCAAATGGTGGAAGTTGAAAAAGGAAGACTGGAACATTGAGTTTAGGGAGGAGGTGAGACAGGCACTGGGTGGCAATGAAGAGTTACCAGACAGCTGGGAAACTACAGCAGATGTAGTAAGGGTGACAGCAAGAAGGGTGCTTGTCGTGACACCTGGAAAGAGCAAGGAGGAAAAGGAAACCTGGTGGTGGAATGAGGAAATACAGGAGAGTATACAGAGGAAGAGGATGGCAAAGAAGAAGTGGATAGTCAGAGAGATGCAGAAAGTAGATAAGAGTACAAGGAGATAAGGCGCAAGGTGAAGAGAGGGGTGGCGAAGGCTAAAGAAAAGGCGTATGACGAGTTGTATGAGAGGTTGGACACTAAGGAAAAGGACCTGTACCGAATGGCTAGACAGAGGGACCGAGCTGGGAAAGATGTGCAGCAGGTTAGGGTGATAAAGGATAAAGATGGAAACGTACTCACAAGCAAGGAGAGTGTGTTGAGCAGATGAAAAGAGTACTTTGAGAGGCTGATGAATGAAGAGCACAAGAGAGAGAAGAGGTTGGATGATGTGGAGGTACTGAATCAGGAAGTGCAATGGATTAGCAAGGAGGAAGTAAGGACAGCTATGAAGAGGATGAAAAATGGAAAGGCCGTTGGTCCAGATGACATACCTATGGAAGCATGGATGTGTTTAGGAGAGATGGCAGTGGCGTTTTTAACCAGATTGTTTAATGGAATCTTGGAAAGTGAGAGGATGCCTGAGGATTGGAGAAGAAGTGTACTGGTGCCAATATTTAAGAATAAGGGGGATGTGCAGGACTGCAGTAACTACAGGGGAATAAAATTGATGAGCCACAGCATGAAGTTATGCGAAAGAGTAGTGGAAGCTAGGTTAAGAAAGTGAGTGATGATTAGTGAGCAGCAGTATGGTTTCATGCCAAGAAAGAGCTCCACAGATGCAATGTTTGCTCTGAGGATGTTGATGGAGAAGTTTAGAGAAGGCCAGAAAGAGTTGCATTGTGTCTTTGTGGACCTGGGGAAAGCATATGACAGGGTGCCTCGAGAGGAGTTGTGGGATTGTATGAGGAAGTCGGGAGTGGCAGAGAAGTACATAACAGTTGTACAGGATATGTACGGGGGAAGTGCGACAGTGGTGAGGTCTGCGGTAGGAGCGACGGATGCAATTAACGTGGAGGTGGAATTACATCAGTGATCAGCTCTGAGCCCTTTCTTATTTGCAATGGTGATGGACAGGTTGACAGACGAGATTAGACAGGAGTCCCCGTGGACTATGATGTTTGCTGATGACATTGTGATCTGATTATGTGAATTTCCCCTTGGGATTAATAAAGTATCTATCTATCTATCTAGTGATAGCAGGGAGCAGGTTGAGGAGACCCTAGAGAGGTGGAGATATGATCGAGAGAGGAGAGGAATGAAGGTCAGAAGGAACAAGACAGAATACATGTGGTAAATAAGAGGGAGGTCTGTGGAATGATGAGGGAGTAGAGTTTGGCGAAGGTGGAGGAGTTTAAATACTTGGGATCAACAGTACAGAGTAATGGGGACTGTGGAAGAGAGGTGAAGAAGAGAGTGCAGGCAGGGAGGAGTGGGTGGAGAAGAGTGTCAGGAGTGATTGGTGACAGACTGGTATCAGGAAGAATGAAAGTGAATGTCTACAGGACGGTAGTGAGACCAGCTCTGTTATATGGGTTGGAGACAGTGGCACTGACCAGAAAGCAGGAGACAGAGCTGGAGGTAGCAGAGTTAAAGGTGCTAAGATTTGCACTGGGTGTGACAAGGATGGACAGGATCAGAAATGAGTATATTAGAGGGTCAGCTCAAGTTGGACGGAATGGATGACAAAGTCAGAGAGGCGAGATTGAGTTGGTTTGGACATGTGCAGAGGAGAGATGCTGGGTATATTGGGAGAAGGATGCTGCCAGAGAAGAAGAAAAGAGGAAGGCCCAAACGAAGGTTTATGGAGGTGGTGAGAGAGGACATGCAGGTGATGGGTGTAACAGAACAAGATGCTGAGGACAGAAAGATATGGAAGAAGATGATCCGCTGTGGCACCCCCTAACGGGAGCACCCGGAAGAAGATGATGATGTTGAGGTAAAAAATGGCAGTCGTTCTCATTCTTAATGTTAATTGAGATGGAAACAACCCAAAATCAACTCTTTCCTACACACTTTTTACTGTCAAGCAGTAGTTTTTCCCTCTCTTCTTACTCCTTCTGAAGAGCCAGGAATGTATACCTATTAGGCTTGAAGGCTTTTCTATTGTCTAGAAGAGAATGGTGTTGTATAAATGGCTTCAACATGGAGAGATGATCCGCCACCAGAACATCTCTCAAATGGACAGACGTTAAATTGGAAAGTAGGGCGAGATTATGTGAGCAGACTTCTGCTGGTCATTCCATCCTGAAAACGCGTTCACAAGACTTTATAGGAAAAAAAAAACTATCATGAGGTTACTTTTTGTACGTTAAAATATTATTTTATAAAATGACATATGTGACCTTCATCTCTCAAAAATGGATTTTATCGAACAATTTTAGTGCCACATTTCGATTTACTGGCCGCATGTCGATAAGGAACACCTAAAATCTTTGACAGGAGTAATGCATACATCACTCCAAAAGGTGGATCTTAGGATTCATTTTTATCTGAACAGGGCAGCAAGTGCAAGAAGTACGTCTGACATGTCAACTATATATAATGAGACGGGATATAAATTACTTTTTGAAATAATTTGCTTGCTACATGAGCATCACCATTGAAGTCGTTAAGCGATTCAAATAACCGTAGAAGAATCCACGCATAGACAAAAATTAAACCTCACAACCGGGCGGTTTTTAAGTAACTTGAAATTTGCCCTAAGTAGTTTTTTTTGGACCAGCAAAATTCTGCACTGAGCCTGAAAAATATGTAATTCTTTAATATAAGACCGGAACCTCAATGTTTAAAGCGCCAATACTTCAGTTCAGACAGCCTTAAGGTAACATCGAAACCGGGCAAATTAAAAGCTTATTTGACTTTTGAGAATCACACAACTCCAGACTTACACGTGGAGCCACCTATCTAATACAATGCAACACATCACGTCGACCGCATGACTTACAGATATCACACACCAGTCGACACGACCCCGAAAACACAGCCATTCACCTCTTCCTCCTTTCTCGTGGCTTACAACAGTGTCACAAATACATGAGGCCACGGGCTAGAAGAGATTCAGAGCATGCGCCAAACTCAATTTCTCTTCCGTTCTTGCTGGGCTACACCGCCCCCTCGATGTCGTAACGCACAGTTCTTATATTTGATTGGTGGGAAGGAACGCTTTGGGGGTGGGACTTCCTTTACACGCTCTTCTGTCTCAACGCCCTTTTGATAATGTAAACACGTCTGCTGTTAAGAAAGAGAAGGAAGTCGATACAGTTGAGGAGACTTTGTTTCTTTTATAAAACATAGCTTCCTAGCTATTTTCCTGGACGGGTCAAGACCGCACTACCTCGTACGGTCTTAGCGATGCTTGAGATGCAGCATCCTGTTCCTGCACGCCGCCCTCCTCCAGTAATCAAATCTTATAACAGTCGTATCTCATGTAACGTTATCTTTTGTAACCGAACACTTCGGGTGGTCCGACCAGTATGGATCAATTTCAATGGGGAGCCGCAGCCGTTCAGAGACTTGCAACCCGGAACCGGGAGGCGGATGACGACATACTTAGGTAAGCGAGAAAGTCTGACTTTACCTTTGAAACGCCATGAAACGGTAGCTGGTGCCGTGTTAGTTGAGCTAGATTCTAGAGCGTAGTATAAAACAGTATGAAAATGTGACGTTGTAAGTGTGTTGACTCAGAAAGTTGCTTTATTTTATAGTGAATAATTTTAGTTGTGATCTCTTTGTAAAGAGTCCACGGTTGGTCCCGACGCTCGAGTTGACCTATATTTGATATTGATATAAATAACGGTGTTAGCGCTAGTTCCACACACCCACTTGGTGTCGATATACAGAGGATGGGAACTTGTAGTGGTGTGGATAGAATCCACGTTAACTTGAGGAGGGCACGTCACACAGACAGTCAGCCGGCAAGAATTTGAACCCAGCTAGCTCACCTTGCTGATCAGTATGACTCCATTCTATTGCCAGTGTTTGTCATAGCAGGTTGCATGCCTTGATGAACCTGTTAACAATGAAACACCTGAACACAGTCATTCCGAGCTGTGTCCACATACACTCACCAGCCACTTCGCTAGTACCAGGTTGAACTCTTTTTTTTTTGTGCCTTCAGAACTGCTGTGATTCTTCGTTGCACAGATACAGCAAGGTGCTAGAAACATTCCTCATGGAGTTTGGTCCATATTGACATGACAGCATCACTCAGTTGCTGTAGATTTCTTGGCTGCACATCCATGATGCGACTCTCCCATTCAACCACATCCCAAAGGTGCTCAATTGGATTGAAATCTGGGGACTGTGGAAGCCATTTGTATACAGTTAATTTATTGTCATGCTCAAGAAACCAGTTTGAGATGATATGAGCTTTATTACTTGGTGCATTATCCTGCTAGAAGTCGCCATCAGAAGTTGGGTGCACTGCAGTCATAAAGGGATGGACATGGTCAGCAACAATACGCTGGTAGTCTGTGGCATTTAAACGAGGATCAATTGGCACAAAAGGGTTCAAAGTTTGCCAAGAAAATATCCTCCACACCATTACACCACCATGCCCAATCTGAAACGTTGATACAAGGCATGATGGATGAAGGCTTTCACGTTGTTAACCCTACTATTCCGAATGTCACAGCAGAAATCGAGCCTCATCAGACCAGGCAATGTGTTTCCAATCTTCTATTGTCCAGTTTTGGTGAGCCCTTGCGAATTGTAGCCTTAGTTACCTATTCTTAGCTGACAGGAGTGTCACCCGGTGTGGTCTCCTGCTGCTGTAGCCCACCTGCTTCTAGGTTTATCATGTTGTGTGTTCAGAGCTGCTCTTCTGCATACCTCAGTAGTAACAAGTGCTTATTTGAGTTACTGTTGCCTTTCTATCAGGTCAAACCAGTCTGGCCATTCTCCTCTGACCTCTGATATCAACAAGGCATTTTTGCCCAACCCTTTTTCGGACCATTCTCTGTAAACCCTAGAGATGATTGTGTGTGAAAATCCTAGCAGATCAGCAGTTTGCGAAATACTCGCAGCAGCCCATCTGGCACCGACTACCATGCCACGCTCAAAGTCACTTAAATCACCTTACTTACCCATTCTGATGCTCAGCTTGAACTACAGCCGGTCGTCTTGACAATGTCTACATGTTGAAATGCATTGAGTTGCTTCCATGTGATTGGCTGATTAGATTTTTGCGTTAACAAGCAGTTGGACAGGTGTACCTAATAAAGTGGCCGGTGAGTGTATATTGGCCAGGCAGTGTGCTTCAAATTCAGATTTCTCCTTTTCATTCTGCCTTGGTAGTCGCGTAAGTGCGGCAACTGGCACCAGTTCATTTTCAAAATTGTGCTGAAACGAACCCGTTTGATCAACTCGACATCCTGATTTGCCTCTCCGCTTTTTTCTTGTTTTTTATTTTATAGACTTATGTACAATATGGGGCGGCATAGTGGCGCAGTGGGTAGCGCTGCTGCCTCGCAGTAAGGACACCTGGGTTCGCTTCCCGGGTCCTTCCTGTGGGGAGTTTGCATGTTCTCCCCGTGTCTGCGTGGGTTTCCTCCCACAGTTCAAAGACATGCAGGTTAGGTGCATTGGCGATCCTAAATTGTCCCTAATGTGTGCTTGGTGTGTGTGTGTGTGTGTATGTGCCTTGCGGTGGACTGGCGTGGCGCCCTGCCTGGGGATTTGTTCCTGCCTTGCACCCTGTGGCTCCAGCAGACCCCCGTGACCCTGTGTTAGGATATAGCGAGTTGGATAATGGATGGATGGATGTACAATATAAAAGTCATTCTTATCCTTTACAAAATTATTAATCATAGTCTTTCAAAATAGTTGACCTGTTTGCCCAATAACACTTGATCTACTAATTTGTGTTACTCTATCCCTTTTTATTATTTTTTTATGTATTTTTCACTTTATATGCTATTATAGAATATCTTTTACTTTGCATTTGCTACTCCCAGGATAGACCCCAGCTGTTATGATCCTGAAATTTATACATTTGTTTAATTCAATCTGTGATGCCACTTATTATGTATATTCAGAATGAAGGGCACTATGATTGGCAAAAACCAAGTAAGGATATTTGGTGACTTGTTAATTCAGCTAATGGTTCTCATAAAATTAGCCACATAATATACACTATTCATTTGACAGAACTGTCCGTCATGTTCTAAACCGTGAACTGACTACCCTTTGCCATCTTGACAGGTTTAACTTTGTCTTAAAGTGATTACTCACATGCATTTCTAGGTTCAAAATAGGTTATACTTTGTTTAGCCAAGCAACAATTTCTTCACTCTAATACACTTATTTTCCAAATTTTGCATCCGGACCTTTGTGACTACACTTTGGTGTGTTTGGGGGGGTAAAGGTAAAAACACATTAGAACAGATTTTCATTCAGCATTAAGGAAATATTCTAACATTTTATTTTTTCTGTTTCCTTTCACTTTAGGTCATCCTTGGATGTTCAGAGATGCAGAAACTGACACGTGTCTGCAAGTGAATGGAAGAGAGATGTTCATACCTAACATATCACATCATGCAGCACCTAGGGAATCACTGGTCTTCATCACTCTTCCAGGTATACCCAGTATATGTGAACTTACTTGATCTCTGTGCGTGCTTTAAGTGCACCCAACACCGGTAATTTGTATTTGACACATCTGTTGTCAGACAAGCACTGCCACATCACAGGTACAGTTTCCTGGGTTGGCATCCCATGCTCAGTCATTGTCTGTGTGTAGTCTGCATGTTTCTCTGTGCCTGCACAGGTCTAATTCCCATGTCCCTTGAGACATGCTGGTTAATTGGTGATTCTAAATTTGCCTTCTGTGTGCGTGAAGAGGCCCTGCAATGGACTGGCACCCCGTTTAGAAATGTTTTTTGCTTTGCACTCACTACGTCCAGGATATTCCTGAATTCTCACAACTCTGAAATGGATTTAGAGGTTTAAGAATGTTAGTTAGGTTTGTGTTCTGGGGGCTCTGTCAGTGGAGCTTGCATGTTCTCCCCATTTCCACTTGTATTTCCTCCCGCAGTCCAAAGACAGCCATGTTAAGCAGGTTGGAAATCAATAAACTCACCCCTGATGTGTGTGTGCGTGTTCACCCTGGGATGGACTGGCACCCTGTCCAGGTGTTTTTCCTACCTAATGCTTGCTAGGATAGGCTCTGGCTTCCCCGCGATGAGTGGGTTAAGAAAATGGATGGATGTTATTTTACACCTGGACTATAGTAAAACGGAGTCACTCTTCTACCTGCCATGGTACCAAAAAACAAAACAATAGGAAAATTGGTACCATTGGGCCGGGTTTATACTTCACGCAACACATGCTGCAGCGGACGCTCCTGCTACGCAAGCGTTTTACTGTTTATACTTGTGTGTGTACTTTACATACATCTGGAGGAATCCAGCAGGTGGCAGTGCGAGATATTATCACGGTGAGAACAGGTTTGGCTTCTGTGTGTTGTGAATTGCCTGGAACTCCCGTTAAATTCTGATGACACCATACCGCACCATACAATAACCACCTAAAAAAAGTACCCATTTAGAAGCATAGGGCAGTTGTTTTGACACATATTTAATTAAATATTTAGTATATTTTTGAAACATAATGACTGTAGTAACCCCTAAATCACTCCTAATATTATAATTGTTTACTGTGTTTTTTCCCATCATATTTAGTTTACAGCCTAAAGGAAATATGTTTGCAAAGAGTACGCGGCCTTGTGAAGCGAGAAGACTACAGAAAGTTGGAAATAGCAAGATCGTTACATGATGACCTGGAGGACCACCCAGCTGTAGAAAAAGACCTGCACAGAATTGCACTGCGACTGGTAGAAAAAAGGGAAATGCAGCAGGAGTGAATGTGTCAAAGACTTTATGATAATCAGGACATTGAGTACTACTGCCATGCACTACTCTATAAAGTGTTATATTTATACAGTATAGTATTGTTTTTAATAATAGAATACTATTCTCTTTCTTCATTCCGTTTTGATTGTCTGAATTTTTTTTTATCATCCACTGCATTCAGTATTTTGTAGCGCATTGTTGCTCTCAAACCAAGCACTGTGAATTAAAAGAACTCTGGCCATTTCCATTGTATCCTGTATATTTTTCAATTATTGACAACACATGCATTTATCTAGAATTACGACACCTTGCAGTTTCACAAAATTATTACTTTTTTCAAATATACCCAAATAAATGTGGTATCCAGTTGCTATGAGCCTCCTCACATGTTGGGGGGGGGGGACACTAATACATCATTTTTGTCTGTCATTGTAAATGGTGACTACAAGGGAGAGAAAACAGGATAATTGCTTAGCTTATAAGTAGTTGTTTTCCTTTCACTGATTAACTGAATTGATGGCTGGAGACAAAAAAAAATCACAAAATCTTCATTGAGCAACATTTGAAAAGTAAAATAAAATATATTTGATGTCTTTTACAAGATGTTTATAATTAAAAATGCTATACATATATCAACAAGTTTCAGTGCTGCAAGGTAAAGCTAAAATTCAATGACCATCAGAGTTCTACTGCAAGGAAAGTAATTTGAATATACAGTAATATCTATCTATAAAGTAAGAGCGGCAGTACACTTTTTGTAAAAATGAATGTATTTTCTACAAACCAAATGATATATATACAGTATATATTCACACATACAGTTTGGGTCCAATTTAACTAATTAATGAATTAATTAACACTAATGGATTATTTTTATCTCGACCACACCTTTCCAGTTTGATGGATAGGTTGTGGTGGACGATTGTCAAGGCCTCCACACTCCCCTGATTTGACACCCTGTGATTTCTAGTTATGGGGTAAGGACAGAATATGGACTGTGGTATCATCTATTCCCCGCAAAATGTGTGTCTGGCTTTAAATGACACTGTTGCTCGTTGGTTTTTGTGTGCTGAATGTGATGGCGAACAGGTTGAAACATTCCTATAAATCATCTTGCACATATGAAGTATGTTTTGTGAATAAATTGTTTCTGCCATTCAAATGTTAATATGTAAAGATAAAGTAAAAGATAAAGATATAAAAGTATACATGCATAACAAATAATAAACTTTTTTATTATGTATACCTTTATTTTTAATGTGTTCATTTTGGGTAGGCATGAAAATCGAGTCGGGCTGCTTGCTCTTCATTCTGAAGCTTCACTACAAAGACCTTTTGCTGTGCCTTGTCCTCATGACTGTCCTCAGTCCATTTTCATCTCCTTCAGTCACAGTTTTCAAACCCCACGCTGAAGACGCCATCCACATATCAACCTGACTGCTGAAAGTAAAAACTGCCCAACAAGACGAGCTGTTAATCTTGCATTTTCCTGTCTATACCAAAAGTATTGTTTAAGCTTTTCTGTCTTTGAAGCAAGGGTGTGTTTTTATTAGGGATTTATATCTAGATGTTACTATTATTCACTATTTCTGTCATTCGTTTAATGTAGTTAATTTGCTGTTAATCTGCTCATAATTAATACTGCTTTTCTTTTTAAATTTCTGTCATTTTTTTTTTTTTACATCTTGAAGTAATAATGTAGATACAGGGCACTTGGTGTAGGGAGAGACCATTTTCTTTTTCACAAGGTTAGCAGGCTGAGAGGGGCTGCTCTCAAAAGAGGGCACCACAGAGGGAGTAACACAAATACAACAGTGTGACATCTTTGCTTTGTGCTTAAGGTCATTGTCCTGCTGGAGGGTCAACCTTTGGCCCAGTTTGACGTCCACAGCATTCTGGAACAGATTTTCACTTTATTCTTTGTTCCATTCAGCTTTCCATCTACGCTGTCTAGGCTCCCAGTCCCTGCCGCTGAAAAACAACCCCACAGCATGATGCTGCCACCACCATACTTCACTGTTCTAAGTGTTTTGTACAGGAAGATGAATGGTGCCTGGTTTCCTCCTGGTGTTCAGATGAGAGATTCTTGTTTCCTTTTTACAAACTACAATCAGGCTTTTATGTGTCCTTTGCTGAGAAGTGGCTTCTGTCTGGCCAATGTGTCATTAGGCCCAGATCAATAGAGCGTTGCAGTAATGGTTGTCCTTCTCCCATCTCTACGCAAGTTCCCTGAAGCTCATCTAAAATGACCACTGGGTTCTTGGTCACACCTTTTATCCTGGCCCTACTCCAACAATTGTTCAGTTTGGCCAGGTGGCCGGTTCTAAGTAGAGTTGCAATTGTTCCATACTTCTTACATTTAAGAATTATGGAAGCCACTGTGCTCTTGGGAACCTTGAACACTGCAGGACTTTTTATCTCAGTAACATTCCCCAGATCTGTCCCTCAGCACACTCCCGTCTCCTAGCTTTTCAGGCCGTTCCTTCCTTCTTATGGCTTGATTTTTTTTTTTTTTTTTTTTATCTGACACACATTGTCATCCCTGTGACATTCTAGAAGACAGTTGTATGCCTTTCCTAATGACCACGGATGGACTCCAGAAAGGGTGTAGAAACATCTCAAGTTATGATCAATGGAATGGGATGCACCTGAGCCAAAGCGGAGGATCTGAATACTTGTGGCAGTGGGATATTTAATTTTTTTTAAAATTTTTAATAAATTTGCAAATATTTCTAAAGTGGGTGGCACAGTGGTAGCGCTGCTGCCTTGCAGTAAGGAGACCTGGGTTCGCTTCCTGGGTCCTTCCTGCGTGGAGTTTGCATGTTCTCCCTGTGTCTGCGTGGGTTTCCTCCAGGTACTCCGGTTTCCTCCCACAGTCCAAAGACATGCAGGTTAGGTGGATAGGTGATTCTAAATTGGCCCTAGTGTGTGCTTGGTGTGTGGGTGTGGATGTGTGTGTGTGCGGTGGGTTGGTGCCCTGCCTGGGATTGGTTCCTGCCTTGCGCCCTGTGTTGGCTGGGATTGGCTCCAGCAGACCCCCGTGACCCTGTGTTCGGATTCAATGGGTTGGAAAATGGATGGATGGATATTCCTAAAGTCCTGTTTTCACTTTTTCATTCTGGGGTAGTGAGTGTTGCTTGTTGAGGGGAAAAAAAAATTAGCACAAGGCTGCAACACAACAAAATGTGAAAAAGCAAAGGGGTCTGAATACATTTCTAAATGCCTGATGTGTGTGATGAATGAATGAATGAATGGTGGTGGTTGTTTTTTTTCTGTGTTTTATAATTATGGTGTATTTGTGTCACATGCTATTTGGTGATTTTGTTAGGTTCTGCTGTATTTATATTTAGTGTATTGTGTGCTGGGCTTATAAGTGGAGGTGCGGTTATGAGAATGAATTGAACTGAACATTATGTGGTCTCCGTGTCTGCGTGGGTTTCCTCCAGGTACTCCGGTTTCCTCCCACAGTCCAAAGACATGCAGGTTAGGTGCATTGGCGATCCTAAATTGTCCCTAGTGTGTGCTTGGTGTGTGGGTGTGTGTGTGTGCCCTGCGGTGGGCTGGCACCCTGCCCGGGGTTTGTTTCCTGCCTTGTGCCCTGTGCTGGCTGGGATTGGCTCCAGCAGACCCCCGTGACCCTGTAGTTAAGATATAACAGGTTGGATAATGGATGGATGGATGGATGGATTATGTGGTCTGGAAGAGTCAATGTGTATTGTAACAGCAAAAGGTGCAAAACTGGAAAGAACCCAAGATGGGATAATAATAATAATTCATTTTATTTATAAGGCACTTTACATTAGTAGTAAATCTCAAAGTGCTACATAAAAATATTTAACAAAGACAAAACAAGATAAAAACAGGGATAAAACAACAATGAATAGTGGCATTCTTGTTACTATTCTTTCCTAAATAAAAAAAAAAGTCTTTAACTGTTTTTTTAAAACAGCCCACAATCTGCTGTGTTTTCAGGTTCTCTGGTAGGGCATTCCAGAGCCGTGGAGCAGCAACTGCAAAGGCTCGGTCAACAGTTTTAATCACGCCCCCCTGACGTTTTTTGAAACCCTAATAAAATGTATTCCTATATTTTTTGCTGCCGATACACCACTACAAGTTTTATTATACCTACTTAACTTTTATCGACATTTATCTAACTCTATATTTATTTTTCTTGTATCAGAATGTAGTTTAAGTTAATTTGTTTTGGTTTCAATAGATGTATTTTTCATATTTTCGATTCTTGTTTTCATTTTTTCACATCATCGCGCCCCCTTTTTTGTTACTTCACGCCCCACCTAGGGGGATGTGCCCCACAGGTTAAGAACTGCCGCATTGTATGAAGTTTGGTCATAGGGGGGCGAAGGCAGTAGGTATTTGCAAAACGGAGGTTTCTTGTAGTAGATTGTAATATAAGGAGTTCCTTAAGATATTGTGGAACACTTCCATGGATACACTGGTGAGTGAGCAAGCAGAGTTTCTATTCAATATGGAGGTGAATAGGGAGCCAATGAAGTGACTGAAGGATTAGTAAAATATGCTCATATTTCCACACCATCATCAGGATCCTTGTAGCACTATTTTGGACTTGTTGGAGCTTTTGAAGGCTCTTGCTGGGGATCCCGATGAGAAGTGCATTACAATAGTCCAGCCTGGAGGAGACAAAGGCATGAACCAGCTTTTCAGCATCACAAAGGGAGAGGCAAGGACAGAGTTTGGCTATGTTTCGAAGATGAAGGAATGCAGTTTTACCGAGGTGATGGACATGTGTATCAAATGACAAATGAGAGTCTAATTTGACATCCAAATTTGTAACAGAGGGGGAGACAGTTATAGTAAGTCCAGAAAAGGAAATACAATTGACAGAGGAAAAAAGTTGATGGGGTGGGTGCCAATTAAAAGAGTTTTAGTTTTGGTGCTGTTCAGCTTAAGAAAGTTCTTGGACATTCAGGCCTCAATCTCATCCAAGCAGGAGGAAAAGAGTTGATGGAGGTGTACGAGAAATTGAATCCAGTCTCACATAGAGCTGCGTATCATCAGCATAGCAATGGAATGAAACTCCATGCTTGCCGATTATGTGACCCGGGGGTAGCATATAGCTGTTAAAAAGGGTCAGCCCAAGGACTGATCCTTGTGGGAGCCAACAGATGACAGTGTGGGTACGAGATTTAGCATCCCCCAGGGCCACATACTGTGGCCAGTCCACATTCAGTCATACCAAGCTAATATTTAATTAGAGCAATTTAGAGTCTCATATTAATTTAGAAAACATTTTTCTGAAGAGGGAAAGAACCAAGGTAGCCAAAGATAAGCTAAAAGGGCACGGGAGAAAATGTGCAACCTGCATAGTGGCAGCGTCCAGGCTAGAAATCAAATGAAGGTCTCTGCAAATCACAGTGCCATGTTTCAAATAAACTAAAATTTATGGATATGTATGCATGTTGTATTATAGTTCTTATTGCTCTAAAAGTTTCAACAACATTACATCTATGATACATCTACAAATGATTTAGTTCTGTACTTTCACTCTTATTAAATGACAATAATAAACCTTTCCAGTGCTGAGCTCTTTAGTGCTCTGACTTCTCTGGTAAGGCTGTAACTGACACTTTTAGACAATGCGCCTTCCACGGGAACAAACAGAATTACTTTTATGTGACCATCAATTCAGATGATAATCCTTCTCCAAACCTCAGCCCTTATAACCATAGTGACATTTTAAAGCAACAAAAATGAACAAATGTTTTCCTGCTGCTTCCTTGTTTCAATACATGTGAAGTGCAAGGTCGTTAAAGGGCATTACAGTGACACTGCGTGAGTGTGTGTGTGAAATGATGTTTGCAACATGACAATGTTCATTTAAATTTTTTATATCCTGTTTTCATGAGCAAACAAACACTTTCCAGATAAGTAGCTTTAAAAATCACTTTCGTGGGCAGTCTAAGGTAGCATCTTTGTGTATATTTATATACTAGCAAAATACCCGCGCTTCGCAGCGGAGAAGTAGTGTGTTAAAGAAGCAATGAAAAAGAAAAGGAAACATTTTGAAAATAACGTAACATGATTGTCAATGTAATTGTTTTGTCACTGTTGTGAGTGATGAGTGTTGCTGTCATATATATATATATATATATATATATATATATATATATATATATATATATACACACACACATATATACATACATATATATATCTACATATATACACATACATATACATACACACATACATACATACACACACATATATACACACAAATACATATATATATATACATACACACACACATATATAAACATATATATACATATACATACATATCTACATATATACACACACAGCTATTTCGTATCAGTGCAATACGCTGCTTGTTAAAACGGATAACTCCCGCTCTTACGTGCAAGTCTGCGTGGATATTATGAACTATCGTATTTGTTCAAGTTCTATTTAAATTTTAAATAGAAGGAATTTTTATTTAGTCGACAGAAATATCTTTGGTAGGAATGGTAAAAACAGACAGGAATATTATTCCTGAATAAATCAACTCAAACCTTAAACAACTTATAATATTTTGCTCTCCATAAAAATATATGCTGTCTAAATTATACAAGTTAGAAATAAAGTAAACTTTAAAAGAACAAACATTCAAATTTCTTTACTCTTATGTAATTTTATATAAAAAATAAACTTAGATTTTAAATATCCCAAAAGATTTTGCTCTCCATAAAAATATATCCTGTCAAAATTATACAAATTCAAATATGAACATGCTGCATAACAAAACCTGGAAATATAAATAAAATGTGTTCCTTTCAGCAATAACAAATCAAATCATTCAGTTGTCTTTGCTCATATGTCATTTTAGAGCTGGACGCCTGGCATCTTTTTTTGGCAACAAGTTCGTTTATGTTTGGTGTGAGGTTCTGTGTTGTGGAGATTCTCAGGATGGACTGCAGGTGCTCAT
>JANRMT010062840.1:47825596-47878147 GCA_026402145.1 Polypterus bichir lapradei | reverse complement strand
TAGATAGATAGATAGATAGATAGATAGATAGATAGATAGATAGATAGATAGATAGATAGATAGTGTAGCAGGGTGAGAGATGACTCAGGACGAGCCCAAGAATAGTTGGGAGTGCCAATCAGGCAAAACCCATTTAATAAGTAGCCACAAAAGGGTAACAAAGACTTTAACAGAAAGGAGTGCACGATGGCGCTGAAATGATCAGCAAGTTGCTGTGATGTGTGAATAATATTAATCTGTGTAACCTTCCCTGTGGCTCATCAGATTTGAACAGAGAGGCCATCTCTTAATACCTTCCCTCCTTCATATTGGCCAGACCACAAACAGTGGGGTCTCCTTGGCTTTGTTGCCCTCAAGGGGTGGTTTCTCGAGGCTATGGGGGGAAAAAGGAGACAAGACTGTTAGCAACAGCACCCCCTCTCATCATGGGCTGGTACCACATACCTTAGGTAAGCCTGGAAGGTGACGTGATGATAGATGTAAAAGGCACTATATGTTAGATAGCACTTTATTGTTTGATTTTTTTTAATTTGGTATACTTTGTTAATCCATGATTTGAAATTGTTTTTGTCCCAAGAGGAAAATGTAAACTTTTTATAGAAGTAAACAACAACTTCCTTCAAATGCACATAAAAAATTGCAAAAAAAAGAAAACTTCTGACCTGGCTAAAGAAAATAATAAGAATAAGAATAAGAAGAATAAGAAGAAGAAGAATATATATTTTTTTACAAATGGGACCTGAATAAATAAATATTTTTATGTTGTACCAAAAACTAAGTTGACTGGTATATTATTTTGTAAAACAAATAAAAAGAGAAATAAGTATCTGGAAATTCATTGACATAAAATCTCAAAGTTAGGAAAAGAATAATTAAAGTGCTCAGATTAGCAAAATCTAAGGAAATGTTTGAAGATCTTCTTACAAGGACTAACTCGCGTCTGCCGAGTGCCTTCAGTGCACAGTTCACATGTCCCCCTGGTGTCACTGCTTTCCAGCTCTGTCCCCATATTGATCACTGAGTTGTTTTTGCTTGTCATTGCGTGTGGATGTCATAAGCTAGACACTTCAGGGTGTACCATCAACTTGCAACACAATATATCCTAAAAAGGGATTGTATGCTTGAATTGTTTCAGTTTGAAATGCAAATTCTCTACAACTGCACATTTTTGTCTTTATTCAGGTACCTACTTGTATGTTCTCCATGCCAATTGAGGCCGTTATGGGAAAAGGTAATAATATAATTGTTACTTCTCTTTTTTATTTAAAATACAGTGTTACCAAGAAGATTTTCAAGGCACCGTAATCAGAGTTGTTAGCAAAACACTGATAAGTTAAGAGGCAATTAGTAAGAACTTCTTGAACTCTGACTAAGACAGCCATAAACAAAACCACAGAAAGCTGACAGTTTGTAAGGTCATAAAAAGTTGACCAATGTACAGAGTATGGCTGAGAGATGGAATGCTTAAGTACGTCAAAAGGTGCAGGGTGTAGACTCGAGACTTTCAAAAGGTGCTGGTAGACTGTCAGTAGTTTGGATAGTAAAGAGAAGTTCATTATAGGTCTTCAAAGCAAGAACTAAGAATCACTGCACCATTTAGGTGTGTTACGTTTGTTTCAACAAGTGTTTATGGGTTTATTTTTGCACTTTTTAAATTATTTTTTCAATTCTTATGTATTTTCAGTTAGGTTTGTAATTACTTATTGCTCTGGTGTTTCTTGTGCTTTGTGCGTGGAGCCCAAGGAGGCGGGACACCCTCATGTCACCCCTTCTTGAGCCCTCCCTCTGGCTATTTAAGCCAGAGCTCAGAAAACCCAGGAGCAGGAGAACACTGTGTTTGTGGAAGATGAGTATTGCTATTTTTTGTTTTTTTTTGTTTTTCCTGGTTTTCTGGCCTCTTTTTGCTTCTGTCATTGTTTTTTTACTTACTGTATTGACTGTACATTTGGTCTTGTTTGCAGTGGTAATTGTGGACGCTATGGGTCACTGTTGCCCTTTAAACCCAACAGACAGACACGCAGGACACAGGTTAAAAGCACTAAGAACCTTTTTATTCTTTGTTCGTTCTAATACAGTGCCCTACAAGCACCACAGCCACAATAAACAGGAAAAATAATCCAACACCAAACACAAATCTTCTCTCTCTTTCTCTTCCACACCTCCCAGCAAGCTTCGTCCACCTCCACCCAACTCGCCTGCTGGGTTCACAGCAGTCCTTCATGTAGTGTCCGACCCGGAAGTGCTTCTGCTCTTCCGTCCACGTGACTTGAAAACACTTCCGGGTCAGTTTTTTAACACTGGAATTACCAGAGCCTACGAAAAAACTTGTAGATCTGTCCCACCTTAAATCACTTTGCACCTCTCCGTCAGCATCTTTTGTCCTCTAAATGTGTTGATAAGCAGCAAACAGCAAGCAGCCTGCTATCACATCCCCCCACCCCACACAGTTTTCTCAGATCAAGTCTGCTTACCTGTGTGTCAGTTGCTTAGAGTTGTATAGAGTGAGAAGTCAAGCAAAATGACACCTTTTATAAATACTATATCGTTATTTGGAACACTTGCATTTCATGTGTGTTCCGTGTCTACAACGATCTATGTAAACACACATTAAAAGAGAAACGTTATTTCATGTTTTAGTAATAATTGACAAAAAGTAGACATGAAGTGTATAATGTGTGAAGCCTGAAGTTCAAATATCAAAGAAACACTTTCACAAAAGGTACAAATATAACAGAACAAATGCCCTTTTATTCAAGAATATAACTCCAGAAAAAGAACCCACATTAGGGTGCGACATTGACACGCATTTGCTACGACCACTTCGGTGGTGCAACGTTATCAACTGTTGACTGGTAATCAAAACTTCATGGGTTCGAGACCGGACAAGTCCGTTTTGAGAAGTGAGCTGCTCGTATTCTTACTATTTTAGAATAAAAACATACATTTGATTCCAGTCTGTAACAGCCAGTGTAATTTATGATACTTGTAAAGGTTAGCTTTGTTTTTTTTTTTATTCTGTTTTATTCTCTCAGCCGCATTCACGAGTTTCCTGGGGTCAAACAAAGTTTGTGGTAGTAGATGAAGCTGAGGGTGACAGACTCTCTAAAACAATATTGAGAGAAATACATGACAGAGAGAAAAACACATCAACCATAAGACATTGGACTTAGTGTTTGGTGTCAGCCAGGGTTTGTCCCGTGGCTTGTGTTTAAATGCCTTTTTGATTCTTATATTTATGACTTATGTTTATTATGTGTGTAATATTGTAACTGAAATATGTATGATTGTTTTTTGTAACAGGTTGGCGCTACTGGCTCACAGCTCTTTAGACCTGTGTTCAGTTCCTAGCATGTATCTCACCATATCCACATGGGTTATCTTTGGACATTCTGATTTCCATCCACATCGTAAACATACAATATGCATTTAAAGTTCATTGGTAATTTTAAAATGGCCTAATATGATTTGATGTGAGAATAAGCAGGAGTGCACACAGCCCAATGCATCAAGGGTCTTGATTTGTGCCAAATGCTGCTGAGAAGCTCGAGTTCTCTGCCAACCCGCAATAGGAAATTCACATACAGACAGCAGAATGATTGATAAATGCATAGGCAGTGGCTAGAAAATAAGATGATTTTGTGACCTCACTTAAAAGTACTTTACTTATGTCCCTTATGTTCTTTTGTTTAGGTTCATCAACTAGTTATATAGAAGTTCTAGCCCGTTTTGGGTACGATTCCAAAGGAAAGCTGTACCCTGTTCCGATTTCCAGGGAGTCCTCCTCCACAGAACTTAAGAGGAAATCACTAGGTAATGTTAAACCCACCCAAATTATACTTTACATAAGTGTGCACACAATTTCTAAATCAAGGGGGTGACTGCAATTTGTGTACAACCTCCTAGATATACCATCATAGCCCAAGGTGAATTTTCAGATACTAAGGTTATCATACATCATGTAAAAAGCACAAATCTTTCTTTCTTTACAATAGAAAATCAAAAATGCAGCATTAACAGATACGTGGTAGCACTTAGTATGATGAATGACAGATTTTAAATAGCAAGTACAAGGCAAGAATAGCAGCACAGTATAACTATGCTTTGGAAAAGAATCAAATACAATAAGAAATATTTAAGATGAATGGATAGATAGATAGATAGATAGATAGATAGATAGATAGATAGATAGATAGATAGATAGATAGATAGATAGATAGATACTTTATTAATCCTATCTATCTATCTATCTATCTAAGGGGAAATTCCCATACTCCAGCAGCAGCATACTGATAAAGAACAATATTAAATTAAAGAGTGATAACAATGAAGGTATAACAGACAGACAATAACTTTGTATAATGTTAACGTTTACCCACCCCTGGTGAATTTGAAGAGTCGCATAGTGTGGCGGAGGAACGATCTCCTCAGTCTGTCAGTGGAGCAGGACTGTGACAGCAGTCTGTCGCTGAAGCTGCTCCTCTGTCTGGAGATGATCCTGTTCAGTGGATGCAGTGGATTCTCCATGATTGACAGGAGTCAGCTCAGCACCCGTCGCTCTGCCACGGATGTCAAACTGTCCAGCTCCGTGTCTACAATAGAGCCTGCCTTCCTCACCAGTTTGTCCAGGCGTGAGGCATCCCTCTTCTTTATGCTGCCTCCCCAGCACACCACCGTGTAGTGTTCATTTTAATGAAATGGAACAGCTTTTTCAAGTAATTCTTTTTTAAAAATATTATTAATTCATTTCAAGCAGTATTTAAAAAAGCAAGTCATTTTACATGGTGCCCTCCTGTATGAAACACGGTCCTAAGACTAATGGTTAAATATTGTTTTGCACTTGGAGCTCAGGTAGGTAGAATGACTCTCTCATGGCATGTGAAGGAAATTAAAGACACACAATACAGTGACGCATATTACAGCCACATAGAAGGTCCCTTGCCATTTAATATAGACTGATCCTACTAATGTTTATGCACTACTGTTCTAGCGCCCGTTATTGTAACGGGCTTAATGTCTAGTATATATGTATCTATATATATCTATACATGGATGGATGGGTATATCAACTAGATTGGTTTCTTTTTCCTTTTCTGGTAGGGATTCCAACATAAAGAAAGAATGGAGGGAGACTATCTCCTGGGGACATGGGTTCAATCAGTACACTGAGTGGTGGTAATCCTCTGGTTTGCCTCCTGTTTAGATATACCCAGGGCTGCATGGCAGTTGTAGTTCTGTTGGGTGTATGGGTACCACTAGGGGGTGCTGTAGGTAGGAGGCTCCCCTATCAGCAGGAGGTTCTACCTGATGCAGAAGTGTTTCCTGGGTACTCCTGTGTCCAGCTTTAAAAGGAAGTCCTCACCCTTTGGGGGGGAGTCGTGAATGAAGAAGGATGAAGTTGATTCTGGAGCAGGCGTGGTAGTGGATAAGGAAAGATGAGAAGAAAGCGTGAAAACGTATTTACTGCATTGTTAATCAGGTATAGCATCTACATAAAGACTAATTTTGAACCTAGGACTTGTGTCTGGCACAGTTGAGTCTGGGGTTTGGGCATCTGTTATGCCCACTAAAGGACACAACATATATATAAAACCAGTTTTACACATATGTATGTTTATATTACTATTATGAAACACCAGTAACGGCGCACTGCTATAACAATAACGCGCAGCGAATCCACTTGACTTCAGCATTCCTGCTCATTGTCTTTCTCTGTACATTTAGCACTCATTTGCTCAGAGGTTGATGCGCCTGCTGCTTCCTGAGCAGCTCTTCTTTTCTCCACCCTAGCGGTCCGCTTCTTCTCTTCTTTCGTCAGCATCTTTTCGCGTTGAAACTGATTTAAGTCAGTGTTTGTGTTGCAATTCCTTAGTATGTTTTCCTTAATTTTTCACTTAAGCTGGCACTTCAGCTTCCCTCAAGAATGATTTAAGATATGAAGAGTTAGGGGAAGTGACGGTGAAGGTGGTAGGGATGAGAGCAGCACCCGTACGCATGCGCCACACAGCCGCCCTGCTGCTACAATAAAATAAAATAAAAATAAAAAGAGAAATAACCTTAGAGGTCAATCATCACCTCGAAAGCAGACAGTAGACGTCACGTAGTATATGTGTACCACATTTCAGGTCAATAGGTCAAACGGTTTGAGAGCTACAGGTGATTTAAAATCCTGGACAGACAAATGGACAGCCACAGTAGCATCTTATATATAAAGATAGGATTTCCTTTAGCCTGAATTAGCTTCAGTCATTGAGAAGTTGTGTTTACATTTCTAGCTTTCTTATTAACTTTCCAAAGTATATAGGATAATTTGCTAATAATTAGCTGTCACTTCTTATCTGTGTCTATATAAACCCATGAATCCCTTTGTCTAGTGAAAGTGGCAAAAGTATGATATAACAGAGAGTTCACTTGATACTCTCCAATAGATCTAAAGAATATATCTAAAATGTATCTATACACATTTCAACAAAAGAATAATCTGTATTAAAGTTATGATATTAAATTTATACAGATATCAAGGGATGAATTCAAGTCACTTTTGACTTATACATTTACAACAGGTGCTCAAAATGGTTACCATAAGCATCCAGGCACTTGTGATTACAGTGAACTACTGCTTGAACAGTGCTGGCCAAAGTATCCAGTGAGAATAACACTCATGCTGTTTCAATTTCTTCTTAGGCGGAGTGGTGGCTCTGAGGCTAGGGATCTGCACTGCCAATCGGAAGGTGGCCGGTTCGAATCCCGTAAATGCCAAAAGGGACTCTGCTCTGTTGAGCCCTTGAGCAAGGCTCTTAACCTGCAATTGCAGAGTGCTTTGAGTAGTGAGAAAAGCGCTATATAAATGCAAAGAATTATTATCATGAGGCATAACCAGTGTAGCTGGCTGAAATCTTCTGAGATAACGTCATACTATACATTGTTGCCATAATTTGATTCAACTTTGGAAAAGTCCCTCGATAACAACTGTTAAAAGTGTGTATATATTTTTTGGCCCCATTTGTATATACGTACTGTATGTATGTATGTGTGTATGTACAGTATATACACCTTAATAAAATTACAAGTGCCTGTGTATCTGTTTGGTTGCCATGTCACTGTTATATTTCATTTGGTATGGGCTTTGTAAAAGCATTGCTATTGTTTCCAATGCGCCATCTGTTGGAATGAAAAATGCAATGCTTATTGGAGGGTAGAACGTGTCCTAGGGACTCCATGTTGATTATTTTGGGCTAAGAAGGCATCATTTCTAAACCTTTTTGCTTCATCAGGTACGGCACCAGTAGGAAGCTCCAGACAGATTTATCCTCAGAATCTGCCAAAGTACCGAAATGAGTTTAATGAGAGAGCAAGACGAGGATTTTGCTACTGGCCTACTGAAAAGCACATCTCCAAGTGTGAGTATTACCCCAGATACCAGGTTTTATTATCCAAATGAATTCCCCAGTCATTTTCTAAACTGTGGTTTTACTTTTGTAGCACTTCCACAATGGAATTCTGTGACTTAACGCATTGTGATCTTTTTAGATAGAAACCATGTAGCAATACAAGGAAGACAGTATTTCACATTTAGCTTCATAGACAAAGGCCTCAAATACCATTGCCATTACTAACAGTTTGAGTGTAAGTGATTGTAATTACCAAACAGTGTTATGTATAAAAAGCGGTTTTGAAGATGATCATCTCATTTTAATTTTGTGAGCTAATTTTTATTTTTTTCCCTTTTCTGCCACTTACTTTTCATAAAGCAATGCTTTCCAGTGCTTAAACAACTTCTACGTCAGCAGTGATGAGTGACATTTCAAGCATGTCACTTTCTATGCCTCTCATCTACACCCTGACTGACTTTTCCAGCCACACTCTTGAGTCATCCTGATTCTAACTGCAGCTAAATCAGTCTTTGCAAATATATTCATTTCTTATCATTGCCATTCTCAAAAAGTTAGCTCCTGTTTTTTTAAAAAATAATTTTAACAGCCTTCTTCTTTGCTTTAACTGTGACCATGTTTTGCAGTGACAATTGTTTCTCTTTCTTGTTTCAGTTGGTGCTTACAGTTTCGGGGCATACAAAACTGCGCTTGGCATACCGAGAATCTGAAGAAAAGGATAAGAAACTGACTGCAGCAGATTTTAAAAGATAAATACATTTTCACAGCTTTGGAAACTTTTATCATATGTATTATTCTTTTAAAGCTCCAAAATCAACAAAACCAAAACATTTAACAAAAAAGATCTCCTTTTAGGGGTCGAGTTGGTATCCAAGAATTAGAACAGAACATACAAATACAGACAATGCAATTGTAAATTTGTCAACCTGGAAACTCGGTGGGGAATAGATGGGATATTTAAAATATCGGAATTTTAATGAAGGAACACTTTAGATGATTCAAAATGGCTGTTGCTACTACAAAAAAGGCCACACTCCCCACACACTCCTTTATATAAATGAAGGTCTGAGACAACCAGTTGGACATACATTGCCGTTTGAATTGAATAAATGAAATAATTTGCTCTGTAACTCAAATGATGTATTGTGTTGACTGAAAGAATCTCTCTAGCTGCCCATTATTTTGAATTGATCATCAATCAAAGAACAAATGTCACTTGGGATGGCTAAAAGGCATGAAAGATAAGCAGTTTTTTTTTTGCTTTTCATTTTTATTACTATTTAATTTAATATTGTTTCTTTGTATCAGTATACTGCTGCTGGATTATGTGAATTTCCCCTTGGGATTAATAAAGTATCTATCTATCAGTGGTGTATTTCTTGTTCAGGAATCACTGCCTGATCAGAAGAGGAAGAAGTGAATGGCCTTAATTAAGTGCCTTGAGCATGGGAAAGGCGCTATATAAATAAAATGTATTATTATTATTATTATTATTATTAATTGATGTGTACTACCACATAAGGTACAGGACATAGTGTCTAGGCAATGGCCTTATGTCAGATAAATGTCACCTTCTGTTTCATCCAGAGTATCAAAGGAAACAAGTGCATAAACTGTGTTGTCACTGAATGTACAAAAACAAAAATATCAAAATGGCGTGAGGCCTTGTAAAAGACCAATAAACCAGACCAGGGCCTATCCAAGCTTGCCCTGAAATAGGTAGCCTGACAACAAACTCTACTGGCCTGCTTCAGCCTTCACAGGCCTTAAAGGTGGGCTTGGCTTCATTCAACCACAAAATATATATATTTATATTGTGAGAGACCCGCCCGGCCACAGACAGACACCGAATGTCCCGAATATACACACTTTATTTCCTTTAAATGTGACAAACAGCACCACAATGCCTAAACCGGCCAACTCAGTCTCTTTCTCTCTCTAAGTCTCCAGCCACCTTCTCCTCCTCCTCAGGCTCCTGTCTTCTCCCTCCCGACTCTAGCCCCGAGTGGAGTGCGATGGCCTCCTTTATAAAGCACCTGGAAGTGCTCCAGGTGCTTCTTGATTAGCATGTGGTGGAAGTGCTGCATGCCGATTCAGCTCCTCTTCTGACAGCACTTCCTGTTGTGGCAGAAGTGCTGTCGACCACTGTTCTGGGGCTGTCCAGGCGACCCCTGGTGGTAACCACATCCTCCCACAGGGTTCAGCATCCCGGCTCCGTGGCCCCCATGCAACCCAGGAAGGCTGCCCTCTCATGTTCCAGGAAAAATACTGTCTCTCTCCCGGCGTCCCGGTAGGGCAATGTCCCTGGACATCTGTCACAATATATATATACTTTTAAAGAAGGAGATGGGACTAAATTCAAAGCTGGTAAATCTGAGTTACAACAAGTAGTAAAGAGGGTCAAGACTGAACCTAATTCTTCAGTCCTAGAGCCTAAGTTCAAGTGCCTTGAGCATGGCAAAGACAGAAAGAGGAGAGGGTGACAAAGGTGTTATATAAATAAAATGTATTACTGTTATTGTTATAATTATAAGTCTCCATGACCCTGAATTGGATTAAGCGGGTTTGAAAATTATATGTTTATATAGAGGTGACAAAAAGTAGGTTAACAGTTGTTTGTATGAAAAATTACATGCAGGTTATGATTATTACAATAGCTTTAAGAAGAAGAAGACAAATAAAGAGATAAATAACACAAATAAATCAAACAATAATTAATAAATAAATAATAATACAAGAATAAACTTTATGTTTCGCATTCTCACAACTTTAAACCTACTTCTGCCCACCCCGTATTATAAAAACATGCTTGATACAGATTGATCCTTTCATGCACTCTCACAGTTCTCTAAGAAGAGGTGCTGCTGGGTTGGAGCTACTGGACTGGGAAAACCAAAGCCGCTGTAGGTTTGTATTGCCTCCTGTATCATACACATCAGCATGTTCCTGTTAATGTATTTATTTACATAAGCAGATTCCTTTTTCCAATATTTCCACTCCCTTTGGAGTCTGAAACTCCATATTCAATATTGTTGTGCCTTTAGGATTCTGAGTGCTCTTTCAATGCAGTGATCACCTCAGAAATCAAACCCAGATCCCTGGAGATGAGAGACAGCAGAACTAAACAGTCGGCCATCACAAAACAGTCCGGTTTTAAGCCTACTCAACTGCACAACTAAGAGAACAATTGTGGAAAGACGCTAAAAGTCTGCCAACACATCTACAACATTCCTTTAAAGAGATAAGAGCTGACTACTGGCACAAACATTGGGGGAGGAAATCAAAAAGAGCTAAGACTGGTACAGCTTGGCAGAATTCTGAAGGTTGCACAGCTCCCTGTGACACGGTCCCTCCGCCTACAAACCACCATTAGTACATGCCATTACCGTTAAAGAAACGTGCACTTTGTAAGAAAGTGAAAGTTAATAGTTACTCTGTAATGCAGATATTGCTTTACCTCCTTCATTTTCTGGAATGTTAATGCATGTTAAATGAAGTACTCAAGTTAAGATTTATATAATAGTAAAGTAAAATACATTAGGACTACGCACACAATGCGTCAGGAGAAGTCTCTGCGCAGAAGCAGGCACAGGGCAGCATCAAAGGTAAAGAAAAAATGTATTTTTGTACTATGCAGTTAAAACAGCATTATTTTACCATAAATGTAGGTTATGTATTTTTGAAACTTATTTATATGTGTAGCATATGAATGAAACTAAATCAGAGACACTTTGAATAGGTTTCATAGTAAAAGAAGTTTCAAAGACTTGGGAAAATAACAGCTCAGTGAAAAGAAAATATTGGTGAACACTGCTCACTTACGACTAGTTGTTCATTCATGCAACCCAAATACAATTTCATTTTCAAATACATAAATCAGATTAAATAATTGAAATATGAAACTGAACTTTTTTTAACATACAGTTGCCGTAATTACTTTGATAAAAAGAAAATACTCTATTATGGTTTGTTATCTATCTATATATCTATACATATATTATTATATTATATATATTTATATATTATTATTATAAAAAATATTTATATACACTACCGGTCAAAAGTTTTAGAACACCTCAGTTTTTCCATTTTTTTCCCCGAAATTTAATCAGTTCAAATACAATGAATGACTCAGTCTGTTCCAACTCTGCTTTAAGACACACAAAGGGTTTATACAGTAAGTAATCGACACATGCTGGGACACCTGTGCAAATTGTTTGCTTCAATTTGCAAGGCTTCATTTACTTGGACTGTAGGTTGTAACCTATTAGTTGTTCCCTGAAGAAGGACCATTTGTAATATTCTGAAATTTCCTTTTATTCAGTTTTTACTAACCTAAACTTTAAATTTAAACCTCTGGCAGTTTACTGCATACCTTTCCACTATTGTAGGTCATTCATTGCATTCCAACTGATTGCATTTGAAGAAAAACTGGAAAAACTGAGGTGTTCTAAACATTTTGATCGTTAGTATATATATATATACCTGTATGTGTGTGTGTGTGTTCAAGTGTGTATATAGATATGTATATACTGTGTACATACTGTAAATATATATATCTATTTAAAAAAAAATCTTGGAAGGACACGATACGTGATTTTCTCAGAGACACTTTAACGTCCCACGAGAGACACTTTAACGTCCCACAAGACAAGGCAGTGAGACAAAGGACAGCTGCTGTACAGGCTTTTAAATGATCGATGTGCAACGCGACAAGCAGAACACGCAGCTCGGCAGCATCTGATCCGACCACATCTCCTTAACGTGTGTTCAGCCCTGAGCGGCAGAGACGCGAAGTAGCTGGCCTGTAGTGCGCCCCTATTTGGAAGGGAGGGTGGGCGAGCGAAGCTGTATATATATATATATATACACTGTATATATACATATCCACTGCTGATGCTCCTGGGAACACCCTGTATATATATATATATATATATATATATATATATATATACACACTGTATATATACATATCCACTGCTGATGCTCCTGGGAACACCCTGTTTAAAGTCTAGATCAGGGGTGTTGAACTCCAGTCCTGGAGGGCTGCAATGGAAACTCCAGTTTAGCTGGTCATCTGTTGGCTTGTTTCACGTCTCATTTCTGTTTGGCTGCCATGTAATGAAGAAAAGAATCAATTGAGAGGACTGAATCCTTAAAAACAGGGCTATTAAAATGAAGGGAAATTGAGTTAATTAGCAGTGAAAACTGGTCACTAATTAGGAAAAGGGTTAGAATGAAAACCTGCAGCCACTGAGTCCCTCCAGGCCTGGAGTTCGACACCCGTGGTCTAGATGAATGAAAAATGAAAAGAAGTTGAATAGTTCTGCCACACGTTACCAGTCTTTGCAGCTTTCCATGAACTAGCAAGTACAGTACACTGTATGTTCTGGGTTACAGGATGGAAGCCATTTACAACTTTGTATGGCAAGAGAAGTATTTGAAAGTCCATCCATCCATTATCCAACCCGCTATATCCTAACTACAGGGTCATGGGGGCCTGCTGGAGCCAATCCCAGCCAGCACAGGGCGCAAGGCAGGAAACAAACCCCGGGCAGGGTGCCAGCCCACCGCAGGTATTTAAAAGTCTACACTAAAAATAACTGAAATCCATATAACCTAAATTAGACATCTTTGGGGTACGGGACCTTTTTACAATTTGATTTATTCTGTTTTTGTTGCAGACATTACAATTTGAAAATCAGACTAGCAGAACATAAAGAGAGTCTAAATGCAAGATTTATAAAAAAAATGATATAATGGTAGGACCCACACTATGAAGACTCTGCTTACTTAAACAGATGAGGTGTTTGTTTTTTGCTGATGACTTCCGTATTTTAGTTAAAATATGGCAAATACTGAAGTTATAATAAAATGTTTTCAATAACTCTGAAGAAAAACTCTGACTTTCAGTGTACATTCCTATGCCATAGGTTTGCAGTATATAGAGGATATTTACAAATACCGTTTAGAAAAGCAAAGGTAATCATTTAAATTATAACCTAGTTGACAGACACGTCGACACGATTACGCATGGCGCTGTCTGATGGCTCATCAATCCCCGACCTGTCTCGACTACTGTGACACGACTAGACTAATTTCACCAGAGCTTTGAGATGAGTGAGCGAAGCCGTGACAAGCGTCTGTTCAGCATATTGGCTATTGCTGGATGATGGTTTCATCAAGCATTTGGGGGTGCAGTAAATGTGGAAGGTATGGAAGTCTGTTTCCATAGGAAATAATTTTATTTTAAAAAATCCCCAACTTATTTTTAATAAATGCTCTATTTTATATTTGCCCCCGCCAATTTTTTTCACCCCATAGCCCTAATCCACCCCTAAAAATGAGGAGCCCCGTACTGACCTGGCAACCTCGTAACACACCTGCTGCACAGGAAACGGCGTCACGTGCCGCGGCTCAGTTTGCACGGAGGTTCCGGCCCAGTGACGTCCGCAGACCTGGCCGTTTCCTGTCTCTGGGTTCGAGTCCTCCACGTCCGGATCAACTGATCGTTACTTTATTTCATTGATTTTTCCTCTAGTAAACATAGTTGTTGTTTTCGCATGTAAGTAAGCATACATTTATCTTTTTTGTTGTGTTTTATGTATATTTAGTTTATTCAAACATAATGAAACATACGCTGTGAGTTTTGCTGAGCAAGGCCATTCCCGGCGTGTTTGTAACCGACACGTTTTCGTCATCTTTTTACTTTTTTTTTTTAAATTTGGACATCTTCTCTTCTGTCCTCGAGTTACATATTTCCACGGCATAATATTAAATATGTTTGTATAATGAACGTATTATGTTGGGAAAATAGCCAATTGGATTTAATGGCTACACTGCACGTCGTACTGCACCGCTTATGCGTAAATGAAATGTTTGTCCAGTGTTAAGTATTTCGGCGTGTGAAATTGAGAGCAAAGATTTAAGAACGAACTCGATCCATATTAATGTGCATTTTATGATGGCTCGTTGATGTTTAAGTTTATAATTTATTATCGCCGTGTCGAGGTGAAGTTCAACTTAAAAAAAATGGCGGGAGGTTGGGCGTCGCTGTTTCCGTTCCGGGTTGAAAAAAGCCGCGCGCGCGCGCGCTTTCCACGGGGTGAAGTTTGGCGCTCTTCTTGTTCGCTCTTACTCCTCCTCAGTGTAGACCGCGCTGGCTCCATGGCGGACAGATTGGTAGGTCAAGCTGTTCTAACACTTAAGCACTTAGAGCTGCTTTACAACGTCCCACGTGGACGGCTGCCTCAGGTAATCGGACTTGCTAGATTGGCACAAGCCGACCAAACGGTTGTCTTCAAACCATAGCGGGCATTTGCTGGGAGTTATGGTTTGATCTGGCAGAATTCAAATTGGCGATATTTTTCTTCTTTTTTCGGCTACTCCCGTTAGGGGTTGCCACAGCGGATCATCTTTTTCCATATCTTAAGCTGTCTGTGTTTTCAGCTTGGCAAGTTGAAAAGACATTTCCTCCCCTACTGACTTGTATGGAGTTATATACAGGAAACATCTCCAGTGTTAAATTATCACTTCAACGTGTACGTGGCTATAAGGAACACGTTTTTAATTGGAAAGATTGCTCAATCTGTAGGATTTATTTTAACAATAGCCATTTTGCTGTCTTAGATAAGTCTATAATTTTATTTTGACTATTGGAAATTTCAGTTCAACATTTACAATTGTTTTTTCACTTGTCTAATCAAATTCCAATATCCTTAATATTTGAATGAATACATTAATACACAGGATAAGATGTTACATCCCTTGTACTGATATAATGCGGCTGCACACTAACCACTAATTCCACCAACACAGCCCACCTCAAAAAAATCTAAATCGTCCTGTAATCACCCTGCCTACCCACATCTGATGATAGATAGATACTTTATTAATCCTAAGGGGAAATTCACATAATCCAGCAGCAGCATACTGATTAAAAAAAACAATATTAAATTAAAGAGTAATAAAAATGCAGGTAAAAACAGACAATAACTTTGAATAATGTTAGCGTTTAAAATGTGTGTGGGAGGAGCGATCTCCTCAGTCTGTCAGTGGAGCAAGACAGTGACAGCAGTCTGTCACTTAGACTGCTCCTCTGTCTGGAGATGATCCTGTTCAGTGGATGCAGTGGGTTCTCCATGATTGACAGGAGCCTGCTCAGCACCCGTCAGTCTGCCACGGATGTTAAACTGTCCAGCTCCGTGCCTACAATAGAGCCTGCCTTCCTCACCAGTTTGTCCAGGTGTGAGGCATCCTTCTTCTTTATGCTGCCTCCCCAGCACACCACCGTGTAGAAGAGGGCACTCACCACAACCGTCTGGTAGAACATCTGCAGCATCTTATTGTAGGTGTTAAAGGACGCCGACCTTCTAAGGAAGTATAGTCAGCTCTGACCTTTCTTACACAGAGCATCAGTATTGTTACAATAGCTCAGCACAATTCACTGCATTTTACTGCAGACACTTCACTTGGGCACCTTTCTTTGTCAGTGTTTCATTGAATTAAGCCCAGAACCCCTCCAGAAGGTTCATTAGTGAGATCTGGCATCCAGACCCATTCCCCCTCCTTGCTCACAGCAGAATAGTGGTGGCTCAAAGTGATCGAAATGACAGTGTCTCTGCTTAATAATAATAATACTGATAATAACACTAAGTACCACCAAGTTTAGGTCTCCTTCCCCAAACACTGTTGACTCCTAGATCACGACCACAGACTGGCACTTTTTGCTGCCGCGGTTAAGTTTATAAATGCACATTCAACAACCCAACTCCTAATATTGAATTCCAACAGCAGTGACATGGTCAATTTGGCAACAAATCCAGTTACACTTCCTCCATCAGCCTAATAAAATCCTGCCAGACACACAATCTCACCTCAGCAACCAATTCAGTATATTTCCATTTCTTCCTCTCTTGCTTTTTACTTTCTCGTATATGAAGTATAGGGAAAGTATTGTAATCGTCAAAAACTTCGATTTTGATGAAATCTCAACGTTTTAGATCTCCCTGAGTCTGAAAATACCATTTTTGAAATTGTGCGTGTGTGTAAACACGATAACCTGAGTACGCATTCACTTAGGTCAACCAAATTTAGCATGTAAGTATTAGGTAAAAAAAAAAACCAAAGATTTCTATCAACTTTTGAGGTATTTCTGCTAACCGGAAGTGGTACTTTATTCATGCAGCTGCAGAGTCCAGTATATTCAGATTTACTTTTATAATAATTGTTTAATATATTACTAATTTGATTTGTTGTTGATGGTCCTTTAATGTGCATAATATAAAAATTAATTGTCTTGTGGTTTACTCCTCAAATATCCTCAACTATCTGAGTATACGAGAAAGTCTAGGGGAGACCACTTCTGATTTTTTTTTTTTTTTTAATAACTTAAACGAATCTTTCTAAAACGTTTTAAATGAACATAACTTTAATATTCAAAGTGTATTTGGTATTTTCTGGTGTAATTTGCTCAGTCCATTGTGGCTGATTACATTAGTTAATTTCTCACACTTTGTAGAGTAAGCATGTTTAGTGTATACTTGAGAGGTTTAATTTTGTTCTTGCTTTTCTTTGTTGCTGATTGTCATTTATTCGTTTGAGAAATGTTTATAATTGTGTGTGAATCGAAATGTCGTTTTGTGGGGTGGGATGGAGTAATTTTGTTTGCAGTTGGTTAACTTGTTCTGTTAGAGGCATATAATATATAATAGATTTAAAAAATGGTTTTGTATAACAAAATGAGTCAGGATAAATATAATTCATTTGATTCATATTGGTAAGAATTTATTTCATCTTTCCCTTTCATAACAAGGCATTTGGAAAGTGATTAGCTCATGTTTTCAATGATTTGGTTAGGCATTAAATCTGAATTGTCTAATTTATTTTCCATAGGTAATTATTTTTATTTACCTAAACTAAGTGTGCCAAAATGAACTTATATGCATTACAATAAAATTATTTTTGAGACGTTTTCTGTAGTAGCTTGATCTCATAATTTCAAGTGGCATCCCAAAAAAATTGCTGTTTACAAAAACTTTGGAGTGACCCAGAAAATTCAAGAACATCTCAAACAAGTTACTTCTACATTGCTAGATGATTACCTCAAAAATTTCCTTTAATTTCCCAAAGGTCTGCCTGAAAATGATGAGCCCAGAAGACAAAAAAGCGACACGTGTGGAAACTCCATCCTTTTCTGAACCAGGGGCATCTGGGCACTACAGTAAGAACAATTTACAAATACGTAAAAAATTGTTCTGGAAAGACGTTAAAAGCAGCCCTGATTCTCAAAACCATAAGGTAATTTAATTCTGTTCACATCTTGTAGCTTCCATATTGCATCCTTATTAAGTGTATTCTGTCATGGTTCATAACAGCAGGTGTACAGTATGTTAAATTCAACAAAAAGTAATTCACCTTTTAGTACATATTGAAAGAGACAGACTTCAACTCCCCCACAGCCCTGCTCAGGATAAAGTGGATTTAGAAGATGGGTGGATGGATTAATGTACCACTATAGTTTGCATAAAATATTTTGGGGAAATTTCAAGTAACTTTTAATCGATGAATTTGTGAATTTAAAATGGTTACACCTTACCCCTGCAATTTTATGTTGCTTGGCATTACATGTTTATTCAGTTTGCACCTGTCAGTAACTGATATTGTAGCTTAGCACTTGATTAACCACCTTGATATTCATTGTCTTTTACTTCATTTGCAATTTGCATTGGATAAAAGCATCTAATAAATGTAAAAAACTTTTAACTTCTTATTATTCTAGACTTATTATAGCAAAGTACAAGTTTCAGTTTTACCCTTCTGTGTTGTTGACATGCTTCATTTTGAGTGTTGAAACATTTACCCCCATGCATGACTTTTTTTTTTTCTTGAATACTTATTCATCATCATTATTTTTATTTGACACAGTTATGAAATGAATCACTCTTCCTCTCTGAAGCCAGCCGTTTTGTCTGGTAATGATGAGCACACTAAGATGTAACCAATGGCTTAACAGCTGAAACATTGTGTCTTCTTTACTTAGTGAGGAAGTAGGATTTTATCCCCCACCCGCTGTAAAATAGGATAAATATTTATTTTATACCACTGTTTTTATTAGTGGTAACCAGGGCCGGATTTAGATGAAAAGAGGCCCTAGGCTATTCCACTTTCACCTCCCATTTTTAAGTTTGTTCAAATTGCTAACAATTTGAATGTAGGCCCCTCTTGATCTTGAGGCCCTAGGCTGAAGCCTAGTTAGCCTATAGGAAAATCCGGCCCTGGTGGTAACCAAACAATGCTGAAATGTATTAGCATGCACAATTACATTTAAAAATGTAGACAATGGGAGCTTGTACAATGTAAAAATTACTGCATATATTATAGTGTGAATTGAAGTACAGTCTATAAGGGTGCATGTGTCCAGACCAGGACTTTTGACGATATGTGTTTGATGGGTTTACAAACAAGGATGACAAAAACACATTTTGCAGGATATCATGGTATTACTTTGTTTTATCAGTTAATTAATAACTCCTATCTGCACAAATTCTCAAACTATTGTAACTTTTGTTGCATGTTTTGTAAAAAAAATGAAATTGCATGCACTTTGACTTATTGGTGTTTTTTTAGCAGATAGAAACTACTGAAAATTCACCAAACTGTAGTTTTGGTTCATCTGAATATTCAGAGAAGAAATCTGTAAACCAGCCTCAGAAATGCAAAAGAAAAAGTGTTGGCAATGAAGAGGGGTGCAAACTAATTTATTTCAAGGCAATTTCTGCAGTATTTGGAAAAGATGTACTAAGTAAATATCCGAAGAAATCTGAAAAAGAAAAGAGAAATCTGGATTCAACTTCAGATGTTGAAGAGCACAAGACAGCTCATGGAAAATACTCTTTTTCTACACTGGGGACAGATGTTGAACAGAAACGGTTAGAGAGGAAATATCATGTGAGCAATACTGCTCCTCTGGACTTCAGGGATGTAGAAGATGAAAGAGAGGTCCGTCTTCCAGAAAAGTTTAACAAGGTATGGGATTTGAATTTTTTTTTTTTTGGTTTCACTTGTTTAGAAGTACATAAAATGTTTTTTTTTTTTAACATTTTTTCCTATTACTATCCAGAACACCTTTGCTTTTGTATTTTAAGTATACACTATCTCTGCCCATTTCTTTTTGTCCTTTTTTTATTTTTCAGAAACAAAATATTACATATTGTAAATAGTACATGTTGTAGTAAATGTTATTGTGTTTCTAGATGTTCTCTTTCACTCATCTCATTTTGGGTTCTTCGTACATTCCCTCTGGTGGTTAGGAAGAGTTTCAGAAACTGTTTTAAATACTCAAAGCTGTAGTGGTTTATTTGGGAGAGATTTCACAAAGTTGGTTAAATGTCTATTTAAAGGGTTGGAAAATAATCAAAAACAATTGATTTTATTTTTACTTTTAACAGGGCATTGTATCAAAAGAAGATGAATTTGATGATCCTGACTGGTCAGATGATGATGGTGACAACATTGATGTAAAGACTTTTTCACAAGATGAATTTTGCTCTAACTCGACACATTTGAAGAAGGACCAACATGAAGAATCAACATTTTCAAATGAGAGTTATGGCAGCCCTTTCTGCATGTCTAATTATTGGAGCAGCCCACAGGAGAACTGTAACACAAGCTTCCAGAACAGCATACAGTCTTCTCCTTTGACTGACACACAGGGCAGTTTTTGTTACCAAGAAAACCGCAATAGTAACAATGTTAATTATTATTCTTACTACCCCCAGAGCAGTCCTTTGGCACCTGTTGACCTCAGAGATGTCACATCCTCCATCTATCATAGTTCTCCTCTGCCTATTTATTCCTCTGATTTGAACTTTTCAGTGAAAAATTTGAGCATAAGAAAAAAATATTCACAAGACACTTGCAGTAGATTATTACGTGTGGATTCCGATTATATGTCTCAGGAAGCTGATGCAGAAAATGTACATGATTTTTTAGAAATGTCAAAGAAACGGCACAGGCATGGGTTTATTGACACCCATTGTCACTTGGATATGCTTTTTGCTAAACTGGCTTTTAAGGGATCGTTTTCCAGCTTTAAGAACAAATACAAGAGCACCTTCCCAACTGAATATGAGGGGTGCATAGCTGACTTTTGTAATCCAAGGTACTTGATCAAGGATCACTTATGGGAGAGTTTGCTCGCAGAAGACCAAATTTGGGCAGCTTTTGGCTGTCATCCACATTTTGCAAAGTATTATTCGGTTGCACAGGAGAGCACTATCCTCAATGCAATGAGACATCCAAAAGCAGTAGCATTTGGTGAGATTGGACTCGACTATTCCCACAAGTGTTCCACGGACATCTTAAAGCAGCACAAGGTAATAAAAAAAAAAAGGGGAAAGGGATGTGTGCTGTTGACGTATGGTAAATTTGATTTCATTAACCCTAATATAATTAATGACTTTGAGTTTTGAAACATGCTTTTGACACAGAATTAGATAGGGATTGCATTAGTCATTTGGATTGTTATTTTAAGTCAGCCGAAGAGTAAATAGAAAGAATGAGATTGTGAGTACACACAGTCAAAATGACTGTTATGCACAGGGATGCTGGGCCCATTCTTCTTGAAAGACTGCAGACCTGTACAATATGAGAGCAACTGATAGAAGAGCTGCTGACTCTCCAAATTGGGATGAGGCTTGTAGTTATGATACCCTTCTGGACATCTCATACGGGATGAGTACTAAGCATGTCCCACTTGGAGAAGACTGCGGGGTAGACCCAGAATGTGCTGGAGAGATAAAATCCCTTGATTCCCTGGGTGTTCCAATCAAGTGCTGGAAGAAAATACTGGCAATAGGGAGGACTTCTTGGCTCAGTGTGTTGCTATTGTGACTTCACCAGGAAAATTACAGTATATATGTATACGATATATACAGTACAGGCCAAAAGTTTGGACACACCTCCTCATTCAATGTGTTTTCTTTATTTTCATGACTGAAGGCATCAAAACTATGAATGAACACATGTGGAGTTATGTACTTAACAAAAAAAGGTGAAATAACAGAAAACATGTTTTATATTCTAGTTTCTTCAAAATAGCCACCCTTTGCTCTGATTACTGCTTTGCACACTCTTGGCATTCTCTCGATGAGCTTCAACAGGTAGTCACCTGAAATGGTTTTCACTTCACAGGTGTGCCTTATCAAGGTTATTTAGTGGAATTTCTTGCTTTATCAATGGGGTTGGGACCAGCAGTTGTGTTGTGCAGAAGTCAGGTTAGTTGGACGATCATTTATTTTTCAACAGGACAATGACCCCAAACACACCTCCAGGCTGTGTAAGGGCTATTTGACCAAGAAGGAGAGTGATGGAGTGCTGTAAATGGTCATGAAAATAAAGAAAACACATTTAATGAGGAGGTGTGTCCAAACTTTTGGCCTGTACTGTACACACACAGTATCTCACAAAAGTGAGTACACCCCTCACATTTTTGAAAATATTTTATTATATCTTTTCATGAGACAACACTGAAGATATGACACTTTGATATAATGTAAAGTAGTCAGTGTACAGCTTGTATAACTGTAAATTTGTTGTCCTCTCAAAATAACTCAACACACAGCCATTAATGTCCAAATCGGTGGCAACAAAAGTGAGTACACCTCTAAGTGAAAAATATATATGAGAATGTCAGATATAGCAGAGATTGTTTACCAATATTCATTTTTAAATAAAATTTCTTGAGAAAATAAGTGACACTTATGTTACTGAAAACGGTGAAAACAATAACAAATTATATTTTTTTTATTGTAAAATCTTGACTGCTAAATACAGCAGAGTAATATTGTTAGTTTTTCTTATTGTTTTACTGTACAGCTTTTATAAAATTGGTATTTCCGGTATTCTAAGAATGAGTGGGTTGAAAATGCATTGTTGTGATTTCACAGGTATTTGAACGACAGTTACGTTTGGCTGTAGACATGCGAAAGCCAATTGTTATTCACTGCAGAAATGCGGACAAGGATTTGTTGGAGATTATGAGGAAGTTTGTACCTAGAGACTACAAAATCCATCGGTAAATATTTGCTATTTTCATAATTTTCATGCACGTAAACAAATTAAATACTAACCAAATCAAAATATACTAGGGAATAGCTAACATTGTAATTTTTCAAAATGGACCTGTTTTCCATTGATGTATTAAGTTCAAAGCATTCTATTTCAGACTGTCTTTTTAAAGTATATAAGTAAAAGTAGTGAATTTAAAGTATCTGCCTACCAAACATATTTAATGTGGTTTATTTTTACTGACTCATTGCATATTTTTCTATTCTAGGCACTGTTTTACAGATAGCTATGATGTAATAGAGCCTTTTCTACAGGAGTTTCCTAATCTGTCTGTAGGATTCACTGCACTTGTCACGTACTCAAGTGCTGCCAAAACAAAGGAGGCTGTGAAAAAGATACCACTGGACAGAATAATCATAGAAACGGATGCTCCTTATTTTTTACCTCAAAGAGTAAGCAATTTGTTTGACTGTACACACATTTTATTTTTCTAAAGGTTTAGTGCATGTAGAGAATCATAAATAATTAATGTCTGTGTAATTTTTTTAATGTTATTCGTTAATTTTCAATGTTAAAGCAATCAAGAAAAATATTTTGCTATTGTGAGCTTTAAGTTAATAAAGGAAATGCAAAGAAGTTGAATGCATAGAATACTTCCCTTCAAACTAATTTGTCAACATATGTTTTATAAGACAGACCTGGAGAGGGAACCTGTTCACTTTTATTTCAATGTCAAACCGTCATTTTAATGCCATTAGTGGTGCTTTGAAACATATATAAACCAGCAACTTGTAAGCATTTTGAAGCATAGCTCCACCTACTTTTCAAAGTGGAGATTCTTAATGCAATGCCTATGTTTTAGCTATCTCTCTACTGCCATCTAGTGCTTCTTCTAATTCATTCGCGGACAAACAAAGATCAAGATCCAAATGAAGATTATATATAGAGAGAGTAATCAAATCAGTATATGTGAAACTGGACATTTTAACACATTGGGTAAATGTAAATTGTAATATATTTTTTTTTTTTCCTGACTCCAGTAACCCAGTAGTTGCTTCACACTTCACAGCCCTGTTCAAATTCACACGGACCTAAAAGCAAATTTTAGAACACTTACTGTATTTGTAAAAAATATTTTTACTTGTTCTTTTTATTTAAAGGTATTTTGATATGTTAGTGATACCCTCATTTGTGTAGCAAGAATAAATGATACATGTCAAAAAAAATTTCTTAAAGGTTTTTTTTTTTTCTTTTTCTTTAACCAATTAATTTCTCTGTTGAAAGGATTTGCTTTCTGGTCTGGTCTTTGTATGCAAATAATCTAGGGTTATGATTGGTCTTATACACACAAAGTAGAAACTGGTATTTCCTTATTAGATCATTTCAGAAATTGTTAAAACTTAGTAACGTTTTATTCTTCTTTCTCAGGTATCGAAGAATGTAATTAAGCATTCACATCCTGGCCATGGTTTGTGCACTATCAAGGAGATTGCCAAATTGAAGTCCGAAAAACTGTCCACAGTGTTATCAGCATTGCGTCGAAATACCAATGATTTATATGGTTTATAAGTTTGAAGAACTATTTCAGGGTATTTGTGACAAACAGATGGAGCCTTGAACAATTACTTAAGAAATCAGATGTTAGTTGCATTATGTTTACTGTAGGTTTTGTTTATAAGGAACAAGTTGTCAAGGTTTATGTAAGTTTTGTTCAAGGCAGTAGTAGCTTCTGCATACCAGTTATACAAAGATGGATTGATATTTAAAGTATTTTTTCCTACTCTTCAGAGTAAGCAAATCAACATATCAGGGCTTTTAAACATTGTAGCATCTGATTAAATTCCAGTTCATTATTCACTTGTCTACACATTTTTGAAAACATTATTCATTAATGTATGATTTATTGTCCAGTGATCACTTCAGCTAGTGTTCCTGGACAATGTATTTTGTTTTGTTCACATTCTGTTTTAAAAATGCAATTTCACATCAGAATGCTACATAGTAATAAATGGTGCACTTTTGTATTATGCTTTAACAGTCTTTGTATTCATGTTTTGTATCCATGCCAGTTGTCTTTATTTTTGGTTTGTAGATATTTTAAATAAAAATATCCAGCCTACTTTGTCTTTAGTTTGGAAACAAATGATCAGATGGCTTTTCCATATAACCGTGTGCTTTTTAGACCTTAATGATATGAGGAACAGCAGATGTTATGTCTCTTTAACGGTCAGTTATGATTCTTGCCATATCTGCACATCAGTAGTTTCCACAATGGCATGTATTGTACTCTGAATACACAAACTTGTTTTAGCAGGTGATTTGTTCCTCAGATTAACAGTTGTAATTACAATTATATAAAGTATCTGAATGGGCTATAGCTTCCTTTACTACTTATCCAATTCAGGTTAACAAGGAGCTGAAGCTTATTACAGCTGCATTGGGGAAGAAGCAGAAACAAATATTGAGGTGTTTGCCACTCTTAACGAAAATTTTTGTCCATGGTGAATATTAAGAATTTTGCAATAATCTGGATCAAAGAGGTTATGAATTTGTAAGGCCTGGTGTGCAATTGTGTAGCTCTTCTTAATCTTTATATAATTGAAAAATTTCTGAAAAAGCAAATCATTAGTATGCAAATATATATTGTAAAAAAAAAAAAAAAAAGATATTTGACATTATAATTATAACACTTTCCCCATTGTAAATTTAAAAGACAGCTGAGATGTTGTTTCAAAGACGTATACAGGAAATTCAGATTTTAAAATACACATTGCTTTGTTTAATTCCAGAATGAAACTCATCTGCTTGAAATGAGTGTTTTTTTCCTCTTTAATTCCTCATATTTAAGAGGATATCTTGTGCATAAAAATCTCTGCCACTATATCACACCCATTAATTTTTAATAATGATATAGAAGAAAATGACTGACTTTTTGTTTTTCTAAAACCTCCCATGTAGTGTGAGAAGCATAAACCCATCCCAGCATCAAAGAAACTCCAGATGACATTTATTTATAATTTTGTTTAAAAGCAGTTTAAACTATTTTAAGAAATGTTATTTTTCATTAATATTGTATTTTATTTGAAACATAGTTGTAATCAAGCCAATTTTATACCATTTATCTTCAAATATAGTATGTATTTAGCAAAATTGTAATATTCTGTTCAGCTTTAGAAAGATCCTGATTTGTTCATTCAAAATATAAACAATTTTAAATGGCATTGAAAAGACCATTTTTATTTATAAGCAAAATGTTTTATTGAAATTTTTCAACTGCTGGTGCTATGAATACATTAGTAACTAACGTTCCGTTGTGTCTTCTTTCTGGGTTGTATTTTCATATTTATTGATCTGAAAAGAAATACAGTTTTTTCAGTAAGTATAGCAAAAGCATATGGCTATGCACATATGTATTGGATTAGACAGTAAAAATAGTGGTATAGGTTTACAGTTTCAAGTTCATTTGCCAAGAGTTAGTTACCTAGACACTCTGGCAAGTCCCATTTTAGTCTGTCTTACTTACTTAGGACTTTGCGTTTTGCTTGTAAAAGTATACCATGTCAGTAACTTAATATTAGGGATGGGTATATCATACCCAAAGACAGTCGATTTTGCTCTGGATTTTAGGTTTATATCTAAACTTTCTCTGAAGTGCTCACATTTGTCACTTCTGCTGCCAAACGGGAGGCAAAAAATTCATGTGAGTGGTGTTTGCAGAACCTTGTTTTTTTATATTTATATATATATATATATACTCAGCAAAAAAAGAAACGTCCCCTGACTTTCAACTGTTTTTACTTTCAGTAGACTTAATGTGTAAATATTTGTATGAACACTAAAAGAGTCAACACCATAAGACATAAACTAAAAATGTTTCACAATGTGTCCCTGAATGAAGGGAGGCTCAAAATCAAAAGTACCAGTCAGTATCTGGTGTGGCCACCAGCTGCTTGAAGTACTGCAGTGCATCTCCTCCTCATGGACTGGACCAGATTTGTCAGTTCTTGCTGTGAGATGTTACCCCACTCTTCCACCAAGGCACCTGCAAGTTCCTGGACATTTCTGGGGGGAATGGCCCTAGCCCTCACCCTGCGATCCAACAGGTCCCAGACGTGCTCAATGGGATTGAGATCTGGGCTCTTCGCTGGCCATGGCAGAACACTGACATTGCTGTCATGCAGAAACTCACACACTTTTTGCCACTCCTGTCTGGTCCAGCGAAGGTGGGTTTGTGCCCATAGGCGGCGTTGTTGCTGGTGGTGATGTCTGGTAAGGACCTGCCTTACAACAGGCCTGCAAACCCTCAGTCCAGCCTCTCTCAGCCTATTGCGCACAGTCTGATGGAGGGATTGTGTGTTCCTGGTGTGACTCGGGCAGTTGTTGTGGCCATCCTGTACCTGTCACGCAGGTGTGATATTCGGATGTACCGATCCTGTGCAGGTGTTGTTACACGTGGTCTTCCACTGCGAGGATGATCAGCTGTCCTTCCTGTCTCCCTGTAGTGCTGTCTTAGGCGTCTCACAGTGTGGACATGGCAATTTATTGCCCTAGCCACATCAGCAGTCCTCATGCCTCCCTGCAGCATGCCTAATGCACGTTCACGCAGATGAGCAGGGACCCTGGGCATCTTTCTTTGGGTGTTTTTCACAGTCGGTAGACAAGTCTCTTTAGTGTCCTGCGTTTTTAGAACTGTGACCTTAAATGCCTACTTTCTGTAAGCTGTTAAGGTCTTAACGACCATTCCACAGGTGCATGTTAATTAATTGATTATGGTTAATTGAACATGCATGGAAAACATTGTTTAAACAATTTACAATGAAGATCTGTAAAGTTATTTGGATTTTTAAAACATTATTGTTGAAATACACAGTCCTGAAAAAGGGACGTTTATTTTTTTGCTGAGTGTATATATATATAATTTTTTTTTTTTTTTTTTTTTAAAGATGGTTTGTTGGCCTTGGTTTTTAAGCAACTATATATGTACTGATTTTCCTCTCCATTGATGGGCATGTTTGGGACATTTTAAGAGTACATCTGAATTTTGTGTGGTTGGAGGCTGGCTGCCTAGGATAAGGCCATATTTGGGCAGACTAGTGAAGATCCTGACACTATTGAATTTATAAACCTATTAAACATTGGAATAATATTGCATTACTTATGAGAGATGTACGTGAGTAGTCCATTCCTCAAAAACTAGATTCCCTTGTGTAAAAATACACTATAATGAAATTAGATTTAAGAGCATTGTATACACGTGCATGCAGATAGAATTTGTGAAATGGCGCTTGTCAACTCATACATTTCAAAAAGGATTTGAATAATCACCATACAGTAATACTTAACACTAACCTTCAGATGGTGTGTGTCATTCACATTTATTAAATAGAAATCACATATTGGGGTGAATATAGGACATCTGTGGCATCCCGGGCAAATTTAAAACTTGTATGTGCATCAACCATGAGTGTTTTGACTTGATTTTGTTTCCTAAGTGTAAGTATTCCTATCGGAATCAGAATTTTTTACCTATTGTGTTATCCCCAAAAACGTCAACCAGCAGTTTCTGCAGAAGGTGTCCATATTCCAGGTACTGGCTTTCTGACATTGTGATTCCAATTTCAAAAGGTGCATTGAACTGCAAGAGACCACAAACTGTTTGAAAAATCCAGATACTACAGTACAGGAGCAGCTTCAGAAGTAAGAACAGCAGTAAATACTCTTTCTTTTTTTATATTGGTTAAAAATGCGTGTTCATCTGTGCCTCCTATGGCCAGTTTTTATACTTAGTTCAGTTATTAAGGATTGTCTAGAGTTATGATTGCTGCAACTAGTGTTTGAGTTCAAATTGTGGCATCCAGTTTCCTCCTGATTGTGCAAGGAGTAGCATGGTGGCACAGTGGTTAACTATGTTGCCTGTGTGGAGTTTTCACTCTCCCTTTGTCTGTGTAAATATGTGCTTATGCGGTCACATGTAACTAGTGCCCAATACAGAGCTGCATTGGGAAGAAACAGAAACAAATATTGGACGGAGGATCCGTTATACTGAAGTTTGCCAGTCTTAATTTTGCAATAATCTGGATCAAAGAGGTTATGAATTTGTAATGCCTGGTGCTCAATTGTGCAGCTCTTCTTAATCTTTATATAATTGAACAATTTCTGAAAAAGCAAATCATTAGTATTTAAATATATATTAAAAAGAAAAGAGATTTGACATTTCTAAAGTATAATTGCAGCCAGGGTAAGCGCCAGCCATTATGAGACCCTAAACTAGAGTAAGCAAGTTTGACGGTGTTTTATCAGGTTCATAGAAATGGATTTGCATGGGCTTTGATATCCAGTGAAATGAGTGAGTTTTTTTTTTTTTCTAGATAGTATACAATGGATTATATTTACATTGTCACTGTTTTAAAATATTAATAAAAGTGCAATTCATGTGCCAGACCACATATAAAAAAAATGTTTTTTTGTAGCCAGTTTATAATGGATTATGTTTACACTATCACAGTGTGTTTTAAAATATGAATAAATAACAAGAAAACTGTAGTTCATGTGCCAGACAGCATATGAAAAGGATCAGCACCAAATTTAACAGTGCACAGTATTCATGCAAATCATGGTGGCAAGGCTGCATTCAGTCAGTCCGGGTGCTAATAATAATTCATGTCCAGTGCCTAATTCAACAAACCTACATTGGGGACTGGATTTTGGCCCATCTTAGGATGGCTACAAGTGCTAGGGAACATGAGAACATTGATCACAAGGCAGCAGAGCATTCACTGTAAAGTGAGATGGAGTATTGTGTGAAAGTGTAATGAAATATATTGATTGTTGAAACAGTCATCTCTGTTATTTCAGATGTATAAGATGTTTAGAAAAGCTGAAATGTTAGAAGGTTTTTGGACTTTAGACAATAAGCTGAATATGAACAAAATAAGACATTACAAATAACTACTTAAAACAGGCAAAACAAGTATTTTAATACATGTCCTGTGTTTTTGTTTTTTGTTAAATTAAAATTATGTATTTAAAGTACATATTTTTTTTCTGATGAGTAAAATATGTCAGTCTTAGTTATGTCCTGGAGGGAGGGGTCATTAATTAAAATTCAATTAATTAGTCTGGATGCCATGAGAGACACTCAATCGAACCTGGGAAGTGAATTGGTGATCATGAAATCATGCACAGTGCAATTTACATGGTCATCTGAATATTTTGTATTGTACAAACCTTAAACTCTTTATCGGCAGTCTCCTCTTGGAAGTGGCTCTCCAAAAACTGCAGAGGGCTTTCCAGGTCTCGACGGTTAAACTTGTTATTGATTGGCTTTTTTGCAGGTTTGCCCTACATGAGGAATGCATAGAAAAAGTTAAGGGTGAAATAAGCACATACGTGATCACCAGAATCCAATTACGAGGTCTAGGAACTAATTTGCCCTACGCCAGTGTTAGCAAATTAAAATCCCTGATTTTACGTCAGATTTTATAAAGTGGAGTACATTTCAGTAGGCATGGGCAAGATCAGTTCTTAAAGCAAGAATAGGCAGCTGACACTCTCCATTGTAATTGACAGTATAGGTTTTGAAGGGTCTGATGCTTATATTCTTACCGGTTTTGCCACATGGTACACTGCTCTAGCAGCCTTGTGGCCCATCATCTTTACATACCTGAGGTGTGTAACTTGAAGGGCTAAGAAAACTTGAACCAGCTTCTGCTTGCTCCATTCCTAGTGATAGTACACAGAGGAAGAAGAATCCGCACACAGCAATCCGGAGTAACATGGTAAAATGGGAAGCTGCTAAACCCAAAGAAATCTGTAGAAGATGAAACATGTTACCTCTGGTCAAGTTTTATTCATCTGTTCAGTTACCGAACTTTGTTAGTACAATTTTAGGGTTGTCTGAGGCCATTCGCCAGCATAGGGAACAAGGCAAGAGTGCAACCCTGTATGGGCTATCCACTCGTTCAGGCATAATTTAGAATTAGAAATCCACGTAACACAAATGTCTTTGAATTATAAAAATAAAAATCTTCCTGGGAAATGGGGAGTGCATGCATATGCTAGACTCCACATAGACTGTGATTCACACCCAGTCTGGGAAATGGTAGTAGTAACCACTTTGGCATCCTAGTTTCTTTCAAGTTAACTTAATTATCCATCTATTAACTTTTAGGGCAATACAGTTTAGGATATAGATGTTTATTCAAGCAAAGTTGACCAATAGACCAGATTAATCCTGGATGTATTTTTTTTTTCTTTCTCCCCCAAGTTCAATTCAATACTTGATTGTCCATTTTATTTCATGCTCTATACCAATTTTAAGTACAACTCCCATTTTTGTTATCTGCAAAAGTTTTTAAATGAGTCCTCCATTGTGTGTTCAGCAAGGTGGTAAAGAATTTTGTCACGTGGAGTAAATAGAACAACCTGATAATAAACATGGTAGTTTATAGTAGTTGATGGACACTGCTTCTCTAGAGAGCAAAAAAAAATTTTTAAGAATGAAGTAATCAGCAAGAGATGCTAAAATAATTTTAAAATGGTTTGGCTTGATCAGTTAACTGGGGAAAAAGTGATGGTGGAGAGTGATGACATGTTGGTTGGACATGTTATTTCACTATATCTTGTACATGTGACAGAACTGCTACTACCATTGATCTTGGTATGCCATTGAGCCCCTGAGATCACATATAATACCTGGACTCCATCTGAACCGTAGTAGACTAATATGGGTGATCTTCTTTTTGAGGAGATTCATATCCTTGAATGTGTGTGACAAGCTGTAGGAGACTCTCTATCACTCCATTATGGCTACCATAAAGGCAGATTTAAAGTAGGTAAGGAGCTGTACTATATAGGATTGATAGGTGGTGAATAGTATTACATTATTATAGACAGACAGAATATTTAAAAAAAAAAAACACGTAAGACAAATACAGTCGAAAGATGTATAAATAGTACTTTATATGCTGTGGTCTGCTGGAAAAGTTCTCCCAGTGGCCAGTGTACTATTTTATACTGTGGTCTGCTGGGGAGAGTAGAAACACCAGCTCAGGGAATCGCAGAAAACGTCTCCTTCTTAAAAGATTCCACGCAGTGGAAATAGAAATGGAAATAAAGAGGTCATCAGATAAGCTGATTTGTGTGTTTTCTTAAATAAAGTAAAATTGCATATTTTAATGCATTTTCTTGTTTGTCAAGGTGTTGGAGTGATGATGGTATTGCATTTCAGTCAGACATGCAAGTAAGGTGTTCACTGTATTCTGTACACATGAAAATACTATAACTACAATTATTACTACATATCACAACAAAAGAAATTTCATAATCTAGGTAGAACCTTATATGGCCCCTGGGAGAATTTTGGAAAAGATATAAATTAGAGAACTAATGGAAAGCTGACCTGTGTTTCTTGATGGCTCCAATGTCCTCTGGTCAGACCTCTTGTCTGTGTTTCTCTCCTCTCTGTGCAGCCTGCTGTTTGAGAGCTGCTTTTACTGGCCACTTGCTTTCTTATACCTCTATCTGTTTACTCTTTTTGCTGACCTTTCCACCCGAGATAAAAGTATTTTAGTGAAATAGCCAGGAAGCCTGCAATCAGAATGGTACGGCAAACAAATGGAAAGATCAAGTGGAGCTTAGTTATAGAACAATGCTAATATGAGCCTGCTTACTTGAGCGTCTTCTGCCTAAACACCAAAGAATGGTAGGGCACAGTGTGAAGAAGTAGCAAATAATGCTGCTGAGAAAATATCGGCTTAGAAGGGGCATTTATAGTGCCATTTGACTGTGCACTTCACTCAACTTTTGCACATCACTAAAGACCCGAAGACCTTCTCCCGTTATAAAAAATCCTCTAAAATGTTAGATAGCTCCAATCAAAATGACTAAAGTGAATGTCATTCACTATAGCTGACAAGATTGAAGTATGTACAGTACAAAGGGCATGTGGTGTGATGGTGCAGTCTTGCAGCTCCTGGGTTCAAACACTGGCATGGCCATTGCCTGTGTGGAGTTTGCACATTCACCCTATATGTATGTGTGTGTGTGTGTGTGTGTGTGTGTGTGTGTGTCTTCCATCCATATCACAAAGACATGAATTGGGCTCCCCTAGCCAAAGTTGGTTTCTAGCTTTCACCTGAGCTGCCATGACATGTACCTCTTATTAGAGACCCTGAATTTGATAAGCTGGATAGCAAATTAACACATGGACAATAGAACATATGTTATAAAGAAATAAAATTTGCCTTATGACATGGAGCAGTACCATCTTAAGATATGGTGCCAAGACATGCTTCCTGGCCTTTGTTTAAATTAACTTCTCCTTACTTCCACCAGTGTCCTTAGGTATGTGACGCATTAAATGAAAGAACCTTTAAGAATGTTGACGAATTCAGTTAGTTCAACACATAGCCTTCTGCGCCCATGAATAAAGAGGTTTAATATTCCTGAACCCTGCAGATTAGAACAGGCCCCCTCAGACCCAGGATGTGTAATGTTGCTCTTCATTGCTCATCTTCTAAAGCTGCTGTGTCTTTTTTGCAGAAGGGTAATTAGAATTCAAGTTAAAAGGAGTTCAGGGTGCGCTGTGTAGGTGGGTACAAAATGGGCCCAAACACAGGAATCAAAGGAGAGCAAAGAGAACTTTTTCAGAATTAGGTGATGTTAAAAAGTGGTGTCCCTCAGGGGTCTGGGCAGAGGCTGCTGCTCTTTTAAATATGCATAAACAATCTGCAAAAGGATATAATCAATAAGCTGGTTAAGGCTGCAGATGGTGCCAAAATAGGTGGACAATGTAGAATCAGTTTAATTATTACAAATGGATTTGGACAGCATAAAGGTTTGGGCAGATTTGTTGCAGATGTACAGTATTACATGTAGGAAGTAAAAATGTTAGATTTCATCACACAATGGGGGATCTGAACTTGGAGTCAAGTGGACTTAACACTATACTGTATACATTCAGACAGTGGACAAAAGGCATCAATACGGCTAAATGGGATGCTAGGTTATACAGTACCAGTGAAAAATTTGGACATAGAAAATGTCATGTTTTTGATAGAAATTGATAATTTTTTTAACAAAATACTATAATGATTTTAAAATCTACCCAATGCATTACTAGTGTTTCTAATGTCTATTTACTGTCTGAAATTACTGTTTTTTTTAATTTATTATTCACATAGGACTGCAATTAGTTACTGTATGTGTAAATGCTAATTGGTTATTAGAGAAACCTTTATAATTGCATTAGCACTGCTAAAACCTTTTACTCTTTTTACTTGGGTGGCAAGATACTCGTGTTCCAAAGGTTCAGTCCCGGGTTCAAAATGCCTGAAGTGGTGGCTTTTTTTGTTGCAGAATGAAGGCTATTCCATGTGGTAGATTGTCAATAAACAGAAGATTTATGTAAAAGGTGACTTGAGAGAAGAGGACAAACTGGATCAAACCAGAACAGACAAAGAAGTGGAAGCACAATTGCATGATAGGTTAAGGATCTAATAGTGTGTAATGTGAGAAACAAACTCCTTACAGCACCTCAGTTGGCTCCTGCAATAGAGAAAATATGAATCTCTGATGCTGGCTTCAGAGGCAGAGATGCAAAGAAAAAGCTATATCTGAAGCTGACAAAAACAAAAGGTTACAACGTCTGACATAAGAGCAATGGAAAAACATATAATGGTCAGTAAGATAGACCCCGAAAGCAGCAGAAGAATTGCTTAAAAACAACAATGCTAATGTCCTGGAGTGACTGAGTTCCAGGTATCTTTCTAACTGAGATGGTGTGGCTGGACTTGGCAGGGGCTGCTTACTCACGGGCACCATGAGGCCTGACAGAGCTTGTGCAGGTTGGCAAAGTAGAATGTGTGAAGGGGGGGGGGATGGCAGAGTGGAGAGTGCAAAGCCAATTGAGAAAGAGAGAGACCTGTGCTCACAGACTCAAGGCTGTCATGGCTGACAAAGTTACATCTATTGAATACTGACTTAAATGGGGTGAATATTTCATCAGTCAATTAATGTTTTGTACAGGGTGACACAGAAAAACGGGAACTTTTGAAATGCGTAGTGGCAGCCATGTACGGTTGGCAGCACTGCGGAACAGGGACCTTGAGCTGTAAACAATCTAACCATTTAGTAATCATGGATCAGTGGAACGGTCAACCGTGCCTTCGCCATAAAAATGTTTTACAAAAACGATAGTTTGGAAGGTGGGCAGAGGGAGTTCCGACGTTTTTTCAACTTAGGGCGTCATGGTCGGGTTCCCTCGAAACACGCGATAAAAACTTGGATGAAAAACTTTGAAGAGACTGGATCTGCTCTAAAAAAGAAACCGACAGGACGACCGAGAAGTGCTCGTACTCCACAGAATATCGAAGCTGTACGCGTTTCAGTCTTACGGAGCCCACGGCAGATTGGAAGAATGCATACGTACAGGAGGGCGCCATCTACAGGACGTAATTTTCAGACACTGATCATTTGGATTACTGTCTCTTAAAAGGCAAGTTGTAGTGGTTCAATTGCTGTCAATAAATTTTTTTTTGTTGGATTTCTTCAATTTTTATTAGGTTTTTCAGAAGTTCCCGTTTTTCTGTGTCACCCTGTATTTGTAGTCAATTTAGACCACTTTGCAGAGATCTGTTTTCACTTTAATCTGGAGAGTCTGCTTTGATCAATGCTCAAAATTCCCAGTTCAATCCACTGTGTGTACAATGTTGTATAATAATAAAATGTGAAAACTTCAAGGGCTGAACACTTTTTTTTTTATAGGCACTGTAGTTGTGAGCAGCCTCTTCATAAGTGAAAATTATTAAAAGCAATTATAGAAGTGGACGAACAGATACAAATCGTTGCAATAAATTGTTGTGATTTCCAGCCCTTTAGTTAATTGTAGTAATTGGTGCAGAAGCAAGCAGTTTCATATTCATGATGAGAAACATTTAATTGTGAAATTGCTTTGCCTTAAAATAAAACTGTCTTGGAGCAGCTATTCTTAAAGTCCACATTTGTCATTAACACATCTACTAGGTTGCCTGCTTTCATAGTAACAGTTGGATTGTATGTGGCCCACTGCACTAGAGACAATAAATCCCTTGATTTTTTTTTTCTGTACTCATGTTGCTGCTCATTCATATTTCAAAATATTAACCAGCAATTTGTGAATGTTTCAAAGTGTTATTCTTGTCATTTTCAGAAAGACTTCCAAAAACCTCCATTTAATAACTGCTTACCTACAGCGGTCTGTATTTACTCATGTTGTAGATGTTTGGGAGCAATGCACTATATTGATGCATTTATAAGGTACCTTTTAGTGGTCTTCAGTATAGAAAGGAGCTACGTGAAACCAAGTGTGTGTGTGCCCGTTGTTAATCGGTTGCTCTGCATTAATTTCCAGTTCTGACTCTTAACTCCTTTGCCATTTGCCCTCACATTTATTGAATAGGATGTAACAGATGGCGTGAGTAGCAGTATGACAACGTAGTCATCTGCAGGAAAGAGCCCACTGACTCAGGCTTAACCAAACAACGATGCGGACGGCTATAATCGGGCTGGCAGGCTGACACGTTTTCTGCACTGTTACATTCCTCTGACACCACTAGGTGTCTGGGGTTTTTCTCCCTGCTGCTCAGTCATTTTGTCTCTGTACATCTGTCAAGCTGGATGTCCATGTTGCACTCCTTACCATCTCCAAAGGCCTCAATGAGTTGAAAATGCATAGCAGTCCTTTAAAACAGAAGACAAAGAAGTCCCAGGATTAGTTCAATGGGGTTCACCTGTCTGAGCATTCAGCTGACTTCAATAGGAATGCAACTGAATGTGGGAAGTCAAGCATCTTCTTTAGCCCCGGGTGTGCCCTTCCTTGAACTGACCACAGCTAGACTCCACATACAAGGCATAGAAACATCTCAGCCCCGTGACCAGGCTGTAGGGACTTTGACTAAGTATTGAGTAAAGGGTCAAGTACTTGTATTAGTGGGAAATTACAAGTTTTTTATTTTAAACACATTTGCAAAAACTTCCAAAATCCTGATTTTGCTCTGTCATTCTTGAGTGTTGCTTGAAAAATAAATGAAACACAAGACTGCCATCCATCCATCCATCCATCCATCCTCTTCCGCTTATCCGAGGTCGGGTCGCGGGGGTAGCAGCTTAAGGAGAGAAGCCCAGACTTCCCTCTCCCCGGCCACTTCTTCCAGCTCTTCCGGGAGAATCCCAAGGCGTTCCCAGGCCAGCCGGGAGACATAGTCCCTCCAGCGTGTCCTGGGTCTTCCCCGGGGCCTCCTCCCGGTTGGACGTGCCCGGAACACCTCACCAGGGAGGCGTCCAGGAGGCATCCTGATCAGATGCCCGAGCCACCTCATCTGACTCCTTTCGATGCGGAGGAGCAGCGGCTCTACTCTGAGCCCCTCCCGGATGACTGAGCTCCTCACCCTATCTTTAAGGGAAAGCCCAGACACCCTGCGGAGGAAACTCATTTCAGCCGCTTGTATTCGCGATCTCCTTGAGAGGGGCTGGACTCTCTACCACTCTGGAGTTGCCTCCGGTGAGAGGCGCCGAGCAGGTGTGGGCATACTTACTGCCCCCCGACTTGGAGCCTGTGCGTTGGGGTTTACCCCGGTGGACGAGAGGGTGGCCTCCCTCCGCCTTCGGGTGGGGGGAAGGGTCCTGACTGTTGTTTGTGCGTATGCGCCGAACAGCAGTTTGGAGTATCCACCCTTTTTGGAGTCTCTGGAGGTGGTGCTAGAGGGCATACCTTCTGGGGATTCCCTCGTTTTGCTGGGAGACTTCAATGCCCACGTGGGCAATGACAGTGAGACCTGGAAGGGCGTGATTGGGAGGAATGGCCCCCCCGATCTGAACCCGAGCGGTGTTCTGTTATTGGACTTCTGTGCTCGCCACGGATTGTCCATAACGAACACCATGTTCAAGCATAAGGGTGTTCATATGTGCACTTGGCACCAGGACACCCTAGGCCTCAGTTCGATGATCGACTTTGTGGTTGTGTCGTCGGACTTGCGGCCATATGTCTTGGACACTCGGGTGAAGAGAGGGGCGGAGCTGTCAACTGATCACCACCTGGTGGTGAGTTGGCTTCGATGGTGGGGGAAGATGCCGGTCAGACCTGGTAGGCCCAAACGTGTTGTGAGGGTCTGCTGGGAACGGCTGGCAGAGTCCCCTGTCAGAAGTAGCTTCAACTCCCACCTTCGGCAGAACTTCGACCACGTCCCGAGGGAGGTGGGGGACATTGAGTCCGAATGGGCCATGTTCCGTGCCTCTATTGTTGAGGCGGCTGACCGGAGCTGTGGCCGTAAGGTGGTCGGTGCCTGTCGCGGCGGCAATCCCCAAACCCGTTGGTGGACACCGGCGGTGAGGGATGCCGTCAAGCTGAAGAAGGAGTCCTATAGGACCTTTTTGTCCTGTGGGTCTCTGGAGGCAGCTGATAGGTACCGACAGGCCAAGCGGAATGCGGCTTCGGTTGTTGCTGAGGCAAAAACTCGAGCATGGGAGGAGTTTGGAGAGGCCATGGAGAACGACTTTCGGACGGCTTCGAGGAGATTCTGGTCCACCGTCCGGCGTCTCAGGAAGGGGAAGCAGTACAGTGTCAACACCGTATATGGTGGGGATGGTGCGCTGCTGACCTCGACTCAGGACGTTGTGGGTCGGTGGGGGGAGTACTTCGAAGACCTCCTCAATCCGACTAACATGCCTTCCAATGAGGAAGCAGAGCCTGGGGACTCTGAGGTGGGCTCTCCCATCTCTGGGACTGAAGTCACCGAGGTGGTCAAAAAACTCCTTGGTGGCAGGGCCCCGGGGGTGGATGAGATACGCCCGGAGTTCCTTAAGGCTCTGGATGTTGTAGGACTGTCTTGGTTGACACGTCTCTGCAACATCGCATGGACATCGGGGACAGTGCCTCTGGATTGGCAGACTGGGGTGGTGGTCCCCCTCTTTAAAAAGGGGGACCGGAGGGTGTGTTCCAACTATAGAGGGATCACACTCCTCAGCCTCCCTGGAAAAGTCTATTCGGGGGTTCTGGAGAGGAGGGTCCGTCGGATAGTCGAACCTCGGATTCAGGAGGAACAGTGTGGTTTTCGTCCTGGTCGCGGAACAGTGGACCAGCTCTACAGCCTTAGCAGGGTCCTGGAGGGTGCATGGGAGTTTGCCCAACCAGTCTACATGTGCTTTGTGGACTTGGAAAAGGCGTTCGACCGTGTCCCTCGGGGAGTCCTGTGGGGGGTGCTCCGGGAGTATGGGGTACTGGACCCCCTGATAAGAGCTGTTCAGTCCCTGTACAACCGGTGTCAGAGCTTGGTCCGCATTGCCGGCAGTAAGTCGAGCCCGTTTCCAGTGAGAGTTGGACTCCGCCAGGGCTGCCCTTTGTCACCGATTCTGTTCATAACTTTTATGGACAGAATTTCTAGACGCAGCCAGGGTGTTGAAGGGGTCCGGTTTGGTGGACTCAGGATTGGGTCACTGCTTTTTGCAGATGATGTTGTCCTGTTTGCTTCATCAGGCCGTGATCTTCAGCTCTCTCTGGAGCGGTTCGCAGCTGAGTGTGAAGCGACTGGGATGAGAATCAGCACCTCCAAATCCGAGAGCATGGTCCTCAGCCGGAAAAGGGTGGAGTGCCCTCTCAGGGTTGGGGGCGAGATCCTGCCCCAAGTGGAGGAGTTTAAGTAAACACAAGACTGCAACAGAGCAAAATGTGAAGGAGTCTCAGTGCTTTGAGTCCACTGTTTGCGTGTTCACCCCATGTCTGCAGGGGATGGGGTTCCACATTCTCAGAGACATTCAAGTTACGCTGAACGGCGATTCCAAGTTGGTCCCAGTGTGAATGTGAGGGCATGTGTGTGCCCAAATGGTCTCTGTGATGGCCTTGTGCCTTGGAGTAAGCAGATTTGAGAAGGACCGAATGCCTGCCCGACACTGTGGCTGAGCAGATTTTATTTTAAATCACAGCCAACACATGAGATTTATCTGTACTCTACCATATTTAAAAACGGCCAATACACCTTGCGAACTTGTGTCCTGTCCCCAGTGTTGCACATTTTGGAAATTGATACATGTAAGTGTTGGATCTTCGTTACTAACTCGTGTGTTTTTTTTTCTAATGATTCTATATTGGTGGGGTTGTTTAACATTTGAAGTTTAATCCCAGGAATATTTAAAGTGATACATTAAATGTAAATAAATGGTGCTCTGCTAATGTTTTCAGCTTTTGATTTTAATACATTCACAAACCTTACCGAAAATGTGTTTTCACTTTTGTCATTCTGGGTTATTGAGTGTAGCTTGATGGGCAAAAATGGCAAATGTGTCTGTTTAAAATTAAATTGGCAACACAATGAAGTGTACAGAACTGTAGGGGTCTGAATACATTCTGAATCCACCGCATGTCATTTTCTAACCTGCCTAATTCAGACCAGGTATGCAGGTGTGGGTCGACTGGAGCCTGTCTGCACTAGCATAGGGTGCAAGACAGGAACAAATCCTGAACAGGGTGGCAGTCCATCACAGGGCAAATATGCACCAACCTCCACTTCACCTAACCTGCATGTCTTTGAACTGGGGGAGGAAACCCTCAAAGACATGGGGAGAACATGCAAACTCCAAGCAGGGAGAAACCAAAACGCAAACCTTGGTCTCTGTACGACGAGGCAGCAGCACTACCATTGCGCCACCATCACTGTAGCTATGGAGAAAGAGAAAAAGACATATAATCCTAAAACTGGAGAATTCATTAAGCAGGTCGGCATCACTGGGAACTGCCGTATGGTAGAAATATTCAATGTATTTGGTTTACAGAATGGACTACCCTACGGTCCATGCCATTATGCCTTATTCTTGTAAAACGTGACTTATTCCTCAGTAGTTCTTACATTCTCCATAGTTCACTTCAGTTTAAACACTTCAAGTTTATTGTCGTATACTCAGTATAATAAAATTCTTACTGACACGTCTTCTCAGAACAAAAAGACACACACTAAAAAGAAAAGAAATTTGATAGATAAATGGCATGCCCTGTGGTGGGCTGGACCCTGCCCGGGGTTTGTTTCCTGCCTTGCGCCCTGTGTTGGCTGGGATTGGCTCCAGCAGACCCCCGTGACCCTGTAGTTAGGATATAGCGGGTTGGATAATGGATGGATAAATAAATGGCATAAGTAGGCAAAAACAATATTCCATGTACAGCGATCACAAGTTTTGTTTTATTTCCCAGTTTATTTGCCCTGTCTTTTGTGTGATTTTTTTTATTATTATTAATTCAGTTGTAACCCAACTAACTATGAATTTACTATTTATGAGAAAATAAAAATGAATGGATTCGGGCCCTATAAACTTGTATCCCCGGTCAGTTGCTTTATCAGCTGTAACAAGTGCACAATCTCCCTCCACTTTCATCTTCTACATCCGACCTCGAGTCTTCAGCAGCTCTTCCATTCCGGTCTTCTAATTCTCGGAAAAAGCAAGGTACAGAAACTGTGTTTAGGACGAAATTCAAACTCTGGTTCTTGCAGCCGTAATGAAAATAATCACTGTCCCTTCTCCCAAAAATTGTTGTTTACTAAACCTTTGACAAGCTCGAAATACCTTATTGTCGTTTGATTTTATTTTTTAATCAGGCACCAGTGGCAGCTAAACTCTTGGTCCTAAGAGAGGTTCTGAACGCAGAGGCTGCTGGGTAACTTCCTTTCCTGTTGCAGCTCGTGGACGGTGAAGATGGGTGCGTGCTGGCAGTTTGTTAAACTTCTTTTTTTGTTTGATATTGTTAGTTTTATCGAGAAAATGTGTGTTTGGGGGGGTCACCAGGGTGTCTAGTTGTCACTTGTAAGACAAATCTATTGTTTAAGTCATTATAAGCACGATTATTGGCGCATTTATTGGAGCGGGTAGGCCGCTGCCATGCAAATACTGCAGTGAGCGTCAGAAAAGTCTTTCAATATTGTAGGCAGTGGGCTTGAGGTGACAACGTGTCTTGTTAATACGATGCGTATTTGTGGTTTATTGTCCAGACTAATGGATTCTCGATTGCTTACGTTTTTCAAGGTGTGGTATTGTTTGGAATACGCATATCATGCACTGAAAGTGGGATGAATGTAAGAAATGGTTCGGGAAGAACCGTTACCCTAAACAAATGCAAATCTTTATTTCCTGAACACGTTTGTACGTTTTTCTTTGGTTTTTAAACGTTTATCTCTTTATAACATAACTCGAGGATCGAGGTACGACTATTTGTTTTTGATATCCCGGACGGGACGAACCTGCACGTCTTCCAAGTGAGCGAATTGAAAAAGGAAAAGGCGAATTCTCAAAAACGTACTAATTAAAAAGGGGTATTACAGTAACACTGACCGCCTGTCCGATAAGAACAGTTCAGTTATCCATCACAGAAAAACCAATGACAGGAGTGTAGGGCTTCATATTTAAAACGTTTATTCAAGTATTGTTTAAAAATAGAAATTTCTAACTTAAAATCGGTATATTTAAAAATCACTTGCTAAAAATAAATGTGCATGTGGCAGATGCTTTTAAGCAAGAGAGTCGAATCTTTTTTTTTATTGGCGTGCATGTATGTGTGTATATAAATTTGTATATAATTGCTTCATGAGAAATAAGCACTGGCTTAAACTCGCAAATTAAAAAAAAAATAAGGGAGAGTACAGAATATGAAATTCAACCCCAAATAGTTTTGGAAATTAGTACAAATGCAAAAAAAAAAAAAAAATTAACTGACAAATATTAATGAATGGGAGGGAAGTTTAGAACTGTGCCACTTTTCACCCCTCACTCTTCAGTGTGGTTATGTGAATTGTTAAAGGACAGGTCTTGTTTAATATTATGGCTTGATGCATTCTTTGTCCAACATCAAGTCGTTTTTATATTATACTTTTCTCTCTTTTGAGAATATTATAAAATTTATTTTGTGGACTGGAACAGATTTGTGATTCCCAGTCCTTCACATATTTCTTTCCTTATACTTAATTTAACCAATTTTTTTTTTTTCAAACAGATATTTCATGATAGATTGAACACCAGTTCTATAGTGAACTACTTGTTTATCTGCATTTCATTGTTAATTAGAAGCTGGATAAAAAAAATTCAAAACCGAATGTAGCTGTTTGGGAATCTTAACAAAAAAAAAAAAAAAACTAAAGTGAAATACAGAAATGTTGCTTAAGCAATATTCCCATTAGCAGCAAAAGTTCTCTTCTAAGAACTTGGGTTGGAACAAAAACACAAGTCATTGCAGCCCCCTAGGAATAAACCTGATGAATACATGATGTACTTGCTGGTAATGCTTAATAATTTTTGATAGATAACTCGCCTGTTTCAAATTTCAGCATAGTACATGTTTATTATATTAATAAAAAGCCTAAATATTATTTGATTTAAACATTTTTTAGGCAAGTGCAGGGGACTCCGTACTGCTAGAAAGCTGCGCAACCATCGCCGTGAGCAGAAGTGGCATGACAAGCAGTACAAGAAGGCCAACTTGGGTACTGCCCTAAAGGCCAACCCTTTTGGAGGAGCTTCTCACGCCAAAGGCATTGTTCTGGAAAAAGTGTAAGTATGTGGATTGTTTTGTGTAAGTTACACTTTATACCTTTACAAGTTATGATTTTGTAAATTTTTTATACAGTATGCTTAGTTCTGTGATGTATGCAAAAGGAGTTCGTTATATTTAAAAAAAAAAAAAAACTGAAATCAAATGTTATCAAAACACAAAACTGCAAGCCAGAAAAGCACTACACTATAAACGTTGAATATAACAGCACTATGTAATATCTACACAAATAGACACGTTACAATGATCTTATTTTAATGCCACTTAAAGCATCTTGCAGTGACATGTATTCCAACCATTTATGTGCAGCCCAGAATCCACTCTGTCGTCATAGTATGGCAGATGGTGACAGCAGCAGAATACCACAAAGGTATTCTGTTGGTCTTATCATTCACGAAAAGCACATCTACTCCAGTGTCCCTTCCTCAGATTAAGAGGGGTATTTGGGGGGTGGGGTGGTAATGAGAGCAAGAAAAGAGACCGAGAAAGATATCATTAAAGATATTAAATATTTGCTCGACCGCATTATAAAGGCCTCAGCCGTAGCTCTTATGTAAGAGTATGCTAAATAGTTGTTCAGCTTTTATCTAAAAGCTTAGACTGATGGGGCCTTTAGTGTCAGAAATACACCTGCAGTTTGAGGGAAGTCAGTCAGACTTGAGTTGGCAGCTCTTTGGACTATTAATAGATCTGAATGTAGTGGTGTTTAGACAAATGCCACTACTCTTCAAGCACCACTTTTTCCAGGTTTATAGAGTAGTTTCAGTTATTATTTCATCCAGCTAAAGCTGCTAATTTAATAACGGAGTATCATTCATTTTGAGAAATCCAACAGTGTCATTAACGTACCAGTGGAAATTAGTATTGTTTCAGAATTGCATTTGATGATATCAACATAGTGGAGTTTATCTGTCAAGACACCATAATTAAAGTAGATTAAAAATTAATTAGCATTGTATCCATGAACAAGTATCCTTGAGGAATGACTGCTCAGTTTCATGACAAATACATTTATAAAACATCTTTTCACAGTGGCGTTGAAGCCAAGCAGCCTAACTCTGCCATCAGAAAGTGTGTGAGAGTCCAGCTTATCAAGAATGGCAAGAAGATCACAGCTTTTGTTCCCAATGATGGTTGTCTGAACTTTATTGAGGTTGGTGATTACTTAGATATGCTTCACATTTTTTTTGTCGGATTATAAAGATGAATTTCATATAGTTTGCTAATCTTTACAGAAGGCCTATCAACATACCCATGGTATGTAAATTGAAACTTTTACTGAGGGTCCAGTTGTACTGTTATTTTGAAGATTTGATGGTTCCAGTCTTACGTTTTGTGCATGTGGATTGCTAAAGAACCTTTTTATTTTGCAGCCTTGCTTGAAAGTGTTGGACCTTGGGCAGAACATTATGCATGCATGTTTTTGGATGTATGTTTGTATTATGCGGGTTTAATGTTATGTAATTGCATTATATTTGAATATCACCATTTAACCTTTCATTTGAGTTATTTTTCTTGTGTACATGCAAAATGTCAAATTGCCTAATTCTTATTTACTACTAGTTAAAGTAGCTATTGTTGTCTGGATGCCTTTTAAAGACATTCCTTTTTGGCTGTGAGGGTTGAGAAAAAGATTTAAGTAATTTTTGTAACTTGCAAATTTATAAAAATAAAAAGGGGTCTGCATAGTCTGTTCTGGAGGGCTTCAGGTTTTTGTTCCAACCCAATTTCTTCCTAAGAAGTCAGTTATTACTATTGAAGCATTTGCTGCTCATGTCACATTTGTATGCTTCGTTTTAGTTGTTTCACTTTTTAAGATTTCCCACCCTTAATGGCTTATTTTAAACTGCAGCATTCACTGATTTTTATTTGCTTCTTCTAAGCAATCTAATGGAAAAGAAACCAGTGGTGCTCCATAAACAGTTTTCCCATTTACACCTTTGTGTTTTTATCTTGAACTATCTGTCTTAAAGTATTTCTAAGGAAATTGGGAGAGAAACTAAGTGGAGTGGGAATTACTAGTCTGATTCTGGCTACTAAATTATTCCCTTGTACAGGGAAAACAAACTCCTATTATATAAGAATGACCTTAAATCACAAAATGAAAACAGTACAAGCCATAAAATTTTAAAAATCTGTCATTGACAAGGATTGTTTTTTAATAGCAGCCACTAAGGCCCTCCATGACCTATTGTACAGACCCCAGAACTAAACAAATCTAGAAAATTTGTCAATTAACTTAAATTCATTGTTCATTCAGAGAAAACTTCATAAATTTTGCCACATTTGTGAGAAAAGCTAGTAGTGTTAAAACCTCTTCCTATTTAATGGGACATTTTGCCTTGAGCTAGCTTTGTCTATAAGCATGAAGATGTGTAAATAAAGGAGTATGAGATGAAAACATGACTTTTGTATTCATGTATTTGCCTTTTGACAGAAATGTCATTTAAAGATTGAAAAGTGGTCAAGGTAACTTACTAAATAAAGCGAACCCATGATGTTTCATTTGCTATTTTTGTTTATAGCAGAAACGCTACGTGTATCCCCAGATGCAGTTAAAACCTTTGTTGTTTATCCACACTCTGCCCTTTGGTTGTGTACACCAGGCTTTAACATCATTTTAACTTCAGCAGTGCTGGTGACATTGGCTGTGTTTGGATTTGCACTTTTTTCCCTCCATAATCCACTCTTGCATAACTTTGCTCAGCCTGTCTGAATGTAGCCACAGTCGTTTTAGTTTATCACTGCTAGACATCCACACTTGCATGTAACCTGCTTTATCAAAGTAAATGGCTGAAACAAGATTTTTTTTTTTAACCATTTGGCCATTCTTTTTTTGCTGTTTAAACTGGTTAGTTGCAGTTTGCCCATTAATGACCACGGTTCCTTCACAGATCAAACACGTGACCACCATTACTGTAGGAACGCAAGTGTGAATTTTGAAAATGTAGACTGTAAATGCTCTCCCTTTAAACCAGTGTTTTATGAAAACCAATACACAATACACATTTCTTTTTAAAGCAAGTTTTTTTTTTTTTTTTTTTTTAGACTTTCCCTGACTTGTAGCTCTTTGCCCAAAATCCAAATGAACGTCTGTATAGTTAAATATATCATTACACCTTATTTGATTTGGCAAAGATTTCAACTACTCAGCTGTGAGCAAATGTCTGTCCTACATATGTGTGGGCTTCAGTTTATTTTTCTAGAATACTTATGTTTTCAAAACCAGCAATGTGTGTGTAAATATGTGTACCAGTAAAGATTAGATTTTTGTTCATATTTTGAATGAAAAATCAAAAGAATAAACACGGATTTTAATTACTTTTGGTTAAAAAAAAAAAAGTGTGAATATTAGTGGAGGGTACTGTAGATCTGTAGTCACGGGGGAAACTATTTATTTACTTTACGACACATTCCTCTTGTAGTAAATGCCCTGAAATAAATAGGACAATTGTTAGATAAATGCACATCTCAAGGAAAGCCACAACAATGTTTAATTTTTGATTTGTTTTTTTCTTTTTAGGAGAACGATGAAGTTCTGGTTGCTGGGTTTGGTCGTAAAGGCCATGCCGTGGGAGATATCCCTGGTGTTCGATTCAAGGTTGTGAAGGTTGCCAATGTTTCTCTTTTGGCACTATACAAAGGCAAGAAGGAGAGACCAAGATCTTAAATTCACTCTGCATTTAAATTTGAATAAAACTGTTGATTTAAATTGGTTTTTTTTTTAGGTTGAAAGGTTGTTTTTTTGAGTTCCTAAACCTTTTAAAATGGAATAGTGTATGTGTTTACACATTTCACTTAATTATTAAATAACAAAAATGCTCTAGGTGAAAATGGTTTCATTAAATACACAAGTAACTCTGGGTTTTATACAGTACTTAGTATTGTGTACCTACATAGATTTACTGTGATGTGAAAACATTCCTACGATACCAAATGTAAAGAATATTTTTCCCTGGAACTGGTTTTAATTCATATTGGGGAAATGGAAATTGGGTTAATATGTAAAATAGCTCCAAAATGAAATGTGCCCTGTAATTCAGACAGTTTTAAATGTACAGGAAAATTAATAAAGTGGAAGAGAAACTCTTATGATAGCTGGTCTACTGTTAGAAAAACAAGGTGCTTTTTAGACAAAAAGATGATAGTTTAATGTAGGCAGTTAGATTCTGGGGGGATTATTGGTGAAATTTTTAGCAGAAGGGGCCACAATCTATAAAGGAGATTCACAAGTGTTGAGAAGACTGCATGAAAATGCAAAGTGCCTTGTTGAAAGAGTCACCCACCATCTTTCTGTCCTAACCCCAACAGCAGTCTTCCAAAAAAGAGAGGTGCATGCGAAGTTAAAAGGGGTGTTGGCTGTTCAAAGAGGTGGTCTTTGACTATGTAGGAAGGAATGCATTTGAATGTGTGCAGCACATCACCACCTCGCTAATGGGAGAGAGTGAAGAGCCAGTTTACAGTTACAGTTAGGAATTCAGTGGTGATGGCGGTGGATGGTGCCTTAAAACTAGAAATACAAAGTAAGGTTGCCTTCCATGTGTTTCACTTTTTTAGCTTTTCGATTACAAAAAGTAAAAGTACTGCCTACGTTTTGAAAATGGGTTGCTACACCATCTTCTCATGCGGGTGTGCGTGGCTCTCTAAGAAGTGTGCTTCATTAGCAGCAGTAGTTGGCTGTTGATTAAGAAAGTGGTTCAAATGAACTCCTGTAGCCACTGTGGCCCGTCCTGATCATTTAAACTCACTGACGTCAAGATGTAATGCAAAACTTTCAATAACACTTGAACATGATTTTCAGGAAAAAAAGAGTGTTCATTTTTGAAAGGCTGAATTGTCCAAGTATGCTCCTTTAATACTCGGGAAAGCACCCTATTTTTCATCATCGGCTGTTTATTTGAACAAATGATATGATTGCAGCAGGGTTTCGCAAGCTATTATATATCAAAATAAAGATTTGTTTTAAAGTTTACCGCATGTAAAAATGGGCAGTGACGATAACCCACGTTACGTGTATCACTCCATTTTAAGCGCTGTAAACTGTGAGTGGACGAGGTGGCAAAAAGGGGCCAGAATAATTAATCCGCTGTTCATTTATGTCATTTTGTCCACTTCTGGGGTCGCTCACTATGTGCCAGATCTCACACCAGCTGCATCAATAAATCTCGAATGGGCAGCCAGTCGGCCTCGGGGGACACACTTGCTCTTGCCAGACAGTTAATGTGGTCGGTCCATTTTTCAGCTACTAGACTAGCTAAAGTAACGTGTATGCCTATAAGGTGAGGCTCAGTTCTGTGGCATACAAATATAAAAATGTGATCCTCCGACTCCTCTGAATATGTTGTTTTAAGAGTTCCATTATCTCTGACACCTTGGGGACACGGCCGAATTACCTACAAAGTCTAAATAAACATTTGAGGATAACACGAAAAGGAAAGACGTCGGTGACTTTATATTGGATGGCCATTGGTTCGTTGTTTACAAACTCGGTAACGTTTTCGTCCCAAAAGAGAGGAACTGCAGTCCTCAAAAATCTACGACAAGCCGATTTAATTCAATTGTCCCAAGAGGGAAATTTGGTTTGTCAGCAGGTTTTAGAGAGAGACACTGACAAATAAGTACAAATATAGCAGTAAGAACTTGTAGTAAAACATTAGATCAAAATATTCCACGTAAAAGTTAAATCAACCCAATGACTGATGCAAACGCTAACTGTTCGTTGTACGATTTAACCCTTTTGATGATTATTGATATTATTAAAATTTAACTTATTTAAAAAAATATTAAAATAGCAATTGGCATGAAAAAGTATATGAACTGGTTCTTTTGATCCTTGGGACCCTGAACTGTGACCTGATGACAACTGAAACTAAGAATGTAGCGGGCGAGTCCTGTCTCAGAGGGTACATGCCACTTTTTGTAGTATTATTATTAAACAGGTCTGTGGGATTGGATTATTAAGACCCTGTTATTTTTTTCTGCTCCATTTATATTTTGATTTATTGTGTTTTTGCTGCTAACATTAGAATTTCCAAACCAGGCCAGCGATGTAAGATTTATTAAAGACGGTTATGATGGTAGGTCTCACATTAAGAATGATTAGCGTCCTTGGACAGTAAAGGCATTGCTTGCTGTCCCTTAAAGCTCAGTTTTGAGTCTATGATTGTCTCCAGATATTTTTAACTGTTAATGATCTCCAATGCTTGGTCTTTGATTATCGTTTCCTGCGGGTGAATGGATGGGCTTTCTTATGAAATCAATTATAAGTTACTTCGTTTTTGTAATGTTTAGGTGTAGAAAAGGCTCATCACTCCATTTAACAAAATCATCTTCCACTGGACCATGGCGGTTTCATTCCATTTCGGTAGGCTAACACTCACTGAGTCGTCAGAAAATGTTAAGATGAACTCGTTTTCAAATTTCCTGTGAGAACCATTAGTGTGGAGGATGTACAAGAGGTTGAAGGACACAGTCCAGAGAAGGGGGGCTTGTGGATGAAGGCAGCACGTCAGAAAGACAACCATTTACTTAAGTCAATCAGCCAGCCAGCCAATCAAACTGAAGACCAAATTGAAAATTTTAAAAGTCTGCAGGTGGCATTAGAAGGTAACGAGAAGTCTACGAGCAGGAGCCTCCAACTGGTAATCTACCCGGTGAAGCAAAGCGGCAGCGACACCCCCTGGCCCTCCATGAGACCGGTAAGCGAACAGAAATGGATCAAATAAACGCCGCGTTTTCTCTCTCAGCTTCCTCTCTCAGCAGATTTTCAAATGATTTCATAATCAGAATTTTTTTTAAGTTGCTGTAGCCTGTTTACATAGATCTGAAACATTCTTCTGTTGTAATGACAACCTTAAAAAATTTAAAATACACATGCGATGCACTGCACCAGATTTCATGTGCCTAAAACTAATATGGTCTATCCCAGGGCTTTTATTTGGTTTAAAAGTTCGAAAAATGTCCTCTACATCTTTGCAATACGTTAGTAGTAAAATATAACGATCGCTTAATGTTAGTTAAACTTACCATCTTCTTACTTTGTCTTACTCTATCTATGTGTAACTCCGTCGTGTTTGTCTTTCTTCTTGGACTCAATAGACTGCCCGTCTTTAATCAGACCTCTGCTAATGACGATATTAAGGTGCGCGCCGGTGGACGCAAGCTGCAGTTACATCTTTCTCAGTGTATCAGATACCTTTAAATATCCAGATTAAGCGTCATTAACAAACTCATTTGCACTACGGATAGAATACAACGTTATTTAACACTTGGGCAAGCATCATATTTCCAGATTAGCAGAACACACGGCCGACTCTCGACACATCAATCAAGCGTGTACAGCGACAACTCTCTTGAGTGCAAACAGCAACCGGAAGTGACGTAAAGCAGCAGGTAGCCACCGTTCGAAGTCTGAAGTCGAATTTGATTGACAGTTATCTCGCCCTCTAAATCCGCCTAGACTTCTCCTGTCTGACTCGCGCTTACCCAGAGGCCGGAAGTTATTTTCAGGTTGCCAGGAGCCGCTGTCCCCATAGTAACGCGGTTGTGTACAATGTGCGCTCTCTACGTCTAGTCAAGTCCCATGTATGCTGCGCCGGGGGTTCTATGCAGGTGAGTGGAGGGGACCTCAAAGCCGCGCTTGTGTCACGTCGTCGAGTGCGGTCGGGCGAGCGGCAGAGTAAACAAAGTTGTCATTCTGGACAGATAGTAACGACTGGATTTTCCAGCCATGTATCTTTTGAGTTGTTATGTCCGTTTTTTTTTTTTTTTTTGTAATGTCTCTCAGTCGATTAATCAGTAATCCGAAAAGAGCCAAACCAGTGGGTCAGACACCAAATGTTTCTCCATTCGTAATGAATTATATGAGCGAATCAGGGTTATTTTTCCTGGCAGGCGTGGATACAAGTTACGGACCAGTTCTAGACACATACTAGAAAATTCCAGAAGTTATGAATTTGTCGGCAGCGCTGAGCACCTAAGAAGGAATGAGCCTTTGATGGGTGGCCATTCTCTGTCGGATTACAGATTCACACAGCAACTTTTTTGAGATTTGATTTAAAGTGACTCATTAACCTATGATGCATATTTTTAGGGAGTGGAAGGACACTCATGTGGACACAGGGGACGCATACACACTAAACAAGCATTAACAGGGAAGTGAACCCACCGTAATGAAGCTGTGAGGCAGGGGCAGAAACCGCTTTGCTGCTGTGCTGCTCTCTAATTATTGTACAGTTTGTGCCAGAAAACTCCTCACCTTCTTATACACTACTGTGAGCACTTGCTGTTTTTCTTTAGGTAAAGGCTGCTGCCATTGGTTCCATCTCCCTATAATCCTCTATTCCAAAGTGGATTGAATAAAAAAAACTAATGAGCTATTCAGTATGTCCACCTTAGCCTCTAAAGTGACCACAACTGTGCCAGGATGATGAACTGAAATCATTTTAAACCAAAGGGTCACGAGAGGATTAGTTGTCAACAATGACCATCAGGAAGCTGTGCAGCTCACTAAGAATAATTATGATGAAGAATATCCTGGAGCAGGTGTACAGAGTATCTAGGAGTGCTGATGTTGGGCACTTGGTGCAGATTTCAGTAGACGTCGCCAATGCCGACTCTGTGGTAAATGCTGAGTGGACAGGAAGCTGTGCCACGTCCTTACTTATGGTTTGTGAGTGGACTGAGTGAAGGGCCTGGGTGATGCCAGGAAGTAAAGAAGGGCTGATGCTGCTATTGTGGAGAGTGGTTTTGTTTAACTGTTACAAAGAGAATTACCATTTTACAGTAGGTGAATCTGAATGGACTGCTTGATATATTATTATCTGTTACATTACATTAATATTACATTTTTAAACCTCCTTAATCTCAATACAAGGTCACAGGGACCAGATGCCCAGCAGTACTGTGGAGAAGAAGAACCCATCCAGCTTTAAGAGTCTTTAAATCACACGGGTGACTGACTTGTGACAATTTAGTGGCAGCTACATATTGGTTATTGAGTTTTGTCTCACCAAAGAATCTCTTTGCCCAGTCACTACTTAGGGAGTGGACATGGAGGTGGTCCTTGGGGGCAATGGTGTCTTTAGGATTTGCAGGTATCAGGGTCTACACCCACAATCTGGATTTTGCTAACAGACTTGTTACTCAGATTACTCAAATTAAAAAATCGAAGGCTGCCTACTATACAACAAATTTCTATCTATCTATCTATCTATCTATCTATCTATCTATCTATCTAATCCTGCCTATTATACTACAAATTAATATCTAATCCTGCCTATTATACTACAAATTAATATCTAATCCTGCCTACTATACTATAAATTAATATCTATCAATCTAATCCTGCCTACTATACTACAAATTAATATCTAATCCTGTCTACTATACTATAAATTAATATCTATCAATCTACTCCTGCCTACTATACTACAAATTAATATCTAATCCTGCCTACTATACTATAAATTAATATCTATCAATCTACTCCTGCCTACTATACTACAAATTAATATCTAATCCTGCCTACTATAC
>JANRMT010062840.1:47809976-47824630 GCA_026402145.1 Polypterus bichir lapradei | reverse complement strand
TGTGAATCATCCATGCTTGTATGTATTTGTGCTCTTATTTTGATCTTGGGGTCATCGCTGTTAAGAAGAGAAGCCACATGGAGGCGTTTGATAAAATCTGCACTTATTTGCACTTTCTCTTAATGTTTTATTTGCCTAATTTAATTTAGGTTCATATTTTGAATTCTAGATGTACCCAGTTATTCTGCACTGTGTCACACGATGGCAGTACAGTAAGGAGTCCTGACCGCCGGTGTGGTGATTTGTCGTCCTGGATGAATGTGGACTACGTCTCTAGTGTTCTTTGTTTCAGTGTTTTTTTGCACTCTGAGACCAGCTAAGCAGTGTTCCTGAGGCATATTGCATATGCCAGAATATTTCAAGTAAGTGTTAAACAATCGTTGCCCAGGTGGTTTCATTTTCCTTGTGAATCCCACCCAGCGTGCCAGTGACCCTATTCAGGACTAATCGGGTGACAAGATGCCTGACTGACTGACGTTTCCTCGTCGGTTTTCATACTTTTTGACTAAATTGTTTTCTGTCTCTTTTTTTAGTTCAAAATGGAAACCGAAGTGGAAGTTTCAAAGTCCTCAATCAGGGAAAAACTCAACATCTACAACATCCTTCCTCCAATATCACCCATGCCACCTGAAGCCCCCCAGGAAGAAATGTCTCAGTACGACGAGAAGAATGCGACCAGAATAAAAGAGCACAGCAAGCTGATCAAGTACAGGAAAAGCCGTCAGCAGCGGCAGCTCCTTGATAAGATCCTGTAGGTGCCGTTAGCCTCTCGGCTTAATGAAATGTTCACATTTTTACTTTTTCTTTGATGCTTCTTTTTGCCCATTTCATTGCGGTTTGATTCAATTCCGGGGTTTTGTTTAGTTGAGGATCCAATTCTATAATTTATTTTTTTATTTTCAGTTTTGTGTTGATTAAGTTAATGTTTGTTTGATGTCTTGCTTTTGGTGTCCCGTGATGCCACTTTGGTTTTTATGGGTGCCACCATTTGTCAGTGGTTGCTAATTGCGCTACTTGTGCTAAGTCGACCAGCGCATGCCATCATCCTCATCATCATCGCAATGAAACAGAGGTCAGCCTCGTGCTCCTTCTGGTTGTCCGAGATTGCGGATACTCTTCCCTCACCTCTCCATCTGCTCTTTTGAATTCATGTTCGTATTTTTGGTCTTTTTGTGTTTTAATTTTCATCAGTGGTTTTCTTTAGTGTTTTGGCTCTGCCATTTTAATTTATTCATCACCCAGTTTTTAACGTTTGCCTGTTTTTCTTTTTTTTTTTGACCACTTTTACTTTTCGTTTATTCTTTTCGCTTGGTGGCCTGCTATGTTTTCATCCTCTAGCACAAGGGTGGGCAGCGTCGGTCCTGGAGGGCCGCAGTGGCTGCAGGTTTTTCTTCCAACCCAGTTTCTTAATGAGAATTATTGCTGACGAAGCACTCAAGTGACATTTTGAGGCTTCATCTTAGTGGTCTCGCCTGTTAAGGCCCCCCACACCCTTATAATTGCTTATTTCGATCTTAATCAGTTGCATTCCCTGTTTAATTGGCTTCTTATGACAAAGGAGACAGCAGTTCTCCATCGAACCTGTTTCCATTTACGCCTGTGTGGATTCATCCTGCACTGTTTTGATTTAATATAAAACACTTAAGAGAAAAATGTGGCGGATTGAAGTATACCCGTTTTAGGCTTCAAATCATCTGGATGATTTCATTGGAGAAGAAAAAAAATCTACGATATAAGAACCAAACATTGCAGACTAACAAGCCATAAAATTAAATAAGACTCCGAGATCCAGGCCTTTAAATGAGCTCTTTTATACTTCATGCTCAGAACACGGACGTGCATACATCATGGCTGCCATGCGTTCCCAGCGTTCCTTTGACGCGTCCTCTGAGCAGGCCCTCAGAAATTAACGCGACGCGTGCGTGAGTTGCAGTACCAGCAAAAAGTCGGAGGGGGCGCAATGTGATAAAAGTCGGAACGTGACGTCAGAGTCTCTGGTTACTATCTACATGTGACAGAAAGCCGCTATGCGGATCCTTCAAGACTGTGTGTGCACTTCGATGTTTGATGACTGGTTCAATGTGATGAAGCAAAATGCCGACATACAGATGCATTCGTGGTGCTTTTATATTCAAGCGTCGCATGACATCGATACATTTTAAAAGTCTCGCATACCGTCTTTTTTTTTTTTTTTTTTTTTTCTGGGGCTTCCTCCTGACCTGACAGCAGCGGCAGGCAGTGATCGCCGCACAGAGCACATTACATTTATGATATTCCAGCTCTCTGCACGTTTAGAATCCCTAGATTTATACTTGTTATCACTTTCATGATGAAATGCTTTAATGTATGTATGTTACATTTTACAGATAAATCATTCGTTTCGTTTAAATAATGAATATTGATAATAATTACACACATTGGGGTGACACGGTAGCGTTGCGGGGAGTCACGTCGCTGGTGTTCCCTGCCTGGAGTTCTCTCATTTTCCTGCTGGGTTTCCACAGTGCACTCCGGTTTCTTTCCAAAGACCTGCAGATTTGGTGACCCTAAAATGATGCCAGTGTGTGTGTGAGTGCTTGTATTCACCTTGCGATGAGCTGATGCCCCGTCCAGGGATTGTTTCTGTCTCGTGCCCAATGCTAGTTGGAATGGACGCATCCCTGGATTGGTGGATTTAATCATTAAACATCCTTTTCAGAGATAACTAAGGTGTCATCGGAATTTAATGGTTGTTCCAGACAATTCACAACACCTGTTCTCACCGTGATGATCTCTCGCACTGCCACCTGCTGGATTCTTCCAGATTTACATAAAGTACACGCGCAAGTATATAAACAGTACAACACTTGTGTAGCAGGAGCGTCCGCTGGAGCATGCGTCACGTCGCGTGAAGTATAAACCTGGCCTTGGGCACAACCATCAGCAGTGTGTCTGTCTGCAGAGAGAGTGTCGACCTCGTCGAGAGGTTTAATTACTTTTATAATCTCTCCATGTTTGGACGAGCTGCTACTGCGCTACGGTGAAACAGTCAGCGGTGATCGCAGTGCTGTCCGTCGAGTGGGGGCACATTTAATGTTTCCCGCTTTACGTGCTCACGGTTAGCTGTTTTGTTTTTCTGTTCCAGCATTGACCGTGCTCTCCAGGCCTATGAACAGACGGTTGAAGAAAATGAACGGAAAATAATCGCTCCTTTCCCGCCAGAACTTCCTTCGACGGTAAGAAGATCTCGGAGTCTTTTATTAAACACGTAAGAGCGTTTACAGACGAGGAGAACAGTCGCTCCATGCAGACCCAATGTGCACAACAGCAGGTGACACATCTCGGCCTAAACTACACTGAGCAGTGGAATATGGAGTTGTATTCTGCTGATCCTTTTCCTTTAGTTGATTTATTTATAAGCCTAGCTGTATACTGTATACCAGCTCTGTCTTTGATTGGTTATCATTTTATTTTTATTTAAATACACTGCACAGGGGCGGCACGGAGGCGCAGTGGGTAGCGCTCACAGTTAGGAGAGACGGGTTCGCTTCCCAGGTCCTCCCTGTGTGGAGTTTGCATGTTCTCCCCGTGTCTGCGTGGGTTTCTTCCACAGTCCAAAGACATACAGGTTAGGTGCATTGGCGATCCTAAATGGTGTGTGTGTGTGCCCTGCGGTGGGCTGGCGCCCTGCCCATGGTTTGTTTCCTGCCTTGTGTCCTGTATTGGCTGGGATTGGCTCCAGCAGACCCCCTGTGACCCTGTAGTTAGGATATAGCGGGTTGGATAATGGATGGAAATACACTGCGCTTATTTTAAAGTAGCTCCGTCAGACTTTAATGTCACTCTGAGGTGCTCTACTGCACGTGTCCTAAAACTGGCCCTGAATCTCAAATTCAAGTTGAGCACCCCTGATCTGAAATGCCTGGGGCCGCAAGTATTTCATATTTAGACTTTACAATATTTGTATGTTTTGTTTCCAATTTGCATTTTCCTAAAACACCCACCTTCAGCTCCTCCAGTCTGTGCACTTTAAACTGCCCGGGGCTTTCGGCGAAAGAGCAAAAGAAAGTGAGCAAACAGACTTGACGCGGTAAGAAAATAAAAAGCTGCGATTGCCGTTGTCCAGTCAGGAGGTCAGTCGCCCGAGGTGAGTGGGGCTTACTGATGAATGCGCACCTTGTAATGACGCGGCAGCAGAAGAGACTCGGGCACGCGTGTGCTCCCTCCGCAGGTATTTGGCGCCACACGTTTTGGGAAGCTTCTGTGTCGGAGACGACGTCCTTCTGTCATTTTGATGATCGCATCATTATAGGGTTTGACAACAGCAAGTCAGATTTAGATTAGCATTGTGGTTTGTGGACAAGCGGCTAGCATGACATGTTTGCATTGTCAATCAGAGTGTAATGTTAACCCACTTTAGTTATTTGTTTAGACAATAATAACAATAATAACTCTTTACATTTATATAGCACTTTTCTCTCTACTCAAAGCACTTTTCATAATGAGTGGGGGCCACTTCAAACATCACTAATGTGTAGCGCCCACCTGGATGACGCGACGGTGGCCATTTTTGTGCCAGCACACTCACCACACATTAGCTGTTAGTCAGTTAAGGGGTGAGAGAGAGAGGCAATTGAAGAGAGGGGATGATCAGGCCATGGTGGGCAATTTAGCCAGGGCGTCGAGATACACCCTACTCTCAGGGCCATTCTTAGCAGTTGGGGGCCCTACGCAGTTTAGAAATGTGCATGCCCCGGATGGGGTTGCTCAGGAAGGTGTTCTAATAAATTGTCTGGAAAAGAATGAGTCCGCAAAAGAATGATAAAATTTAGGATTAGGAGTGTATTGTGACAACGACGTGAGGGACTGCCATAGATGGCTGCAGTGCCAGGGGCATGACAGGTTCCCCAGACCCACAGCCCGACAACAAAAAAAAAAAAATTGTAAGTTGGGGCTGGGCGGTCAGGGCCCTACACGGATGCGTAGTTCGTGTATACCTAAGAACGTCCCTGCTTACTCTTTATGAAGGATGTTTTATGACCACAGAAAGTCAGGAATGACGGTGCCATTTTTACAGCATGGTGTCCTTGTCAATGCACTGAGGCATTGGGACCCACATTCAGACCACATGGTAAGCACCCCCTGCTGGCATCACCAACACCTCGTCCAGCAGCACCCTTATCTTTTCCTGGATGGTGTGTCATCCAAGTTACTGGCCGTGTCCCAACGTGGTTCACTTCAGGTGGGTGACCTCTTCTGAAGCGCAGGTGCTATGGCTGCTGTAAGTCAGAAGGTGGATGCTGGGCAACGTCATCTGGAGTTCTGCTGGAGTGACGTCCGAGTCGTTGGGCAGTACCGAAATCTGCATCTCCTGTGGCACTTCAGTGTCAGCTCTCCTAATGCCAGTCTTGACTCTCTCTTAACGGCGGTCTTTTTCACCTCCTTTTTGACGAGTTGTGACACATCAGTTCATATTTTCACAATCGTAGCTGCCAGTCCTTTCCACCGTACATCGACTTGCAGCTGAACAACAGCACTTTCAGTTTGGAATTTTAGACCATCTTGGAGTTTCGGGTTAGGGATGCTCAACTTGAAATTCGGCTGTTACTGAGTTATCGCATGTAAACGTGTCTCATGGTGCCACTTTTTCATCTTCATGACTTAATTCATTCACTTTATTAAATGTGGGAGTCTTATTTGAAGTGTGCATTATTTTACAAAAGCTGCTTTTATCTTTTTTTTTTTCTAGATGAACAGCGAGCTAAGACAACGAAGGGTAAGAGCGTACATTTCAACGGTGTTCCAATGTATTATTTTCAGATTTACTATCTTATTATTTTGTGGTTATTTTACTTTTTTTTAAACTTGTATCCTATCTCGGGTTTGAGCATCAGGACTGACCCAGACTTGCTCACCGCTTTGCTGGCATTCAGTGTGTGTTTTAAAGGGACACGTGTGTACTTCCTTTAACGTTTCAAATCACATTTTGATTTTGGAAATTGTGGTGGAGGAAAAAAAAGCTTCTGCGTTTTTGAAAAACAAATAAAACTGGTGAAATTAATATAAACAAATACATAAATAACATAAAATCACAACCATTTATGTTATTAATAAGGAAGCGTGAAGATGAATTAATTGCTAAACAAGTTAAACGTTACATATTTAAAATGTATTTTTTTGGTTATTTCTTTTTTTGGATAATGTGTTTGCATTTTTGTTTGTTTCTTATTAAGTACTCTGCTTCCTTTTTTGTGAATTTTAAACACTTCAGTCACGTCTCCTCTTAATCTTGTGGCCGGGTCCAGGACAAATGAAAAGTTGGGACACCAACTAGGACGTCCCGTTTAATAGCAGAAAGTCTTTGGCGTCAAAGTAAACGGCCTCTCAGGAACAACAACAGCAAAGTGTCCAGCTCTGGGCCATAGAATAAGGGTCGATCACTGGAGCTCTGTCCGGCGGGTCGCTCTTAGTGCAAAAGACTCCCCCTTCCGGGCAGGCGGGCTTCTTAAAATGCACAAATCAGAAGGGGCGGAGCTAAGTGCCCTCACTGGGCGGTTTTGCAGTCCTGTGGGGAAAGAAAGAGAAAAGAATGTTGGAGACGGCGCCCCCTCTCGCCCCGGTGGGTTATCACATCTAGCACGTGAGGAGATCCTCCAGTGCACATTGCGGCAACCTCCTTTTGCTTAAACTGGAAAGGCTTAGCTCTTTGAATCTTTCCTCATAACTCATCCCCTGCAGTCCTGGAATCCGCCTCATTGCAATTCTCTGGACTTTTTCTAGTACTGTTATGTCTTTATGGAGACCAAAACTGCACACAGGACTCCAGATGAGGCCTCACCAGTGTGTTATAAAGCTTGAGCAGAACCTCCTGTGACTTGTACTCCACACATCATGGCGCTATATAACCTGACATTCTGTTAGCCTTCTTAATTGCTTCTGAACACCTTCTGGTAGTTGATAGTGTCGCGTCCACTACAACTCTTAAATCCTACTCATGAGGTGTACTTTCAGTTTTCAGACCTCCCATTGTGTATTCAAACGTCACATTTTTACTTGAGCAGAACCTCCTGTGACTTGTACTCTACGCATCAAGGCACTATATAACCTGACATTCTGTTAGCCTTCTCAACGGCCTGGAGGCTGACAGTGATGGATCTTCTATGAGGTGAGAGGTTAGGAGCAGGCACTGATACAGCGCATTGAAGCACCCACCCCACGACAAACCGACTCAGGATCCAGATTAGGACCCGACTGCAGCCATGCAACGGGTGACACCTCAGCACCACGCTAGTTCAGATGGAGTGGAACCAGTGGAAGGTTTTTTATGGTGGCTCGAGTGCCAATTCTGCCACCAACCCCCAAGTTTTTCCTTGCAGGTTGGACTACCTACATTCAAGGATGGATGCAGATTAGCGTCATTCCAGGATGGAGCCATTGCAGGTTAAGGGCCTTGCTCAAGGCATCAACAGACCAGAGTCCCTTTTGGTATTTTACAAGATTCGAACCGGCAATCTTCCGATTGCCAGTGCAGATCCCTAGCCTCGGAGCCACCACAGATGAAAATGGCGACATGTGTCGTGGTCTCCTGGCATCAACTTCACTCTGTTCTCTGGTCCAGTGGACAAGCCATATTTATTTTAAAACTCCACATGGGGCTTTGGGGTGTGTCATATTACACATGTTTTATTGGCTGGCTGTTCATATGATGGATGACTTAGTTTTTGATCTTTTTGCGTATCTCCATTCTCATGCGTTTTTGGTTCGACCTTCGATGTAGCGATTGGTATTATTTATAAGATGCTTTTGCTGCTTTAGAGATGAATGTGGTAACACATGTCGTGATCTCCTCTTCTAACGTCGCCTTCGCTCTCTTCTCTGGTCCAGCGGACAAGCCATATTTATGTTAAAATTCCACGATGGGGCTTTGGGATATGTGATATTACACACGCTTGATTTGGCTGGCCGTCCGTGATGGATGACTTAGTGTTTGATCTTTTTACACATCTCCGTCCCCAGATTATAAAATAATTAATACGGCCCGAGGCATCACAGTCATTTCCTGGTCTTCTGCTTGGTTTACACAGATGTTTGAAGGTGATAGATTACTGGTACAATTCAAGAAGAGAAGATGCTTTGATGTTAATCGCCAGTATAAAATTAAGTTCATCTTGTTGGTGTGAGGAAAATATAATAAAAATATAAGCATCTGTTCTTTAAAAAATTGCAGATGTGGCACTGCAGGACAACAGCCTACATGTTTTTGTGTTTTTTTTATTTTATTTTACGGTGTACTCTATGCATTTTGGGTGCCGACTGTGCAGGAGTGTGCAGTTCGTTGCTCCACAGGAAATCTGGGTTTCTTTTTACGTCAGTTTCTAGTGTAGAACTTGTTCATTTAAATTATTTATGGTATTACAATGAGGAGGCACTCATCTCAACATAGATTCAAAACTAATGCTCTGGCAAGGATGCCAGTGCTGATGTTGTCTTAGAGAATCTCCCACAATTCCATGAGCAGTTCGGTTTGGGCAAGTCTTGGATTTTCCACCTGTGCCTTTGACTAGAACTGTCTTGTTTCTTTTTTTTTCCAGTTAAACTATCTGTTTTTGAAGAGATGCGTCGAGAACTACCCTTTAATCCCTGTTAGCCCTGAATGGCTGGACTCGGTGCTCTCCCGGATTCCCGGTCGCTTGAGAGAAGGAAAAGAGAAGCAACAACTGATCCAAAATCTGTTCCTGGAAGTTGCAGAAAACTTTGAAAATGGCATGAAGACCTGTCTAGGTAGGCTTTGGAGAAAATGTGACGTGTGTGTGAGCTCTGTAGCTTCCGCCTTTTTCTCCAGCATGACAATGCAATTCGGACAATAATGAAATGTAGTTGGTGGGAATGACCAATGTTATGCAGCTTTAAGATTTTGAATCTACATTATAAGCTAGAGACAAGAGTTTTGTAGTCTGGAATAACTTGTATTGCTTTTTCCTTCTCACTATGGCCATCATTTTATGAACTGCAGTGAGCAGTGCTCTTGTGAAGCCTGATATTAAAGGTCTGGAGTCTGAAGTGTCAAACCTGCCCGAGGAAGACCCAGAGTGAGTATGATGGGCTTATGTCCTTGATGCTGCATCGTGCTCGCGATTCTATGTAAAATATACAGAACATGCACAATTGTACTGTCCCCCATAAGCCTTGCCAAAAACCATCAGATACCTCTGCCATACCACCTGCACTCCAGAACAGGTCGTCCACCTGAAGCTAAGCACGGTCAGGCCCGGCCAGTACTTGGATGAAAGACCATCTAGGAAAAGCTTGGGTGACTGCTGAAGAGATGTTGGTGTGGCCAGCAGAGCGGCTCTTAAACCCTGTGGTCTTGAATGTGCCCCCCCCCCCAGTGCAGTGGTGGGGACTCACCATGCTGTAAAAATGGTGCCGTCCTTCAGATGAGATATAAACCCGAGTTCCTGACTCTCTGTGTGGTCATAAAAGATCCCTGGGCATCCTTCGTAAAGAGTAAGGTGCACCCTAATGTCCACCTCGGCCTGGTCATTCTGGCTTCCTAATCATACCCTGCCTCTAATTGGCTAAATGTCTCTCACCACTTTACCACCTAACAGATCATGTGTGGTGAGCATACCGGTGTAAAATGGCTGCCATCGCATCATCCAGGTGGGTGCTGCACATTAGTGGTGGTTGAAGTGGCTCCCCACTCCCTATGAAAAGTACTTTGAGTAATGAGAAAATGAACATATAAATGGAAAGAATTATTATTATTATCCATCTATCCATCCATCCATTATCCAACCCGCTATATCCTAACTACAGGGTAACGGGGGTCTGCTGGAGCCAATCCCAGCCAGCATAGGGCGCAAAGCAGGAAACAAACCCCGGGCAGGGCACCAGCCCACTGCAGGGCACACACACACCAAACACACACTAGGGACAATTTAGGATTGCCAATGCATCTAACCTGCATGTCTTTGGACTGTGGGAGGAAACCCACGCAGACACGGGGAGAACATGCACACTCCATGCAGGGAATGAACCAGGAAGCGAACCCGGGTCTCCTAACTGCGAGGCAGCAGCGCTACCCACTGTGCCACCCTATTATTATTGATATTTCCTAGATTTCACTTCTTTATTCAGCAGCTTTCTGCATTTCATTGTTTAAACTTTTTGACATTGACTGTGTAAGTTTAGTCAGTTTTCACCTTTTCAAATGTGAGCACCTTGTGTGATCCCAATTTCTCAACTCCAGGTCTTTAGGTCTTTGCTTCTTAGTCATACTATGCATGTTAGTTATTTTATTTATGAATGCTTCTTTTATAGAGGACTCGATTTTGCTGTTCCTTGGCATGACACGTTTATAAACAGCAGAGAAGAGATAAGGACAAATCTGCACATTCTCCACCCAGCCATGGGAATGATTCTGGACATGGGCTACAAGACCTTCTCCAAGATGTTGCTGGTGGACGTGTCTGGTTACAGGTGATTCAAAGGCCTTCTCTTAGAATTGTTAGTAAACGGGGAGATTCCACCTGGTCAAGCTTAGATGTGTGTGGGACTTGTGTGCCAGATCTGCAATGGCCAGTTTTGTGACCGTCTTCAAGGAGTTTCTTGTTCCTTATCCTGCACTTCAGAACAGGTAACCCACCTGAAGCAAAGCATGTCTGGGGGCCTGGCTGGTACTTGAATGGGAGACCAACCAGGAAAAGCTTACAGTTGAAAGTTTGTGAACCCTTTAGAATTTTCTATATTTGTGCATAAATATGACCTAAAACATCATCAGATTTTCACTCAAGTCCTAAAAGCAGATAAAGAGAAACCAGTTAAACCAATGAGACAAAAATATTCTACTTGGTCATTTATTTATTGAGGAAAATGATCTAATATTACATATTTGTGAGTGGCAAAAGTATGTGAACCTCATGGATTAGCAGTTTGAAGGTGAAATTCGAGTCGGGTGTTTTCAATCAATGGGATGCCAATCAGGTGTGAGTGGGCACCCTGTGTTATTTAACGAACAGGGATCTATCAAAGTCTGCTCTTCACAACACACGTTTGTGGAAGTGTACCATGGCACGATCAAAGGAGATTTCTGAGGACCTCACGAAAAGAGTTGTTGATGCTCATCAGGCTGGAAAAGGTTACAAAACCATCTCTAAAGAGTTTGGACTCCACCAATCAACAGTCAGACAGATTGTGTACAAATGGAGGAAATTCAAGACCATTGTTACCCTCCCCAGGAGTGGTCGACCAACAAAGATCACTCCAAGAGCAAGGCGTGTAATAGTCGGCGAGGTCACAAAGGACCCCAGGGGAACTTCTAAGCAACTGAAGGCCTCTCTCACATTGGCTGATGTTCATGTTCATGAGTCCACCATCAGGAGAACACTGAACAACAATGGTGTGCATGGCAGAGTTGCAAGGAGAAAGCCACTGCTCTCCAAAAAAAACATTGCTGCTCATCTGCAGTTTGCTGAAGATCACGTGGACCAATCAGAAGGCTATTGGAAGAATGTTTTGTGGACGGATGAGACCAAAATAGAACTTTTTGGTTTAAATGAAAAGCGTTATGTTTGGAGAAAGGAAAACACTGCATATCCAGCATAAGAACCTTATCCCATCTGTGAAACATGGTGGTGGTAGTATCATGGTTTGGGCCTGTTTTGCTTCATCTGGGCCAGGACGGCTTGCCTTCATTGATGGAACAATGAATTCTGAATTATATCAGAGAATTGTAAAGGAAAATGTCAGGACATCTGTCCATGAACTGAATCTCAAGAGAAGGTGGGTCATGCAGCAAGACAACGACCCTAAGCACACAAGTCGTTCTACCAAAGAATGGTTAAAGAAGAACAAAGTGAATGTTTTGGAATGGCCAAGTCAAAGTCCTGACCTTAATCCAATCGAAATGTTGTGGAAGGACCTGAAGCGAGCAGCTCATGTGAGGAAACCCACCAACATCCCAGAGTTGAAGCTGTTCTGTACGGAGGAATGGGTGAAAATCCCGCCAAGCTGGTGTGCAGGAATGATCAGAAGATAACCGGAAATGTTTAGTTGCAGTTATTGGGGGGTCACACCAGATACTGAAAGCAAAGGTTCACATACTTTTGCCACTCACAAATATGTAATATTTGATAATTTTCCTCAATAAATGACCAAGTATAATATTTGTGTCTCATTTGTTTAACTTGTTTCTCTTTATCTACTTTTAGGACTTGAGTGAAAATCTGATGATGTTTCAGGTCATATTTATGCAGAAATATAGAAAATTCTAAAGGGTTCACAAACTTTCAAGCACAACTGTAGGTTGCTACTGGAAGAGGTGTTGGTGAGAACAGCAGGGGGCGCTTATCCTATGGTGTGAATGTGGAACCCAATGCCCCCCCCCCAGTGCAGTGATGGTGGACACTGTGCTGTAAAAATGGCTCCGTCCTTCAGAGGAGATGTAAAACTCTCTGTGGTCATTAAAGATCCTTTGTAAGAGGAGTAGGGTGTATCCCGATGTCCTGGCTAAACTGCCCACCATGGCCTACTCATTCTGGTCCCCTAGTCATCCCCTGTCTCTATTTAGCTAACTATCTCACCTCCTTATCAGCTAACACCTCATGTGTGGTGAGAGTACAGGAGCAAAAATGGTTGCCATCGCATCATCCAGGTGGGTGCTATACATGAGTGGTGGTTGGAGTGACTCCCCTGTCCCTATGAAAAGTGCTTTGAGTATTAAGAAAAGCACTATATGAGTGTAAAGAGTTTATTATTATTATTATTAGACACTCCATGACAAAATAATTCAATTATCGCCATTTGTAAGTGTATTTCTTTAATCTTGACATTTATAGAGTTGCTACATTTTTATTGGTGGATACAGAATTAAGAGTGCACTATATTTGCTGAAGAAAATCTTCTTTCCCCCCCACCCAGGAGTCAGGGGCCGGTGGAGTGTGAATCCCTGAAGAATGATGTGGTTCTGCAGAGTGAAAAAATGGAAGAGAAGATCATGAATTCCTGGTACCCTAAAGTGATTCATCTGCTCACCGAGAAAGACACGTTAAAAGAAATCAAACAAGACCGACTGGAATCTTTTTTGAACTGCGCCTCCACTCTGCTGTCCAATCAGGTATGGGACGCCATTCTCTGTTAGGCAGGTTAAACGCTTTTTTACTTTCTCGTATAGGAAAAGTATTGTAATCGTCCAAAAATTCGATGTCAAGATTTTGATGAATCCAGGACATTTTAGACCTCCCTGAGTCTGAAAATACCATTTTTGGAGTCATGCCTGTCTGTGTGTTGTGTGTGTGTGTATAAACATGATAACCTGACTACGCTTTCATTTAGGTCAACCAAATTATGCATACAAGTTTTAGGTACCAAACGTACATTTCTATCAACTTTTGGGCTATTTGCGTTAACCGGAAGAGGTACTTTACCTTTTATTCATGCAACTGCAGAGTCCGATTTATTCAACTTTACTTTTATAATAATTGTTCAGTATATTATTAATTTGATTTGTTGTTGCTGATTCTTTAATGTACATAATATAAAAATATAATCATTGTCTTACGGCTTACTCCTCAAATATCCTTCCCGATATCTGAGTATGCGAGAGAGTCGAGGGGAGACCACTCCCGATTTTTATATTTTCTAGTGGTTTGTTTTTATATTTCTTGTTCTGCTGATTTTAACCTGCAGAGGAGCTGTGACAGTTAGTGGCCAGTGGGACGTCGTTACCTCAGTAAAGCCACTTTTCTTCCCTTATTATCAGGAACCAGCAAGCCTGGGTTTTGTTCTGTTGTTTATATGTCCTTTAGTGATCTCTGAGGGGAAATTGTCTTTTCACGTGACTTCTGGGGGGTCAGAGCCACAGGATCAGCCATGGTACAACGGCCCCCGGAGCAATTTTCAGGTTGTGGGTTTTGCTCAACAGTGTAGGATCTGTTCTGACAGTAATGGGACTTGAACTGGCGGCCTTTCAGAAGCCAGCGCAGATCGTTAGCCTTCAGCAAAAGCCCCACAGATTTGGTTTCATTTTTATTTAGCTTCTCATTGTACCTCCGAGCTCTGCGGTAAGCGTGAAACAATTTTCACAAAAAGTAAAGGAGTGTGGGAAAACTGCATATTGTAAAAGCAAAGAGCAATATATTTTAAAGGATACGTTTGGTATTTTTCAAGTCCAAGTTCTTCCTTCACAAACATGGCATATGTGCATTGGCAACACAAAATTGGATTTTAAATTTAAGCGTTTTCTATAAATTTAAACAAAATATAAAAAAACAAATGTAAATGACACAATTTTATTCAAAAATGCAATAAAAAGTACAAACAAATTTGGACGTGAAAGTCTGTAGGAACCAAGTTACCCGAACTACTCTAGAACATTTCAGTAATTATTTACTGCTCTGATGCTGATCTTTCTGATCATAAAATAGATCATTACGATAGAAACTGACGAGAAGAGTTCATAATTAATTGCAGAATTACAGTGTTTAAGGGTTCCTCTAGAGCAGGGTTGCCCACACTCTTTCGGCTTGCGAGCTACTTTTAAAATGACCAGGTCGAAATGATCTACCTACATTAAAAATGCTATATATATACAGTACAGGCCAAAAGTTTGGACACACCTCCTCATTCAATGTGTTTTCTTTATTTTCATGACCATTTACAGCACTCCATCACTC
>JANRMT010062840.1:47763818-47809576 GCA_026402145.1 Polypterus bichir lapradei | reverse complement strand
CTGATTTTGATGAATCTCGATGTTTTACACCTCCCTGACTTTCTCATATATACGAAGAATAGGGAAAGTATTGTAATTGTCCAAAAATCTGATTTTGATGAATCTCGATGTTTTAGACCTCCCTGACTTTCTTGTATATGAAATATAGAGAAAGTATTGGAATCCATCAGAAATTTCGATGTTGAGATTTTGATGAATCTCGACATTTAATCCTCTCTGAATTTCTCATATACAAAGTATAGGGAAAGAATTGGAATCATCCAAAAATTCGATGTCGAGATTCAGCATTTAGACCGAAAATAGTTGTTTGGAATTATTTCTGTATGTGTGTAAATACGATAACTTGGATACGCTTTCACTAAGGTCAACCAAATTTTACATACAAGTATTAGGGGCAAAATGAAGATTTCTAACAATTTTTTAGCTATTTCCACTAACTGCAAGTGGTACTTTACCTTTTATTCAAGCAGCAGCAGAGTCCGATTTGTTCAACTTTACTTTTATAACAATTGTTCAATATATTTTTAATTTTACTGGACTTGTTGATGGTTCTTTAATGTACATAATATAAAGATATAATCATTGTCTTGTGGTTTATTACTCAAATGCCCATCCCCATATTTGAGTAGATGAGAAAGTCGAGGGGAGGCCACTCCCGATATTTTTCATGCTGTATTTGTAATTCTGGAGGTGTGCCTAGTAAACGTAAGTGAATTAGATTAACAAATGTGCCGTCTTGCCAGGTTTCTGAGGGGGCGTTAGTTGTGTTGTGCTTGTGGAGGCTGAGCTGCTGTGCTTCTGTTGAAGTTTCTGTTTTCAGCTCGCTTGTAGATCCAATCTCTAACCGATTCCATTTTTTCACAGCTTCAGTTGTTAAGCCCATTGCTAGCTTGCGGGCACCAATATTTATTTTTTGTACTAAATAACAGTTTTCTGATCACTTGAGTCCTTATGTATTGAATCTTGCACATAAATATTCATTAACAGTATACAGGTAAACTGTGTTTTACTCTTCTGTTTTGCAGTTAAAAGCCCTCATTGTAAGAACTGTTGAGGCCTACGTGAATCTGTTCGAGCCTTTAAATCTCGACGAGGTGCCGCTGTTTAAAATGCAGCTGACCTTCGATGACGAGAAGATGGAGTTCTACCCAAGCCTGCAAGATTTAGAAGAAACGGTTTTGTTCGTGTTACGCCGCATCACAAACACAATGCAGGTGCGTATGCTTGGGCGTCATTGATGCATTGCGGTTCTTGTGCTGACGACAGAATAAGAATAAAGAAATTCTTAGAATCTTAAAAGAAAAAAAGATTTCTAGTCCTGTGTATTGTGAAAGCCTTGTTTAGCTCCAGGCCTGCAGGGATAACCAGGTTATCCATCTGTCTTTTGCAGTTTAAGGGTTGAGAGATCTGGAGTTGGTGGAGACCTCAAGACCCTTAAGCTTCACCCTGCACTTACAGATTTCTGGTCGTACCACCTGTTGTTGAGACTGTTTGGCTCCCTGTTGCAGGCCTTTGTCTCACTGACTCGGGTTTAACCTCCCTAACCTGATTCAGGCCTTCAATAAAACCCCTAGGATGACGATGATGTAAAACTCTGAGACCAGAAAAATGTAAGAATCTGGACCAGCGTCTCTCGGCCTTTCTGGTGTTGGAACCCACTTTTTCCCTTGTAAATATCTTCATAAGCCCACCAAGGGGATCACCTGAGCAGGTGGGAGCCCCCCTTAGTGAACTGAGATGTTTTTGTTCAAGGCACGATTGTCAGGTCCACTACCATTATAAAGAACAGCAGCTGACGACCCACCAGTGGTAGCACACGACCGACCCAGCGGTTGAGAAGCGCTGATCAAGACCAAATTAATAATATTAAAAATACAAAGGTTAAATGCAAAATACTAATGTGCAGGGCCCCGAGTTACGATGTATTGCTGTCTTAATAATGAATCAATCCAGACGAAATAAAGATCAACACTGACGCGTACCTGAACATTCTTGTGAACGAAATGGATGACCGTGAGATCAGTGAAGATTATTTCCAGCAAGATGGAGCAACCTGTCGCACGTCAGCTCGTGGCATTGGCACAAACTGGATTGTTCTTTGGCAAACGGGTCATTTCAAAGAGACTATGGCCACCTTGTTCCCCGGATCTGTCATCTTTGGATTACTTCCTTTGGGGAGCGCGGAGAGGAAAAAAGTGTACAAGAACAAGCCTCGTACGCTGGAACAATTGAACAGGAAATTGCTGCCATCAGCCCTACAATGCTTGCGGATACCCCTTTGCCAATATGGAGTGCCGCGTCGATCTGTGTTTTCAAGAAGACGACGACTATTTCCAACACTGAATGTGATTGGATTGTTGACACATCTATCAAGGAATGCACTGTATGTATTTAGTTTCTATTGCTCATTTTTACGTGAATAACACATCTAACTCGGGGGGGGCCCTGCCCATTAGAATTTCCCTATATAAATCGGAATATTCTTACAACAGTTCAATAAAGATGAGCTAGGTTCAGACCTTCCTTTGTATCTTCAAGATGGTTTGTCTAACGTTTTAGATAGTGGAGTGGTGGCTCTGAGGTTAAGAATCTGCGCTGGTATCCCGAAGGTTGCCAGTTCGAATCCCCATCACTGCCAAAAAGAGATCCTACTCTGCTGGGCCCTTGAGCAAGGCCCTTAATCTTCAATTGCTCCAGGAGCGCTGTACAATGGCTGACCCTGCGCTCTGACCCCAAGGGGTATGCGAAAAACCAAGTAATTTCCTTCGGGATTAATAAAGTATAATAAAAAAAATATAAAAAAAATGTAATTCTGCTTAAATCAGAAATTCTTGCTTCAATTGGCTCCAGTCCTCCTCCTTTTCACTTTATCTTCTGTTGCACACTGGACTTTCCCTTCCGAGGTGGTATCATATTTGAAATAAGCCGTTTTCTTTTTATACAGTATATAACAATTCATTATGCATATCATTAAAATATGCGTTTCTTTGTATGGTTAATTTTTACTTATTTCTAATTACATGTATCGTAAGCTTCACACTTTTACCTAAAAAGCACTGTTCTGTGTATTAAGTATTTTAAAGCATGCGAGTAATAAAACAGTTCAGTTGTTTGTGAAAAGCCAAGCAGAAAGCTGAAAATCTGCTTAGTTTAAGTTTTTAAGCAAATCTTATCCACAAAGCAGTAACCCAGATCCATTTTTTTTTTACTTCCTCAGAAAGTTCAAACTGTGACATCTTGGCTTTCAGAAGGAAATGCCATCGAAGTCCTGGATGCCAAGCTTGACAATGACATCTTGAATTGGGCCTTGTCGACTTTAAGCAGCTCGGTCAAAAAGAACGTCAAGGGTCCCAGCGAACACCTGAAGAGCTACGGCAAGTTACTCCGACTTTCACTTTTTGTTTGGCCCTTCAGTCATCTGTCATGCACCCCATCTCTGAAGTCTGTAAGCTCTGCTGTCCAAAAGTGTGGCCATAGCTGAGATTTTATGTGATTAAACAATAGGCTCTTCATTGCGTAATCAAATTACGATAAAAATGACCAAATGATGAGAAGGATAAGTAGCAAATTCAGATGGGGGATGGCCAGCCTTATATCTTTTTGTCTGTTGTTGATTTATTTCATTGAGGTAACTGCTATTACTTTTTCTGAATTGTTCCTCACTTTTCCACATCCTCAAGCTTACATTTGCTCTGAAAATATGCCAATACATGTAAATAGATTTATAAGTTCCTGTATAATAGATAGATACTTAAGGCACTATACAACAATCACATAGATCGATAAGGTACTAATATAATACATAAATAGATAAAGTGCTATATAGCAGATAGGTAGGTATTATACATCAGATACAGGGATAGATAGATAGATAGATAAGGCACTATGCACCAAGTACATAGAGAGATAGTTAAGGTACTATATTTTAATCCTTTATTTGCCATATACAATTTCTTGTATTAGGACTTTGTCATTTTTCACATACTCAAACTTACTCTCCAAAGAGTTTTGGGGTCAGAGTGCAGGTCAGCTATTTGTATAGCACCCCTGGAACAATTTCAGGTTAAGGGCCCAATGGAGTAGCATTCCTTCTGTCACTGCTAGGAGTTAAACCAGCAACCTCTGAGTTACCAGCCCAGATCCGTTAGCCACAGAGCCACCATAGACAGATAGATAGATAAAGTACTATACGAGGTGTGGCAGAAAAGTAATGAGACTGGCAACACTGCAAGCGATCTGGCAACGCTGCGCTGTTGTCCTTGGTAGAGCACGTGTATCAGTACCCTCCCATAGCTCAGTGCGAGTTTCAACTCCTTCCGTTAACTACGTGATTTTTGTGACTGCTATTAGCGAAGTTGTGTTTTTGGTTGTGCGTCACGCAAAATGGAACAGCGGAATTTGGAGCAACGTTGTGCCATTAAATTTTATGTTAAGCTTGGAGGAAAGGCAAGTGTGACGTTTGAAAAGTTAAAACAGGCCTATGGGGAACATTCTTTATCCCGAGCTCAAGTTTTTCAGGGAGGCCTTCAACTTCGAAAACCAATGAAAACATCGAACGTGTGAACACTCTTGTGAGATCAGACCGTCGTTTAACATTAAGAATGTTGAGTGAACAATTAAATTTGAAGAGATTTACCGTTCAAATTTTGACTGAACATTTGCACATGCGAAAGGTCTGTGCCAAAATGGTGCCAAAATACCTCACAATTGAGCAGAAGGACAATCGAAAAAACGCATTCCTGTGGTTCCCCAGCCCCCTTATTCACCTGACCTCAGTCCGTGTGACTTTTTCCTTTTTCCTAAACTGAAAAATGTCCTCAAAGGACGTCATTTTGGGACTTTAGAAAACATCCAAAAGAGTGTAACGGACATGCTGAAGACCATGCCGGTTGAAGACTTCCAGCGCTGCTACCAACATTGGGAACAACGTCTCCATCGATGTGTAGCTGCCCAAGGGAACTACTTTGAAGGGGATAACATTGATGTTTGAAAAAAATAAAAACTTTGGTAAATAAAAAACCAGTCTCATTAATTTTCTGCCACACCTCGTATAAAAGACAGATAGATAAGGTACTATATAACAGTTACTGTACATACATAGATATGGTACCGTACAATAACTAGCTAGATAAGGCACTATCTAATAGATAGACATATAGAAAAGGCACTATACAACAGTTACATAGATAGGGCGGAGTGGTGGCCCTGAGGCTAAGGATCTGCACTGGTATCCCGAAGGCTGCCGGTTTGAATCCCCATCACTGCCAAAAGAGATCCTACTCTGCTGGGCCCTTGAGCAAGGCCCTTAACCTGCATTTGCTCCAGGTGCTGACCCCAAGGGGTATGTGAAAACTAAAAAATTCCTAATACAAGAAATTGTATAAGGTGAAATAAAGAACAAAAAAAAAGTACTATATAATACACAGATAAGGCACTATACAATAATTAGATGGATGAATAGATAAAGTACTATATAATACACAGATAAGGCACTATACAATAATTAGATGGATGAATAGATAAAGTACTATATAATATACAGATAAGGCACTATAAAATAATTAGATAAGGCACTATCTGATGGATGGATAGATAGATAAGGCACTATACGACAGTTACATAAATAGATAAAGTACTATATCTCTCTATTATAAAAAAAAAAATCTTGGTGGAAGGGAGACGAGACGTGATCTTCTCGGAAGGCACTTAAAAGACCCGCGAGATGAAAGAGATTGGCCATGGAGCGTCTCGTGGGGACCTTAAACATGAGACTTGGTGCCAAGAGATTGCAATTTGACGTCCCACGAGAGCCACTTTAACATCACGCAAGACAAGCCAATGAGACTTTAAATCAAGTTCACGGACATCTAAGCTAGCAGTTGTTGGAATGCTTTTGGCAGGCAGACATCATGTGCTCCCAGCTCTTAAAACAATGACAAGCGGCAAGCAGAATATGGCAACAGCAGAAAGCCAGCTGATGATCCAATCGCTTCTCCTTACCTTAGTGTGTGTTCAGACCGCCAACCCCACCCCAACCCCCTATTAACAACACGAGCGGTAGATACACGAAGTGGCAAAAATACAGCTGCTGTACATGCTTTTAAATGATCGCTGCACAGTGCGACAAGCAAACGACGCAGTAGCAGCAGCAATAAGACATAAGATGATCCGATGGCATCTCTTTAGTGTACGTTCAGCCGCCATTACACGCCCCCCCCCCCCTTAACGCGAGCAGCGTTATACATCCTGCGAGAAAGAGATGTAACCACACCTGGGGCCGGAAATAAAGGGCAAGTATTGTTTTTACAAAAGTTTTAAAGTAAAAGTGAAAATAATGCAAATGTATGTAACAATCCCCATGAAAATAACAATCTCTTTAATTTGTGTATTCGCTAAAGCAAACCCAGGGGTGGGTGAGCAAAGCGAGCAGGGTGCGAAGCACACTAGTAATAGATATATAAATCTGAAATGCACTATGTAATAGATAGAGAAAAACAGATGTTAAAGCCTCTATATAATATATTTATTTGTCCCCAAGATTGAATAAAAATTTTCTAGAAGCTCAAAAAATACATAAACAATTCTCCTAAGCACAAATAAAAGCTCCTAGCATGGATATCCGAGAGCTGCTGGTGTCACTAACAGGCTTGCAGGTGGCAGTAAGATGAGGTCAGGCCTGGTCAGATTAGCACCACAGGTTGATATTTTAAGTCCTATTAGTATTTGTGTAGAGCAGGTTCAGCTTGTAGTGTCCACAAATGCATCCTGCCCAACAGACACTTGATTCCTTGTTTTAAGTTGCCAGTATTTAGAATGATTCATCACTAAGATGTTAGTAAAGTGTCAATTGTTTTCTGTTGCTGAGTCAACCAGGATGAGGTAACTTCTCTCTCTGGGCTGTAAGAGGACGGATTCAGCCCGCATTTCAATGTCCCGATCGCTCATTTTAGTTTTACAGTACTTGTACTCTGCTCCCTTTTCCATCATTGCATGTTCACAAAATTCTCCAGTCCCCTTCCTGCTTTTTCCACTCCATCTGATGAAACCCGTCCAACATAAAAAAGTGCTTTTGAAATAAGAGTACATCCACAGTACCTGAACTTGCTGTAATTCTCTGAAATGTAACACTTGAAATGTTCTATTACTTTCATAGAAGTTGTTTCTATTATGATAAAGGAGACACAGTTACGTGAGTTAATGGTTATGTCCTAGAATTTAAACATTGCATTTCTTTGAATAAATGAATCATGACTGTTTACACTGCGTCCCACTTAACAAAGTCACTTAGCGAGCTCTGGCCCTGCCCTTCAGATTGTGGTGCCAGTCCTCGGGTGTCATTTAGATTTTCTTTATCAATAGATTACGTCCTTATTTCAAAATGACACCACGGCTCTCATTAACATTCATTACGTTGTCCAAATATTAAAAGTGTATTTAAGACTGAAGCCGTGAAGCACTTCTTTACGCAAAGAGTTGTGGGAGTCTGGAACAAACTACCGAGACATGCAGTGGAAGCAGAAACCCTGACAACCTTCAAGATGGATCTGAATGAGACATTGGGGACAGAAACGGGCTTGATGGACTGAATGGTCTCCTCTCGTTTGTCAGATTTCTTATGTTCTAAGTGTCCTGTTCATTTACTGCTCTATTATTTAGTTCACTTCCCAGCTAAAGAAACTTTACAGTATGGGGGGCTCAGTTCTTCAGGTGCTGAAAATGGGCTTGAATGGCATTGCCACCCCAACCCTCCACCTAAAGCCTGTGAGTTCTTGCGATGCAAAGGTTACCAGCCTTCACCCTACCAAATAACCCTTTATAGCATTTGCTAAATTATTTCTTTTCTTTTTTTTATTTATTCTTCCTACAGTGAATAGATACGATTGGCTAGTAAATGGCACTGCTCTGAATCGTGTTGAAAAATTTTTATCAGAGAATCGCACATTTGACGAGTGCACTAAGGTAAGTTTCTAAAAGGTAAAGAGTTGAGGTTCTTTATTGTGCATCTGTGTTAACATGTTGGCCATGCCACCTGCACTTCAGAAGAGGTCACCCACCTGAAGCTAAGCAGATTCAGGGACCCGGGCATTACTTGGATGAGAGACCATCTTGCAGAAGCTTGGATCAATACTGGAAGAGGTGTTGGTGAGGCTCTGTGGTCTGAATGTGGATCCCAATGCCCCCGTACAGTGACAGGGACGCTGTGCTGTAAAAATGGCAGCGTCCCTTTGGATGAGAAGTAAAACCGAGGTCCTGACTCTCTGTGGACATAAGATCCCTGAGCATCCTTCATAAAAGTAGGGTTTATCCCGATGTCTTGGATAAATTGCCCACCACGACGTAGTCATTCCAGCTCCTGTGGGCGCTCCTGCCGCCCAAACCCTGACACAGACAGACGTGGACACAAGTTCAGCACGCGCCTTTTTTATTCTTCCACGTGGGAAACGCTTTCCCTCGTTTCCCATCTTCACAGAACAGTTCCTAGCACAAATACAGTGCACAAAGCACACTTCTCTTCTTCTTTATTTTCTCTCTCTCTCGTCTTCTCTTCTATCCTCTTCCACTCCTCCTAGCAGGCTTTATCCTCCACCTCCCGACTCTGGCTCCCAGAGTAGTGGTGACTGGCCCCTTTTATAGGGCAACCGGAAGTGCTCTAGGTGTCCCAATGACCTTCTTCAGGCAGCACTTCTGGGTGTGGACGAAATGCTGCCACCAGGGCTCAACGGTTCCTGCAGCGCCCCCTGGCTCCAAACTCCAACTGCCAAGGAACCCTGTGGGAGTCTGAGTCACCACTGCAACCCAGCGGGGCTGCCACCTAGCACTCTGAGGAATTTAATGCCCTGTCTATCAACTCTCAAGACGTCCCACCCGAGTAAGGGTCCTGGTCATCCGCCACACCTCCTGACCATCCCCTGTACCTAATCGGCTCTCTTTCTCCTCAGTTTATTTGGACAATGACAACTTTGGGGTTCTGTGAGTATTATCTTTATTTAAACAGAATAAAGAAAGTCCATCCATCCATTATCCAACCCGCTATATCCTAACTGCAGGGTCACGGGAGCCAATCCCAGCCAACACAGGGGGAAAGGCAGGAAACAAACCCCGGGCAGGGTGCCAGCCCACTGCAGGGCACACACACACCAAGGACAATTTAGAATCGCCAATGCACCTGACCTGCATGTCTTTAGACTGTGGGAGGAAACCCACGCAGACACGGGGAGAACATGCAAACTCCACGCAGGGAAGACCCAGGAAGCGAACCCGGGTCTCCTAACTGCGAGACAGCAGCACTACCCACTGCGCCACCGTGCCGCCTGAATAAGGAAAGTGCCTAACCTAAATATTCGGCCATAGCCATTTTAGAAAGTGCGGCTTTAAATTTTTTTGTTGTGTGTCTTTTGACTGTATGGATGCTGTGAGCAACCTAATTGTTTATTTTGTTTTGTCTTCCTTTGTAGTTTATTGAAGAATTTCACATGCTGGCCAAAGAAATCTCAAGCCTGCCCACACTGGCAATTTTTGAAATTATTCACTTGAACTGTGACGACTTGAAACAGGGCCTGGCGCAGAAGGCCAACAGCTTCGCCAACACCCTGTTACAGATGCTTGTCATGCGATTCCGAACAGAGAATGAAAAGTAAGTCTCAATTTGTGAGGTGCTACATTACTGAAGGAGGCGAACGATTTTAAAGCTTGTCCGTGTTTAAATGACAAGCGAATATGTGAAATTTGGTGTATTATGTGCCGGGCTTGACCGAGATGCTACCTGTTCTGTTTTTTTTTTTTTCTTTCTTCAGCATTTGTAATTGCTATAAAACAATCAAAGAAAAAATCCTGAAGCAACCGGATTCAACTGAAGAAATGATGGAAATAATCGCTTATGTGGATCGTGTGAAACGTGTTGACATCCGAGAACTCAATGGGAGGATAACGGTAAGTCCGCTCGAAGGTCAGCCTAGACAAAGGTGCTGTTCGTAGGGTTAAAATGTAGACCTCATGGGATCTCCCCAGAGTTGCTGGATGTCATGGCCGGCCTGTACGCCGGTACTGTGAGTACTCTGCGTTTTTCCCAGTTGATTCTGGGGTTCGTCAGGAGGTGAGTTCTCACTCCTTCTCTCTTCAGTGCTTGCATGGACGACTGGGTGTTGGGCAAGGCTGTGGGGTCCAGAGGCTGTGTGGCATCCGTTGATGAAGGGAGATTCACTGATCTTGACTCCGACGACAATGCCGTAATCTTCATGGTGTCAATGGAGGCTCTGATCGGGGCTCTCAAGAGACTGAGCAAGGAGTCTGAGTGTCTGGGCTTGCAAGAGTCCTGATAAAAACCAAAGAGCCAGGCCTTTAATGACCTCTTGGGCACGGCCATCAGCAGTGTGTCTGTCTGCAGAGAGAGTGTTAACCTTGTCAAGAGGTTTACTTACCTTGGCAGTGACATTCATGTGTCTGGTGACTCTTCCTATGAAGTCAGTAGACGGATTGGGAGAGCATGGGGTGTCATGAGGTCGCTGGAAAGGGGTGTGTGGCGCTCCTCATATCTCTACAAAAGGACGAAGGTCCAAGTCTTTAGAGTCCTGGTGCTTCCTGTTTTTGAGACATGGACGCTATCCAGTGACCTGAGATGAAGACTGGACTCCTTCATGTGTCTCTTCAGAGAATCCTTGGGTCCCACTGGTGTGACTTTATGTCTCTCACAGAGTCCCCAATGAGGCACATTTACCTGCATCATGAGGGAGCATCAGTTACGGTACTACGACCACGTGGCGTGACTCCCCGAGAGTGATCCGGCTCACTGGACCCCAGTGTTGAGGGTCCAAGTGGCTGGACCAGGCCAAGGGGACGCCCGCGTAACACCTGGCTGCGACAGATAGATGGGTGGGACTGGACCTCGTGTCTGCCTCAGGGGGTCGTCAACCAGGATCCCGAGCTGTTTCGTCGTGTGGTGGGTGTAGCAATGCGCTGTACCAGTGCCTGCTCCCCAACCTGACCTGACCTGACGTGGCAGTTACTGCCTCTACAAGTCAGTGCCGAGTGACTGGTCTCAGTACGTTTTTCAAGTAAATATTACTGGAATGATTTGTAATTGTTAGCCTGCTCTCCTATTCATAAAAGAGGGCGACATAAACGGTACAGGGCTATGCTTTAATCCCATCCCGAGTGCTGATCTTAAGTAAGTAAAATTCATTTAAAAGGCTCCTTTCACAGATATGACATCACAAAGCGCTGTACAACAAAAAACACATAAAAGCACCATCCAAATATAAAAAAACAAGAAAAAGAACAAATAAAATAGAATAACAAGAACAAACTAAAAAAACAAAAAGTCCAAGCAGAGACTACTCGGCCGTGTTCAAAAGCCTGCTTAAACTAAAATGCTTACTAAAAGAATCAGGCGACTCTGCGATGCGCGACACCAACAGAAGGCCATTCCAAAGCCTTGACGCAACGGACAGAAGTGAATGAATCCCCATGTAGCTTGAATCGGGTACAAGGGATGACTAAGAGGCATCGTTGCCCAGACCTCAGTGCCCAGCATGCTCTATGGTGGTGCGGGAGGCCAGTGATCTACTTTGGGGGGCTTGTCCGCAGAGAGCTCTATAGGTAGGCACAAACAAAAACTGTAATAAACTGGAAGCCAGTGCGGTGCATGTAAGATGGGAGTGATAAAGTTAAAAGCCTAGGAGCTGCATTGTGGGCTGACTGTAGCCGAGAAAGGGAGGATTTCTTCAGATCAACATGCAGGGCATTACTAGTTCTACTAGTTCTGGTCTTGAGACTACAGTCCTCAATGTTAGAACGGTTTCTTAAATGAAAGAAACGGGAGCGGCTAACAGGCCTTACGTGTGAATCTAGGCTTAACGACTGATCAAAAGCAACCCCGAGGTTACGGACCTTCGACTTGGCAATTGGAGAGACGGAAGCCATCTTGAGACTAACCTCGGAGTGAAGCCATAGGGGGAGCAACAATTAGAACGTCAGCCCTTCCTGAGTTCAACTGCAAGTAGTTATTACAAAGCCAGTCAGTCAACCAAAATGGACAATTTTTCAATCTGATTAGGTTTAAATGAGATATAAAGCTGTATGGCAACCGCGTAAAGGTGATACGAAATGCACTTAAAAGAGTTTATAATCCGAGACGGGGGTAGGATGTACAAGCTAAACCACTAAGTAGACTAATCTGAAGCCATCTCCTCACGCATTTTTAAAATATAGCATAGAGACAGAAGAAAAGAACTAACAAGCTTCTTCACTCAAAGCCTAAACAATCAGGGTTGAAGTTTAACAAAAAGGAGTGGACGGCCCTATAAATGGCACTCAGTATCCTAAGGGACTGTCCTGTCACAAGCACTGCCGCCTCCCTTAAACCTATCGCTCTCTAATACATGGGTCGACAACCGCCGTGGCATACGCCGGTGTAAGAATAGGAACGGAAAACGGGGAGAAAGGAATTCAGAAATCAAGAAGAAAGCAGTACTTCTTGAAAGACGCAGTTGTGAATAGGTGCTTTGCTGGAGACGACAGATAATTAGTCGAAAGATCTAACCCTAGAAAAAGCCACGTACAACTGACCGTGGCTGATGACTGGTTGTTGTAGATTAACGCAAATCTTTACAAACGTAAAGCAAGACGGGATGTTGGGGTCGTGTTTGAAGTAAATGATAATGGTAGCATGGAGAATCTCGGATAAAGCTTGAATTTCAGCTTCACCACCATAAACTCCAGATGTTGCCATGTATTGATAGTACTCATGACTTGTTGTGATAACTCGACTTGCGTTGGAAAGAACAACAGGAAGAACATCTCCAAATCTGTCCCAATGTGATGCAACGAAATCTACTGCCCTGTGTCATAGTGAGAGTGCATTGCCTTCGTCAACCGTTTGTGTCAAGAAATAACCTACTGATAGGAACAGGCAGTTGCCAGATCCCAGAATAAAGATGACGTTGTACAAAAACCCGTCGACAGAGAAGATACTGTCGTTCATTTTATAACAAAGGCTTAGGGAACAACCGTCACAGTATAATGAAAATGGCAAGGAGCGAAACCAATGCCGTAGTCAGGCTACAGAAAAGACTCCCAGGCACACACATGGCCGAAGTGAAAGGTCAAGCGGTCAGGCTAGATATCGGGCGGTGACGTGACACCAATGGGGTCATGAGAGAGGAGCGGGGAACGCAGTAGTCCGAAGGAGGAATAGGAATCGAGAAAAGCGGCGTAGGGGAGTATGGGAGGCCGCAGGCAGTGTTGGGAAGGGTTTGGAAGAGGAGGAATAGGAATCGAGAAATGCCGTACGGACTGCGTGTGGGGGGGACCGGTTTTGAAGAGGAAGCAGAACGAACCAGAAGAGAAATATATACAGTATAAGAGATGGGTTAACTGATTTTAAAGATAAATAAGGTGATCATTGGATAGAGTGATAATTGTACAAGCATTCTCCAAGTGAATACAATATAAACCTCTTCAGCTCCGTGTGACGTGTCTCGCAGTGTTAAGTACTCCAGTTAGCCCTCATGTTCCTGTAGCGTATCGCGTGGTCTTTCTCTGTAGTCGTCCGACACAAGTTCAGCATGTTCTGTGCTTCATTTCAATGGGTGAAAGACGCTGAGCGATTCAGAAAAACAAAAGGCTTCTGTTTGGTTGGACTGCTCTCCTAAAAAGGGACAATCGACATCGGAGTCCAGAACAGCTCAAAGTCCACCAAGCCGCAGCACAGAGATGGAGAAATCTTTGAAGGACTCCATTTGAGATTAGATTGTATGGGTTATTAATACTGGATGTGGATATAACGAAGGTTTTTTTTTAATTAATTAATTAATTAATTAATTGATTTTTTTTTGTAGGAATCACACCGCAGACTGAATTACCTGGTGGATGTGCATTTATTTTCTCAAGAAGACCTGAAATTAAACTCAACTGTGCTTTTGTGGCCTGAAAAGATCAATCCTATATTTGATCGCAACGAAGAGGTAATTTATTTCCGGATTTCTTGGATTACCTATTCATTTACGGGAAAGCTGTGAAATGCTAAACCAGAATTAATCTCTGTATGACTTTAATTAGAATGACAAGGACAACAGAAATCGGGGGTATTTTGATCTACTGAGGGCCACAATTTGTTGGGCTGAATGGCCCGTTCTCCTCTAGATTGTTCTACAATGAGGCTGATCTTGTTGTGTGACTGATATTACAAATAATGTTGTGTAACCACCAGGGGGCACTGCAACTCCTCAAACCCCCCGATATAGACACAAGTCCTGATTTAAAATAAAGGTTTCGATTCTTTAAATACCTTCACGGCACGGGCTTCAAAAAGGAACACAGCACATACAGTACGATTCTCAAAGTTTTTCTTCTCCTCCGCTCCTCCAGCAAACTTTGTCTGCTTCTTCCCATTTCTGGCTCGTCTGGATGAAGGAGGCTTCACCTTTTATGTCAAACCCGAGAGCATTTCCAGTGTCCTAATAGTGTGGCTGAAGAGTATTTCAGGGTACGCCTGGAGCCCAGCTTGTAAATCCCCTCAGCGCCCCCTAGTGGCACCCACAGGACCTAACAGGGCTGCCCAAAAAAACTGCAATACAGTGGAACCTCGGGTCACGACCGTAATTTGTTCCAAAACTCTTGTCGCAACCCGATTTGGTTGTGACCCGAACTAATTTCCCCCATAGGATTGTATGTAAATACAATTAATCCGTTCCGGACCGTACGAAGTGTATGTAAATATATATCTTTTTAAGTACAAAAATAGTTAATTATACCATGGAATGCACAGTTTAATAGTAAACTAAATGTAAAAACATTGCATAACACTGAGAAACCCTTGAACAACAGAGAAAACTAACATTGTAAGAGTTCACGTTACAGCCTTACGAACTGCTCGCTGTAAACACTTTTTTTAATGAGTTTTAAGCCCAGGGAAGAAAATGAAAATTTGAAAAATCCTTAATTTATACAAAAACTAACCACAAACAACCAAGAAAACTAACCTTGCATTTGTCAAGTTCTGGCATGAAGGAAGTGAGGAGGAAGAACTAGTCACTCGTAGAAGGATAGTTTTGCAGCAGATCGCCATGAATCTTCCTGGCTTTCTCTCATAACATTGCCCCCTTACGCTATCCATTGCCAGTTGCTTATCGTTCAGCCACACTAGCAACAGTTTTTCCACCTCTTCCAGAACTTGAGGCCTCTACTTGGTTAACACTGTAACTCCTTTTGCAACATCAGCTGCTTTAATGGCCTCTTTCTGCTTTAGAATAGTCAAAATCATAGATTTGGACTTCTTGTGCTTGGCGGCAAGATCAGCAACACGAACGCCACACTCATACTTTTCAATAATTTCTTTCTTTAATTCGATTTCAGTTTTCTTCGAACCTTTCTTCTCACCAACACTACCACTCTTCACTTGCTTAGAGGCCATGGTTAATTGCAAAATTAATGCAAAAGCACATGAAATAGAGCACAAAGAGTTCACAGCGAATGCACGCATGTCTGACCAAGAACGATGTACAGGGAGAGACTGAACACGTGCGGAAATCATCAGCTCGTACGAACCGGAAGGGAAACTGGCTTGTTCGTCACCCGAGTATGTGTGGTCATGAACAGAAGCAAAATTTTGGCAAACTTTTTGGTCGTAACCCGATTTGTACGTGTTCAGAGACGTTAGTGACCCGAGGTTCCACTGTATGTCCTGTGGGTTTCCATAATGGTACCAAAGCCAAGGACGTGGTATTGGGGGAGACAATGTCAAGTCAAATTAAATAGCTCTGATTGTGTACTATGCTAACTGTATAGGGCTGAAATGACAGTGAAATGAAACAACGTTCCTCGAGGATCCGTGTGCTATATACGGTATAACACAGGTTGGGAGCATACGCTGATAGGGCGTTGGTGAACCCACCACACGCCAACATAGGACTACAAAAATAACTACACGTTACAATGTAAAATGCATGTGTGCCAGCGTGTGCAAACACTGCAGAACAGTGCAAAGACAGAGAATGGTACAAATGAGGGCAGCACAGCGCCGACCAGTACACGTTTATGATATCTGAAGGTACAAAGGAAACGGGTTGAGCCAAAATATGACAATATCTTAATCGAAGGAACCGATGTAAACGTGCCACTGGAAGTAGGAAGAAGGTAACAGTATGATAATAAATCTAAAGACTTCATCTAGCAGAGTGTGAAGGTGTGCATGTTTGTTATCTGTCTCGTCCCTGAATGTTTAGGAGTCTTATGACTTGAGGGAAGAAACGATGATACATTCTGGTGGTGAAGGCCCAGATGCTTCAGTAGCCTTTTCCTTGTGTCAGAAGGGTGAATAGTTTATGTGAGGGATGCGTCGGGCCCTCCACAATGCTGGTGGCTTCGCGGACACAGAGTGTGGTGTACATATCCGTGATGAAGGGAGAGAGAGATTCTGATGATCTTCTCAGCTGTCCTCACTATCCGCTGCAGGGTCTTGCGATCCACGACATTGCAATTCCCAAACCAGACGGTGATGCAGCTGCTTAGGATGCTCTCAACAAACCCTCTAGAAGGTGGTGAGTATAGGTGGTGGGAGATGGGCTTTCCTCAGCCTTCTCAGGGAGTAAAGACACTGCTTGGCTTTCTTGGCTATGGTGCTCATGTTGAGGTTCTCTGCCAGGTGAACACCAAGGAATTTGATGCTCTTGACAATCTCCACATTTGAGCCGTCGATGTTTAGCAGAGAGTGGTCGCTTCTACTTCTACTTCTTCTGAAGTCAACAACCATATCCTTTGTTTGGTCTACGTTTAGAGAACCAGGTTGTTGGCTTTGCACCAGACTTTTAACCGCTGCGCCTCCCCTCGGTATGCTGACTTGTCGTTCCTTGCTGATGAGGCCCACCACTGTCATGTCGTCAGCAAACTTGATGATGTGGTTTGAGCTGTGCATTGCTGCAAAGTCGCGAGTCAGTAAAGTGAACAACAGTGGGCTAAGCACACACCCCTGTGGAGCACCAGTGCTCAGTGTGGTAGAGCTGGAGTTGCTGTTTTCAATCCTGACTGACTGAGGTCTCCCCGTCAAGGATCCAAAGGCAGAGGGAGGTGTTCAGGCTCTCCGAGCTTAGCTAAACAAATAGTTTTTCCCTCTCCCTGCCAAGTTAGGGTCCCAGTTCTCCTCTGGCGTGGATGCCAGTCTTTCAAAGTTGATATTATGAATGATTAGAACATTAGGACATTAGAACAATCCAAATGAGAACAGGCTATTCAGTCCAACAAAGGTCTCTGGTCTTGCTGGAGTGCAATTTGCAAACTGGTGCACGCTGTTTTTGGCTCTTAATTTCAAAGCTCTTTCAGATATGAAATTAGCCTGGAATGAATGAATAGATCACATTTAGATGGTACTCTTGTGATGTGTATTCCTTAAAACAGGTGATCCAAGAGGCAAAGCTCAAAGGAGAAAGCGAACTCTACAGCAAGCGAGAAAAGGTGATGGTGGAGCTGGAGAAGCTGTCTCGCCGCATGGAGGATTTTGCCGACTACTCTGAACTGGAAATGATGCAGCAGGTGAGTAGCAAGTGCTTGCTGTCCTGCACTCGGTGTCTGTTGCTTCTGCACGTTTATGGAGGAGAGTTTCCACACATGAGGTGTTAAAACCTTCTTGCGTGGTCAGGGTTTTGGGATTCTGGTAATGCCGTTAGAAGCAGCTCTGATTTCGTTTATTTTGTGTTCCTCTTCCTTGGTGACATTCTGTGGTCTATTGAGACCCGGTGCTGCAGAGTCTAGCAGGCCACAAACAATTTGCAACATACGATTATAACATTAACTTGAGCACCGGAGGACCTTCTTGTTGCGTTTTCTTGGTTGAAGGCCATACATGTAGATTTGTTAAATAACTTGCCTTTCTGAAGTGTTATGCATGTGGTGAGCTAATATTACAAACCACTTAGCCAGACGTGATATTGAAAGATCCTCTAGATCAGGTCCTGGAGGGCCGCAGTGGCTGCAGGTTTTCATTCTAACCCTCTTCTCAATTAGTGACCTGTTTTTGCTGCTAATTAACTTCTCTTGAATTCATTTTAATCGATTTGCTCTTGAAGACTCAGGCTCCTTAGCAACCAAACAATAATGAGATACAAAATGTGCCAAAACAACTGGTGTCCATCATACAGTATCTGAAAATAAAGAAAGATGAGGGTCTCAGGAATGCTGATCTGCTCAGGTCCACAAAACATTTTAACAGTTCTCTTAGAAAAGAGAAAATCCACAATTTCAGAAATGTCTGCTATTGCACAATGAGAGCAACAACAAGCCATGGAATTAAAGAACGGGTTTAATTAACGACTAGACTCGGCGCCTGATTAAGCAACTGGTTGGAGTTTGAGGCCCTGACTGAGTTGGTCTTCTGTTGACTTCCTGATTTCACATTTCATTTCTGTTTGAGTGCCAATTAAGGAAAGAAATGAAGCAATTCAGGGGAAGAATGAAGACATTCAGGGGAACAAATCTTAAAAAAACAAGTCAATTAAAATTAATTCAAAAAAAGTTAATTAGCGGTAAAAACAGGTCACTCATTAAGAAAAGGGTTAGAATGAAAAATTGCAGCCACTGGGGGCCCTCCAGGACCTGAGCTGGAGACCCCTGACCTACATGACTGTTTCATATTGCAGTTTACTAAAATCACAATATAGAGAAAGCCTCAATAGTGCAATGAATATTTTAGTGTATTTTGGCCAAGCTTTAAATAGATTTCTCTAAAATGAAATGTACACTCAAATTCCAGGAGTAGGCCAACCTCTCACATGTCTCATTTAGGAAGCTAAAAGAACGTTTGACCAGAGTCTCCCTTTTTGTCTTCTTATTCTGGCCTCTTGTAGTATGTGAATGACGCGAGGAATGTGCAGAAACACTTGCAGGATGCCGAAGATATGATTGCATTTATTAATAAGGAGGAATCTCTTTACAAATGGGATCAGACAAACTACCCAGAGTTGGACACTCTGAAAGTGAATATCGAACCGTATCAGAAACTGTTTGGGACGATCCTGAAATGGCAGAAATCCGAGAAAAGGTGAGTTGAAATGGCCGTCTTAGACTGTACCTTTCATTCAAGATTCGCCTTGTAGGAAGTTCATTTTTGACGTGATACAATATTGGTTGGATACAATACAATATGTGATGCAACATTTTTGACATGATATAATATGTAACTGTTATAACAATAACTAGCAGGGATGCTGTCGCTCAGGTTGGAAAAAAGTGAAACAGTTTCCATTTATTATTTCAAATATTGTTCAAAAGTCAAACTGCCATTATTAATGAACAACAGATTATAGTTGCTACGAATCATTTAGAGTGCCTTATGATACACACCATTTTTCGTTTCACCATTAGGAGCAAGAACATATAAATTCTTTCCTGATCCTACTCAGGAACAAGCGACGTATAGTTGGGGGGTTCTTTGAGGTAAATTCCAGTAACTTTAAGTGATTGCCCTTGCACTTTATTTATGGACATCGCAAATATAAGATGTACCAGAAATTGAAGTCTCTTGAATTTGTAAGGGAGTCCATTGGAAAGGTATACGTGAAATGAAAACGTCCTCTCCGTTTCCGATTCTGGTTCGAGTAGTAGCCTCGATTACGTGTGAATGACGTGACAGTGTTGCTGCATTTCGAGAAAGGAATTGCAGCCTGGAGTAAAATGGGCGTGTCCCATGGGCGTTGTCATTTGTTAATCATTTTGGACTTCAGTCAATCAGATATCAGTTTTTTGTTTGTCAATCACTTCTTTATCCAATCACATATTAGCTCTTTGGCGTCAATCACCTTTTCATTCAGCGAATCATCAAGGGGGTAGTTGTCATTCATTTTCTATTTCAGCCAATGATTTAGTGATTTTTAAAAAGAAGGGTGGGAGTCACATTGTTATCTGCTTGCACATTTCACACAACCTCGATATATTATTTTTTTCTGAATGAAATTAGAATTGACTGTTTTAGACTTTTCCTTAATTTTTCAAAGTGTGTTCAGGCATTTAGTCCGTCAGTCAGTCAGTCAATCAGTCAGTCATTGTCCAACCCGCTATATCCTTTCACAGGGTCACGGGGGTCTGCTGGAGCCAATCCCAGCTGGTACAGGGCGCAAGGTAGGAACAAATCCACAGGGCAGACACACACACCCACACACCAAGCACACACTAGGGACAATTTAGGATCGGCAATGTGCCTAACCTGCATGTCTTTGGACTGTGGGAGGAAACGAGAGCACCCGGAGGAAACCCACGCAGACACGGGGAGAACATGCAAACTCCATGCAGGGAGGACTCGGGAAGCAAACCCAGGTCTACTAACTGCGAGGCAGCAGCGCTACCCACTGTGCCACCGTGCCGCCTTGTTCAGGCATTTAATTTATTTTATTAATCACCGAAACTTTAGCTTTTGAATATTTACTCTTCCTCTCACTTGGTGATTGCGTTGTGATGTACATCAGGACAGACAAACTTTCTTGCTTAATTTATTAGATGTTATGAGTATCTGCTAGAGCCATTCTAGGAACAACTGGTTTAAGGATTCATGATGAAACAATCTTGCATTATACCGCTGACTTCCATAAGTGAACACCATTCTAAGGTTTTTAAAGGTCCCATAATTATACATCGGGAAGAATATTTGATGATTTTGTCAGGATTACACACATGGAGATTAAACCTGCATTCTTGTAGATTACAGACAAACATCTTAAAAAGACCAATGAGTCTTCATTGTATATGGTGGTCTAATTCCACAGTGGCACAGTGGTAGTAGTCTTGCCTCACAGTAAAGAGAACATGAGTTTGTGTCCTGGGTCCTCTCTGCAAAGCACTCTGAGGAGTGAGAAAAGTACTATATAAATGTACAGAATGAGTATTTGGCCGGCAATGCGGTTGTAGTGGTTAAGGCTTTGGACTTCAAACCCTGTGGTTGTGGGTTCAAATCAAACTACTGACACCTCTGTGACCCTGAGCAAGTCACTTGACCTGCCTGTGCTCCAACTGGGAAATCCAAAAGAAATGTAGCCAATTGTAAGTTTCCTTGAATAAAGGTGTCAGCCAAATAAGTAAACATCTATCACTTACATGTACATATGTAGTGTGGTTATATAACTGATTACCACTGGTATCTGTATGGGTGCCTAACCTAAAGCTGGAATCCCAGACTTTTGAAATCACTGACAGACTGAGGAGATCGTTCCTCCCTCACACTATGCGACTGTTCAATTCCACCCTGGGGGGGTCAACGTTAACATTACACAAAGTTATTGTCTGTTATACCTGCATTTTTAATCACTCTTTAATTTTTTTTTTTTTTTATCAGTATGCTGCTGCTGGAGTATGTAAATAATAATAATAAATTTTATTTATATTGCGCTTTATATTTAACAATCTCAAAGTGCTACAAAATAAGAATAAATTAACAAACAAGAAAATCTATAGAAATAATTTAACAAAATGCCTTTCTAAAAAGATAAGTTTTTAGGTTTCGTTTAAAAGCATCAGTTGACTGTGGGGCTCTCAGGTAATGAGGGAGAGAATTCCACAGCCTCGGCGCCACCAAAGGAAAGGCCCTATCACCCATACTGCTAAGCTTAGTTCTGGGGACTTGAAGAATGTTAGTATGCACAGAGCGGAGGGTGCGTGAGGAAGTATGAGGGATAAGGAGTTCCTGTAAATACAGGGGAGCAGATCCATAGATGCACTGATGGGTAAGGAGGGAAACCTTGTACTCTATTCTAAGTGGTACAGGGAGCCAGTGAAGGGTTATCTATCTATCTATCTTATAGAGTGCCTTTCATATCTATCTATCTATCTATCTATCTATCTATCTATCTATCTATCTATCTATCTATCTATCTATCTATCTTATATAGTGCCTTTCATATCTATCTATCCTAAATGTCACGTTGGACTGAACACCTGACCCACAGAACTGCAGAGTCCTGAAAAGTGACAGAATTGCTAAATGAAGACCTGTGGTTCCTTGGAGAACTCGGTCCTTAAGATAACTTTCTGCCAGCCATGTTAATAGTGCAATTGATTCTATGAGACCCTACTGAGACATTTGATTGCCCTTCACTGAGGCATTTTATTGGACCCTACAGGAACACTTAATTGGACAGATCAATTCTTCTCGTGTTCCTATGAGCTCCTTATAAAATGCAGGCTACCACAGACCTACAGTGTTTTCTATGAGATCTTTAGACATTACAGCTTGTACCGCAGCCCCGGGAGAACAGCTAAACCCCAGGTCTTTGCACGATCAGAGAAAAATCTTTCATGGTAACGTGAACAAGGCTCGTCCTTATTTTTGACCTCCTCCCCACATGCCCCAGATCAGTATAAAACAATACGCATTACAACGATGAAAGGACAAAAAAAAAAAAAAAAGATATATTAACATATTGACAGAAAAAAACTATTTAAGTAATTCCCCCAACAAACAATTTACATAAAAATCAAAAACAACCTTCCACAGATTAGGGTGTGAGATGTTCTCGCCTGAGAACACGGTTTCCCAAACTGGATCGCTGTCCTTACAGTTCCCGAGCAAAGTGTAATGTTGGAAGCCTCACGGAGTACACCGGTGTGGACGCTGAAGTCGGAAACAACGGGGGACAAACACCAATTTAAAGTAAAAAGCAATTTCTTTATTCTTGGTGAGTCAAAGAGACCGCCGCCCCCACCCCCCAGCTCGGTGCCACTGACTGGTCAGATCAGACAGCCTGCAGCCTAACGTGGGGCTTCTCTCTATATACCTAGTTTGTGTATTAAACAAAAAAATATATATATATGGCAGTTCATTTTGAGGTTATACATAAATTATAATAACTTGTGACTCCCTGAATTGGAATGTGTGCATTACTTCTTTCAGATAAAGAGAATATCAGGGAACTCACAGTTTTAAGAAATATGCTCAAATAGTTTTAAGCAAGAATTCAGAAACTGTCACACTGATTTATAATATCACAGGGAGTTCTGTTGGTATCAAGAAGTCAGCATTTTCTCATAAAAGAATGCAAGTTAGTCCCTCATTCTGTGCACAAGCTTAATTCTTTTTCTACCTAAATGAAGAACAAATCGTATAGAAGTAATAAATCATATAACACTCTGCAGCATGATTAATACAAAATACAGTCCTTGGTATTTGTGAGGTAACTACTTATAATCATTACAGTTAATAATGTTTTTTCTTTCTCACCAGCAGCTGAGCCAATAACAAAAAAGGTTTTGTCCTACCAATTCCGAAAAGGTTGATTGCCCCAGTGAAACCAAAAACATTCATCTTCAGAGACGCGTATCCCTCGTATCGTCGAGTGAAAATAAAACCTTCTTCCAGCAGGTGGATTCTTGGCGCGAACTCGTTGCTCCACTACTCGATGGCTCTATCTCCCCCCCTTCTTTTCTGGTTAAAGAGTCTTCAGCCCCAACCGTCCTGTCTGTGTTGTGTCCTCCCCTTAAAGGCGTATTTTCCCCATTTTTGGCGAATTCTCAGTAACCCATTTCTTGATGTGCACCCTAAAGAGACACAAACTGACAACGGGACAATAGCACATGGGGAACCCGCTACAAGCTTTTTAGATCTTTTTTACATACAAATGAGGAAGCACACAACTTTAGAAATTCCGCATTCACTTAGCTGTGACCTGCCCACCAGAGAACAAGATGGTGGTGGCAGCCTGCTTTCTACAGGTCTTTGGACTTTGCTATTATGGGTTATTGAGTGTAAATTTATTAGGAGTATATGTGTCTCCATTTAAAATCAAACCAAAAGTGAAGGAGATAGGATACTTTCCTGAATCCACTGTACGTGTTCCTTCATCACATAATACTTTATTTTTAATGATCACACATTTGTAGTGTCCTTTCCATCGACGTGTCTTTCTGGTTTGTCTCCCACCACCATGTCTCTCCACTGATCAGTTTCCATTGTCTCTCCATTATTTGCTCCCTCCTTCCACAGCCTTTAATTCTCTCCTTCTTCATGTCACTATTTATTTCTTTTTCCTCAGTTCTGCTTCTTTTTTAACTTTCTTCTATGTGGTCCACTTTCCATTCCCACTCATTTAGCCTTTTCTCACAGACTTCTTTTACCACAGTGAGGAAAAAGAAAAGCCTTGCTCATTTTATATTTGATTATTTCAGATGGATGGATGGTGCGTTCTTAGACCTGAATGGTGAGACGATGGAAGGAGAAGTGGACGAATTCTTCCGGGAAGTCTTCAAGATGCTCAAGTTTTTTGAACAAAAGCAGAAGAAGACCGAGCAGGAGATGCAGAAGGCCCCTCGTAAACGCCTTCCTGGAGCTGAGGAAGACGTGGTAGAAGAGAAGAAGGTCCTGCCTGCTGTCCAGATGTGCAACGTGGTCATTGAGCAAGTCAAAGAGTACAAGGTTTGAATGGCAACTCAAATGCAGAAGTCCCCGTCTCTGGCTTTAATCGTGTTTTTAAGAACTTAAATGGCGCGCATTTCCTGCTTTTGAGTAGTTTGTAGCTACTGGGTCTACTATATATAAATGGTGGGATATGTTGGGGTGGGTGCTATGGTGATAGAGGGAAAGAGTTGCATGACAAATGGGTCACCAGTACTTCAGACGATACTGAGGGTGAGTGTTATCTTCATCAGGTCTAGTTGTGCCATCATGCATTGACACATGAGGCCTCCACAAGGGCTTTCCACAACAATCCCACTGTGGCCTTCTTCCCTGCCGACGTTCACGTCACACCATGCTGTTTCAGTTCCTTTTCCAATGGCGAGCGCCGTGTCTCTACAGGATGGCTCTCCTTTTTTTCTTCCCTTGGGGTGTTCAACGTAATGTGACCTTTGACAGAGCTTCCAATTCAATTTAATTCAATCTCGGTCCTTAGTTGTGTTAAGTTGCCCGGAGCGGCCATGACAGTTTGGAGCCCTCGGCATGAGGCTCACTGCTTTAGATTACTTGCTGTTAGGACAGGCTGTGCCTCCCAGTGACCCAAAACTGCAAGAAACTGCAGTGCTGTCTGCTCATTTTTACTTTCTTGTATATGAAGTACAGGGAAAGTAATCATCCAAAAATTCCACGTCGACATTTTGATGAATCTCAACGTTTTAGACCTCACAGAGTCCAAACGTTTTTGGAATTATGTCTGTGTGTCTGTCTGTGTGTGTCTGTGTGTGTGTGTAAATACGATAACTTGAGTATGCTTTCACTCAGGTCAACCAAATTTTGCATACAAGTATTAGGTACAAGACGTAGATTTATATCAACTTTTGAGCTATTTACGCTAACTGGAAGTGGTCCTTTACCTTTTATTCATGCAGAGTCCGATTTATTCAACTTTACTCTTACAATAATTGTTCAATTTATTATTAATTGATTTGTTGTTGATTGTTCTTTACAGTACATAATATAAAAATATAATCATTGTCTAGTGGTTTACTCCTCAAATATCCATCCCCATATCTGAGTATATGAGAAAGTCAAGGGGAGACTACTCACGATTTTTATTTTAGCATTGGTGTTTTCAGCAGACGCCCTGTATAGTTGGTTATCAAGGCCAGTGCCGCTCAAATACTTCAATTGTTCAGAATCCGAATCACTTTCATTCGCCAGTACTTCATGCGCAGGAATTTTGCTAGGTAGCTTGGGAGCAGCAACACATGACATACAAATAACATAAAAACAGACATTCTAACAATGACGTATTAGCAGTCCGCCCCACCATTTTTAATGTTTAAAACCATAAATACATACAGTATGTTGCAAAGTTATTTTACAAACGCCAATCTTGACCAGATCTCCAATTTACTCCGACCAAAAGGGACAAATCCTTCAGTCTCATTTATTAATATTTTATTATTCTCTCAATCTCAAGATGAGGTGAACATAGGAGAGCGGTGCTGCTTTAAGAAAATAGAAAAAGGCGAGGGATGAAAAACCATCCATCCATTATCCAACACGCTATATCATAACTACAGGGTCACATGGGGGTGGGGGATACATATTTAAAAAGGGCATTATGGAAATACGTCAATCGTGAAGAAACTAAACTGGAACTACTGTAACCAACTGTTACTAAAGATGTAGTTTAAATTTTTGTCCTTTTCATTTTTCGCTATGATTTGTATCATGTTCTATTTTGTAAGGGGTGGGGGCAGCAAACTCAAAGACCACCCAGGGAAACAAAAACTTAGTGTAGTTATAGAGGAGACCCATCTAAGATGGGTTGAAATCAAAGTAATTAATGTGGACATCCGCGTATTCAGCGTTTAATATTTGCTGTGTACCACCTATTGGAATGTGTTTTGTAATGCATGTAGTCATAAAATGCATTGCATTTTTCATTCCAACAGATGGCACATCACAAACATTACCACTGCTTTTACAAACCCCATACCACTTTTTGTTTTCTTTTAAGTATATATCGCTGGAGCCCAGAGCCTCCACCCTGGAGCTCAAAGTAGGTGTGGTTGGCTCCACTGGGCACTGATAGAGTCTAGCTGCAGACCCCCAGAGCGCCTCCTAGTTACACTGTAGTTAATATTAGGGCTGTTGGAAGGTCTGACTCAAATAGTGCTAATGCTGTTGAGTAAATTAAGTCCACCTTGGAGCTACAGGGTGCTGTGGTTTATGGGACAGTTTTTGATGGTCATGCCTGTATATTTTTATACTGTATTGAGGAGTTGTTCAGTTCTGTGTATTGTATTGTATTGACCCCCTTTCTTTTTGACACCCACTGCACGCCCAACCTACCTGGAAAGGGGTCTCTCTCTGAACTGCCTTTCCTGAGGTTTCTTCCATTTTTTCCCTGCAAGGGTTTTTTTGCGGAGTTTCTCCTCGTCTTCTTAGAGAGTCAAGTCTGGGGAGCTGTCAAGAGGCAGGGCCCATTAAAGCCCATTGCGGCACTCCTTGTGTGATTTTGGGCTCTACAAAAATAAATTGTATTGTATTGTATTGCATGCCACATGGTAAGAAATGATGCTCACAATTTATGACATACATGCCTTGTTTATTTGCTAATCTTGCCATCATAAACCAGAGTCGTTTGATTTGGGTGTTGAGATGATGCCAGACGATGACTTTGCTTACCATATTGCTGTCTACAGAATCACGTCCCACTTGTGGCCATCCTTTGCAACCCTGGAATGAGACCTCGCCACTGGACCCAGATGTCGGCAATCGTTGATTATGACTTGACACCAAACTCTGGGACGACCCTGAGGAAGGTGCTGAAGAACAATCTTGGTCCATACTTGGACAAATTTGAGCAGATCAGTGCAGCTGCCAGCAAGGTAAGGAACTTAGAAGATAATGCATCTCTGGTGCCGGTCACATCCAGCTAGAATGTCTGCCTTTATTTTAGTCTTCGGCTTTATCTTAGTACATGATTACTTTTGCTCAAACTAAGAAATAAAGATGTTAATAATGGAAGGAGAGAACAAAATTCTGAGTACATGAGGCATTCATTCATTGTTTTAGAAAATGAGAAAATATGCTGCATGTCAGATTCTGGGAATTTCTAGAAAGCAAAATCATTTATAATGGACAACTGTGGACAGTAGTGACCGAAATACCTCAGGATAATTTGGGGGTTCTCTTAGTGGGACAATAAGTCTTCCTGTGGTACCATGGACTATACTATAAGTTAGATCTGGAAAATGTTATCTGTGATGGTGTGCATATCTTAAGTAGATGAATCCTATATGTAGTCTTCACGCAAAAACCACTATGGCGTCCTGCGAAGAAGCCAAGTCCTGTTACATATATACTCATCGTACACTTTAATTTTCACAAAGGGAGAGAAAAATGAATTACATATCTTAAAACAATCTTTTATTCCTCAGCTTTCAACACCTACCTGGTGTCATCATCGGAGGAAAATGATTAGACGTACAGAACTTGATGACAATATATTTATACAGTAGTGTATATAATACATATAGAGGTTTAGAGGCCAATGCTTTAGCCAATTGGCCCACTTCCTAGCAAATCAATTTGAAAGATGGAGTTTAGGTGTGGGGAAGCGTTACCGGTCACAAAAGACAAGAACTACTTGAAATCAAAAGAGTTTCTTTTATTCTTTCCTACTCGGTCACACTGGTTAAACACAGTCTTCAGTTCATCTCTCTCTCTTCCTGATTTCTTTTCTCCTCCATTAGACAGATATAAACATAAGACCGTGTGTGTATGGAGCAGTCCGCTCTGCTCACACTCAACCACAGCCACTAGATGGCGCATGCAGGCACTTTTACATTTTTTTCTGCGCTTGCACACACCTCAGTTCTCACTACGAAAGACGTGTGTGCAGCAAACACCACCGCGCAACAACAACGTCGTGCTAATGACACAGAAGAAGGGACACAACGTCGAAACGAAGCAGACGGCGCAGCAAGTGAAACACCTCAGCTCAGCAACGGAGGGCAAGGCTTGAAGTTTTCACTAAAAACATTGTCTGACTGGAGGTATTTTCATAAGACAAGGATCAATAGGATTCATACGACTAAGATATGGCATTGCCAGGGTCTTCTTACGAGAGCCAGTGGGGCAGCAGGCACAGGTTGGGTCCATGTCCTCTGTACTGGGTCATTCTTAAGAGTTAGCTGATGCCTCTCCTAGTTCACGAATGTAATAAAACTGCTAGGGGGTCTTTGTCCTGAAGACCACACACAGCTAGTTTAATATAATTTTTTTTTATTTTTGTTGGTCTTACCTAATCTATCACTGTGTAACGGCCAACCCCTTACCCAGCCGGCAGCTACACTACCAAGACCTGTGGCCTGGATGAATTACTGAGGCTAACCTACATATACCAAGCGTACCTCTAACAAATAATATTTTCCCCTCAATCGACGGTTTAAAAACAAGCACACAAAAGCAGATATGTAAAATAGGTGTATAAATATATTAAATGAAACACAATAACAAAAAATTGCAAATTCCACATGTAGAAAATATATAGATATGTACAGTGCATCCGGAAAGTATTCACAGCGCATCACTTTTTCCACATTTTGTTATGTTACAGCCTTATTCCAAAATGGATTAAATTCATTTTTTTCCTCAGAATTCTACACACAACACCCCATAATGACAACGTGAAAAAGGTTTACTTGAGGTTTTTGCAAATTTATTCAAAATAAAAAAACTGAGAAAGCACATGTACATAAGTATTCACAGCCTTTGCCATGAAGCTCCAAACTGAGCTCAGGTTCATCCTGTTTCGCCTGATCATCCTTGAGATGTTTCTGCAGCTTAATTGGAGTCCACCTGTGGTAAATTCAGTTGATTGGACATGATGTGGAAAGGCACACACCTGTCTATAGAAGGTCCCACAGTTGACAGTTCATGTCAGAGCACAAACCAAGCATGAAGTCAAAGGAATTGTCTGTAGACCGCCGAGACAGGATTGTCTCGAGGCACAAATCTGGGGAAGGTTACAGAAAAATTTCTGCTGGTTTGAAGGTCCCAATGAGCACAGTGGCCTCCATCATCCGTAAGTGGAAGAAGTTCGAAACCACCAGGACTCTTCCTAGAGCTGGCCGGCCATCTGAACTGAGCGATCGGGGGAGAAGGGCCTTAGTCAGGGAGGTGACCAAGAACCTGATGAAGAGGAGCGCTCAACACAAGGTTATCAGACTGAGCATTACAGTACATAACAGTACAGTACATACAGTAAATAATGGCAGATGCAGAGTGAAACCAGAGTTGGACGAGATATCTGAGTAGTGAGGAGAAAATGTCAAAGAGAAGTGTCACGGTGTCACAGCTCTATTGACCTGAGCATAATCCTTAGACTGAAGGGTCTCTGTGCATATTTATGGACCTACTCCACGTTCCTCACCCATCCCACAAATATGTCCGTTACTTTAAATTGTATATGACTGTGTGTGTGTGTAAGGGCTGGGATATACTTGATGCTAAGAACACTTCCGCGCACGCATCATGGCTTCCATGTGTTCCCAGCGCTCTTTTGACGCATCTTCGGAGCACGTTGTCAGAAATTAACGTGATGCATGCGCAGATTGCAGTACCGGCGAAACTTTGGGTGCTGCAGTGCAATGGCAAGCCGCATTACAGCTCCAACAGGATCAACGTGCGTACTTCAATGTTTGATGAATGGTTTGATGCGTTTGAAGCAAATCCTCAAACTTAAATGCTGACATACAAAAGTATTCGTGGTGCTTTTCTCCATCCATTTCTTGCTTAGGTAACCCAAGCGTTGCATATTCTCATTGTAATGATGTGACACATTTGAAGGTCTCGCATACCATCTTCCATGTTCCTGTCTTTTTTTTTCCTTTTTTTTGCACCTTCGCAACAGCATCAGAATGCCAAGAATTTTAATCTTCAACATCTTTCTTTCCCTCAATTCACAACATAAGCGAAACCGGGTGTTGTTTTCTCACCGTGATGATTTCTCACACTGCCACCCTGTGGAATCCTCCATGTGCACAAGTCTAGTCGATACACTAGCAGCAGCGTCCGCAAACGTACAAATCACGTAGCGTCAAGTATATCCTGGCGTCTCATTCAGAGTTGGTTCCGTCATTACTCCTGATTGAATAAGAATGTTATACAAAATGAATGCCTGAATAGTAATCATGACAATGGCATATTTAGGGTTGGGTTTGAGTTTAAGGTTGGGTTAATATTTTGAAATTGAAGTTTGCACTGTGTGTAATCAATTGATTATTAATTTCATGTCAATTTATCATCAATAGGAGTTCTCACTGGAGAAAGCCATGCACGTTATGATGGAGGTCTGGGTGAATGTTTACTTCAACACCAGCCCTTATCGGGAGTCTGGAGTTTCCATTCTGTCCGCTGTTGACGAGATTCAGTCGATCCTCGACGATCAAATTGTCAAGACGCAGACAATGAGGGGATCTTCATTTATTAAGCCATTTGAAGCTGAAATCAAGGCAAGTTCTTTTCTTTTCTGGTTAATTCTCATTATGAAACCATTATGTTTGAAGAATTACCTGCCTAGAAATGCCTAAACAGTACGGACGACATCATTTAGAATTCTGGGATGTGAATTATAAAACCAGTCATCCTGATTTAGTGTGTTGAGGCAGCTTGAAAGTTATATTATTTATAGACATTCTTGAGCTGATGCCAATGGAAAAAACAGCTCATCTCCACAAATTCGTGTTAAGATAAACCTAAATAACATTCAACAGTTTGAAAAATATTCTCAAGCGTAACTTTCTTTTTTTTTTTCACCAGGAATGGGAAGAACGTTTAATATCTATCCAAGAAACTATTGATGAATGGCTGAAGGTTCAGGCTCAGTGGCTTTATCTAGAGCCCATCTTCTCTTCAGAGGACATCATGCAGCAGATGCCTGAGGAAGGTCGTCTCTTTCAGGGTGTGGACCGACAGTGGAAAGAAGTGATGAGGCACTGCGTCAAAGACCCCAAGGTAAAAGCATAACTGAACTTTCACAGAGCAGGTGGTCTGTCTTGGTAAGGGTTCCTGTTCTCCACCTTTTGTACTCTTTTATCATTCTAGACAGACAGAGAAAAACTTGCACATTTATTCATTATGTATTACTGAGAATACAAATACAACAAACCTACCGCAGAAATCACAAAAGATACAAGCTAAAGTGTTTACTAAAAATGACAACACAGAGTAAGCAGAAACCTAACCAAAATTCTATGTACTGGACAATTAAAAATTCTAAATCAATAAATGATATGTGTGTGTGTTCACTTTGCAATAGACTGGCACTCTGATATCCAGATGGAAAGACGTGTTGCTCAGTTGTCAATTTGAAAATGAATCCACAATAGATCAGGTGGTAAAGACAAACATTCTGTCACAAAAGCAATAGAATTGAGAAATACATTCTTTTTCCTGACTAAGCACAAACAGTGAGGGCCTATGACAAGAAAACACAATGGCAGTGTTGTGACAACGTAAACAGAATAACGATAACGAGTTAGAAAATGTGTGCATGGCATAACTTTCAGGGGGTTTGGAGGAGTTAGTTAAGTGATGTGAAGTTGGAGCTTTTTCAGTTTTGAGTTACTTTATCAAAGGGTCACTTATCATGCTTTTGTTAGTTAAATATTTGTGTGATAGTTATGATAATGTCATGTAGATAACATGGTAGCCCAAGTATGCTTGTGGTGGCTCAATAGATTTCAAAGCAAACCAAATCCAATTCAAATGTTGTCATAATGGCATCAATTTGATGTACTGTTGTTACTTGTTGGTTAAGAAGGGTCTGCGCCCAACTCTAATTCAGATTTCTTAAACATAGCGTTTTTGAAAGAAGTGCCTGATGAAGAGTTAAAATCTGCTGAAGTCTCAGGGTAAAATGGGTGGATATATCTGTGTTTACTGTGTAAATAAAAAGATAAATAAATAAATATAAACACACACTATGGGCTGAACACACACACTAGAATGACTAAAAAGGAAAAAATTAAACTATATAATAGATAGATATGAAAGGTGCTATATCATAGTAACTATCTATCTATCATATAGTGCCTTTTGTATATATATCTACAATATGTAATATACAGATAGATGTAAAGAAAATATAGAGAGACATGAAAGGCACTATATAATAGATATGAATTATCATATAATGCCTTTCAAATCTATATCTATCTGTCTGTCTGTCTGTCTGTCTGTCCGCTTTTCATGAGAGAAGTACTTAATGAATTTAGATCAGTTTTTTTCTAGACTAGATCGGGTTTTTTTCTAGAATTAGCTGGAACATTCCAGTTGATTTTGCAACTTCTCTCATCACACTGTGTATCATAGTTTGTGCTTGCAGTACCAATTTTATTTGCGCAAATCCGAGACAGATGCAGAGGGGGGCGGGGCCCTCCTCACTCACGCTGCAGCCTCGGGGTGCGTATCTCACCTCCGCTTAGCTAGCGAACAAGAGAACTACTTCATGGGTTTAGACTGGGTTTTTTCTATAATTTGCTTGAGCATTCCGGTTGATTTTGTGACTTCTGTCACAAGTTTGCTTGCAGTTTGCTTGCAGGAGCGATATATTCGCACTAATCCGTGACAGAGGCTGCAGGCCGAGGGGAGGGGAAGCGTGACATCAGGAGTGGGGAGCCAAGCATGGTCCTCCTCGTTGTCCTGTTTCACTACTAGGTGGGTGGATCTGCGTGGCATGGCTAGTCTATTATATAGTGCCTTTCATATCTATCTATCTATCATATAGTGCCTTTCACTTCTATCTATTTATCTTTATAGTATACGGTCATTATATTATACTAGCCGAAGCCCGCTGTAGCATATGGCTGTGTAAAGAATAGGAACAGAAAACGGTGAGAAAGGAATTCCGTATAACAAAGGCTTAGGAAACCACCGTCGCAGTATAACGAAAATAGCAAGGAGCGAAACCAATGCCAATGGTCGAGAGAGTACCTTCCTGTAGCAGGCTATGGAAAACATAGACATATATAGATAGACGCTGCATTCACTGTGTTGCCCAGTCGACACGATAAGTCAGCGCGTCCGCCCTATTGCGAGTGGTAAAAGTGGCATTTAAACTAATACAGGTAGACGTGGAAACCGGGTTTTCTGATGAAAAAACAATAACGTTTTAAAAGTATCGTTTACATACAACAGATTTTGGCGAATCGTTTACATGCAATTATTTTTATTCATTTATACACTAAATGCGTGCGTATCTTAGTTAGAGTTGGCGGGCAGGGCTCTGTGAGTTGGCGATTGTGGCTCTCTGTCTTGCGTGCGGTGTAAAGTCAACGTGGCTCAGAGGTGCATGTGGACTTTTGCACAGACGAAAGCGACTGAGGCTGTGTTTGGTGAGTTGTTGCGTGCCTCGAGAGCGACTCTGGACTCGGGAGGACGGTTACGGTTGGGCGTGCGTGGCTCTGTTGTGCGTATCCCATGACGTGGTAGGAGGGTTAGAGTTGGTTGGCAGGGCTCTGTCGAGCGTATCCCATGGTCTTAGAGTTGGCGGGCAGGGCTCTGTCGAGCGTATCCTATGGTCTTAGAGTTGGCGGGCAGGGCTCTGTCTTGCTTGCGCTCACTGTCTTGCGTGTCCTTAGTGAATTATATATATAGATATGACAGAGAGACATGAAAGGGACTAAATGATAGTTAGACAGACTGATATTAACTATGTAATGTACAGGCAGATAGATGTGAAAGGCTCTGTTTAATAGATAGATACTTTATGTGTCCCTAGGGGGAAATTAAAATTTTACAGAAACTCAAAAAAGTAAACAAATCTCATATATAAATGTTATAACAAATAAACAACAACCCACCCAGCACACATAAGACCCTCTGGATTGGATGCTGGAGAGCTGCTGCTGTCAGTCACAGGCTGGTAAGGTAAGATGGCCAGACCTGTCCAGATGTATATTTAAAGGTATTAACATTTGAAAACATTATGGAACCTAATAGCTCAAAAGGCAGTTATTGTAACTGCAAATGAAAATGGCAATGATGACAGGAATTAAGAATATAAAAAAAGGTTTATTGCAAAACTAAAAGCAAGAGATGAATGAATAGAGTGAGAATCCAACATACCAAATTAACAGAAAAGCAAATCAAAAATTGTGTTGTTCCAGCGGTCTGCACCTTTCAAGCCCACTTCATCGCCAAATCCTGAATTAACTTCTGATTTCAGGGTGGGTCTATGAAGTCTTGTAGGGAGTTTAGTCACAGCACCCCCTAGTGGCCTTGTATGCCAGTGTACCCCTGACAATGTGGTTTGAGTAACCTAAGCAAACACCCTTGTGATGGTCTAATATTTATTAAATGAATATTTATTTACACTTCAGAAATGTCATATTAAAGGATAAATGATTGGCCCAGAGTCTGTATATTCCACCACCACCACCAGATAGGGGGGCTGTCCTATTTATGAAGAACTTTTGCTAAAGAACACAACACACACTGTGGAATTCAAATTTAGCACCCACTTAAACGACGTTGCTGTAAAGAAAACGCCTATAAAATGCAAAAAATATAAAAATGCAAGCTTTGTGGAGTCTCCGGAGGGCACTCGGTTTTCATCACGCTTGTCTAACTTGAGCCTTTTTAACGTCTCCATCAATGTGATTGCAGGTCATGGCAGCCACTTCTATGACTGGCCTTCTGGAAAAACTACAGGAAAGCAACATCATTCTTGAAAAAATCATGAAAGGTCTGAATGCTTACTTGGAAAAGAAGCGGCTCTTCTTTCCTCGGTACTGTCCACCTGTAAACAAATTATTTTGAAATTTTGTTTTTGGAGATATGTTAAGATGATTCTTCACAATTGAAATGCGCTACAAATGTTTAAATGTTGCATCTCAGTGAAGTGGAGTAGAAGGTGTGCCTGAATACAGCACAGTCTGGTTCACTCTCTGTGAGGGTTTCCACTTTTTCATTTTCCAGGTTTTTCTTCTTGTCCAATGATGAAATGCTGGAGATTTTATCTGAGACTAAAGACCCATTGAGAGTCCAGCCTCACCTGAAGAAGTGCTTTGAAGGCATTGCAAAGCTCGAGTTCCTGCCAAACCTGGACATCAAGGCCATGTACAGTAGTGAAGGTGAAAGAGTGGAGCTCATTGAGCTCATTTCGACCTCCGAGGCCAGAGGAGCGGTGGAGAAATGGCTCCTTCAGCTGGAAGACGTCATGCTGCGCAGCGTTCAGGACGTCATTGCCCGATCCAGATTGGTACGTAGAGGGATTTTAATTTTTTTGCTTAATACTTTTATGTAGACAGACTGTTGTGATTACGTTCAGCAATAACACTGAACAGCAAAGCTTTTGTTTCCTGAACACTTTTGAGTTTATCTTATAGATTCTGGCCTGCTGAATCACCTTTAAATTTTCCTATGACCTACTGTTTTATAGCACTTGCATTTTTGTTGAAGTGAAAAATACACACTTTCGATGAAGGCTCTAGGAGTCAGAGGATAGGCAAACAGAGTAATTAGTTTTATTGCAATAAAGAATAATAAAGACTCAACCCAATTAGGCCAAACTGAGCTGAGGCCCAAACAAGCCAAAAATCACAGTTTATATAATCATTTCTTATCATCTTGACCTCGCCCGTAACAATGCATTTGCTGTCTATTCTGACTCGCTACTCCAGCTGGCTTCTCACGGGCCCTTTCTTGGCCACCAATATTTTCTGTATCTCTCCATTCATTATCATTCCCTGCTTCCATTATTTCCTAACTGGCCTTCAAAAAACCGGTGTTCCCCCTTCTCTGTTCTCGGGCAGTTTCTGTACGTCATTCTCTTCCAGCTCTCTCTTTCCGAGTTACTCAATATTGGTGGTTTTGCTCTGAGCTGAACTAGAAACTAGCTGAAAAGAAATATGGCAACTGCCTTTATTTAACTATTTGCTTGACATTTCTAATTCATACTAAGTTTATAGAAGCTCTTAATTAGTTTTATGTCTAGTTATGCTAATAAATGACTTTTTATTTTCCATACTCTCATATTATAAGCCCATATACAGGGGTAGATCTACCATCAGGGAATTCTGGGGGTACACTTAGGGGCCTGTAACAGCTAGAGGCCTTTTCACTAAGAAGCACTCATTTAAACGATTGACTATCTGCTACTCACAAGTACTGATCAAGTCAATGCAATGTATTGTTATAAAGTATTATCAGCTGTCCATTAAGAAGCTAAGTCATCCAGGCTCTTGTGGGGGTCTTAATCTGGCCTTCTCTTCTATATATATATATATATATATAAACAGATATATATATATATATATATATATATATATAATATAAATTGTCACAGATTTGCACAGAAAAACAGGAGGTTGTAGAGACATGAAATTTATTCAGACACTGCAAATGAACATTTGTCTCTTTTTCAAAAGTTTAAACTCCATGACATGACAGAGATGACAGTTCTGTCAGGAACAGAGAATGTCAGAGAGAGAGAGAGAGAGAGAGAGAGAGAAAGCAAAAACAATCAATTCCAATACTGACAGGTGCCGAACAAGCTTTTAAGTATGCAGAGTACCGCGCAAGAGGTTTATCACGCGACAAAGTGTAAATAAGGTAAGGAGCAATGTGAAGGTAGTCAGTCAATGATTTTCAGGGGTTTTCCCAGGAACGTCTGTATCTTCTGAGGGTGCAATCAGCCCCCCAGCTCACAATATATAATATATATATATATATATACACTAGGGGGCTTTACTCCCTGCTCACTTTGCTCACCCACCCCCAACCCCTCTCTCTGGGGGTGCACTTCACATTCCTGCCACTTCGTGTCTCTGCTGCTCACGTTGTGAAGGGGGTGTGGGGCTGAACACACGCTAAGAAGATGCGGATGAATCAGCTGCTGGCTTGCAGCTGCTGCTACCGTGCTGCGTGTCCTGCTTGTTGCGTTGTGCACACGACGATCATTTAAAAGCCTGTACAACAGCTGTCCTTTTGTCTCACTTCCTTGTCTCCCGGGATGTTAAAATGTCTCCGAGAAATCGTTTGTAAGTAGGGCGTGATGTGCAAGGAGTCTCGTGGGACTTCAAAGTGTCTCCCCCAGATGATCACGTCTCGACCCAAAAATGTTTTTATATAATATATATATATATATATATATATATATAATACTAGGGGACTTTGCACCCTGCTCAGTTCGCTTGCCCACCCCCTCCCCTCCTGGGGTGCAATACACTCCAGCCACTTAACGTTTCTGCCGCTCACATTGTGCAAAGGGGGGGGAGCTGGACGCTCTCTAAGGAGATGCGGATGGATCAGCTGCTGTCTTGCTGCTGCTGCCGAGCTGCGTGTTCTGCTTGTCGCGTTGCGTGTCGATCATTTAAAAGCCTGTACAGCAGCTTTCCTTTTGTCTCGCATGACGTCAAAGTATCTTCTGAGATCACGTATCGACCTAAGATTTTTTTTATTATAATAGATATATATACACTGCCAGTCAAAAGTTTTAGAACATCTCAGTTTTTCTTCAGATTTATTCAGTTGAAATTCAATGAAATAAAATGGCAAAAAGGTAATTAGCAAACCGCCAGAGGATTACATTTAAAGTTTAGGTTAGCAAAAAACTAAAAACAAAAATTTCAGAACATTACAAATGGACCTTCAGCAGGGAACAACTAACAGGTAACAACCTACAGATGTTTTGCAGCAGTTCAAGTAAATGAGGCCTTGCAAGGTGAAGCACGCAATTTGCACAGGTGTCCAAACTTGTGTTGATTACTTGAAAACCTTTTTGTGTGTTTTAAAGCAGAGTATGGAACAAACTGGGTTACTACACCCTCTGAAGTACTACTTGGACAATACTGCACTGGCATAGAACAAATAAACAATGGCAAATAAATAAGTCAAGGAATCATTAAGTGTACAAAATTGTATTCAAATTTTTGCTTCATCAAAGTAGCTGCCATTTACTGATATAACAGCCAAGCTGTGTTTCATAGCCTATGTGTTTTGATTCTTTAGTTCTGATGTTGTTAGTCCAGGCCAGGCCACCTAACAAATGTAGCACATAAAATCCAAAGTAGCTAACAGTCCTTCGCAACCACTGATTGTCCAATGTAATTCATTTTTTTTGGTTATTATTGAAGATGACATAAAAGAAGGATGAGCTTGAAGAAGTCGGTTACTTGTTTTTCAGACTTACGCTGAGAGCGCCAGGAAGGAGTGGGTGAAGGAATGGCCTGGGCAAGTAGTGCTCTGTACATCTCAGATGTTCTGGACAATTGAAGTTCATGAAGCCATTAAAAGTGGACCTCAGGTAGTGGGGGATGGGGGGGGGGGGGCCGATTGCCTGAATCGAGACCATAGATGTGTGTGTGTGTGTGTGCTGCTCTCATCACCAGATCACTCTAAATGTCCTATATCTCATTTGCAGGGTTTAAAGAACTATTATGACCATCTACAAAACCAGCTAAATGACATTGTTGAGCTGGTCAGAGGGAAACTGCCCAAGCAGACTCGCATCACACTGGGCGCTCTGGTGACTATTGATGTGCATGCCAGAGACGTGGTGATGGAAATGATTGAGAAAGGTAGTGGGCTTTATGTGGGGGTCAGCATTAAAAGATCAGCGTGTCCCCTTATTCCAGCTGCTTGTTATCTTTTAATTCGTAAAATCTCATTATCAGGCTTACATTAATAAACGTTGCTGATTTTAAGATGCACGTCATGACTGAAATAAGTGAAGGACATTCATGGTGGGGTATACAGTATATTGCATCATACAGGAGTACTCGGCTCCAGTCCTGGAGGTCCGCAATGGCTGCAGGTTTTCATTCCAACCAGGCCAAGCAGACAATGAAACTCAGTGGCTTGTTAATCCTTTCATTCTTCCAAGACGCCATTCTTCCCTTCTCTCTCATTTGTTTCCAAACATTTTATTAACACAGATGCTTCATGACGCATGCTCACAGATTTAAATGGGGGCACGTTAGCTGGAGAGCTGCTGGTCCCTTTGTCATTTATACTTTATTATTAACCAATGGCTGGTTAAGGAAAAAGGCAACAATTAAAATCCAAATGCCCCTGTTTAAGAGTAAAATAGGCCAACAAACACATCAACTAAAACTAAACCCAAAAAGAATATATGTTTAAGTAGTAAAATAATGGATTCTAATTAATAAAATGTGCCACTGCGGACTTCCACGACCAGAGTTGAGTACCCCAGCACAGGATATGTTTTATATGTAGTGTAAATCTTTATTTATGTTTGCTAAAATTAGTAAATTTTTGCCATTTCGTTCTTAAAGTTGTTATGTAATTGAAAACATAAGTCTTTAAAAAAATGTTATTCACCATAAGATTATTCAGCAGCATCTTTTTCAGTGTTACTACTGTTGCTACCTTCTTGTCGGACAATGGGGGCCATTTTGTTTGTATGTCTGTTTGAATGTCTTAAGTTTTGCATATTTCTGAGAACATCTAAATGAAAAAAACATCATTATCCATTAACAATTTGATGAGGAATAATAAGTTACAAAAATAATATCAAGTGTTAGCATAAAAGAACTGTTATTTGTCAGCCAGGGTGTATACGTATTTTCAGTTTATTTTTGTTTTCATTAATTTTTAGTTCATTTCATTAATTTTAGTGCATTATTCTTGGTGGTGTTATGCTTATTGTTTTGTATCCTCCCCCATCTTAACCTATCCTCTGTGGGGAGGAGCAAAAGCTTTTGATTCGTCAAAAATCTCGATATCCTGTTTTCAATGGATCTCGATGTCCCCTGATACCAAAAACCATTGATATTTCGCTGATGGTTGTGTGTGTGTCTGTGTGTCACAGTTTGTTGGATGGAAAAATCCCAAACTCAAACCTTAAGCCCGTTATGAGATGACGATGTGCTGATTAGTTTTTGAGTCAAATCGCACGAGAGAAAGAGGCCCTCTAGAGGAACCCTCAAATACAGTACTTCTGCAATTAATGGTGAATTCTTCTCATCAATTGCTATCATAATGACCTGTTTTATGATCAGAAAGATCAGCATCAGAGTGGTAAATAATTACTGAAATGTTCTATTTAGAAGGGTTCAGGTAACTTGGGTCCCAGGGCACAAATCCTGACTCTCATGTCCGAATATTTTTTTTTATTTAATAATTATATGCTGTCTTTTAAATATGGTCTCTCACTTTTTTTGCACTTTGTGGGTGGAGCCACTCTGACATCACTTGCTGTTGGGTCCTCCTCCTCGCTTCATAAGTCAGCTAAGCAGACAGCAGAGGAGAGGAGAGTTTGAGCAGAGGAGCATTGAGTTTGTTTTTAGACTTTCTGTCAGTGTTGTTTTCTTTTGATTTTTTTCCCCTACATTTCTGTGGATTATTGTTTGTCTTTTTAGATTCGTCAAAGTGTCTTCTGAGAAGATCATGTATTAACCCAAGATTTTTTTTATTATAATAGATATATATATACACTGCCAGTCAAAAGTTTTAGAACATCTCAGTTTTTCTTCAGATTTAATCAGTTGAAATTCAATGAATGACCTAAAATGGCGAAAAGGTAAGCAGCAAACTGCCAGAGGATCACATTTAAAGTTTAGGTTAGCTGAAAACCAAAGGAAATTTCGGAACATTACAAATGGGCCTTCAGCAGGTAACAACCTACAGGTGTTCTGCAACAATTCAAGTAAACGAGGCCTTGCAAGGTGAAGCAAGCACTTTGCACAGGTGTCCCAACTTGTGTTGATTACTTAAAAACCTTTTGTGTGTCTTAAAGCAGAGTATTGAACAAACTGGGTTACTAAACCCTCTGAAGTACTACTTGGAATGCTGCATTGGCATAGAACAAATAAACAATGGCAAATATAAAAAAATAAGTCAAGGAATCATTAAGTGTTCAAAATTGTATTCACATTTTTGATTCATCAAAGTAGCTACCATTTACTGATATAACAGCCAAGCTATGTTTCATAGCCTATGTGTTTTGATTCTTTAGCTCTGGTGGTGTTGATATTTCAATGATGGGTGTGTGTATCTGTCTGGGTGTGCGTATGTCTGTGTGTCACAGTTTCTTGGATGGAAAAATCCCAAACTCAAAACTTAAGCCCGTTATAAGATGACGATGTGCTGATTAGCTTTTGAGTCAAATCGTGCAAGAGAAAGAGGCCCTCTAGAGGAGCCCTCAAATACCGTAATTCTGCAATTAATGATGAATTCTTCTCATCAATTGCTATCATAATGACCTGTTTTATGATCAGAAAGATCAGCATCAGAGCGGTAAATAATTACTGAAATGTTCTACGTAGAAGAGTTTAGGTAACTTGGTTCCCAGGGCAAAAAGCCTATTGACTCTCATGTCTGAATATTTTTTTTTTTATTTAATAATTATGTGCTGTCTTTTAAATATGGTCTCTCCCTTTTTTGCACTTTGTGGGTGGGGCCCCAGGAGGCGGGGCCACTCTGACATCACTGCTGCTGGGTCCTCCTCCTCTCTTCATAAGTCAGCTAGGCAGAGAGCAGAGGAGCATTGAGTTTATTTTTAGACTTTCTGTCAGTGTTGTTTTCTTTTGATTTTTTTTCCTGCATTTCTGTGGATTATTGTTTGTGTTTTTTAGATTCTGCTATTTGGATTGTGTTTTTGGAACTTTTAGTTTGTTCATTTTAGTTTGCATTGCCTTTTAGACAAAACCTTATTCTGCCCTAGTTTACCCCACCTTTCTTTCTTGTTTTTCTATTTTTGTGAATAAATCCTATTTTTATTAGGATTCCTTGTTTTGTTAGGGTTTTCACTTACTTATAACATTTTAATATATTTTTGGGTAAGTGTGTTTTTGACATTTTTTATACCAGTTCCCCATTTTGGGCCTGTGTAGGCTGAAGCCTGCAGATAGCAGTAAGGGTTCTGGCTGATTGGGGTGAGCCTTGTCTGGGCTGAACAGTGAGAGTCCTGGCCTGCTCCTTACTAATTTGCAAGGCCTCATACTTTTTAAAATCATGTCTGTAATTCCTTCTCACAATAAAAACATGCTTATGAAAAATTAAATGGAAAGTGTAGTGTAACCTGCATATTGAAGAGTAGCATTGCTAATTTTGATGTCACTCTTCTAATGATCGAGGCCTTTTCTGTATTTAGAAATGCAAAAATATATTAATGCAGGGGAAAAAAAGATTAAATAATTAGTGGTTTAACTCCCATTAACCAATGCTATGTCATTTATAAGTAAACTACCAAAATACCCACACTTCGCAGCGGAGAAGAAGTGTGTTAAAGAAGTTATGAAAAAGAAAAGGAAACATTTTAAAAATAACGTAACATGATTGTCAATGTAATTGTTGTAGGCTTATTTTAGTATAGAGAGTGAATTCGATGACTGTAAAGAGTTTAATTTATGATTGTAAATGTTGTGTATGAGAAATGCACATTTTTAAGCAGGGAGCCAACCACGTGGTAGGTGCGCGGACAACGGCCGTGCAGAAAAAGGAAGGGCACCTTGTTAATCTCTGCTGTGAAATAAATTGTCTGTTAACAGAAATACGGAATGAAACCGCCAAAAGGAGAGGTCAGTTCTGATAATTCCTTATGGCATAATGGGGAGAACCGCCAAAAAGAATTTCGTTATTTTCGAAAGTTCATTACAGGGCACGGCGCGAAATGAAACATGCTTAACGTTTGTAAGTACAGTGTAAAGGATGAGCATGGGAAATCTGGCCTTCCTCCATATATTGGAAGTCATAGAAATAGTGAGGAGGGGTTTCCCCGATCTATATATGCCGTTTAGGGGGTACACCCGTTTCCCCTCCTTGGGTGTTGCAATAGGACATGAAACATACCTAACTTTTGTAAGTGCACTGCAAGGAATGAGCACGTGAAATTTCAGCTTCCCAGCGATATGGAAAGTGATGAGTCAGTGAGGGCGTTGCCTTTTATATGTATTGATAGTGGAATAATCAGTTTTATTTGTTTTTATAATAATAATGGAAAAGAGATGAATAAGGGTTGGGGTCCCAACTACAGTAAAGACTATGACACGGTGTGATACTGTGAATTTTCAAAGTGGTCTTTAGAAGAGTCGGGGTGGGGGGGCTATATGCTGTCCTTATTATGCCAGTGTTACTATGGCTGTGGTGGAGGCTGCAAACTGGCTGACTCAGACTGGGTTTAATGGTCGTTTTCTGGGTCAGTGACATCGGAGCTGTGGAGAAAATAGACAGACATGTGACTCTCCCAGATTCACCTGGAATTTCACTCTTGTGGACCTTTTATCTTAGTGCTTTAGGGACCATGACAGTTTAAGCATTAATGATCTATCAATTGAGATACTGCTGAATGACTTTATATATACACAAAGTTCTGCACTTTGAATTTATTAACTCTTTATTTCTCTATTTTATTTAGAGGTCTCCAAAGAAACCGACTTCCAGTGGCTTGCCCAACTTCGTTATTATTGGGAGAATGATAACACCCGTGTCCGAATCATTAACTGCGATGTCAAATACGCTTATGAGTATTTGGGAAACTCTCCGCGATTAGTGATCACTCCTTTAACTGACAGATGTTATCGTACCTTGGTAAGAATCGGTTTGCTGTTTCCAGCTTTTTTTATCATTATTGTTATTTCTTATTTTTGGGGTGGATTGTGTTTTATTCTAACGTTTTTTTTTTTACTTCTTGGTAGCTTATCCATGAGCTGAGAAATTAGGGTTAGGGTTAGGGTTAGGGTTAGGGTTAAGTAAGTCACCTGTGGCTGCCTGCAGTCACTTCCAGAGCTAAGAAACCGACTTTCTCTTATAGTGTCAAGTAGTCGGCAGCCTGCCATTAACACCACTGAGCTGAAGTAGCTATTGAAAAAATAAACGGATCTTCAGCAGGCAAACACAAAGCCACTTCCAGCCTCACTGCTGTCATCATTTTCCAGACCCACTTAATCCACTGTAAGATTACAAGATGTCCGCGCCTAAGGCTGCACTATCGGGTGCACGGCATGAATCGGCTCTGGGCAGGGCACCAGACCTTTGCAAGGCAAGATACTGACCAGAAAAATGAAAAGCTTCAGAATGGGATCACGGCAGCTCTTCTGTACAATCTAACGTGACCGCTTGTGTCATTATTTAGTGTTCCGCATCACTGAGAGAAAAGAAAATGTCATTTCTGATGATGGATGACTGGGAAAAAGTTTCACCAGCTGTGCTTGTAGAACATTCCATTAAACCAGATGCCTGCTAATGGTTATGACTTCTACTTGGCACCCCCTTAACACGCTTTCTTCCCACTTTTGTCCCACAGTTCATGGTGACAGTCTTTGCTTACATAGGCTGTGACACCATCAAAAAGTCATCTGATGGCCTCTGAACTGCGGTTGAGCTGAGTCCCTAGTGGGTGGCTAGCAAAACATATTTCTTCTGTCTGGCTGACACTTAATACACATGACGTTTATTTGGATGATAGAGTGTACACTTGCATTAGTACCAACTATTCCTTTTATTCAGCGTCACAAAACTTCAGTTTGCAGATGAGGTGCACTAGAGTGTGCATATTGAAATAAAAAATAAAGTTTTCATTTAACACAGATTGGATTGTTTTTAGCACTTATCATGTTCTTCCTTGTTAGATCGGTGCATTTTATCTGAATCTGGGTGGAGCTCCTGAAGGACCAGCAGGTACTGGAAAAACTGAAACCACTAAAGACTTAGCGAAGGCTCTGGCGGTGCAGTGTGTGGTTTTCAACTGTTCTGATGGTTTGGATTACCTGGCAATGGGAAAGGTAAGGAATCCAAGAGGACCCTTTCACAAACACTGATGCCTGAAATGAGGCTTTGGTGAAAAGTACATTGGGTAATGAGTGTCATCGTGCATTTTTACCAGGTTTAAGGTTTCATCAGTATTATGGCTTGATAAAGAGTACTTGGCTATTACACACACCTTCCAGAGTTAGCCACAGCAGCCCCACGTTCACAGTTCCCTGACATTCTCAAAATTTTTCAAACTTCTCCTCTGATACAATCCCATGTGTGTGATCACATTATGACTATGTGTGTATATACAGTATATGTGTGTGTTTGTGTGTGTGTATATGTACATCTTATATATAAACATGTACACGTGGAAGTGTGTGTGTTTGTCCCCAGAAGTGCGAGGCCACAGCATGAAGCTCAAAGAGCTGGAAAGGCGTCCCCAAGTTAACGAGTCGGAAGAAGGACGAGGCTACTGCATGAAGCTGAGAGAAAGCAACTCTGTCGCCAAAGTGAAACCTACGAGAAAAGACAAACTCGCTCAGTCGCTAATACAGAAGCAAGGCGAGCACATCGGCAAAACGAAACCTCAGAAGAAAGAGAAACTCGCCTAGCTGCTGATAGACTAGGTGGGCAAGCTCATCGGCAAAATGAGACCGACGAG
>JANRMT010062840.1:47753641-47763808 GCA_026402145.1 Polypterus bichir lapradei | reverse complement strand
AAAAGAGAAACTCGTTCAGTCACTAATACACAAGCAAGGCGAGCACATCGGCAAAACGAAACCTCCAAGGAGAGAGAAACTCGCTTAGCCACTGATAGACTAGGGGGGCGAGCACATCGGCAAAATGAGACCGACGAGAAAAGAGAAACTCGTTCAGTCGCTAATACACAAACAAGGCAAGCATATCGGTAAAACGAAACCTCCAAGGAGAGAGAAGCTCGCTTAGCCACTAAAACACAGGCATCCACAAAACAAAGCCTCCAACTCTGCATTTCAATTTTTTTTCTGATGATTTCAATAGTTACTAGGAGCCCGGGCTTTTTACAGCACAGCCTTTCACAGCTAGTCTGATATATAAATATATACGCGTGGAAGTGTGTGTTTTTTTTCTGTCCGGCCTGGAAATGCAAGGTTACAGCATGAGGCTCAAAGAAAGCGACTCTGTAGCCTGTTGCTACAAAGCCTGTTTCTCTTCTCTGGACCTTTTCTTGTGCTGTTATGTCCTTTTTGTAGCCTGGTGACCAAAGCTATACACAGGACTCCAGATGAGGCCTCACCAGTGTGTTATAAAGCTTGAGCAGAACCTCCTTGGTATTGTATTCCACTCATGAAGGTGTTATATAACCTGCCATTTTGTTAGCCTTCTTAATAACCTTTGTAGAGTCCACTATGACTCCTAAATCATTCTCATCAGGCGTACTTTTGCTTTTCAGACCTCTCATTGCGTATTAAAATCTAACGTGTTTGCTTCTTACATGTAACTCTTTACAGTTACTTACCTGAAATTTCATCTGCCACAAATCTGCCCAAGCAGCGGTTTGCTGTCCAAGTCCCTCAGTGACGACTCCATGGATTCCTTGCCAATCCACCAAGCTTGATGTTTACCTCAAACTTAACCAGTATGTGACTGTTCTGTGAAATGAATCAAATCACAGAGGTTTGCTTTCTTCTTATCTTTCTAGTTTTTCAAAGGGCTGGCATCTTCCGGAGCGTGGGCCTGCTTTGATGAGTTTAATCGTATTGAGCTGGAAGTGCTGTCGGTAGTAGCTCAGCAAATCCTTTGCATTCAGCGAGCAATTCAGACGAAGCTCAAGTTTTTCAACTTTGAAGGCACAGAACTGCAGCTAAACCCTAACTGCTTTGTGGCCATCACTATGAATCCTGGGTATGCGGGTCGATCTGAACTTCCCGACAATCTGAAGGTACGATAGAAACTGGTTACTCGAGCTTCTCAGTCAGTGTACGTTTCTTTTTTTGATGAGTGTATACCGAGTTTTCAGTAAGAAACTATTTGGAAAATCTGATCCCGTGCAGTGACTCTGCCGAAGAGACACTGGTGGGAACATTAGAGTATTTTTTTTTTCTCAGAAGAAACATTTGAGAGGCTTGAGGCCAAAGAAAATGTTTCCATTTTATTTTTCTGATCTGATTATTGTCTCTGAGAAACCAAAAAGATATTAAAAAGATCTCTATTTTGATTTTTCATTCTTATGGGTAAACAGGATTGGCCAAAACTTAATTATACATATTTTGTTCTGATTAGTTTCAGTACTTTTTTTTTGTAGTCGACTTTTCTTCTCTCAGATGTGCAATAAGAGGAGTCTTAAAACTTCAAATTGGGTCTTTGTGATCTTTTGGTTTTGATCTTCTGTTCACACATTTGTGTATTTATTTATTTTATTTTATTTTGGATAGGTGCTGTTCCGTACTGTAGCCATGATGGTCCCGAACTACGCTCTCATAGCTGAAATCTCGCTTTATTCGTATGGATTTCTTCATGCCAAGCCGCTGTCCATAAAGATTGTCATGACTTACAGGCTTTGCTCAGAGCAGCTCTCCTCACAGTTTCATTATGATTACGGTATGCGAGCCGTCAAGGCCGTCCTGGTGGCAGCCGGAAACCTTAAACTGAAGTTTCCCGATGAAAACGAGGATATTCTGGTGAGTATTTCTAAAACTGAGCATCCTTTCCCCTTCATTGTACACAATGACTTGCCTCATTTGAACACCTACTGTAGCAGAGCCAAAATGTTCACAAATAAGAGGTTGGGAATTCCTCAGAGAGCTTATAGTCTGAACGTAAGCCCTGCACGTTGGGAGACACAGTGAAGAGAAAGAGGAGTTGAGGGATAAGTTGATGAGGGTGGACATTTAGGGTGTTTTAAAGGAAGGTGGCTGCACTGGTTGAAAACCTGAATGGGCATTTGCGAGCCACTCTTGATAGATACGAGGGAGTGCATATGGGCTTTAGTAATGGGAATGTTGAGGTCGAGCAGATTCTAGAGTTTGGTGAAGCGATCTTTGCATGTTTGAGAAGAAGGAGAACAGGTTGGAAGTATCTGAATCCTGGGATGTAAGGAGCACAATAGACAGGGTGTATCCTGATGTCCTGGTTAAACTGTTCTCCATGGCCTGGTCATTTTGGCCCCCTAATCATCCCCTGTCTCTCTAATTGACTATCACTCTCACCACTTCACCACCTTACAGATAATGTGTGGTGAGTGTACTGGCACAAAAATGGCTGCCATTACATCATCCAGGTGGGTGCCACATGTTAGTGTGGTTAAAATGGCTCCCCACTCCTTATGGAAAGCACTTTTAGTAGTGAAAAAAGTGCAGTATAAATGTAAAGAATTATTTGTATTATTATTTTATGTTAGCGAGTAGAAGTGATGAGCAAATGGTGAAAAATATTTATGTGATCCTTGGAGAAGGTGGTGTATCACAGTGTTCCTAGGTACACATTTATTCATGTATTGCACAGTAGACAATATGCCCAAAGTATAAAAAAGTACAGATGTTAGTGTTGGAAACGTAATATTAACACAACCTGGATAATAGGCTACCAGATACAGTAGTGCTCTCTGTCTTAGCATATTGACTGGTCTCTGTGTCAAAGTGTTGGATGTCCCTTGGATGGAAGGTAGAAATGAACTGCATGGCCTTCTGCATGAATGAAGTAGCTGAGAGGGACAGACCATTGGGGGTGTAGTTCTTAATGACCCATCCCAGGTAGACTCTGTCCCAATTCAGTCCTTCAGCTGGCTTGTTCATGTCCTTTCATCAGGCTACCTGTATTCCCCCAGGCTAGCTGGCCAGTCAGTACCTGATGTGGAATTAAAGTCTTTTCTGATAAACATACTGGCTTAAACATTGTTAAATGTTACAATAAAGGGATAAAAACAATTTTACAGATAAAGAGAACCTACTAAATATTTATCATCCTATACAATACCATGTGTTCCTCTCCACTACAAAATGAATTATGTAATCATACATTTTTTTTAACATGCTAATTTTTTTGATATCTTAGTTTCCCCATTCAAAAAATTTTGGGTCACAGAATAGAACTAAAATATATAAATGTGCAGTTATGAATACTAAACAGCTGACAAACCAGATGACCTTTTTGTAAAACATGTGGTTTCTAAGAATAGATAGATAGATGGAAATTAAAGGCACTATATATTAGAGAGACAGATAGGAAATTAAAGGCACTATATATTAGAGAGATAGATAGGAAATTAAAGGCACTATATATTAGAGAGATAGATAGGAAATTAAAGGCACTATATAATAGATAGATAGGAAATTAAAGGCACTATATATTATAGAGACAGATAGGAAATTAAAGGCACTATATAATAGATAGATGGAAATTACAGGCACTATATATTAGAGAGACAGATAGGAAATTAAAGGCACTATATATTAGAGAGATAGATGGAAATTAAAGGCACTATATATTAGAGAGATAGATAGGAAATTAAAGGGACTATATAATAGATAGGTAGATAGAACAAACTTTATTTGTCCCCAGGGGGAAATTTGGCTTTTTACAGAAGAAGAAGATTTGGTATCTACACCATAAAAAGAGCAGCTATGGGATCCTCTACAATGCATACAGATAAAATAAAAAATAGAAACCATGATAATAATAACAATAATACCCTCTCTCTCTCTCTATACTCTAATATTGAATGGTAGTGAACCCCCATTCTATAATTCTATACTGTATACTGCTTAATGCTCCTGTTCAAACAACATCCACCTTCACTCACTAGCCATTGTGATTGATTTGGAAGGACGTCACGTCTACAAAGTGTTGGAGTGCCAGCCGAATCACCCCTTTCAATTCAACACAATAACTTCAAACAAAAACAACGCTCAATGGCGTAAAAACAGTTAGAAATTAACATGAACTTACATTGAGATTTTAGACTCCTCATCATGGAAGTCAAACATGTTATCGACGTCGGAAGTTCCGGAGTGATCATAAAGCAGGTTCCGATCTGAGGCGACATTTTCCAGGTGTCTGTTCTTTTATAGCCCGCCGGCCATTAGGGGCGGGGTCAATCCCCATTGGTGGGTCTTTTCTCACTGTTGAGGTTGACAGAAGAGGTTGCTGATTGCGCCCCCTCTCGCCCTGGGGTGGTGTTACTTAAACTCTGATAAACCTGGAAGGTGATCCTCTCATGGGCAAGCGTAACACTGTATACATATTTTGAGTTTGGGCTGCGCTCCACCATTTAAAGCTCATTTTCAGGGCTTCTTTAATGTCTGTAAGCTTGAGAAGAAGCATCTATGTCAAGGTATACATAAAAGAATATCTTTTTGTTTGATGTCTGTTTAGCTTCTGCGCTCCATCAAGGATGTGAATGAGCCCAAGTTCCTGTCCCACGACATTCCCCTTTTCAATGGGATCACAAACGACTTGTTTCCTGGTATCTCACTGCCAGTTGCAGATTATAAGGTAGGCTGGAGGATTCATCTTTTAATTAATTAGATGTAAATGCATCATTTATTCTTATAAAACAGCCAAAGAATGTTTTGCATATTTAGATTATATGAACTTTGATGGCCTGGTGTATGAACGAAACTTTCTTTGGCCGATTGGTCATTAGTATGTCATCCCAACCATTGCTTTAAATGTCCTGCTTATGTATTGTCTGCTATTCATTATCTGTATTATTCATAAAGCTTTTCCTAGCCTGTGCCAATGAGTGCTGTGCCAACCACAATGTGCAACCAGTGAAAAATTTCCTGGAGAAAATGATCCAGACTTATGAAATGATGATTGTCAGGCACGGGTATGTATGACTCTCGTCTTTTGTAAAACTGATTTTCTTACTTTGTTTGATTTAACTTTTTGCAAAGCTCTCATTCTGATTTTATCTTGTAAAACATGACATATGATTTAGAAATTTACAGATCCTAAGTTGGTCATATTTTGGTATTTATCAGTAACTTTTCTGTCTAGTATTCTTCATGTCACCTTTGTGATTTATATGCTGTGTAGTTTTGGCTTGTTACCAGTTAACAATTCCAAAGTTTGAGAAGGAATTTGATGATGACTGACCTTCATCATCCTCACACACTTGTATTACAGATGAAGGTAAAGTAGTAAACCATCCTGACTCAGTCTTCACCAGAGCCATGCCAATGTTCTCCCATAATCACCACACTTTATACCGTGTTTGTCACCATCTCCAGAATTCAATTAACTCTGAGATTATCTGTAGTCTGACATGATGCATTTATCCTGGCAATTTGTTGCACCACCTGCTTTATTTCCTGATAGGTTTATGTTGGTTGGGGAGCCGTTTGCTGGAAAAACCAAAGTTTTGCACGTGCTGGCAGATACTCTGTCTCTAATGAATGAGCGAGACTACGGTGGAGAGGAAAAGGTTATTTTCAGGACCGTGAATCCCAAGTCTATTACGATGGGACAGCTTTTTGGCCAATTTGACCCAGTTTCACATGAGGTAATTAATATTAATGTGTCAATGTGCTTGTACTTAACTAGCTTGGATTCTTTTAATTTTGTCTTGTGAACTCTTGGTGCAGGAAAGTTAGTTGGCTACGTGAAATCTACTGGATGGGTAATACAGGGCACGTCAACAATTGCTAACATTTACATGAAACCCTTGTTTTTAATTGATTTAGAATAACATGAAAACACTTACATGATAATAGCTTCATAAAGGCCACCACTTAGCAGTTCCAGGTTCACAGTACAGCTTTGGGATCATAGACTGGAGAGAGCAGGAGATCCATGAAGACTAGAAAGCTGCTTACTTAGTAGGGTCTTCTACACCCAAAAGAAGATGTAAACCAAACGTACATCTCCAGAAAAGGTGGTAGCCATGGATTCATTGAGTTGGAGAGCACATACAAGGGCACCATTGTTAGCCTTAATCAAATACATCAAGCCTGGAACCAATAAATATACCAGACTCATAATGAAACACAAAATCAGAAAAGGAAGTACTGTCTTGTGAAACTTGACAAAGAAATCGAACTTCGATGCTTGAAGTCTGATACTTGTCCCCAGACAATATTATCTAGTCTCAAGGCCATCAAGAGCCGGGTGAAAGCTTCACTAAAAAATCAACAACCTCTCTTCGAAACCACTCCACTGTCAGTTCTATAGACAGATATCGGTAAAGTATGTCGACAAGAAATGGACCTTTGAGTGGTTGTGAGAGCTGATGGGCTGAAGAGCCAGACAGAGAGCCTCCTCATAGCAGCTCAGGATCAGGCACTTAACACACGCTGTCATCAGAAGAATACTGGGTGGTGGCTGGCCAGGGCCCTTGCCCAGCTGAGACTCCTTCACACTGGGAGGACCAGGGGAGCAAGCGTGGCCAGAGCGTTACCTCCCCCAGAGCACTAGATGGCAGCCCCCCTGGTTTGCAGCGGTGCCTAGGACTCCCGCAGGGCTTTATAGGAGTTGGAGTTTGGTGCAGCTGTCTGGCTCTACTCCGGGAGCCAGAGTTGGGAGGAGGGTGATGAAGCTGGCTGGGAGAAGTGGAGGAGATGAGAAAGAAAGAAAGAAAGAAAGAAAGAAAGAAAGAAAGAAAGAGATTATTGTGTTTTGCTACGCGCTTAGTGGATTGTGTCTTAAGGGAAGGCTTTTCCCACGAGGAAAAAGAAAATAAAAGTCCTGTATGCTTACACTTGTGCCTCAAGCGTCTGTCTGTTGGCTTCACAACTGTCCAGATGGGTGCTGATAGCATGCGCAGGATATGCCAGTGACAAGAAGAGCACATCAGTCATACTGTTGTGGGGAGCTCAGTGCTTGTGCCAAAACAAAAATACACTCATTGACTCAATGGCATGGATGGCTACCTGTACTGGTCCATGCTCTGTGAGCTGGGCCTACCAGTGTCTGATCATTGGTATGATCAGCAGCCTGAAGAGGCCATCAAGACAGAGGACACCGCCATTATTAGATTAGATTATATAAACTTCATTAATCCCATGGGGAAATTCGAAATCATACATCAGCAGAAACGTGAAAACAAGAATACAAACTCACAGGACAGGTAATGCAGCTAATCGATCAATCCATCGACAAATAAATAAAAATAAAGTCAATGAGTACATCGGGTAGAAGCATTGATTTGCCTGATACCCATGTGCAGTAAAGATCCACCAGAGGTGCTTCTTAGCACACCGTGTTGGAATGAACCTGCTGTGACTAAAACTGCTCCAAGAGACAGCGCCTCCTGGAGGGGATTTTTCATGATGGCATCCAATTTTGCCATCATCGTCTTTTCCACAACAGCTTCCAATGTGTCCATGGTTCACCCTGTGATGGAGCAGGATTGCTTTCTTGATACGTTTGTTCAGGCGTTGTGCTTCTTCTGAGCTCAGGTTCCAAGGGAGACCACTGCGTAGAACAGCACACTATCCACTATGGACTGGTAGAGCATTTCCAGCAGTTTTCTGCACACAGGCCTGAGTCTCTTCAGGAAGTTCAGCCTGCTCTGGCCCTTCTTGTGTTGTCAAACCAGTCCAGCGTGTTGTTTATATGGACCCCCAGGTACTTTGAACTCTGAACCACTTCTGAATGGTAACTGGTCTCAGAGACTCCTGAAGTCCACCACCAGCTCTTTTGTGTTGCTGATGTTGAGTTGCAGGTTGTTGTCTCCGCACCACAAGACTGAGTCCTCCACGACTTCCCTGTTCTCCGACTCATCTCAATTATAAATGCAGCCTATGATGAGCAAGTCATCTGAGAATTTCTGGAGATGGCAAGTGCTGGTATTGTGCTGGAAGTCTGTTGTGTAGACCGTGAACAGGAATATGTGTGATATGGCTGTGAACATCCGAATGTACTATTGGAGCCTCCAGACCGGACATGATGTCTCAGCAGTAGAAAAACAAAGTAAATGCAAAGACCTCAAGATTGAGATTTTGCATGTATGGAACAGAAAGCCTCATGTAATTCTGGTTGTAATGGAAACACTTGAAACTGTCCAACTAGGTCACCAAAACTATCTCAGTGAACTGTCAAGTAAAGCAAGTGCTGCTCAGGTTCAGAAAATCATCCTCCTCAGAACTTCCCACCATAAAATCCTGACCATCATGCAATAAGTCCTAAGAAACCTGGTGGGTTCCCAATTGAAAGCAACGGGCACAAACTGAGTAAAAAAAGATGATAATAATAATAATAATAAACGGTTCCAGATAATGAATTGCCGTCATATTTTTGAAGCACTATGTATGGTGGAAGAGGGGAGACCAAGGTGTGTTCTGTGCTTTGTGTCCTCCTAACTGTATTAAATAGAAATTTAGGTTTTATGTAAGAAAAATATTTAGAAGTCCATAACTGGTCTTTTTGACAATGCATGCCTTATTTAAAAGGTCAAGGATTATACAAATAACTCCATTTTGCTTGTTCTACAGTGGACTGATGGAATTGTCGCTAACACATTCCGAGAGTTTGCTTCAGCAGAAACTCCTGACCGCAAGTGGGTTGTTTTTGACGGACCAATTGATACTTTGTGGATTGAGAGCATGAACACCGTCTTAGATGACAATAAAAAGGTGGGAGAAAGCTGTTTTCTTAACAGATGTTTAAGCTCGGAGGGTCTTCTATTTACCAGGAGTTATGGGATTAAGTTAACCTTCTCTAATGTTAAATTCATATCTAGTGTATGTTTTCTGCCAAGTACACGATGAAATGCTGCCCCACCTCACATACTTTGTAGGTTCCCCTTCTTGATGCTACTAACTTTCTGATTTTTTTTTTTTTTTTGCCCATCACCTTTATTAATTTTATGCCATTTGCAATTCAGGGCCACCATAACTCTTCTTTAGCTAGCCACAGAGAAGTCACTTCCTAAAATGGAAATGGAAACCCTCAGGAAGTTAGACAGCTAACTTAAAATGTTATTGCAGTCCTGACAGATGCAAAGTGAGAGAATTAGGCTTGGAACTTTGGTAAACCATAATATTGTACAGAACATTTCCATATGTTTATGAAATATTAAAATGTTTTCCTCCCCTTGGTGTCAGTGTGGTGTAACTGTGCTAGGAGATATGGCTGGAGGTGTGCCTTCCCCTTCGATCCAGACATCCTAAGCCTTCCACTTCCTACTTTTTCCGTTTATCAGCTGAGGTCTGTGTTCGGGACATGTGGTGTCCCCCTCTCTTCCCCTCTTCCAGTTCATCCTCTGTACTCATTTGCTTCACCTTTTGCTCATAAGTCCGAACTGTTATCTGTTAACTCTCCCAATCACTTCCAATTGGCTAACAGACCTTCCAGCAGACTCTGCGTTGTGCTGGCAGACCATCTGTCCGATATGTAAAAAAATTGCCGTAAAAATCCTAACACAACTCTCAACACATCTCTCTATTATATAAAAAAATCCTGGGACGAGACGTGACTTTTTCAGAGAGATACTTTCAAGTCCCGTAAGACGAGACTTTGTGCCAAGAGATTTAACCACGTTTTGCCAACGAGCTCACCTCACTTGTATATTAGCAGCTAAGCGACTGTCTTTCTTTGGAGGTTTTGCTTTGCCGATGTGCTCGCCACGCTTATGTATTAGCGGCTAAGCGACTGTCTTTCTTCGGAGGTTTCGCTTTGCTGATGTGCTGTCCTCACTTGTGTATTAGCGGCTAAGCGACTGTCTTTCTTTCGGAGGTTTTGTTTAGCCGATGTGCTCTCCTCGTTTGTGTATTAGGGACTAAGCGACTGTCTTTCTTCGGAGGTTTCGCTTTGCCAATGAGCTCACCACACTTGTGTATTAGCGGCTAAGTGACTGTCTTTCTTCGGAGGTTTCGCTTTGCTGATGTGCTCTCCTCACTTGTGTATTAGCGGCTAAGCGACTGTCTTTCTTCGGAGGTTTTGCTTTGCCGATGTGCTCGCCAAGC
>JANRMT010062840.1:47736277-47747410 GCA_026402145.1 Polypterus bichir lapradei | reverse complement strand
AAGGGAAACGAAATCGAGCACAAAGAGTTCACAGCGAATGTACAGGGGGAGACTGAACATGTGCGGAAATCATGGGCACGTACGAACCGGAATGGAAACTGGCTTGTTCGTCACCCAAGTGTGTGGTCGTGAACAGATGCAAAAGTTTGGTGAACTTTTTGGTCATAACCCGATTTGTATGTGTTCAGAGACGTTCGTGACCCGAGGTTCCACTGTACTTGCTGGCTCTGAAGGCGTCTCACCACATGCCGCCCATGCTGTTTCTCCTCCATGTGAGTCTCACACTCGCACTCCCTTTTTTGTCGTGTCACCGAAGTCAAACTGTTGGCGTGCTTGTCAGTGGCAGGGACAGGGAGAATGGTCAGAACTGAGGGAAGGATGAATGCATCCAGAAGTGTCAGCCACTGCATAGCAATAGGGATTTTGAGGAACAATACGTATTAAACTAAAGCTCTTCAGTTTAATGAAAGTGTACAACAACATAGCCAAAACTATTTAGGGTGTTCCAAACTTTATGATCCAACTTCTGACCTTGTATGAGAGTCGTTCAAAACGTTTCCGCACTTTTCATTGGAAGAGGTGAAGGTGGGAGGAGTAGTAACTGGGTGTGTCTGAGAGTGTCATGTGACCAGTTCTGTCTGGCAAGCCGGTTGCCCTTCAGTTTACTATAAAAGTTGTCACCCTGTGGTGAAGATGGCTCCCAAATTTATAAAGAGGAACGACGTTCTGTCATCCGCTTTTTGTGGGCAGAAGGTGTGCTGGGAGCACAAATTCATCTCCACATGTGTTCTCAGTATGGGCATAAAGTTCTCTCTCATGGAGTCGTGTATGAGGGGATTGAAATGTTCCAAAATGGCCGTACTAGTGTGACGGATGCACAGAGCGCTCTGGACATCCAGCTACAGCCACAAGCACAAGGGATGAAGAAGGAACCCTGGAACTGATTCGCATCAGTGGCTACACGCTCAACCAAAAACATTTTTCGCTGATGGCATTAAAAAGTTTGTACAACGCTGGGGAAATTGAATCGCAAAGGAAGGTGACTATGTAGAAAAGTGGTGTCATTCGTTTTTGAAATTCTTAATAAATAGAATTTAAAGAAAGTGTGGAAACTTTTTGAATGTCCATCGTATTTTGTTTTTTGCCATTTGACTTTGGTATCTTGTATTTAAACTAAGCCCATCTTAACCACAAAGAAACCTGTAATTAAACCTCATTACTTTCTATTTCTAAATACATTCTGTCTTTTCTAAATTAAAAATCTATGAAGATAAAACTATGAAATCAATCGGAGGTTCTACTGCTGTGTGCCGACAGTCCAGTTCTATCAAATGGGGACACTTGGACCACCACTTGCAGGCTTAACACATACATTTACATTTATTTTCTTGGCAGACGCTTTTATCCGAAAGTCAACATCCGTCCTAAAATCTTGAAGAGTTAAGGGTGCACATTATATAGGAATTTCTTTTCTTACCTGAAAATTTTGAGGCTAAATCAGCCTGTGCATTATACACAAGTGTGCATTATATACGAGATTTTACGGTACGCTGCCTGTCTAGTTACTCCTGATACTGACCTGACATTTTCTGATTTCTTGGTTGCTTTTAGTTCTCGTCATTGAGAAGCGATGACCTGAGCACGCCTTTCCAAGTCTGTTTCTTTGTTGTTCTAATGAACATTCCGAGAGCCAAGAAAAAAATGTATTTTTTTTTTTTTTTGGTCAGGCCGGAATCTTACAGTCCCCACTCCCTTCTCTTTCTCCTTTAGTCAGCTTTTGCATTCTCATTAATTTGGTCCATTGGAGGGAGCTGTGACACCGACAGCAGAATAAAGTTTGATGCCTTTTTGAGGGACCTTGTTGCTGGAAAAAACGAAGAATCGCCTCTCCCTGCCCCTGTCGGTAGATGGGAATGTCCATTTGAGGAGAAAGGGCTGGTCTATGACTACAGCTATGAGGTAAGGAGTGCTGCTGCACTTTTGAAAGAAATTGGCGTTGACTCACTCGAGGTGAGTTGGGGGCCGGGGGGGGGGGGCCGAAGGGTACTGATGCCATGCCTAAGTTTGTGGTCGACCTTTAGGCAGCATTTTAGTATGTCCTCTAAGTTTAAATATATAACTATTTAAAAGACAGTCTACAAATACTGCCCACTGTTGCTCTTCTTGGATGTGAGCAAAAAGTATTTACTATATATTTTTATAAATTAAATGTGAAATATATTATTTTATAAAATATACATTATGCTAATATGCTATAATTCTTCCTCTTTATTGTGATTGTATGTATATATTTGTAATCAAGGTAGCACGGTGGTATAGGGTTCCAGGGTTATAGGGGTCCAGGGTTTGTGTCCCAGGACCTCACTGTGTGGACTGTGCATGTTCTTCCCGTGCTGTGGTTTCCTCCTACAGTCCAAAGCCCAGCTTACCTGGATTGATGGCACTAAATTGGCCCGTGTGTGAACTTAGGGTGTGTGTGAGTGTGTTAACAATTAAAAGGACTAGTGCCCTGTCCTGGGTTTGTTCCTGCCTTGCATCCTATGCTATCTGGGATAGACTCCAGCACCCTCCACCTCCCTGTTCAGGACTAAGCAGGTTAAAAAATTCCTGACTGATATTTGTGATCATTATTGGGACAGAGCTGGAGGTGGCAGAGTTAAAGATGTTAAGATTTGCATTGGGTGTGACGAGGATGGACAGGATTAGAAATGAGAACATTAGAGGGTCAGCTCAAGTTGGACGGTTTGGAGACAAATTCAGAGAGGCGAGATTGTGTTGGTTTGGATACGTGCAGAGGAGAGATGAGGGGTATAATGAGAGAAGGGTGCTAAGGATAGAGCTGCCAGGTAAGAGGAGAAGAGGAAGGCATAAGAGAAGGTTTATGGATGTGGTGAGAGAGGACATGCAGGTGATGGGTGTGACAGAACAAGATGACGAAGACAGGAAGACATGGAACAAGATGATCCGCAGTGGTAACCCCTAACGGGAGCAGTTGAAAGAAAAAGGAGATTGGGACATATGTTAAAATTAGCCCTCTAAGCTCTAAGCACAATATACGTTTGGTTTTAACCAGATGCACCAAATACATTTAATGTATCAAGAACCTTTTTTTTTTTTTTTTAATAGTTTAGAGGTAGAGGACGCTGGCTACACTGGAATGAATCCATTAAGAACATACCTCTGGGTGATAAGAATACTAAGGTCCAAGATATAATCGTCCCCACCATGGACACAATCCGCTACACCTATTTGATGGATCTTTGCATTCAATACGGAAAGTAAGAGACATATTTTAATTTTCCAAATTCAAAATCTTTCTTGTTTCATGACGATTTTGCATCTTGTCACAGATTAAAGCGGACACTGACAGCCTTTTCATTTTCTTATTTTAGTGCAGATCGCACTAAACGCTCAGACATGCCTGTCTCATTTCATCTTTTCGCATGTGCTTTTTCTCTTTGCAGTCCTCTTTTATTTGTTGGTCCCACTGGTACTGGCAAGTCCGTCTATGTGAAAGACAAGCTGATGAATAATCTGGACAAAGACAAGTACCTGCCCTTCTTCATTAACTTCTCTGCCCGCACCAGTGCCAACCAAATTCAGGTAATTCTGGTTCTTCTAAATGCTTGACATGGTCACCTTTCTCACCACCACACCCTTCCTCAACTCTTTGGGTGTTACTCCTGCAAAATCATTTTATTAAAATAATATAGGCTGGGATCATCTGTTCATGCTCAGTTTGAATTTCTTCATAATCAAAATTATAATTTTTTATAATTGTATAATTATTATGACATATAATAATAATAATAATGTAATTAATAATTAATAACAATCATAATAATATTAATTAATAATATTATTATTATTATAATCGCTCTATTATATTAAAAAATCCTTTGACACGACAAGACTTTTTAGAGACGAGACTTTTTGGAAGAGAGATTTTTTCAAGTCCCGTGAGAAGACATTTATTTTTGCCTTGAGATTTTTTCAAGTCACGCCCTCCTCTCAAACACTTTCAAACAAGACCACGGTCCTCTCACCTCTCATTCGTGTGAATGCGACAACAAAGGAGATTTTGATATGCCATTCATATTAAAACGTTAACAGTTTCCCGTTAGAATAGATTTTGCAAAGACAATTAACAAATTTCAGAGCCAAACATTCGAAAAAGTCGTTTAATTTAATAGAGAGAAAGAAACGAAATTCAATCACGGGCAGTTATACGTTGTGTTGATGCATATGTAACAATTCCCATGGAAATAAAAATCTTTTTAAATTGTACATCCTCATCGCCATATACAAGCGGCAGAACCACAAAGAGGCTAGCAGGAAACACATGCACGGGGTTGGCTAGGGAGGCGACGTTTCTTAAAGGACAAATAAATAGGGCCTGGAAATAGCAGCTGTGGACTACTGGAGAATGGAAGAAAGTCTTATGGAGTGATCAATCCAAATTTGAAATCTTCGGTTCATCACACAGGGTGTTTGTGTGCCGCCAAGTTGGTGACAGGATGGTTCCTTAGAGTGTGACACCAACTGTTAAATATGGAGGAGGAACTGTGATGGCCTGGGGTTCTTGTGCTGGAGGCAGAGTTGGTGACTGGCACAGAGTTTGGCCACAGTTTGGATGTTATATCAGCAAAAGGTGTCTACTTTGATGAATCAAAGATTTGCATAACATTTTGTACACTTAATGATTCCTTGACTTATGTTTTTATTTGCCATTGTTTATTTGTTCTATACCTTGATTGATTTCATGAAACATTAAGACATTAAACTGCATGCATTTCCATAAAAAACGTAAAAACTCAGATGTTCTAAAACTTTTGATCAATAGTGTATTTGTCATTTAGTGACATAACTATTTTTGTGTACATAAACTTAAAATCTGTTAAGCATTGACGTGATGTTAGTGGCTTATTAATAAAGTTACGAAATGTTGCTTTTTCAGTTACTTAATAGGGTGTGCCCTACATGAGGCATAGTATGTAAGAAAAATATAATTTGTTCGGTCACTGGTGGTCAGTTTTGTGCTCCATGCTTATCAGGGAGATCTACATGCAGCCATTCAGTGTACATTAGAACCAGAAAGTCCAGTTTAGCAAAGTCCTATAAGTTTAAAATTCCATATATGACATTTGCAGTACCATTGTTAAAACTCCATGCTGCTTTGTCCCCTCAGAATATTGTCATATCCAGGCTGGATAAGAGACGCAAAGGTGTATTTGGACCCCCAATGGGGAAGAAGTGCATCGTCTTCGTGGATGACATGAGCATGCCAGCCTTGGAGACTTACGGTGCGCAGCCTCCAATTGAGCTACTCAGGCAGTTCTTTGATCATGGACACTGGTAAGTGCATTTGTCTTCTTGTATGATATATATTTGATTTAATTTTACAGTATATACACAGTATTAGACTGGTATAGTTGCACAGTGCTTATCCATGACTCCAAAGAAATAACTTAAATTCCCATCCCAGCCGCTGTATCTTGGTTAGGTGTGCATGCTACAGGGTCACGACTCGCCACTGGCAGCTCACGGTGTCCAGAGATGACCTCTGTGTGGCTGACTAAAGGAATTCTTCATTTAGCTTAAACTGCAAGGAGCTTGTGTCTGAACCAGAGGCTGCTGGTTTGTTGCTCACTAATAGAGGTTACCACAACGCAGAACTTCAAATTGAGATGCTCCATGATGTGAGTCTAGATGGTGACACAGTGCAGCAAAAGTAGGGTCTGACATAGAGAGAGATCAGATAGATAGATAGAGAGATGATGGCACTGGGAAGCATGCCACTCACAGTGGTCCGAGATAGCCTCTGTGCGACTGACTGAAGGAGCTCTCCATTTAGCTCAAACTGCAAGGAGCACGTGTCTGAACCAGATGCTTATGGTTTGTGGCTCACTAATAGAGGTTACCACAGCACAGAGCTTCAAATTGAGATGCTCCGTGGAGTGAGTGCACAGCAATTCACTGAAATGCTTGGTGACGAAGACAGGATTTACACTGTGGGAGGGTAGAGCATATTGCCGATGGTGCGCAGAAGACATGTGGTCAGACATAGAGAAAGATCAGATGATATAACCAGGAAGTGATAATCTAACAGTGTCTAGAGACAGACTCGGACTACAAGGAACTCTCCATGCTGAAAGGAGCTCGCTTCTGAACCAGATGCTGCATGTTTGTGGATCACTAATAGAGGTTACCACAGCCCAGACCTTCACATTGAGATGCTTCATGGTTTTCAAATTGAGATGTTGAGAGATTGAGATCTTGAGAGATGTTCAGATTTCAAGTTGAGATTCTGCATGGCATTCACTGAAACATTTGGTGGTGAAGATGGGATTCACACTGTAGAAGGCTAGACCATAGTGGCAACAGTGCACAGAAAACATATCGGCTGACATAGAAAAAGATCAGATGACATTACCAGGAAGTGATATTCCTAACAGTGTGTAGAAACAGACTCTGACTAAAAGGAGCTCTCCATGCTGCAAGGAGCTTGTGGCTGAGCCAGATGCTGCAGGTTTGTGGCTCGCTAATAGTGGTTACCACAACACAGAGCTGCAAATAGAGAAGCTTCATAGTTTCCAAACTGAAATGTTGACAGATTGAGATGTTGAGAGGTTTCAAATTGAGATGCTGTATGGCAATTCACTGAAACATTTGGTGACAAAGATGGGATTCGCACTGTGTAAGACTAGACCATAGTGGCGACAGCACACAGAAAACATATGGGCTGACATAGAGAAAGATCAGATGACATCACCAGGAAGTAATACTCTTAACAGTGTCTAGAGTCAGACTCTGACTAAAAGGAGCTCTCCATCTAATTCATGTTACAAAGACCTCGTGGCTGAACAAGATGCGGCAGGTTTATGGCTCACTAACAGCAGTTAGCACAGCACAGATCTTCAAATTGAGATTTTTCATGGTGCGAGTCCATGGCAATTTGCTTTCACATTCTTAAGATGTGTGTTTTAGGCTAATTGCTGGCTCTAAATTTGTCTCATTATGATTTGGGTGTTTTTGTAGGTGTCACTTTATTCTGTAGTAAACTTGCATCTCCTCAAGTCCTGGCTGCTGCGTTTCTCACAGAAACGGTCAGAATAGACTCTAAATTCGGGGTTGGGGGGTGGGAAAGATTCAGGAGACAAACAGATGAATGGTTTGGTCATTTATTAAATTAAACCGTTTAGAAATCTGAATGTATTAAAATGTAGCATTGTAAATATGAGCAGAAGCTGATAATCTCGTATTCAAGTATCCATGTCTAAAGTTTATGCAGAAAATGAAACATTGAATTTGCAACAGTGACAGATGAGAAGTTTTTGATTGCTTTCTGTCCGTGTAATGCCTAACAAATATTCAGTTTTTGGTGAATTTGTAGTCCTGCTTAGAAGGTTCAACACTCTAATGTTCTGTGAGATGGAGATACCTGAAGGAGCTGAGATACCTGAAAGAGCTTTGTAGCCTAGTAGCCCTGCATAATAATAACTCAAAAGACAGCTGCAAATGGCTCAAAAAAAATTAAAAAAACAATGTCGTCAATTTCTCTGGCAGCAGTTCACAGTTGGAGCGCTGTCCTCTGGGAAAGTCAGTTTTACATCTGACGCCACATTCTGGGAACGAACTGGCTTTGTAGTCTAGGGACTGGATAGGGGTGGAGTTTCTCAGGTGGTGGGGGCGGGGTCAGTCATTCCTCCTGGGTGCTTTTCCTTGGCTGCAGAGGGAGAAGATAAGGTTAGAGTCTGTGCCCCCTCTTGTTTTTGAGTGGTATTGCTTACCTCGTCAGAGGCATGAAGGTGGTTCCCAGAGATACATGCATGACACATGATGCGTATCGGGACAAGCAGTTACAGAAAATCAAAAAGGAATTTTTCACAGTAACACTTAAAATTTTGCCAGGCAAAAAAAAAAATTAGAACCATTTACATTATTTTCCATCAATTATTTTTCTGTTTAATTTATTCAAACAGATTCTTTTCAGTTTCATCATAAAATGAATGTCTGCTGTAACTTTGCCTGAGAATGAATAAGCTGTACAGCAGTCACATATTCATCTTGTGTTCCTTCACAATATATACAGAAAAATGTTTTTTATTTCTGTTTGCCACTCTGTCTAGGTCTTAGCTTTCTCCCTGAGAATTTCTGTCTCCAATGCGTTTTCTAATTTTCCCCTTGAATACTGTAGGTACGACCTGAAGGACACCAACAAGATCTCGCTAGTCGACTTGCAGCTTCTTTCTGCCATGGGTCCACCAGGAGGGGGCAGAAACGCGGTGACATCCAGATTTCTCCGGCACTTTATCATCTGCAGTATTAATGCATTTAGTGATGAAACCATGACCCGAATCTTCTCGAACATTATGGGATTTTACTTGAGGAACTATGAATTTCCACCTGATTACTTTAATATTGGGAATCAGATAGTCACGGCTACAATGGATGTAAGTTTTTTTGTTGTTTATCCGTCCAAAACTTTGCTACAATTATTTAATAATTTTTGATTTACATTACTTTATTATCAAATGATGATAAAAAAAAATCATGTCATGCACTAATTTTTGCATTATGCTCTGCGGTCTATCAATGGCCTTTTCATCTGTGGATTCCACTTTCCAACTGGGTGACTTCACTTGGTCTTGAAGGTGATGATTCAAGGTGTTGGTGCTCATTCTTCATCTGAAAGAACTGTCCTAAGTTTAGTATCTCAACTTTGACTGCTGCTTTATCCCTTCAAACTTACATGATGGTTTATTTATTTTTCTATACTATCCAATTTTAATTCTGTTATGTCTTTCTATGCCAATAACTTTAAAGATGAAAGCTAAAAAAAAGTAGATGATCACATACAGCACCTTATGATGGTAAATCCTTTGGCCCTACCAGACTTAACAAGTAACTCCATGACTAGCACAGGACAGTACGGTGCCACCTTGAACCTGACTGTCACAGCTTACACGTGACTGGGCATTTTCTGTATTTAAAAAGGCGTCTTGCACTCACTCATCCTTTTTTTAGTTCAGTTCATATTTTCTAAGGTTTTCTTTGGATGATAGAGAGATAGATGGCACTTTATTCACCCCAAGAGGGAAACCTAGCATTTTATAAAAGCTCCAGAAATATTTTAACAAATAATGTCAACAACAGCCATCAGCCATCCCCCCCACAAGATATAAACCAAAACTACTAAAAGGAAGAACTAAGAAGCTCTGACTTGGCTAAAGATAAGCAGGCAGTCTCAATGACGCATTTTAAAGGTATACTGCTGCAGGCAGGATGGACCCTCGCAATTCAAGGGTAGAGTTGGTCCACTTGTACAAGAACTTGGGGAGGGTCCACATCAATGACAGTTTGGACTGCTCTCGGAACACAGAGGAATGGTATAAGAAAGGGCAGAGCAGGCTCTTCTTCCCTTAATGTGGGAAGTGACATCCTTAACATCTTCTGCAACCCTGTGATGGCATGTGTGGTGCGCTGGGCAGGTGGCATCACGTCAAGTGAGGACCACCGAATTAGCAAGCTAATTAAAAGGGCAGGCTCAGTTTTGGGACCCACTCCGGACCCCCTGAAGGTCGTAGGAAAGGAGAGAATGAAAACAAAACTGAGTGTCATTATGAACAACGCTGCACATCCTCTCTGTGAGACATCAACACTGGGGAGTCTCAGTCAATGAATCATTCAGCAAAAGTGCGTCAAGAAACAGTACGGGGAGCTCCTTTATACCAACAGCAATACACCAGTATGGCACCTCACAGTGACTGGGACTGCCAAGTGAGAAGCTTTCATTCTTTTTAAATTTTTCTTCCATTTTAGTCAATGTTTTGTGTGCTCAGACCATATTATGTGTGTATACATTTATTTATCTATTTATGTGTTTATTTATAGAGCTTCAGTAAAAACTCTATAAATATCTATCTATCTATCTATCTATCATATAGTACCTTTCTTATCTATTTACTTTTCTTTATGGACTTTTGCTTTTCAAAGCTTCCCTGTGTTTTTGCATCAGCCTCTGTTTCTTCTGGTTTGGCTGCTGTGTCTTTTCTACTAAATTCTTTTTTTTTGTGTTTTTCAAATCCTGCTTTTGCTTGTTTCTTCTGCTATTTTGAAATCATTTCACATACTGATTTTTTTTGCATACTTTTTATCTTTCTGTCCTCTATTCATCAGTCTAAATTCACAAGATCAAATTTACATTTTTAAACCACTTTCAGTACAAAAGCACAAAGCACTGGCAGGGCAGGCTGAGAGAAGAATCCCACAGAGGCGATCAGTGGACACCTTCAATTAGTGGTGTTGTATTTGCTGACTAATGTTTTGAATATAAATCTGTGAAGGGGAATTCTATGTGAAATCATTAGTCCTCTCCTTCACTAGATATGTAAGACTTTTGACTTGAGAGATAGTAGACATATTTATCCCCTTCAGTGGTAAGGGGGCTAGCCTTCTGTTTGATTTCATCATTTTAAATCTCTGCAGAAGGCGCATTGCTGTTAATAAAAACTGCAGGCTGTAAACAGTTTGGTTCTTTTAATGGGGTGAACTAAGAATCACAGAAAGCATATTTGTTTTAGCCAGGCCTTATTTTAAGTGGCACCAGTGTCCCTAGTGTATTTATTAAGATGTAATGTCAACAAGAAGCTCTTTATAAGTGTCCCGTTTAGTTTTGACGTAGAGTAGCATTTCAGGATTTTGATTTTTTTTTTTTTGTTTCATTTTAGGTGTACAAAAAGGCAATGCAGAATCTGCTGCCCACTCCCGCCAAATCCCATTACACCTTTAATCTACGAGACTTTTCCCGCGTCATCCAGGGCTGCTTGCTCATAAAGAAGGAATCCGTAGAGAACAAACGTGTCATGATCCGACTATTTGTTCACGAAGTGCTGCGGGTGTTTTATGACCGCCTTATCGATGATACGGACAGGGCCTGGCTCTATCAGCTCATGAAGGACATGGTGAAGGAGCACTTCAAGGAAAACTTCGATTCTGTCTTTGAGCATCTGAAGCAAGGGTCCACACCAGTAAGCCAGCCATTTTTGTTGCCAGGTTTTCTTTTCATTTTAATAATAATAATAATTATACATTTTGGAAGAACGGCATGAAGGGAAAGAGGGGGGGTGGGGG
>JANRMT010062840.1:47708318-47718427 GCA_026402145.1 Polypterus bichir lapradei | reverse complement strand
GGGTATATATATACATATATATATACCCGCGTATCGCAGCGGAGACGTAGTGTGTTAAAGAAGCAATGAAAAAGATTCGTTTATTACTGCATCAACAAACAGCTCGTCTTCTTCTTTATCTGAGACCTGACACACTGCATGCACGGGTTTTTTTTTTTTTTAACACTGTCTTCCTTTAGCGGGACATTCACTTTTTCCACCGTGTGCTTTGTTTCTGCAGTAGCTGCAGTTATGAATAATATGCTTGTATGTATCAGACGCTTCATATTTTTTTGCTGCCTTTTCAATTGTGTAATTCGGTTTTTGTTCAGCGCTCTTCGGAACTGTTGCTTTTTGTCTGTGCACTGCGTCAGTTCACGTGAGCCGCTCGGTGTACGTGCATCGAAGTTTCCCAGCTGTGCTGGTGCCATCTCATGCTATGTCCATGGCTGTATCTAATGTTACCTAAGTCCCGGCACTTAAAACTTTCTCTCGCAGTTTCGCTGAGTTTGTGCCAAACACCACCCTGACCATCTCATCTTCCTCTGCATAAGCACAGTCCTTCACCCGTGAATATTTACCCGTGGCAGTGTTTCTATTGGATTGCCGCTGACGGACGGCCTTATATGGGCAGGCACTAAATTACAAACGCTAGCGGCAGCCTGTCTATGAACTTAATTTAAAGTTTAGGTTTACATTGTGCTTTGTTTCCGAAGTAGCAGAACTCATGAATATGGTTGTATATGTCACTCGCTCGCTTCTTATTGTTTCGCTGCCTTCTCAATTATATAATGCATGTTTTCTTCAGCGCTTTTTGGGCCTCTTCCTGGTTTTCTACCTACTGCGTGATTACGTGGGAGGCGTGATGATGTCACACGAAACTCCGCCCCCACGGGTTTCACGCTCATCTCCATTACAGTAAATGGAGAAAAACAGCTTCCAGTTATGACCATTACGCGTAGAATTTCGAAATGAAACCTGCCCAACTTTTGTAAGGAAGCTGTAAGGAATAAGCCTGCCAAATTTCAGCCTTCTACCTACACGGGAAGTTGGAGAATTAGTGATGAGTCAGTCAGTCAGTCAGTGAGTGAGTGAGGGCTTTGCCGTTTATTAGTATAGATAATAATAATACCACTGGAACAAAGAATAATAGAAAATAAGACAGATAGAAAAGTCTGGATATATATAGTGTGACAGATAGGGAGAGCTGTCGTCCCCTTGAACCCTCAGATCAGACGCCAGACACCAGATAAAAGTCCAAATTATTATTTTACTTGAACTAATACGTGCACAAAGCACCCTCCTCTACAAAATACTCATACAAATCACAATAATAAATCAATAACAATAAATTCTCCACTCCCAGACGCGTTGCCACCCTGCCACCCAGCTCAACTCGTCCGTCTGGGATCTTTCCCAGTCCTTTATATTCCCTGACGCGGAAGTGTTTCCGTACCCTCAGTCCATGTGACTTCCTATCACTTCCGGGTCAGATTAAAAGTCCTCTTCTTCATCCCAGAAGTACGTCATTTCCCCTGTTGCTGTGACTAAGACGTACTTCCGTCCTTGGGCCTCCCTGCAGCATCCTCTAGGGGCCCCTGTGGCATCCAGCAGGTCTGTAGATGAAAACTCCAAGGTCCATAATTCCCTGCTGGCATTCGGGACACCTCCGTGCTGCAGGGAGGGCTCCACCTGGCGGCCTGGGGGTATTGGCCGGGATGACTGGCCGGCCATATTCCACAATAGTCTTTAGAAAAAGCTTACAAAAAAGTTGCAGATGACAAGAAATCAGTGATGTCAAGGATGAATGTCCCAGCAATCAATGCTCATGAAAATGCTGTTAACTGACGATTGCATGAAAACTGGTCATACGTGTCTTTGTCTTCTTTTCTGATGTCGCTCTTCCATCATCGCTGTTTCTCTTCTGATGTTACTTTCAAATGAGGCATATTTATTACAAAATTTCATGCTGTGGTTTCACAACACATGATTGTTGCTTGTACCTGATTGGCTGGCTGTCAATATGATGGATGAATTTTGTTCAAACTCTTTAATCTATCTTTTCCCGGGCAATAAAGTTTTTTTGATGTTGCTTAAAACATCGGCATGTCCTCCTTTCCCAGGCTGTAAACCAAATTGTTGTTCCAGATGTCCATCCATAAAGTAATCAATAGCCTGATGTATCGGCTCAGTCTTCCTTTCCCAGGCTGTAAAACCATTTTAGCACTATGCTGTGAACAACTGTTATAAAAGTGAGGTGTAAGGAAAGAGGATAGGCCTTTTTTATTATAATACCTATACAAGTGTCCTGCGTCTGAAATCATCTTGTTGGGATTGCGCAAAATATAATAATAAAAATATAGAGAATAATTTGTTGATTATATACGCCATAACACCTAGCAACCAGCATTCCAATTTCCCACAGAGTAGGATGAGCTGAACACCTATCTGCCCCCAAGTGTCATGGAGGAACAACCTCTGTATTGTCTCTGACACCGATGCATCTTTAAGGTTGCAATCCTCATCAGCACCAGGGGGCCCCACCCCTCTAGGCTCACCATGCAGACTACCAGTAACAAAACTAAAAAAAAGACAAGACACCACAAGACTAACTGTATTCGTAAACACAAAGTAATCAAATATGCAAAATGAATCAAATCACCCAACACTAAAAGGAAGCATGAACAAAATCAATAACATTTACAAAAAAAATAAATAAATAAGGGCAAAACAATTGTTTTGTCGAAGCAGAATGATTTTTATTTCTGGATCAGAAAATGGAGCTTAAACAAAATGGAGAATGTACTGGGGTCAAAACCAAAGAGACACAACGATCTTTTGCCAAGTCAGAAACATCAGGCAAAAATCTGAATCGGAAACCAGAAAGAAAGTCAGATATCGAGAACGAGAATACAAAGAAACATACGTAAAGTCTTTTAAGATTTATCCAAAATGACACATAATATTATCCTTAATAGGGTCACGCCATTGATGTCATGTGAGCGCACTTCCAGAGTCTTCTGGGAGGTCGTCTCGGCAACAGCCGATGTGAAAGCCACACCCATCAAAATTCAAAATGGCGCCACAATAAGGCACACAAAAAAAAATGTAATCAATCACGATAGGCTGAAATAAATGTTGGAAACCCATTCCTCGACCCCAAAAAACCCTACAGTAGCCACCAAGAATTCCCAGAAACTCCTCAGGAAAGCACAAAAAAAGTAATAAAGAACACCAATCACAATAATAATAAGTAAAGGACAAGAAAAAAATTAAATCAAAATTTAATTTAATATAATTTAAGATCATTTTTCTGCAGCTATATTAGATACTATGGAATCTATCGAGTTTTGCTGTTTTAAGCTTATGTTGTCTGGGGTTTTTTTTGCCATTTAAAAATAATCTTTGGAGATTCATAAAGTGTACCAAAAAATAAATCAATGAAAAGTGATTTTGGTGCTTATGAGATTCATACCTCCAATTTCTTTTGCATATGATAATTATAACTGGGAACAGTTTGTCCGGTGCTGTTGGGGGTGATAATCTTTTTGTCACTCTTAAATAATCTTATAAAGTCAATGTCACATTACGTGTCTTCTAACTGTAGGATACGTCAGATTTGCCAACTTCAGTTGCTAATCACGTCGCCAGTCAGTCCTGTCAGTTTATATGACTGAAAATCACTGGGCATGTCAGATCACGCCAGCACAGTCACCCATGCCCCTTTTTCTAACAGCCAATAACATGCTGCCAGACAAAGTTGGTGCTATAGCAAGGGTTAACTGCTACGGCAAGTTCAACCACAATCTCATACTTTTTTCATTTTGTTTTTCCATTCTATTGTTGTTCATAAAACACAAGACATCTTCGGTCTGTGAGGTCCCAAACCCCCACATTCCTTATTCCTCGTTGCTGCATTCTATTCATTATAATTCTGGGTGGGCACTCATTGGTTGTCAGCTCTCATGCACACAGAGCCCACCCCTATGACTTAAGACAAAATCAAAGCTGATTCATTTTGATAGGGGCAGACTATTTGGAGTGACTTGTGCAGCATGTCCGACTATGTAGCTGGCTTCTCTGGTGTGCACCATGACTGCCTCCAACTTTCTAAGATTGCGTAAGTGGGGGCTTAAAATTAAGAGGAAAGTCCTCTAATGTGACATTGCCTTAAGAAAGTAAACATGATGATGTACATCCTGCTCTGACAGCAATGGCCAACGACTCTTGTTTTCACGTAAAGCTATAAATGAGGAGACATTGTAGCAGTAGAATTCTGTCACCTCAAGAGCATTTTTGTTTTTAAACAATAAGTCAAGAAAACAACAAAGTGAATGATTTTCAAGAACAGACCTAGTGAGCACCTTGAGATAGATGGGTAATTGTTACATTGTCATTTTTTATGTTTTTTCTGATTGTCCTGTAGAATATAGAAGTGGAATCGGCAACAGTGGAGTCAGAAAGTAAAAAAGTGCAAGTAGATGAAGAGGCCGCAACTGCTAAAGCTGAGGAAGCCCAGTCTCTGAAGAACGAGTGCGAGACCGAGCTGGCCAAGGCGATGCCAGCCCTGGAGGAGGCCCTGGCCGCGTTGGATACTCTGAAGGCAAGTTTATACTTCACAACCAGAAGTAGTATAGTATTTAGAAAGCATGCTGTCCTCATGGCTTTGTTCACAAAGCCATATAGTACTTAAAATCCAGCCATCGTATCTGCATGTTATTGTGGGTCCACAGCTTAGAATAAGGTGGCCGATTTTAATAAATAATTAATTAATTGGCCGGCTCAATCTCTGAGGGTGTACGAGCTTGTGCAGCTGTGGGAGGGTAGTGAGGTAACTGCACGTGAGGGTGCAGTCTGTCTCCATTGCTTCATCAGCTTCCTGTGGTGCACAAGAGAGACTTTTATACCCACGGAGGCATATAAGGATGAGCTGTCATGAGAAAAGGGGGCGGAAAAACGAAAGGAAAGAAGGTTAAAGTAAGGAGAGGGAAGCAGGCAGAACGACAGAAGCAGGCAGGAGGTGTGTGGATAGCCCATGGCCGACGCTTGGGGCTGCTGATGCGGATCACTACAGCTGAGCGTCTTAAAAAGCTGTTGTGATTGGAGGTGTGAGCGAAAGTCCAGGAAGGCGGTGGGAGTCAAAGGTTTGGATTGTGACCCTTACTGAGGTCCATGTGTGGTAAGGACTCGAGCCTGGGTCTGAAATGGGAGCCCTACTGGGAGCCATAGGAACAGCAGGGACCTGGACCTGAAGTTAGAAGGAACTCTGCATCTGTCAGAGGGGCATCTCCTCTGCTGTGAGGCTTTGAGAGAGGTGAGTGGAGAAGATGCCAGTTTTTAAAGGAGCGTACCAGGGCTCACGTATTCATGGACAGCTTCCTGCGCTACAGTAGCCTATGTTTGTTTTTAAACTGGCTTTTACTGGATTTATTTATTGGAACTTTTTACCTCCACCAGCACCTTTTATTTTATGGATTATTTATTTATTGAAGTCTTTTACTGCACTGTTTTGAACACTGTTGACTGTTTTTAATAAAAGCACTGAAGCACTTATACACCTACCCCTTACTAAATGTGTGTTGTGTGTTCTCATCCGCTGGCTCATCCCTGGGGTACGTTATTGGCAGTAAGAGGCTCCCCGAAAGGACCCGATAGTGTGGAAACCAACCTGCACCGTCACACTACATATTAACAGTTTAAATTTTTGTCAGTCTGGGAGTTTTAATCTGCACAAAGTGATCTAATTATGTGAATGTGTCCTGTTTGCAGCCATCTGATATTACCATCGTGAAGTCAATGAAGAATCCTCCATCTGGTGTCAAGCTTGTGATGTCTGCTGTGTGTGTAATGAAGGACATTAAGCCTGAAAAGATTAACGATCCTACAGGGAGTGGGCAAAAGGTAAAAGGAGTAAATAAGTCTTGTTGAGGGAACTGGAGTTAAAGTTGCAATTTCTTAAATTTGTATGCGTGATTTGGATTATGAACTCTACCAGCTGCTCAAATCTGCTGTTGACACTTAAATAGATCAGTGGATAGTAAAGATTTTCTGAACCCTTAAAGATGGACAGAGGTCAATGCTGGTCAGATATGGTACGTTGCAAATGAAGCTTAACGAAAGAGGAACATGCAAGACAAAAAAAAAAGAAAAATGCTCCATACACAAAACAAAGTCTCGTACATAAATGATTAAAACAGATAATAGACGCCATTCTATGTATTATGGGAGGTATTTACTGCAAAAATGAAAATGAAAATTATTAAATTGAAATTGCAGTCTGGCAATGTACTTTTTGGTATTTGAAATTCCATTTTAGAAGCAAAAACGAAAAAACAAAAATGAAAGGAATTTCTAGATTTTGATTTTTGATTAAAGAATAAAATGAGGGAAAATAAGGTATTTTTTAATTCTATGATAACAAATAGCAGTCATACACTTAAAACTACACATACTTTTCTCATAGCCAGCCCTTGACAGTGAGACTGGCTATGAGGATTGTCTGTGACTGTGGTGATAGTGGCTTTATGTTCCTTGACTTTGCAAAAGGTCAGGGGCTGTGAATCGCTGGAATCTGGTTCCAGCACCCTGAACCACATCGTTGGACTTGGTATTCCAATACTGTTGGTGCGGTGAAGGAGATCGATCACATCCTTGTGGGCAGACGCTGGAGGCTCTTGCAAAACTGCAGGGTCTACAGAAGTGCCCAGTTTGTGAATTCTGACCACAGACATTTTGTTTCTACTTTTAGGATCCAGCTTAGGTCCTGTAGGTTACCACCTACTAGGAACATGAGCCTGGACTTGGCCAGACTCCAAGACCAGGCTGTTTCTAATGAGTTTGTGTGAGAAACTTTCAGATTTGGGTACGACTGCCTATCCTAATGTGATGTGGGAGACCTTCTGTGACAAGACCCTGAAGGTTGCTGAGGATTGTGTTGGTGTTACCAGTGTTCCCAGAAGGAGGTGTTTCATCTCACAGGGCACCCTGGATATCATCGAGAGGAGTTGCGGCGCAGGGCTCAATGGCAACTCTGGTTTGTACTGGGAACTGAGAAGAATGGCTCTGAGGGCAGATTGCCTGGATTGCAGCAACTACACGGGGCTAACACTGCTCTCGGTGTCGGGTAAGGTCCTTGCTAGGGTCGTCCTCAATAGGATCCGTGATCACTTTTTCACCTACCAGAGACCAGAACAGTCTGGTTTTATGCAGAAGAAGTCTGCCATCGACCGCATCCTGGCACTGAGGGTTCTCATGGAGCACAAATGTGAATATCGTCAGAGTTTCTTGGCAGCCTTTGTTGATTTTCGCAAAGAGTTTGACTCAGTTGATCGAGCTGCCCTGTGGAACATCCTGAGGGTTCGTGGGATCCCCTCAAGGATACTGGATATCATGGCTGGCCTGTGCACTGGTACTGTGAGTGCTGTGCAGAGTGGAGGCAGGACCTCTGCGTTTTTCCCAGTTGATCCTGGGGTCCGTCAGCGGTGTGTCCTGCTCCTACTCTGTTCAATGATTGTATGGACTGGGTGTTGGGTAATGTTGTGGGGTCCAGTGGCTGTGGGGCATCTGTTGGTGAAGAAAGATTCACAGACCTTGACTTTGCTGATGATGCTGTGATCTTCACGGAGTCGATGGAGGCTCTGATCAGGGCGCTTGAGAGACCGAGTGAGTAGTCTGAGGGTCTGGGCTTGCGAGTGTCCTGGATAAAAAACCAACATCCAGGTCTTAAATGACCTCTTGGGCACGGCCATTAGCATTGTGTCTGTTTGCGGAGAGAGTGTTGATCTTGTTGAGACGTTTACTTACCTTGGCAGTGACATTCATGTTTCTGGTGACTCTTCCTGTGAAGTCAGTAGATTGATTGGGAGAGCATGAGGGGTCAATGGGTGGAGTTTTGTACCTCAATTTCCCACAATTCTTTGCCCTTCGTAGCTATACAGCCACTTTAATTGATGTGCCTCGCTTCTACTTCAGTATACATAAATGTTAATTATGACATAATAAAGGCTAATTTCTGTCATGTTAAATATTGTAATTAAATTGCACATTAATTACTTCGGAACTACAATTATGCACGGGCTTCAGATTTTGTGAGACGTTTCGCTGTGAAACTTGCAGTACAGGGGTGAAAAGATTAAAAATCACGTGAATTAAACACAGTCGAAGTGAGAATTGTTGTATCAGTCAAAGTGATTCTGTAACTATGAAGGACAAAGAATTGTGGGAAATTGTGGAACTAAGCCCTGCCCACTGACCCACTCTGTTTGCATGCTGGGAACTTGAAAATGAAGATGAAAAGTGGAAATGCGATTTACTTTTCATTTTTGCAGCTTCATTGTGGTTCAGGCTGAAAATAAAATTGCAAATGGGCTTTATTTCTTTTTCATTGTGTGTAGACTTTGAAAATGAAATTACAAAAGTGAGATTGCATTTTCATTTTATAATTTTCATTTTAATGTTTATTTTTGCAGAAAATACCTCCCATACTGTATATGTATGGATATATTAAAATTTGACAAAGGTACATGAAGGAGCAACAGCTGCAATGTAACTGTAACTTTTGGTCTTGTTATTACAACATTGTCATGAGAGGCTATAGAGACAGGCCCGAGAAGACCTACTAGACTTGTTCTTTTTGTTTAAAACTAAACAGCTAAACCTGAACCATTTAAATTAATCTATTCAGTATAAAGAAACAGACATCAAGATGTGACACAAATGAAGTGCTTAAAATGATCTTGGACATCCCCAGCTGTTGGCAGGTGTAAATTTAAAGATTAATGAATGACATGAATTGTGTGTTATGCATTTCTAAGATTCTAGATTACTGGGGACCAAGCAAGAAGCTGCTGGGAGATATGAATTTCCTGAAGGACCTGAAGGAGTATGACAAGAACAATATTCCCGTAAGTTAAATGACATTGCCTTTGTCTTTGACTACTCAAAATGGTCATGCAAAACGAGGCCTCACCTTCCACACGTGTGATAAAATTTCAGCTCTTTAACCTGTTGTCACACGTGGCAAAGCATCACACATTGTCAGAGACACCAGAAGTATTTGAATGTGTCTGCCATACAATTTATAATCGCTTCTTCTCTGAAGGTACCCGTAATGCAAAAGATCCGAGGGGAATACATCACCAATCCAGACTTTGACCCGGGAAAGGTGGCAAAGGCCTCTTCAGCAGCTGAGGGCTTGTGCACTTGGATTCTGGCCATGGAGAAATATGACAGGGTGGCAAAGGTATTTATTCTTCTTGTCCGTACAAACTGGTTTGAAATTCCCATTTAAACATTTTCAGACATTTCTGGGTTTTTTTTATGTCCCTAAATAGGAGGTCGCCCCGAAAAAAGCTCGACTAGATGAAGCTCAGCGCTCGTTGGCTGAGACTGAGGCCATCCTTACTCTGAAAAGGGCCGAGTTAAAAGTGATCAAGGATCGACTGGCTGATTTGCAGAGGATCTTCAAAGAGAAATCGGATGAGAAGGCAAAACTGGAATATGAGGTTGACCAGTGCGGCAAGAAGCTTGAGAGAGCAGAGAAGCTGATCGGTGGACTAGGAGGAGAAAAGACAAGGTGAGAATCGCTCTTGATGTCCTGCTTACTTCAGGAAAGAAAGGCGATTTTTAATAGTCGTCTCACTGAGGCATCTCAAAGGAATACTCCACTCAAAAATGTTGCTTTTTTTTTACACGTTTCTTACGATATGTTGACGTACTACCTGCAATGTGAACCAAACTCTTTCGCTCAAGTAGTTTACGGACCTTCCTTAGAAGGCTGACGTCCTTCAACATCTGTAATAAGATACTGCAGATGTTCTATCAGACGGTTGTGGCGAGCGCCCTCTTCTACCCTGTGGTGTGCTGGGGAGGCAGCATAAAGAAGAAGGACGCTTCACGCCTGGACAAACTGGTGAGGAAGGCAGGCTCTATTGTAGGCACGGAGCTGGACAGTTTGACATCTGTGGCAGAGCGACGGGCGCTGAGCAGGCTCCTGTCAGTCATGGAGAATCCACTGCATCCACTGAACAGGATCATCTCCAGACAGAGGAGCAGCTTCAGCGACAGACTGCTGTCACCGTCCTGCTCCACTGACAGACCGAGGAGACCCCACACTATGTGACTCTTCAATT
>JANRMT010062840.1:47676602-47703318 GCA_026402145.1 Polypterus bichir lapradei | reverse complement strand
TTTTAGTATAATTTTGGAATCAATATTTTAACACTTCCTTTAATATTTGTATCCGTTACTAGCGCCATCTATTGGTGAGATCTTGAATTATTCGTCATATGAAAATTTCATTTCTTAATTAACATAGATTAATTGATCAACTAGTGAAACTGATTATTGATTCACGCATTGTCATCGGAAAGTGAGTAAGTAAATTTCAAGCCATTTAGACAATAGGAAGTGGGTTAAATATCGATTTGTACCAGACAACAAACAGGTGAAGTTAAAATAAGCATGGTAATAATAATAAAATGGATAATGTTTGTGAACCTGGGTCAGCTGGAAAAATAGTCCTATGGAAAGTATACAGATGAAAATGATGACTTGCTTCCTCTCCGCAAACAACAAGAAACAGTCTCACCGTGCTTATCCATGGTACGTGGCGTGTGATCCAGAACTCCGGGGTTTGGCGGTGCAAAGTTGTTGTTGTCAGGCGTTGAAAGTAGCAGGTAGACAAAGGGGTGAATTATTTGAAGTGGTGCTTTCTCCTGTCTCTGTAGCAGAATGGCGGTCTAGTGGAATGAGATGTTTTTTTCTTTCTTCTGTCCTTCCGTTTAAATAACGACTGATCGGATGCAGGCGATGGAATTGACAGGACCAATTATCGTGCGGGGTCACAGTTCCACAGAGTTATCCTTCCTCCACCATTGTTTCCAGGGGAGCATATTTACATAGACAGACACACACACACACACACCATGTAAACAGGACAACGCTACGAAAGGTGGGACTCGGCACAAAATACATTTATGAAGACATTAATCATGTAGCACCGGTAAAAAGTATATCCTCAGCCTGAGGCTTCTTGAAACCCCTCTTGTCCTCATTCTAGCCCAGTCCAGCTGTGCCCTGTTCATGTCGTCCAGTTTTGTAGGATACACCAATGTAGTTCCAGATACACAAGGGATACACCGGTAATTAGGCCGTAAACTGCCTTCTCAAACCTGCTTCTTTTCTAGAGTCCTATGTTCTATATATCTCTTTCAGTCTGGCCTTTCATCCTGGGGGTACTGGCCTTTACAATGTAAAGTATCCCTGCACACTGGGCCCACTTTGGTCAACTTACCTGCTGCCCGCCACTCCCCGCCCCAACAAAATGGCTCAAAAGCACTTAACAAAAGGTTTTAGTTAATCTAGTAGGGTCATAAATGTGCGACAGCAATGACTAGTTCTACAAATCCTTCCCTTTAAAAATGAGATTTTAACTTCCCTGCTTGTTTAAACATTTATATTGTTAGATATGTGGTGAGAAGTCAAGCAAAATGACACCTTTTATTGGCTAACGTAAAATATTACAATATGCAGGGTTTCAAGGCAAGTCAGGCCCCTTCTTAATGCAAGATGTCAATTGTTAGATATTAATAATCATAAAATATTTCAAACTGTATGCCAGATATTATTCTCCATTACAATACTGATAGAGAATATTTGTAAATATATTGGACCAAAAAAAAAACAGGATTCACCCTTTAAAGACCCCTTTACGTCTCATCACCAGGCCTTTAATGATCGACCCTCAAGGACAAGCCAACAAATGGGTGAAGAATTCAGAGAAGGACAAAAACCTGAGCGTCATCAAGCTGACGGACGCCGACTACATGCGTATCCTCGAGAACTGCGTCCAGTTTGGCACTCCTCTTCTTCTGGAAAACGTTGGTGAAGAACTTGACCCTTCCTTGGAGACCCTGTTGCTGAAACAGACATTTAAGCAAGGTGAGCTAGTGGAGCAAAACGAATCTGCACGTGAATTGTAAAAAAATAAATAAAAGCGAAACGAACAGACAACTGTGACGTGTAACAAGTGCTCTTCATCTTTTCAAATTGCATCCGTGCGTAGATGAAGGTAGGTGGACGTTGGGAGGGATTGCTGCTGCATCTGCTCGTGAAGTCCTTGCTGCTTTTGTTTAATTTCAACTGACTTTATGATTTTGACTTTCAGTGTTTTCTGCATTTCTGTTAGAGAGATGGTCAAAGTTCTCATCACTAGTATCTTCTGATCTGGCTTGCTATTTCGCTGTGCTGCTTGTAGTTTAGTTGTAATAATTATTTGTGTTTAAGCCGCCTTGACTTTGTGGCTTTTTTGCCGTTTGGTGCAATTTTGTTTTTCTAGCGTTTTTTGTATTTTATTTTCTGACTGCAGGCGGTGTAGAGTGCATCAGGCTCGGAGAAAGTGTTATTGAGTATTCTCCCGATTTCCGCTTTTATATCACCACCAAGCTGAGAAATCCCCATTATTTACCAGAATTAGCCACAAAAGTGTCCCTGCTCAACTTCATGATCACGCCTGAAGGTTTGGAGGACCAACTGCTGGGCATTGTCGTTGCAAAGGAGAGGTAAGAGCAAGGGTACCACGTGCACTTTCATCAGCGCCCACTAAACTTCCATGATGCTTTGCTTCTTGTTGTTTTTTTTTTTTAATTTCAGAAATTAATTTTCTTACCCAGAGGGTGGACTGTAGACATCTTTAGTAGTAGCCATGTCATGTACACTTAAGAACAGGTCATCCACCTGAAGCTAATCGTGTTTAGGCCCAGACAGTGCTTCGGTGGGAGACCATCTAGGAAAAGCTTGGGTTGCTACTGGAAGAGGTGTTGGTCAGGCCAGCAGGAGGCACTTACGCTGTGCTCTGTGTGTGTGGACCCCAATGCCCAAGTGAAGTGATGGGAACCCTGTGCTGTAAAAATGGTGCCTTCCTTCAGATGAGACATAAAAATGAGGTCCTGACTCTCTGTGGTCATAAAAAGCAGGGTGTATCCCAATGTCCAGGCTAAATTGCCCACCATGGCTTAATCATTCTGATAGATAGATAGATAGATAGATAGATAGATAAATCTTCTGGACGCCTCCCTGGTGAGGTCTTCTAGGCACGTCCAACCGGGAGGAGACCCCAGGGGCAGACCCAGGACACGCTGGAGGGACTATGTCTTTCGGCTGGCCTAGGAACACCTCGGGATTCCCCCGGAAGAGCTAGAAGAAGTGGCCGGGGAGAGGGAAGTCTGGGTATATCTGCTCAACCTGCTGCCCCCGCGACCCGATCTCGGATAAGCGGAAGAGGATGGATAGATGGATGGATGGATGGATGGATGGATGGATAGATAAATCTTTATTGTCATTGTCACTTTTACAAAAGAACAACGAAATTGAAGGTACTGTCGACTCGGTGTGAGGCATAAGAGTTAAAAAACAAGAAAAGGAATAGTAATAAAAGTACATTACAAATATATACAAATTACACTTGTCATATATATAAATTACACTGGTTGACTTAAGGTCTATATTGCACATTGGGAGGATGATATGGAGCAGTTTCATTCTGAGTTCAGGGCCATGATTGCCTGTTTTTAAGGCAGTTTGTCCAGGTTTTCATTGCTCTGTATGTCTTCCCCTAATCATCCCCTGTCTCTTTCCTCTTTATTGTGGCTCACTGCATATTTGCAGACAACGATTGCTGTGCATTTTTTTTTTTTTTTTTTTTTTTTTTTTTTCCCCCCCCAAACCGAGTTTTTCTAGACAGTTAAAAGATCTCTTAGCCAAATTTGGAGTTGGAGTAAGCGAGAAGTCAAATGACTGCTTTTCTTTCCATGCCCTGTGTAGGCCCGAACTGGAAGATGAAAGAAACGCCCTGATATTACAGTCTGCTGCTAACAAGAAACAACTCAAGGAGATAGAAGACAAAATCCTGGAGACTCTGTCATCAGAAGGTAACATTTTGGAGGACGAGACTGCCATCAAGATCTTGGATGAAGCTAAAGTCATGTCGAATGAGATCAACAAAAAGCAACAGGTTAGTGTCGTTAGGAAAAATACATCTTTTCTCAGGCCTGTACAAGAAGAGTGTTAACTTTAAGTCCTTCACCATTATTCTTTAATTGTTCGGTTTTTTTTTTTTGGTTTTTTTTTTTTGATACACTTTAATCATCCGATGGGTAGTACTAGGCAGTGACGTGCGTTGGGGTTCATGGCTAATGACTCCTTCAGAGTGAGATTTACAAAATATGAACCCAAAAGAGTAGCATATTCACTATTCAACTGGCCACATGCACATTGACTACTGGTCATGTTTCATATCTCATCAGCATTCTTTACAAACACACAGGTAAGGTGCATATTTGGATAAGAAAGAACGTTACGTTTAGAGTGGCGAGAGCACGTTTGCTCCTCACCCTCTGTGTGCTCTAAATTTTCCGTTGCAATTCCACAATTCATATTCATAAAATACAAATGAAAGTATGGAGTGGTGTACAAAAAAAATGCATTTCAATTTTGACCTTAATTGAAATATTTAGTTGTTTTTAAAATCTTTTAATTCTGATGCTTTAATCAATTTTAGTGCAGACTGTTCAACAAAAGGATAACAAGAAAAAACAAAAGAATATTTTATTTAGGGTCAAAATGTAGTTTTTAAATATTGGATTGTTTTTTTTTCTTAGTCTGATCCCATTTTTTATAAAATCGAAAACCGTTTATGGTCTTACCTTTATTTATAAATGAAGTCCATGTACCTGTCCTTCTCCACAAAAATCTCTGTCAATTTCTTGTAAAAGTCCTCCTTAATTTCCTTTAGTTTTAAAAAGCCTTAATCTTCCATTTTGGCAGTTAGTCGAAACAAAAAATAAAACTAAAACGGCCCGCTGCAGTGCACTTGACTTTGTGATGTCGCTAACTTATTGGCGCCTCTGCGTAGAAGAACAGCAGCAACGAGCGCCTGTTGGATTCACACTTCAGGGCGGCACGGTACTGCCTGCCTCACTCACTTTGTGCTTTTCCACTGCGGTTTAATGTCTGATCAGCAAGACTAAATATGTCACACACATTCATTAAAGATATTAGAAAGTCAGGGTGTATAATAAACGTGTCTGCCAACATTATATTAGCGACATACAGAGAGACAGAAACAGGCAGCGTCAACTGCATGCATAAACCCCGTCAGTGTGTGAGGGAGAGCGCAGTCCGAGGGGAGGTGAAGCTCGTCGCTGCTGCACCTTGCGTTTCTCCGCTGTATTTGAACAGGAAATGTGCCAATTCAGTGATTTTGACTATAAAAATTATCAAAATTATTGGCATCATACAGAAAACAAGATTTATAGCACAGACCAGTGGACACATTTACTTTATGTTACTATTAGTTTTTTTTAATTTTTCGTGATGCCTCACCTGCCTCCCCTGACCGCACGTCCCTTAGTACCAGGGTGTTGTACCGTGTTAGCCATTATGAATGCAGTGAGAAGTCAAGCAAAATGATACGTCTTATTGGCTAACTAGAAAGATTACAATATGGAAGCTTTCAATGCAACTTAACTTAAATCTTGCCTGAAGAAGGGGTCCGAGTTGCCTCAAAAGCTTGCATATTGTAATCTTTTAAGTTAGCCAATAAAAGGTGTCATTTGTCTTGACTTCTCACTTAATCCCAAGTAGTTATTCAGATCCATACAGCTGCAGAAACCTAAAAAACAAGGATGTAGACTCACAGGACAAATACAGCCAATCAGTCAATCATTTAATCAATAAATAAGTAAAACTGGAGCGTCAGTGAGTCCCAAACACGATCACACAAACACAGTCCCGGGTTCAAATAATGAAGGATTTTATTATACAATACTCCAAACCGTTGTAAGAACACACACAAAACAAGTGATCCTTAACCACAGAGCCACCACTCCGCCTTGACAATTATCTCATTCTACCGCACTGTTGTCAAATGAACTTCTGTACACATTTTATTTGTCTGCATTTAACGTACTCTAGTATTTTAGCCCCAACCGACTAAATGATCCCCTTTCCTTCAAATGAATGGCACGTCTGCCTGCACTCTCTTCTGTGGTTTTGTTTTTCATAACTGGGTGTCTGCTGATGGCAGTTCATGGATTCCTTGTGTTCCTATGGCTTTGGTTTTAATACACTTGTCGATCTGATCTTTCTAGATTGCAGAGAAGACCGAGATAAAAATTGCCGAATCGAGAGAGGGGTATCGGCCCATCGCTCGGCACTCTTCTGTCTTGTTCTTCAGTATCGCTGATCTGGCTAACATCGATCCCATGTACCAGTACTCCTTGACCTGGTTTGTTAACTTGTACATAAACTCCATTCAGGACAGGTGAGACCTGAGACCGTGTGTGTCTGTCGTGCTTTTTTACACTGTGTGTCAGTCTGAGCCATGTGACCTACTGCCATATCGGCCCAACTTCTCTCCCCAATTGCTACATTGGCTTTATTGCTTATAAAATGTAAATGAAGTCTGAGCACTACAGACTTTTCCTAATGGCCACAGTATGTGTCTCTCCATACCTCAGACCTTCCTGGAAAGCTCAGCTACAATGCTATGGACCATGTGGCCTTATAAAGGTCTGAATGTCTGTGTTTAAGGGGTCCATGAATGTCAACAACCTGATCCCACTATTTAAAGACACTTTCCAGGAATGACATCATACTATTTATTTTAAATAGAATATTTTAGATGCCTATCATATCTTGAAGTAACACTGATTGACTTCTGTGTCTGCTTTCTGATGCTAATTACCATTGCGCCAACAATCCCTGCTGTCATTCACATTTCTTGCTTACCGTGTGTAATATTTTAAAACATGCAAGCTAATGTGACCACCAGCAGATGTCTCCAAGCCCCCCAAGCCCACAGCATGACTTCACGTACACAGTCCGGCGTGCAAATCAATATTTTATTCTGGCAAATACCTGAAACCGTCTTCTACTTTGACACGGTTGCTATTCCTTTTGTTTCCTCTTTTTAAAAACCTTCCTGGTTGAGCTTTGTCTGACGCCACTCCCGACTCACTTGAGTCACTTCTGGTGTCACGACGTTGCATCGAGGAAGCACTTCCTGGTCAGGCAGATGTAAAAATGGCACCACCCTCCAGATGAGACATAAAACCAAGGTCCTCTCTGTGGTCATTACAGATCCCTGGGCATCCTTCGTAAAGATTAGGGTGTATCCTGATGTCCAGGCTAAAATGTCCACCACAGCCTAGTCATTCTGGCCCCCTAATCACCCCCTGTCTCTAACTGGCCAACTATCTCTCACCCCTTCACCACCCTACAGCTAATGTGAGGTGAGTGTACATAACATAAGTGAGCCTCCTCCATGTTTCACGCTGTAGAAGCAGGCAGGCAGGCAGGCACGGGCACCCTCAGCCCCAAAGAAGGCACTCGGAGTCTCAGGACAGGCAACAGGATCAAGATTTATTGTACGGCGCACATACAGACTCACTTAAGATGGAATGAGCGAGCAGCCATGGGCAGCTTTTACATTTATTACAATTCTTATCATACAAGCCATTATTCATCGTTCTGTGACTCCTAACATTCCACTGCTCTATTCCTACTCCTAACTGATTCCACCATCAATATTTCTTAGCTGAGGCGGTGCCAAACCCTTCTTTGTTCGTCATGTTCGTCTGACAAGGCTTATCTTTACTCCCTATCGTCATGTGACTCCTAACATTCCACTGCTCTATTCCTGCCTCTAGTTGATTCCACCATCAATATTTCTTAGCTGAGGGAGTGTCGGACCCCTCTCTGTCCATCATATCTTTCTGACAAGGCTTACCTTTACTCCCAACTAGCTCAGCACTTGCCACCAATATTTTATAGCTGGGAAGTTCAAATTCCCTCTCTAAAAGAAGGGTCCCATCCTTTTTACTTCTCCTGCATGTCTAACCTTTGGCTTGTGAAGTATTGGCGGCTTCTAGTTTATACAGAATAATAAAAATATGTAGGCATGAGCCTTTTTAATCCTAACTCTTACATTTTAAATGCTTAGTGAAATACAATACTTACTTTCTCATGTGCTCTTAATACTTTTGTAGTACATGTAGATTACCAATTTTATGGATACACATCTCTATAACGGTAGGTTTGTTGTTCTTTTCTTTGAAAGCTTCATTTTTTTGTGTGGAGACATAGAGCCAATGTGACTCGCCATAAAGCTCTAGATGTGTCCCATCTGACCAAAGGAAATTCTCCCAGAAGCATTGCAGCCCATCAGTTTGCATTTTATCAAATTCCAGTCTGTCTTTTTTTGATGTTTTTCTTTCAACAGTGGAATCTTTCTGGGTCTTCATCCATTGAGCTAACTGTCACTTGTGAAATAAACAGAGAAAACAGATAAAGGTTTGGGGGGATCCTCCCCGTATATTGTCGGCAACAAACAAAATTAATTTTGAGACTGAGTAGTCATAAAGGACTGAGTCAAAATACAGTAGTGAAGGATCAGGAGGTTGGAGTGCTCAGGGTTTATAGGGGCAGGACAGGAAAGGGTGGGAACTCAGGTAGAAATGAGGTCTGCAGGAGGGCGTCACCGCACTGGAAGTGGGCGGGGTCTCAGTTGGGCTTTCCTTCAGGTGGTCCATGGAAGAGGGAGAAAAGGCACTGGTACCATTTGTCAACCCTTTACTCTAAGGTCTTAACCGGGGGTAAGAATAGAAAGTGCCTCCCGTGTGTGACACACTCAAAAAGCAATGGATGGTGCAAATAGACACTGATGGACCTTGACCTTGGAGTTCAGCTTGGATCTCCTGGAAGTTGTCCTTGGTTTTCTGTCTACCCCTCTCACTATCCTTCTGATTTTCCTCTTGAGGGCCACGTACATGGAGGTGGCCTACACTCCCATGGACCTTAAGCTTCTTTATAATATTTGCAACTGTCGTCGGAGGAACATCAAGCTGTTTGGAGGTGGTCTTCTCGCCTTTCCTTGCCTTTAACATGCTTCTCTGTCATTTCCCATCTATTCCCCAGTCCCCTCCGCTTTGCTTTCTCTAGTCCATGTTCAGTGTGGGACACACGATGTCGCCAAAAAGCAGAGTGACGACTTTTCTCCATTTAAATCGGCTGAATGACGGGCTGCACAATTTGGAGACGAGTATGATATGAATTCGAGGAAACAGCAAGTTTGAAAGATCACTCTGATCTAGTTCTTTAGGATCTTTTCTAGGGGTCCCAACAAATGTGTCCAAGCCCCTTGAGAATCTCTTTGTAGAATCGGCGATGCTTGATCTCTCGTCAGACTTGCTTTACTTTACTCGAGGGCACGCGGGTCTGCAGGTGACAGTGGCTTTCATTTCGTCACTTTTCAGGAGGCATACAGCACTTTTTCAGCACATTTGTCCGCGTCTGTATATAAAAATTAGCATGAAATGAAAACTCTGTAGATGTGAGGTGCCATTGTGATTTTGACTTTTTGTCACTCTGTTCCTGTTTCAGCAACAAATCTAAGATTTTGGAAAAACGACTGCGCTATTTAAATGACTACTTCACTTATAACTTGTACTGCAACGTCTGCCGCTCCCTTTTTGAAAAGGATAAGCTGCTCTTCTCATTCCTGCTGTGCTGCAATCTGCTGATGTAAGTGACGTCTGCTTCAGCTACATTTGGGCTTCCGAACGCATTCACTTTTATGGTGTTGTTGTGCAGCAAGCGGGCGTTCCTTGTCTGCTTCAGTCTTAATTCCTTAATAGTTACCTTTCAGTTAATGATTTACTTTTATCACTGAATATCAGCATTTTTAAAAACTTTTGGAGTTTTCTCAGTGATATTCTTATAGAAAATAAAATTTCCAGGTTCTGAGCCCTCATATCCTTGCAGGCTTGCAATAAGAAATGGATTTGCTCACTGAGAAGTCGTATACACATAAATACGTGACACATAGTGGATTTTGCTGTTGTATTTATTTATTTACTTTTTAAATAACAACTTGCTTGGCTTCTGCAGGGCCCGAAACGAAATTGATTATCAGGAGTTCATGTTCCTTCTCACTGGTGGGGTTGGCCTGCAAAACAACCTGAGCAATCCGGACCCTTCATGGCTGCTTGACAAAAGCTGGGATGAGATCTGCAGAGCCAGTGACCTGCCTGTGTTTAAAGGTCTAAGGTACTGCATGCTTCTTTATCGGATATTCGTGCTGTGCTCACTTTTTCTTTTTTAAATGTGCATAGACTAAATGCTAAAATATGTTGCACATCATGCCCAGATTAGGCCAAATGGACTTATGGGAAGCAGCAAATTATGCTTTCTGGTTAAGTGTAAGGAAAGTGCATTTCCCATTTGGGAACATCCATCATGTGACAGAAAGTACGTCTAGAAACTGCCAAAAGAAGAATGACTTCAATGTCTAGAAGATGCTTGTTGCCTGACACAACGGATCACAGAATACATTCCTCATTCTTAACATCCCATTTAGAGAATTTATTTAGCTCTTTACATTAACCGCAATGTTGATTACTCCAACTCATACATAAATAACAAGCATTTCTAAATATATATAAAAATAAATCATACTTTTATGAGAGGTAAAGCAAGCAAAGAGAGGTTGGGATGATGCGCTGCTAGTGTATTGCTGCACCCACCTTACGACGAACCACCCAGATTGGGACACCTCAGCACCACACTGGAACACTGTGAGGGTTTTTATGGCCACCAACCCCCAGGTGTTCCCTGCAGGCTGGAGGGCCTACTTGCAGGGCAGGATACAGATTAACGTTATACGCAGGATGAGCAGTTGCAGGTTAAGGACCTTACTCAAGGGCTCAATGGAGTGGAATCACTTTACGGGATTTGAACTGGCAACCTGCTGATTGCTGGAGCAGATCCCTAGCCTCCGAGCCATCACTCCACCTACAGGAGAAAGCAATATAAAAATAAAAATAAAAACATAGTCCTGATTCACCTCAGGTCCTAATTTCTTCTGGCATTTAAGTAGGACAACTCAACTGCAGGTCCAGTTCTTCATTATCTAGAAAACTCTCTCTCTTCTCACCTCCCACGTTGTTCGCTCGTCTGGCTTCTTCTGCACATCAGTAGGCCTTTGGGTTGAACTCTCCCCCTGGACTCCTAACTCAGTTATACCTCTGGGTCTTAACCCACTACTCACATCTGGGTTGGGGGCGACCGTCTTTGGCTACAGGACACAGACTTGGTCTCCTCTTAACCAGGAAGGATTAACTGTAGAAGGATTTATTACAAATGCTGACCTTTAATCCCTTCTGCTGATAATCTCGAGGTTACAACCCTGGAGACCACACCCCTAGAAATGCGGGATGCAACCCTAACAACGGTACGCAAAATGGCATCCATAACAGCAAAAGGCTATAAGACCCCAGAATTCAGCCCTAATCATGGCATTTAGCTGTTTTCTTTAAATGACACAAAACTACCATGGAATTCATAAAGAATGCAAATGAACCTGCATACTGATAGTCAATCCACAATACAGAGTAAGCAGGAAACTTCACATAATTTAAATATACTGAACAATTAAAAAATATAAAACATCAATCAATCATTGAGTACAGAAAAAAATATATCATTCCTCTTGCAGTGCAGTAAATATACCTAGAAACCTTCAGGGTGTGTATATAATATTATATATATACTGCGGTGGGCTGGCGCCCTGCCCAGGGTTTGTTCCTGCCTTGCGCCCTGGTTTAGCTGGGATTGGCCCCAGCAGACCCCCGTGACCCTGTGTTAGGATATAGTGGGTTGGAAGAGACACCTTGTCTCTTTTATTTTTTTTTTCACTTCCCCTCCTTGTATAAACATTTTTTGAAAGTCATTATCCTCTTTAATAAAACCCCTGTGTGCGTCCAGGTGTCCGTGTGTGTGTTTCTTCTGGTGAAGTGCGCATGCGTGGGGCCACACGGCACGTGTTCAGTCTCTTCCTGTGCATTCCCTGTGCAGAGAGAGAGACACACACACGCACATACACACACAGGCGCCCGTGAGACAGACACACACATACACAGGCGCGCGCCAGACAGACAGACACACACACACACAGGCGTGTGAGAGAGAGAGAGAGACAGACAGACAGACACACATACAGGCGAGAGAGACACACACACACAGACACAGAGGCGCAAGCTTAAGAGAGACACACACACACACACGCAGGCCCGCGAGAGAGACACACACACACACACAATAACTCGCTTTTATTTATCTAACAATTCTAATGCTTGTCCCCTTGAATTTACTCCCCATTCACAATTACACACCAATGCAGTCTTGGTTTCCACCGGTCGAAAGCCTGGAGCAGATCAGTTTCTGTCAGCTGTTTCAAGACATCTGACGTTTTCTTCTTTACTGCATCCATTGCCTCAAAACATCTTCCTTTAGGCACAGATTTTAGGAAAAACACATGCGCATGAGACATACCGTCTTCCCCATAAGCCTCAGTAAACATTTGAAAGGGTTCCATTGGTGTTTTGTTCAATTTTACTAAAAATTTCGAATTGACATGTTGCTCGACTTTAAAACTTGGCATGAAAAGGGGAAACACAACTGCATTAAACGGTGACTGACAATTCACTAAACGGTAGAGGGTGTTATCGCTTGTCGTGTAGGTTTGGACAGTTTTAGTAATCAGTTCTCACTGCTTTGTTTAAGAGACAGAAACGCAGTCTCGATATTTAATGGACAGACCTTGAGTATCTTTAAGAATTTTATGTTCTATTTGATAATTAAAATGTATTTTTGATTTACTATTCATAGAGAGCATTTCCACAAGACTCCAAAAGATTTTGCTCCGATGTACGACAGTAAGGAGCCGTACAACGTTCCACTGCCGAAGCCCTGGAATGAAAAACTTAATGACCTCCAAAAGATGATCATTTTACGATGTCTCAGACCTGATAAGGTAAGGTAGGGAGGATGTGATGATGTCTTTAACTGTCTTGTGTTATTTTGTGCAGATCATTTATAAAAACTGTTTTTGGCAGCATCATCAGAGTCTCATACTGACAAATCATAAAACGGTTTTTAATATTTGCCAGCTACTTGCATACCTTCAACTAGAAGCAGAAGATAACACCAAAATTAACCATGTAGAGCTGAGCTGACCCTCCTGGTCCGAAAGAAATAAGAAATATGACTAACCCTAACTCCCCCCCCCCCCCCACATAAGACCACCCCTGCATCTCTCTCTCTCACAATATGAAATACTTTATCATTTTGTAACAAAAGAGCAGAATACATGATAAAGGTTTGGGGCTTCTTGTGGCAAACTCCATTTAGTTGGTTGGCCTGCTGGGCTAAAATAGAAAATGAACAGAACCGGTCGTCATGACTGTACATTGAGTCCAATGCTTACTGATGCCGCTTCAACAGGGAACATCGACTCCCAGCATTGCAAGATTTTACATACAGAGCGTGGCTTCCAGGCAGGAGACAGAAGGGACGTCAGTCCTCCAGTGATGCCTGAGGGCAAAAGAGGAGAAGGCATTGCTGACAGTGCAACCTTGCATGTCTGAATCGGATTAGCTTGTTCCAGAGTCCTGAAGGTGACCCCAATATAAATAGGTCCCAATTCTTTGAATGCCTTATGAGTGTAAAGAGGTTGAAAAGAAGAAACTAAATTTGGAAATATATGAAAGAAAGAAAGAAATCTTGTCTTCACTAAAACCTCTTTGAGACATGGGCCAGGCAGGAGGAAGCTTGTCCATTGTGTCTTTTATTAAGGTGAGCATAGTGAGGGAGCATTCATCACAGCAGTCTGTCACAGAGTGGTCAAAAAAAGGTAAAGGCCAATGTTCAGCTGTATGAACAACTGAATTTACAGAACAGTGCTGATTAATCCACACATTTACTCGGATTGGCTCATTGGCTTACACCCAAATAACTTACCCAATTAAAAGTCTATTCTCCTACACTCGTGTTCTTCTCATATTTCTTAGGTTCAGCTGTTAGCCTTGAAATCTCTGCGTACGTCACAACTGTCCAGTCTGCTTGTTTAATGGACATCTGCTGATCCATTTGTCATCTCCCAGTACATTTTGTGTATGACATCAACCTTCCTCCCAGTACATTCCTGTCTTTATTTTTACTTAACCATTTCAGTAGTCCTCTTCATGACATTTCTAAAACAAATGCTTGTATATTTCAACATGCAATGCAGACCAAAATGCTTCACTCTTGTTAACTCCCAGTTATTCTCTCACAATAGCAAATAAGAAACTCAACACTTCTTATTAAAGTTCATTTTACAAGTCGGTAGCCAAGATGGTGAGATATTATTTGATATAATTTTCACTTTATTTATTTTTTTAATATGGTTTCTTTGGAATAAGTGTCTCATAAACATTAATCCAGACAGAATACATGTATCTAAAATAGCCTCAAACAGGGCCAGACTGGGACGCTTATTCAGGCTGGGAATCCCAAGTCTAGCCCTGGCTACACGACACACATGAGACTCGAAAAACCAACACACACCATTTTGTCTTGGAATTGTTTATGGATGAGGAGACAGCAGGTTCAGCTTCTACACACACATTTCACTCTTAAATATTATTAGGCTCAAGACAACCTCTAATGAAGTTTGGAATAACACTTCATAAATAAATAAACCATATAGTATTATCAAGAACGTTTTTTGGGGATGGCAAATGGGGTGACCGCCCCAGGCTCTACACCTAAGGGGGTCCGCATGCCCCGTTCGAGCAGATCTGTCAAGTTGTCTATATATATATAGTACAGTATATATATTTATATATATTTGCTATGCTTCTAAGAGGAACCCTTTACATGCAACTCTTTGAAAACATTCCATAGGCCGAATATTAATGAACAAAAACATGATAACCGGCTGATATCACAGCAACGTGACTTATGACTTTGACATCCTGCATATCGAGACTCAGAGTACACTTGCAGTTTGGGGACTTTTTCTAGAAGAGGTCTTGCTAATTTCCGCAGGACACCGCATCGCATTTCGCACTGTTGTGGTATTGTCATGAATTATGAATTGCACTTTTTTAATAGATTGTATCATTATATTTTGATATTATCTTGCAAAAATTTAACTGAATACTGTAATGAGAAAATCTGGTGTATGTTAAAATTATTTTTATTAAATTTGTGCGCAAGTTTATATAGTCCACACATTTTGATGTAACCGGCCCCGCGTGGTCAGCCCTTGGCCCACTCCGCACCCCCGCACACAAAAAGCACTGAACCACAAACATCGTTGTCAGTGGAATCCCCAGTGCAGAGGTTATGTCTGCAGTTTCAACTGGGAATCCTGAATCTCCACATCCGAGCCGCTGTCCATGTCCAGATGGTAATGCTGAATACTCATCCACAAAGTTTGTAGTGCTGGTCAGAAAAGACCACTTGGAATTTCTTCAACGAACAAAAGACTCAAAAAATGTGCCAGTGCCACAGAATTCAGTCAAGCACTTTTTAAAGAATGCACTTCGTAAACAAAAAAACGATCTCGTCATAGCGCTAAGGTTTAACTGTCAGAGTGCGAGAGACGCACTTTAAAAATATTAAAATAAAGTAAACACTTATCACAAAATAAAGAACAACAGGTACATTTAAAAACACAAATCATTCCGCTCACATACGTGTTTCATTAATAAAAATAACAATAAAATATTTCGTGCAGCCTATTCAGTCACTCTGAGGGAAAAGGGGAAAAAAAAACGTTACAAATGTGAACAAACGCTACACTTTGTTAAAATTTGAAACAAAAATAAAACAAAATAAATACACAGTAACAAATACCAAATCCCATACACCATCTAAATATAATGCAAAGTATATTATGAATTTTTAAACAATCTTCATATATAACTTTAATCACAAAAGCACCCGACGTGCGCACCTCTTATCATTGCGCTCCTGTTTAACTGTCAGAGCGCGAGACGCATGCAAAGTCAAAACTTGACTTGAACAAAAACAAGAAACCGGTAAAGAAACCCTTCAACGTTAAACCGAAGGGATGTGTACCCACTACAGAGCAATACCGCCTGCGCGTTTTCCAGTATAATAACTTTATGTCATTCCACCGTTCGTTTATTTCACTGGTTGTTTTGTGTGCCAGGCCAGGCCACCGGGAAAGCTCCCGCTGATTGTAAACCTCAGTCCGGCTCTGGTTGCCTCAGAACACCAAGGCTAATGAATAAATCGAGGAACTGATGAATGGAAGAAATGAAAACAAAACATTAAGTAAGTTAAAATGGCACGTGGGCCTAGCAAGCCACTGGTTTTTCTCCAATCTGGACGAGAACAGGCCATTCAACCCAACAAAGCTCGCCAGTCCTGTCCACTTATTTCTTCCAAAAAAACATCAAGTCGAGTTTTGAAAGTCCCTAAAGTCTTACTGTCTACCACACTACTTGGTCTCTTATTCCAAGTGTCTATCGTTCTTTGTGTAAAGAAAAACTTCCTAATGTTTGTGTGAAATTCACCCTTCGCAAGTGTGTCCCCGTGTTCTTAATGAACTCATTTTAAAGTCACCATCTCGATCCACTGGACTAATTTCCTTCATAATTTTAAACCCTTCACTTATGTCTCCTCTTCATCTCCATTAAAGGCTCAGCTCTTGTAATCTTTCCTCATAACTCATCCTCTGTAGCCCTGGAATCAGCCTAGTCGCTCTTCTCTGGACCTTCTCCAGTGCTGTTATGTCCTTTTTGTAGCCTGGAGACCAAAACTGCACCCAGGGCTCCAGATGAGGCCTCACCAGTGCGTTATAAAGCTGGAGCAGAACCTCCTGTGACTTTACTCCACACGTCAAGGCGCTATATAACCTGACATTCTGTTAGCCTTCTTAATGACTTCTGAACACTGTCGGGAAGTCAATAGCTTAGAGTCTACTACGACTCCTAAATCCTTCTCATAAGGTGGACGCGTTTTTCTGACTGCCCATTGTGTATTCATTCATCCATCCATCCATTATCCAACCCGCTATATCCTAACTACAGGGTCACGGGGCTCTGCTGGAGCAAATCCCAGCCAACACAAACCTAACATTTTTCCTTCCTATGTGTATCTGTCCACAGCAGTGGCTCTCAGACTGACCCACCACAAAACATCACCAAAATGCGTCTTCTCTTTAAAAGCCCACTGCTACCTTTATTACCTCCTAGTTTGTCACATCCTCAGGCTCACTTTACAAGCCTGGACACCATTTTGGCTCATCGAGCAGCAGTTTTTTTTTTTTTTTATTTTCTCACCTTAAATTCAATATCTCGAGAATCACTTCCCGATTTAGAGACAAAATACAGAAGACCAGGCCTGCCTTCTTGAACCTGCTCTTTTCTTCTAAAGGTTTCCCACAGTTTTGAGCCACTTGACCTCTGCAGTAAGCAGCAACGTCCAGGCAGGCTTCTTGACTTAACTTCATTTGTGTGAAGTAATCTGGGACAAGACATTCGGACGTCTGACGTAATTTGAAAGATTCATTTGTCGCCTTTATTCTCTCCCTTAAGATTGTTCCTGCCATCACCAATTACGTGACGGACAAGCTGGGCAAGAAGTTTGTGGAACCGCCGCCATTTGATCTGTCCAAGAGTTACACGGATTCAAACGCTGTGATCCCACTTGTGTTTATTCTTTCTCCTGGTGCCGATCCCATGGCCAGTAAGTAAAGCCGATGATCTTTGTGTCCATAAAGAATATCTGGGATGCTAGAACTGTGCTGAAAATAAATATTTTGGAATCCAGCTGTGACCTCCACATCTCTCTGTGCATTCTAATATCAGTGGGGGAAGACAGTTTGTCACAGCTCGTCCATATCTGACCAGACTTGTATCCGTCCATCCTATTTAGGAAACCAGTCCATTACAGTGGCCAACAACAGCAGCGTCGTCACTCACCCAGTTCTTCCACTCTTTTCAATTTCAGGTTTGCTGAAGTTTGCAAATGATAAATACATGGGCGGAAACCGATTCCAGGCCATTTCACTGGGCCAGGGGCAGGGTCCGATTGCTGCCAAGATGATCCAGGGGGCCATGAAAGAGGGGACCTGGGTGTGTCTGCAGAACTGCCACCTGGCTGTGTCATGGATGACAACCCTGGAGAAGATCTGTGAGGAGCTCAACCCTGAGGCTTGCAATGCAGACTTCAGACTCTGGCTAACAAGCTATCCCTCTCCCAAGGTGCCGTACAAATAACAACCGTTCATTTCCACTGTTACTTCTTTTACTCTGTAATGTTTGGGAGAAAGACCCATTTTTTTCTGGATTTCCCCCTCTGCTCCACAGTTTTAAGATTACAAATCAAACAATTCAGGGGTGATGAAAGTGCACATGGCAGGCTTTCATTTGAGGGGATTTTCATACATTTCGGTCCCACCATGTAGAAAGGACAAGACCTTTTCCTATATGGTCATTTTGTTATTATTTGTATAAAAGTGAAACTAATAAAGCAGAATCAACAACTGTGCCCATCAATATCTACTAAGTTACGTCATTTTTGACATGCGGAAAAAATGAAGTATCCCACTGAACCTGAATTAGGTAATGCGAGTTTGCTAGTGGATAGATGAGTGTAAGAAGAAAGAGAAAGCAGTGCAAGTTTAGAAGATCGTAAATGGAGCCTTCTCTTCTTTATACAAAAACGCGACTTTCTAACTGTTTGTGAAGTTGCTTTACGGCTTTTCAAACTAAACATTCACTTTGCATTCTCTCCTCCAAGTTCCCTGTCACCATCCTGCAGAATGGAGTGAAGATGACTAACGAACCCCCCACTGGTCTAAGGATGAACATGATGCAGTCGTACCTCAGTGACCCCATCTCCGATTCGGAATTTTTTAGCGGATGTGACAAAAAAGAAATGGTATGTGTGACAGGCTGATTTGTATTCTGCTGCCAATGATTTGACTCTGCAATGTACTGTGCAGCGCCTCTAAAATGTTTTCATGCACCCCTTGGACAAAGGGCAAATTATTTACTGTATGTCCGGTTATATAGCGCCTTGATGTGTGGTGAGTACAAGTCACAGGAGGTTCTGCTCAGGCTTTATAACACACTGGTGAGGCCTCATCTGGAGTCCTGGGTGCAGTTTTGGTCTCCAGGGTACAAAAAGGACATAACAGCACTAGAGGAAGGTCCAGAGAAGAGCAACAAGGCTGAGTCCAGGGCTACAGGGGATGAGTTATGAGGGAAGATTAAAAGAGCTGAGCCTTTATAGGAGATTAGGAGCAGACATGAGTGAAGTGTTTAAAATTATTAAGGGAATTAGTACAGTGGATCGAGACTTTAAAGAGTAAGTTTCGCTCAAATATTACCAAGTTTTTCTTCACATGGAGAACCACAGACACAGAATAAATGGTCAAGTACTGTGGTTGACAGAGGGGCCTTCAAAACTCGACTTGATGTTATTTTAGAAGAGGGACGTGGACAGGACTAGCGAGCTTTGTTGGCCTGAATGGCCTGTTCTCTTCTAGTTTGTTCCAATCACAGAATAACAGAAAAGTCTAAATCATCCAAAATGTTGCATATATACAGTATCCAATTGTCTGTGTAAATGAACAGTAACCGAGTTTGGCTAAAGTAGAGAGTGCTCTAGAAGTGTAGTACAGAGAGCGTGTGCACCTCGCTGCTCCCCAGCTTCTTTATTCTCTTGTGCTGCCTTTTCAGATTTGGGAGAAGCTGCTCTATGGACTCTGCTTCTTCCACGCACTGGTCCAGGAACGAAAAAAGTTTGGGCCGCTTGGCTGGAACATCCCCTATGGATTTAATGAGTCTGACTTGCGGATCAGCATTCGACAGCTCCAGGTAAGGACGGGTGTGCAGCAAGCGCTAGAGGAGCCCGGCCTTCTCTAGCATTTAGACATGGCGTCAGCATTCTGTATTCCAGTGTCATTTTGGACATCCTTAGAGCTCCTTAAATTTAAATTAAATTAAATTTCCTTAAATTAGGAAGTTGATTTTTGTCAATTTAAGAAGTGGCAAACCTGCAGAGTTTTTTGATTGGTCAAATATATTAGTTGATAATATTACCATATTTACTCGAAAAAATTAGCATTAGAAAATCAGATGCGCGTCATACACGAGGAAATGTAATTCTGTAATGTTTACTTCTTCTGCTTGGGCTCGCTCGCTCTCTCTCTCTCGCTCGCGAACTCACACACTCGCTCTCTCTCTCTCGCTTGCGTACTCACACACTCGCGCTCTCTCTCTCGCTCACGTACTCGCGCACTCGCTCTCTCTCTCTCGCTCGCGAACTCACACACTCGCTCTCTCTCTCTCGCTCGCGTACTCACACACTTGCACTCTCTCTCTCGCTCGCTTGCTCGCCCACTCGCGCGCTCTCTCTCGCTCACGTACTCGCGCACTCATGCTCTCTCTCTCTCGCGCTCGCTCGCTCTTGTTTTTGAATCAGTTTGCCGTTGTCATTCAGCATGGATAGTAGCAAGCGTTTACGCTCCTTCATGGCTCAGAGAGAAACTAAAAGTGATTTTGGAAGCTGAGAAGATAGGAAATCGGACAGCAGGTCGCAAGTACGGTGTTCCAGAGTCATGTGTTCGAGATTGGCGACGGAAGAAAGAAAAACTTTCATCATGCAACAAAGACAGAAGGGCATTTCATGGAAAACATGCCCTAAACGCTTCCTATACAATCATAACACACGTCGTACACGGGGCAAAAGATTTTTGCAATTTTCTTTGTAAAAATTAGGGTGCGCGTCTTACACGAGGGCGCGCGGTACACGAGTAAAAACGGTAATAATATAACTTTATTTATGTAGCACCTTATCGTATATTTACATGCAACTGAAGGTGCTTTCCACAGAGTAATCAACAAAAACAAAGATATATCACATTTACTTGGATTAGTATCACTAATTAATTAATACTATGGTCATTTCAAATAAACGTAAGTATGCTAAATACAAAAATCAACAAAGTATTGTTAAGCACAATGTAACCACAAAGTGAAAAACAGTCCTTCTTCACTCTTATCAGAAAAAAGTTTTTCTAATTAAAATTTATACATTAAGGTTGACAGTAAAACAACCAGATCTAATTATCCATTCCTCCATCCAGTATCCAACCCGCTATATCCTAACACAGGGTCACGGGGGGCCTGCCGGAGCCAATCCCAGCCAACACAGGGTGCAAGGCAGGAAACAAACCCTGGGCAGGGCGCCAGCCCACCACAGGGCACACACACACCAAGCACACACTAGGGATAATTTAGGATTGCCAATGCACCTAACCTGCATGTCTTTGGACTGTGGGAGGAAACCCACGCAGACACTGGGAGAACATGCAAACTCCACGCAGGGAGGACCCAGGAAGCAAACATAGGTCTCCTTATTGCGAGGCGGCAGCGCTACCCACCGCGCCACCGTGCCGCCCAGATCTAATTAATATCTATAAAAAGAAATATGTATAGTATGTATCTACATTTTACCTAGATGACCCATTTAGTAGAAAGAGGAATATTTTAGAAATCTTTTCATTAACGCTGTGCACTGTTCCAGCGTGGTGCTGAGGTGTCACCCACTGCACTCGGGTCCCAGTCCAGCGTGCGGTGGGTGCAGCAACACGCTATCAGCGCCTGCTCCCAATCTCTAAATATGTAGGGAATATGTAATTGGGTTTAAAACTTGGCTGATATTGGGATTCGGCTACAGGGTGAACAGGCTTTACAAATTAGCATCAGGCAGGAGGAAGCCAAAGTGCAGTGAGAGCAGAGAAAGTCAAAGAAAGCAAGCAGCAGAATGGAGAACAAACCTGAGGCCTTCTTTTGACTGTATCTCGCCTTTGTGTTTGCAGCTCTTCATCAACGAGTATGAGCATGTCCCATTCGAGGCTATCACCTACCTGACCGGGGAGTGTAACTACGGTGGGCGAGTCACCGATGACTGGGACCGACGGCTGCTTCTGACACTTCTGGATAATTTCTACAACCCACAGATCATTGAAAACCCTCGCTACTCCTTTTCTGCCAGCGGCAACTACTGCTCCCCACCAAAGGGCACTTACGAGGATTATATTGAGTTCATTAAGGTAGAGTTTTCATTTGCTTTTAAGTACGTTTTGAGAAGATGGCTTTCCTGATTTAAAATAAAGATGAGCAAACTACTGTATACCAGTCCAGAAGCTTCAATTTGTATCAACAACATTAATTCAGATTACTTCAAACTAGAACGTGGTACTAGACAAGGATGCCCCTTGTCACCACTGCTTTTTGTAATCGCCATTGAGCCACTGGCAGTTCACTGTCGAAATGCTTATGAGGTAAAGGGGATTATCAGAGAAGGACATGAACAGAAAATTTCTCCATATGCAGATGATATGGTGCTGTATATATCAGATCCTCAAATTACTGTGCCTGCAGTCCTAACAGCACTAACAGAATTTCAGAAGATCTCTGGTCTCAGAATTAATTTGAACTTTTGTGCTCTTTCAAGTGAATTCTCAAGCACACAATACTAGATTGGACACCTTCTCTTTTATCATTGCAGATCAGCTTAAATACCGAGGGGTAAACATCACAAGTAGACATAAAGCTCTTTATCAACACAAGTTTGCCGTCTGTATTGAAAAAATTAAGCAAGTCTTGCATAGATGGTCTACCCTTCATCTCACTTTAGCTGGATGAATTAACATTGTCAAGATGAATGCTACCTAAGCTTCTGTTTCTATTTTAAAACATTCCCAATATATATCAATTAATATTTTTTTAATAAATTAGACTGAACCATAACCTCATTTATTTGGAATTCAAAACATCCACGTATCCAAAGGGCGACCCTACAAAGACCTAAGGCAGAAGGTGGCATGGCGCTACTTAACTTTCAATTTTATTACTAGGCGGCGAATATACAAGCTATAAAAACCTGGACATTGACACAAACAGATGAACAGACACAGGCTTGGTCCGCAATAGAATTAAAATAAAGATTTTGGCCCTGAGAATAAGGCTCTCCAGCTTTTGCTTTTCACCTTCCAGCCAGGGCCATATGCATCTGTCGCTTTCTTCTCCTCTGTTCCTCCTGACCCGCAGCATGTTGTATTTATCCATCTATCCATTTTCTCAACACATGGCGTTTATCCTAACAGCATTTTGAGCAACGCAGACACCAACCCCAGGGTAGAAAGCCAGTGCATCATCACATTGTAGAGTATGTGAAGTGGACTTCAGGACCCTACACTGATACAACGTGTTGCCACACCCAACACATGACAAACCACCTCCAGATCCCAAATTAGGACCCCAGCGCAGCTGTGCACCCCACTAGTGCAAAAGGAATTGAGCAATGTGAGGCCGTTTACAGTGCCTGGAGTACCAATCCCACCAGCAATCCCCGTGTTGGAGGACCCGCTTGCAGGGTTTCATAGGCCACAAGACCACCCAGCCCCCTCTGGACATTCTACCTAACATCAATGATCTCAATCAGTCCTCGCGGTTCTCAGGCTTCACGTGGAAGAATTAGATGGTGATGGTCATGTGGACCTCTGGCCTTCAATCCATCAATGTAGGAACATCACGGTGCTTTGATGAGGTGGTGGTGGCGCAGATCGACAGCACAGAAAACCGGAAAAAGAACAGCAGAGAAAGTAGGGGTTAGTATGGAATGTGGGGACAAGATAAAAACTATAATTCAAAACATATACAGAATATCAGGGTTACGCTAAAATGAAGCTCTGAGAAAGCCGAGTTAAAATAATGAGTTCTTATCAGTTTTTAAAGTTCTCCACCATATTAGCCTGGCGAATTTCTATTCCAGATCCAGATAACAGCAGAAGGCCGTCCACCTCGCCACTTCTTTTAAGTTTAGCTCTTGGAATTCTAAGCAGACCCTCATTTGAAGATCTAAGGTTACGATTTGGAGTGTAAGGTGATAGACATTCGGAGATATAAGATGGAGTGAGATTATTTAAGGCTTTGTAAACCATATGCAGTATTTTAAAGTCAATTCTAAACGGCACAGGTAACCAGTGTAGTAACGCTAAGACTGGCGTGATGTGCTCAGATTTTCGTTTCTGAGTTTAGATTCTAGCAGTTCAATTCTGCACTCGTCACTGATGGATGTCTTTTTTTTTGGGTGGTCCTGAGAGGAGTGCGTTACAGTAATCTAGTCGACTAAAAACAAAACTGTGAACTCATTTTTCATTATCTTGCAAAGTTATAAGGGGTCTCATGTTTGCTATATTTAAGTGAAAAAATGCTGTTATGGTAATCTGATTAATATGCGATTTAAAATTTAGTTCAGTGTCAATAGTTACCCCTAAATTTTTTACCTCCGTCTTGACCTTTAATCCTAATGGATCAAGTTTATTTCTAAAACCCTCACTATATCCATGTTTGCCAATCACTAAGATTTCTGTTTTCTCCTTATTTACTTTGAGAAAATGACTACTCGTCCATTCAGAAACACAAGTAAGACATTGGGATCAGTGAATCAAGAGAGTTGGGGTCATCAGGTGCTATTGATAAATACAGTTGTGTGTCGTCAGCATAGCTGTGGTAGCTCATGTAGTGCCTTGAGATAATCTGACCTAACGGAAGCATGTAAATCGAAAAGAGCAGCGGACCCAGGAGAGATCCTTGTATAACACCATGTAGAATATCACGGGTCTTCGAAGTATAATTACCACACCTAACAAAGAATTTTCCACCGGTTTATTAAGACTCGAACCAATTTAAGACTCTGCCAGAGAGGCCCACACACTGACTAAGGCGATTTATAATCCTGAGCTGTTAATGATTAACGGCCAATCAATTCCCACAATTAAGTTGGAACCAGCAGGACCCACATGTGGAAACTGGACCACCTGATCAGCAATTCAGTTACTGATCAATTGTTGCACCCGCATCCTTCCAAGGCCAAAACAATAGGAAACAGTGCCAGTAAGCGGCAGCGCAGCTCCACCGACAAGGGCCAAGCTGCCAACAGCCTCAGCTCAATGCTTCATGGTTGCTTGTAAGAAGGGAAAAAAGACGAGCCTTTAACAATTGATTCTTTAAGCTAACTAATATGTTCTACTGTAAGTTTATTTATTTTTATTAGGATATATAGAGATGCATTGCCATATGAACAGAAATGCTTATCTAAAGTGCTAATGTAAAAGCCAGCAAACACAGAGAGAGGTGCCACCCCACAGTGGCACACCTGCCTGACTTGCTGGCACAGAGGCCAAGCTGTCGCTCCCTTCACAGGCATCTACTCTATGTGCAAGGAATAGTCCCCAAACTTCAATCCTCAACTCTTAAGCCCCTTCGTAGCTCAGACTAACTAGGTGTCATTATGCATTTTATTTTATTTTAAGTATTGAGGAGCCCTGACAAATCTAAATGCCACGTGAGTGCTTGTGAGTTTTCTACCTAGCACTCATACAGGCAAAGGCCCGGCATGCAGTTTGTTTCGTCTTCTGTCAGTGAGAGGCTCCGCACCGGCGTTCCCAAAATGAAATCTGCCAGCTTGCTTATTCAGAGCACATAACGTCCTTGACTCACAGAAGTTCAAAACAAAGCAAGTGGAAAGGCAGGCAGGCTGGCAGGCCAGGGCTCCTTCACCAGAACAAATGGTGTCCTTTTGAAGCCACCTCAGGCCCAAACCCCTCACGGCTAACAGCACTGAAACTAATAATACGCGTAAAGCATATTGACCCTTAATCAAAATTCTCAACACGAGATGAAACGATCACAAGTGTCCTGCTTTCGTTCGGTGCAACATAACCCGTGGCATTCATGTGGAAAGAAACCAAGATGATCTTTATGTGGCCTTTTTGATTTCTTCATCAAAAGTCTTCTATCTTTTGGCAGAAGAAAAAAAGTTCTGCTCTCCTTCAAATTTAAATTTTAAATACCTAATCTTTTGTAATTTCAGAACCTCCCTTTCAGCCAGCATCCAGAAGTGTTTGGGATGCATGAGAATGTGGACATTTCCAAGGACCTGCAGCAAACCAAGATTCTCTTCGACTCCCTGCTCTTGACTCAAGGGGGCAGCCGTCAGGGAGGCTCGTCCGGCGGAGGGGACAGCACCTTAAATGACATTGCTAAGGACATCCTTACAAAGGTAGAAGACAAAGGGGGGGCAGACTGGAGGGGATGATATGGAGGGGGACTGGAGAGGACAGCATGTAGGGGGAAGCAGCACACCAAGCTGATTAGTGCTCCGTGAGCTCATAAAAGGCACAGATCTAGAAGCTGAAAGGCTCACGTCTGGGGTGTCAGTGTCAGGCTATCTCCTCGCTGCTACGTTTTCATTTAAGGTTGCCATTTATAAGTGGAAATGAACGCTTACACATCGTGTTTTGTGGTTTTTCCTTTTATACCCTTTATTATGCAGACCCTAACAAAGTGTCTGGGATCTCAAACTCTTAGCATCCTGTCAGGTACTGCAGTTCAGAACTTCCTCCCCCTTCCCTTTTACATCTGTGTCCTCGAGCAATTACACAAAAAGAACAGGCAGGAGTTCAGTTACACGTTTAATTACGTATGACGGACGTTCGAAAAGTTTCCGCACTTGTTTTAACCCTATTTATTAACAAATGACATCACTTTTCTACATAGTCCCCTTCTTGTGCGATGGAATTTTCTGAGCGTCATACCAACTTTTTAATGCCATCAGTAAACAATGTTTTTGGTTGAGCGCATAGCCACTGATGCACCGCTGCTTTCACATCATCATCATCACATGGCTGTAGCGCTCTCTGCATCCGTCGCACTAGTACGGCCATTTTCGAACACTTCAATCCACTCATAGACGACTCGACGAGAGAGAACTTTATCCCCCATACCGAGCACACAAGCGGAGATGAATTTGTGCTCCCGGTGCACAAAAAGCATACAACAGAACGCTGTTCCTCTTTATAAGTTTGGCAGCCATCTTCACCACAGGGTGACAACTCTTACACTAAACTGCAAGGGCAGCCGGCTTGCCAGACAGAACTGGTCACATGACACTCTCAGACCCGACCAATCAC
>JANRMT010062840.1:47645107-47676202 GCA_026402145.1 Polypterus bichir lapradei | reverse complement strand
ATATATATATATGTATGTATGTATGTATGTATGTATGTATGTATGTATGTGTATATATATATGTATGTATGTCTGTCTGTTGGCTTTTCACGAGAGAACTACTTCACGGATTTAGATTGGGTTTTTTTCTATAATTTGCTTGAACATTCCGGTTGATTTTGCGACTTCTGTCATCACGCTAAGTATCAGAGTTCACTTGCGGTATCGATTTATTTGCATGAATCCAAATGACACGCAGCGGGGAGGGGGGCGGGACCCTCCTCAATCGCACGTCAGCCTCGGGGTGTGTATCTTACATCCGCTTAGCTAGCAAACAAGAGAACTTCTTAACGGATTTAGATAGTTTTTTTTTTTTTGTTTTCTTTTTCTGGAATTTGCTTGAACATTCCGGTTGATTTTGCAGCTTCTATCTTCACGCTAAGAATCATAATTCATCTGCAGGAGCGATATATTCACGTTAATCTGAGACAGAGGCTGCGGGCCGAGGGGAGGGGGAAGCGTGACGTTAGGAGTGGGGAGCCATGCAGGGCCCCCCTCACTCACACGTCAGCCTCGGGGTGTGCGTCTTACATCTGCTTAGCTAGCAAACCAGAGAACTATTTAATGGATTTAGATCATTTTGTTTTCCATTCTGGAATTTGCTTGAACATTCTGGTTGATTTTGCGACTTCTCTCATAGTTCACTTGCAGGAGTGATATATTCACACTAATCCGAGGCAGAGGCTGTGGGGGGCGTGACGTCAGGAGTGGGGAGCCGGGCAGGGCCCTCCTCACTCACACACCAGCCTCTGTCCGAGTCGGCCCACCTCTGGCCACGTTTTGGAGCGTACCTCACCTCTGCTTAGCTGTCGATACCTGTTTGCTTATTGATTTTTAAAGTTTGTCCTGTTTTACTACTACGCGGGTGAAGCCGCAGGGGATGGCCAGTTGATAATATGGCTGCTGCGACTCGAGAATCCCAAAAGCACAAAAGTCCCAAAATACTTTCCAAGTTGCCCTCTAGGGGGAGAAATACCATCAAAACCCCAACTAGATATAAAAAGGGTCTTGACTAATCTTTATAAAAGATTTATTTTAAGCAAAGGCTCAATATCCATGAACCTCCGAAGAGCACACAAAAAGAATTGTCTGACAAGGCAAAGCAATCCACTGCAAACAAAGTCCCGGGTACAGAAACCAAAGGCAAGGTTAAAAACGGAGCACAGGTTCAAAAAATCCAGAAGTCATGAAAAGCAAAAGGCACAGTTAGATACAAGAAGCACTCCACTCCCTAACGCAAACGGAATGAACCGCCAGGAATTATGGGAGGCCCTCCAACATATAGGGTGGAGGGCAGTTCCTGGTGGTGATAGGCAGGTGACCCCGCCTCTTGGGGGGAACCACCCACAAAACACATGGGATGTAATCAAATAAACATAAAGAATATGTCTATGAAACAAGAGAAACGTTAATACAAATAAATGATACAAAATTTGAGAAAACGCACAAGAGACACAACTTTGAACCCCAGCCAGCAGAGAAAGCTGGCTGAAACATCACAATGCCCCAAATCATAAGCAAGCAGAGTACAATGAGCGCTGTTTGCAAACCAAACCATTCGACCTGATAATGCTAGATGTGTAGTGTCAGGCTGCACATGCACTTGCAGTTACACTCGATTCTTTCAGGTCATCATCTCTGAAGCGCCAACCAGCATGTCTGGATATGGCCGTCCAGAGAAAGGTCATCAGGCAGTCTCCTGGACCATTCTGTTTGTTTACTTGACCATTTTAGTTGTCTCTTCATGTCATTCCTAAGACAAATGCTATCGATTTCTTTTTAACTAGGGGGCCTCGCCCCCCCTGCCAGCAGCCTCCTCTCCCAAACCCCTCTTAAACGGTGATACATTGGGAAACAAGTACAGTAACAGGTGTTTTTTTTCACCTCCTCTTTGCTCGATCAGCTGTTGGCTTGCTGCTGCTGCCATGCTGTGTGATCTGCATTTCGTGCGGAACTTCAAACGTTTAAAAGCCTGTACAGCATCAGAATATTCGATCTCTTTTCGCTGTTCCGTTATTTCCCAGAGTAATATTGTCCGTTTGTTTGCGCTAATACGATCTTTTTTTTGGAGACTTTCGACTTTTCCGACTTCCGTTATCTCTAACCTGCTCTGCCTGTGTATCACGGGCTGTAAGTTATGGCGTGACTTGTCCATCTCGCGGGACGTGAAAGTGTTTCTGTCTCTCTTCAAACGATCACGTCTCGTCCCCATGGAAAAGTCTCGTCTCGTCGCAAGTTTTTGATTTTATAATAGAGAGATGTGCACTGCACGCCAAAACACTTCATTTACAAAAACTTGTGTTACCCCTTGGCGGTCCCTTCCATTCTCTCACATACGTCAGTGATGACACCTGGTTATGCTATGGTTAAGATTAAGGTTGGGGAAGGGGAATCCGACTCAAGTCGAGTAAACCAGGTGACAAAAACCTGCAACCCAATTGGCTGTCCGGCAGAGCTGCAGAGGTCTGACCCATCTCGTTTAAAGAGTAAGGATGGAGGGATGGATTGCTTTGGCTCTCCGTTTAAGGAAGTAAATGATAAAATACAATGGCAAGCGATACGCTCTTTTCAAGGAGATCTTGTCCTTTGTCACAGTCTTGAGTTTGGTGGGACCTTTGCTGTAAATGACTTGCCCGATTTCTACCCTACCGGGAGTTGTACAAGCCCACCATCTGTTGTTTCCATGCTACGATGTGATGTGAGATAAAAAAAAATATATAAATTATAAGCAGCCTATCTCCTTTCTCATTTTGTCTCCATTTCTAGCTTCCAAAAGATTTTGACATTGAAGCTTCTCTGGCAAAGTACCCAGTGAGATATGAAGAGAGCATGAACACCGTGCTAGTGCAGGAAATGGAGCGATTCAACAAGTAAGGCTTCTCCTTTGAAATGATTCTGAACGTACACTGGGTTTGGGGGATCATCAAAATTTCCCAGGATCGGTCAATAGCACGGAAGTAGGGTGTAGTTCTCGAATTTGCCGCGAGATACCGTCTACCTACAATCGGGATGATCCATCCTCCAGTGGCTTTGTGCGGAGTTGATCAAGTGCATATCTCTGCCATTTAGGCTACAATCATAACGTGTCCAGCAGGGGGCACAACCTCCCAGTGAATACGTTCATTAGAGATTGCACACGTTACTAAACCAAAATCTTTCCCCCAGTGGTACGGCGATGATTCTAAAAGGAAGAAAGAATCCGTAACACTAATGGCACTAATGGAATGGTCCCCATTCTGCGCCAGTGGGATTACGGGAGCCTCGTTCCTTTTTGTCTTTTTTACTTTTTTTCTGTGTCCAGTCTAATTGTGGAAATTCTGTTCTTCATATTTCAGCTTAATCCGCACCATACGTGTCAGTCTTCAGAACCTGCAGAAGGCCATTAAAGGACTGGTGGTCATGGACTCGGAGTTGGAGGCCATCGCTGGTGGCCTTCTTGTTGGGAAGGTGCCAGAGAGATGGGCCAAGCGGTCGTATCCTAGTTTGAAACCACTGGGAAGCTACATCAATGACTTTCTTGCCAGACTCAAATTTCTACAGGTACCTTTTTACTATTCCTTAAAAATCACTTTTGGTCAAGTTTTATTGAAATCCTACAGTCAGGCTGGTCTGCTGTCCACCACCATTGTCATCACAGCTCTGCCTGACAGCACATTCAGGTCATCTTTATCTAGTCCTCTTCACGTGATGTCTTCTTAGATTTTTGTATGAGCGGTATGACAGTAGCAGGTGGGACAAAAGTGTGTGTGCATCTAGTAAGGGGTCACTGTAGAGCACAGTTAAAAGGGGCACAAACAAAAACGTGCAAAATGGAAATACAACGGTGAGGAAAGACACTGTACAGAAACGGAGAGAAGGCCACACAAAACCATATAAAGAGAAATCGTACGTTGTAATTTATAGTGCCACGTTATGCTCAGTCCATTGCAAAATGTTGAAATGTGGCACCATTCCTAATGTTGGTGCTGCTTACTAAAAATAAGATTATTGTAGACTTGGATATTCTTCCTGTAGTGTTTATGGATTTCACTTTCACCAAACAACAAATCTTTTAATTCTCCCGGATACGCCTCCTCATTGGGAGGCAACACTACTTTTCTCTGATAGCAACATGACGTAGACGATCTACAAGTCTCTGACTTAAACTTTAAAGCCGAACAATATCTATACTGTATACTTCTGACATATCACTATGTCCATATATTTGATCTTTTGATCTCTTTTTGCTGTTCCGTTATTTCACTGAGTAATAATTTTCATTTGTTTGTGTTAATGCAATCTTTCCTTTTTTTTTTTTTTTTTTGATACTTACAAATTTTACTACTTTCCTAATCTGTAACAGGTGGCACGGTGGCGCAGTGGGTAGTGCTGCTGCCTCACAGTTAGGAGACCCGGTTTTGCTTCCCGGGTACTCCCTGCGTGAAGTTTGGATGTTCTCCCCGTGTCTGCGTGGGTTTCCTCCCACAGTCCAAAGACATACATGTTAGGTGCATTGGCGATTCTAAATTGTCCCTAGTGTGTGTGTGTGTGTGTGTGTGTGTGTGTGTGTGTGCGCCCTGCGGTGGGCTGACGCCCTGCCCGGGGTTTGTTTCCTGCCTTGCGCCCAGTGTTGGCAGAGATTGGCTCCAGCAGACCCCCGTGACCCTGTAGTTAGGATATAGCGGGTTGGATAATGGATGGATGGATAATCTGTAACTTGCTCTGCATGTGCATCGCGCGAACGTTTTTGAACGTCTTTATGAGGTCTTTTATTTCTGACCCCAATTGGAACTATGAGGTTTTCAAGTCCTCTCGGTCCAGGCTGGTTATTACTTTCCTTATTTTCAGAATTTGCACATAGATTGTTCTTTTTTGCATTCCTTTTTGCCTTCTTTTCTCTCCAACGCTTTTGCGTCTCTTTTCAACGCACTGCTCCTTCTTCTTCGCTTAGTCGTTGACGTGTTATCTTAAACGTATACAATTTTTAAGAGCTGAGAGCACATGAAGTGTGTCTGCCAAAAGCATTCTAACAACTGAGAGGTTAGATGTCCGTGATCTTGTTTTAAATTGGTTGTTCTCGCCGGACGTCAAAATGTCTTTCCAGGAAGGTCACATTTCGACCCAAGATTGTTTTATATAATAGAGAGATGGAGCTTGCGCCAGTAGGAGCTTCTCCTCAGAGTCAACTGTTTGTTTTTTTGATCAGATCCATCACATTCCTTTCAAGCTGTAGAAGACCTCCTTGGCTTGTGGCTCCATGACGTTGTCGCTCTCATCCTTGTCGTTGAGATCTCCCCCAACAGCCCTCTACACCTCAGTATGCCACCTTAGATGTATTAGATTTACAGTTACTAATAAAGACTTCTTCTTCTTCTTCTGACTGCTTGCTCTGGGAGTCACCACAGTGGATCATCATTTTCCATATCTTCCTGTCCTCGTCATCTTGCTCTGTTAGACCCACCACCTTCATGTCCTCACTCGCCACATCCATAAACCTCATTAAATTTCAGTATTCATACACGTCTATAATCAATAAATGTGGGACAACTTTGCTAAGTCCTTTTAGTTAAACATTACTGTCATTTTCTCCAAGGCTGGATGCAAACATCAAGTTTCCAGTTGCTGGTTTTATTGCCCCCTGCATTACTCAAAGTATGGTTTGCCAAGCTGCTTGAAACTGAGGAAGAGGAGCAGTTGAGTCACCTCCAGTGATTAAGGACAGGAACATGAAGTGACACAGAGAGCATCAGGGAGTATTTTGGGGGGGATCAGGTGGACAGCTGTTAGATGATTACTAGACATGGTGTGGCAGCTCCTTTCTGTGTGGCCTTCTGGTTCTTTCATCCTTGTGTGTGAACTCCCTGCATTCCTTCATTTTTGGAGAAATGCAAGCCATTACCTTTTTTTTGATTGAGTTTGGAGTCTGTGGGGAGGCCTCCAGATGTTTTATTACCCGCTACCTACCTTGTCGTTGCAGGACTGGTATGACAAAGGAAAGCCCACGGTTTTCTGGGTCTCCGGCTTTTTCTTCACTCAAGCCTTCCTCACTGGAGCGATGCAGAATTACGCCAGGAAGTACACAATCCCAATCGACCTTTTAGAATTCGACTTTGAGGTAAGCTCGCGGCGGGCTCGGGACGTTTAGATTCACTCTGTCCTAAAGTGGAGGTTTGTTTGTCTTAGTTTGGGGGGCACCAGGAATGCACCCAACTTTGCCTTGGCACTGCACACTCAGCGTGTCACAGTGGGACAAGTGAATTGATAATAAACAATATACTAAACAAAAAAAACAATTAACACACAATGCACATGCAAATCCCACTCAATATTTCTGATGGCAATAATTACTTAATTAACAATGAGCAAATGAAATCCGACAAACGGTGAATGGTAAATGATCCCGATACAGTGCGGGTCAACAGAAACAAATGACGATAATCAAGTGAACAAGTGTTAGGAAACAGGAGTTCCAGTTGGTATGTGAAGGTTTGAAGTGAATGGGACTCAGGGTTGCCAGGTTCCTAAAATATTTATAGCCCAATGACCGCTTAAAAATAGCAAGTTGCCCCCCAAAATAAAATAGCCCAATGCCTGAGGTAGACAAAATGACACAAGTGGCAGTGTCAGAGCGAGCGGGTGACGTACATACCAAAGCCCAAGATGGTGGGGGGGTCTTTTGAGATATTTCAGAGTGATTGAATGGGTATATACCATCACACGACAGGGGAGGGGCGGGTTTAGAATGGTAAAGAACAAAGAATGAAAGTGTGAATAGCAGGGGAATGGGTGCCAGATGGGGGAATAACATGGTTAAAATTGATTGGACTGGGGATCGAAAAATAGCCCAAAATACCGAGTTGTTTTTTAAAAAGTACCCCAAAAAACTGCAAACCGACAAAGTCCTGTTTTTTCCCCACAGTTGACGATCAAAAATAGCCCAATTGGGCTAGAAAACTGCAGGCATGGCAACACTGCAGCGGCAGTGTCCCAACACCTCCCTACCCCACCCCATAACTCCCCAGGGGTGCAGATGTACCTAAACGAGCATGGAAGAGGCTGAGAACATAAATCCAGGAAAACTGAAATCCAAGATGGATGGATCTGTAATTCGACTGAGGGTGAAGCGTTGAAACAAACAGACACAGATGATCACGATCCTTGCTGGTGTCTTACGGTTACTTTTTTGAAAGTGTCGCCTCTTCACATTTCTCCTTCCAGTAAAGCCGACTCTCTGCCCAATAGCACAGAGCTTGCAGCAGGGCTGCTGGGAGTTGAAGTCCACTTGTATAAGCTTCTCGCCCTAGATTTCAGTTTGAGATGCCAGACAGAAGTGAAGAGATCAAATGGGGGAGGTGAGTAGGGGGCACCCTGAGCTGCATGGCCTCTGAGGGTCTTCACTGAAGGCTGGTGGGGGGCCAGCTCCACTCACTCAGGTGTGTCTCTCTGCTCGGTGGTACAATCCAGCAAACATTCGTCGGCCAATGAGTTAAAAACTGAGTTCAACTCTGTTTATTTTTGCTCTTCACAGAGCCCTGAGATTACAGACTTCACAAAGTACACGATGAGCACATAAAGACACAACCTAGTTTTTAAACTGATTTGGATAAATGGAGCCTATCAATAAACAATATCTGTCCAATCATTGTTGAGCTGTGGCTAGTGGACCTCAGAGGAGAGGAAAATAAAAACTCCAGTCAGCAGAGTAAACCTCTAGGGGGGGTCCACGGCCAAATCTAACCATAGAGTGGCCCGGTTCCTTGAACACGGCGCGATCGTGTCGGTCTCAGCTGTGAATGTTGCTTGTCAAAGGCAAATTGTAGACACAAATGGCTCCCCTCTGCTTGTACGTATGGTGTCATTTCATTTTATTTTATTCCAGGTTCTCTCCACTGACACATCTAAGACGGCTCCTGAAGATGGCGTCTATATCCATGGCCTGTTCTTAGATGGAGCGCGCTGGGACAAGAAAACGTGAGTCTCATTATGAAGGACTCAGGTTGGGGGGAGCTCTTGTACTGAAGCCCGAATTGTATAGGATTTGTGTACCGACCTCACTGCCGTGCTTTAATAACGTGGGACGGAGTTTGAAGGAATACCCCACCTGTATTATCATGGAGTGAGTGGAACTCGAGCGTGTGACTGGATTGGTCTGCTGTCACCATAAGTGTCACACACAGACACAGAGACCCTGATTATGAATGATGCCAGCATACCCCATCACTTGTCATTACACCACACGGTGGCCTTGACGTGAAAAGCTCACGGGTGTCCCCAGATATGACCTGGACATAAGGCTGCCTTGGTCCTAGAGAGTCACCTGGACACATGGAGGCTCCTTACCAGCCTGCGAGACTTCACTTTCCTTGTGATGTCCACTCTATTAGGGTGTCCCCCTCAGCCTGATAACCCTGTAGGAAGGCGAAAGCGGCAACTTGTCCTACACCAGGCACTCCAGATATAAAGACAAAGTGTAAAAATGTAAAAGCTGTCAGATTAGAATGACTTACAGCATACGGCAGCAGAAACCAAAAACAAAAAATCAAGGATAGAGACGCACAGGGCAAATAATACAGCCAATCAATCAATGGATCAATCGATCAATTAAAATAATCTTAAGGAGTACGTCAGGCAGGAGCATTTAATTGTCCGATAGCAGTGGGCAGAAAAGACCCCCAGGTGCTCTTCTTAGTACACCGTAGTGGAATGAGCCTGTGGCTTCAAGTGCGCCACGAGAGCGCCTCCTGGAGGAGATAGGGAGGATGTTTTCACAATGGCATCCAATTTTGCCACCATCCTCTAACAGCAGCATCCTGTGTGCCCAGCGTTGGCCCCATGAAGGAGCACTCAGGCTTTCCTGATGAGTTTGAGCATGCATTGTGCTTCTTCTGCACTGAGGTTGCCCACTGTTATTTATTATGAGGTTGGAGTCAAGCTAAAGTTAGAAAATGGGATTTGTTTGAAAACGGAACGAACCTTCACAAAACTGATGATGTCATTTCTTAATGGAGTCTCCACCCATCTCAATGTGCCACCCGTCTGGATTCCAACAGAATAAAAGGTTTTGTCTCGTCCTTGCCACCACTCGTGCACCACTTTCTTCATGTTGTCATCTATCTTGAATCAACGACCACCCAGATGTTTTTTAGCGGTCCAAAAAGGTGGAAATCACACACTTTGCCAAGTCTGGTGAATAAGGAGGATGTGACAATACCTCAAACCTAAGTTACTCCAGACAAGCGTTGGTGTTCTTAGTAGTGTGTGGGCAGCAAAAGGATCCCTTGAGACAGCAGTCCCTGCCGCTGGGATCGAATAGCAGGCTTCACAGTGGTCTCCAGCGAGTCACAGTAACTTTCACTAGTGGCTGTGGTACTCCTCGGCATGTAGTGTTCAACAATAACTCGGGGGCACGTGTGGTAGCGAGGATGAGACAAAACCTTTTATTCTGCTGGCAGTGCCAGGTGGGTGGCACCAGTGAATTGAGGAGGGTGGAGACTCCATTGAGAAATCATATGATCAGTCTTGTGAAGGTTTGTTCAAGTCAAAAACTCACATGGGGCTTCGGACCACATTATGAGGCGCACAGATGATTGGCTAGCTCTCCTGGCGATGAATGGCTCTTCCTAAGAGAGTGCAGATCAGAGGAGAATGTGTCACGTTAAGTGAGGTCTTCAGTGGAGCCCCTCTGGGGCCTGTTCTGGGAAATTTTACATTAACTGTAGATGTCGGCGTGTGTAGTAAAGTTGTGCAATTTGAAGAGGACACTAAAATTGCAGGAATGTAACAGATACTGAGGAGGCAGCAAAAACAAAAGTTCCTGAACTGGGCGAACACTCAGAAAATACAGTTTAACATAAAAAAGGGGCAAAATGAACATCAATATAAATGCAAGATGTGAGACGCTGAGGAGAAGCAGCCTGTAAAAAGGATGGGGTTTTAGTGCGTTACACTTTTAATAACATTGGGCCAAGTGATGTGCCTTTGGGCAGCTGAAGATATTGAGGGTCCCAAAAGGAAACCCACCCACACACACTGGGAGAACCATACCAGCTCTTTGTGAGGTGGCAACACTAGCTTGATGTGAACTTTAGAAATGTCTATGGTGAGAGGAAACCTCTTGTAATGGCACGTATGGATGGGCCATCCTGGAGGAGCTGGATGACCAGTGCCACCTCATAGTGACAAGGACACTAGCAAAACCGAGAAGAAGCAGTCAGGAAGGACAAGGAGAGAGCAGCTGCCTGTGCCCACCATTCCCTTTTATGGGGGGGATGTCTTGCTGTGTCCTCTCCAGTGCTCAAGTTGTCACTTTCATTTGCAACAGAGCAGTGTGCTTCCTAACTGGACAGACTGATGACCCTGAAGCTTCATTGACTTGGCGTTGACCGTGAGGATTTTGAGCAGCGCATATCCAAAAGCATTTGTTTTAGTGTGTTGCACTTTTAATCACATTGGGCCGAGCGATACGCCTGTGGGTGCCCAGTGGTGTTGAGGGTCCCACACAAACACTGGGAGAACATGCAAGCTCTTTGTGAGCTGGTAACACTGTCTGCTGTGACGGGCTCGCTGCCACCTGCTGCACTTGGATTTTCCTGGGCATCAGCCAGTGCTTGAGGAACACGTGGGGCAGTTCGGGAAAGTGTCGCGCAGGGGGCACAAGTGAGCTGAGGCTCATCAGGTCAATGAGTTTATACAAGTCATGTTGACATGTGGGTGGCGCGGTGGCGTAGCGGTTAGTGCTGCTGCTGCTGCCTCTCGGCTCCTCCAGGGGCTGTACTTCCCCCCCCTCTTATTTTCTTCCCACAGACGAGTGTTTGAAGTTAAATCATGGACTCCTTCTGAGTGAGTGTCGGTGCCTTGGAACAGACTGGCAGGACTGCTGCTTTATGCTGTCAAGAGAGGCGTTCAGATAGGCAGTTTAGAAGACGGATGAATGGATGGATGAGTGCAGGTTGATGTGTCCGATACGAGAGGCAGCAGTGGCCAACGCCAACTTCGAATTTGTATTTAAAGCTCATCTCGGCACAGAATGTGTCCATCCGTGTGTAATTCTAGACGACTCCACAAGGTCCTTTCTATTTCTGAGCTGCACTCACACACTTTAAATACAGTTACTGCTGTGAAGATGGAGCTCTGCGTGGGGTGAGGGTTCAAGTGTATGGCACTTGGTTAACACATGGCTGATGTCTCTTTCTTTTTTTTTGTCCTGATTCACAGCGGATATCTGGGGGAGCAGTTTCCTAAAGTGCTCTTTGATCCGGTGCCAATCATCTGGATCAAGCCAAGTAAGTAAATCCTCCCATTTGCTGAACTCCTCTCGATTGGATTGAATGATTTGCAAAAAGCACATTCATGTCACTAAATGGCGCCCCTCAGTGGACTCACCTGGCAGTGCAGCAGCATTCTGAACCAGATAAAGAAAGCGAATGGTGATGCCACAGCACTGCCAGCCTGCAATACTTGAATGCAGTCTCATGGGCACTCTACCAGGCTGCCAGGACTCTGGTCACAGCAGCAGTGGCACTAGGTGGCGCTAGACCAGTGACATATATAGGAAAGGTGTCACATCTGGGCAGTAGAGTGTAAAATCCTGAAGTATTGGGCATTCAGAAAGTCTTCAGACCCCCTTCACTCTTCATGTTCTGCTATGCTGCTTTATGCTAAAATCATTTCAATTAAATTTTTCCCCTCAACAAGCAACACTCAGTACCCCCGAATGACAAAGTGAAAACAGGATTTTAGAACAAATGTTTTCAAAATAAAAAAATTAAATACAACATTGGCACAAGAATTTAGACCCTTTACTCGGCACTTGGTTGAAGCCCCTTTGGCGGCGATGACAGCCTGATGTGACATGCTTGACTTGACACACCTGGACTTGGGGACTTCCTGCCATTCTTCTCTGCAGGTCTTTTCAAGATCGTCTGTCAGGTTGGATGGAGACCACCACTGGATGGCTATCTTCAGGTCTCTCCTAAGATGTACAGTTGGGTTGAAGTCCCTGCTCTGGCTGGGCCACTCAAGGACACTCACAGAGTTGACCACGGTGACATTCTTAAGGCTGATTCATACTTCTGCGCTGAGCCTGCGCCGTAGCCTGACACGCACCTTCTCAAAAATGTGTCTGCACGTCACATCGACGCGGACCCCTACACTTGGTGACTATCGTATGTACTCGCGTGTAAGTTCTCCTGCGGATAAGTCAGGGCTTGATCTTACCGTATAAATTCCGGTATTTTATAATGTCAGTCGTATAAGTTGAATGCAGAAAACTCACACTATTGGTCCAAGAGATTTCGATATGCTAACGCCCACCTGAGAGAGGAACCACGGGGCACACAGCCTTTGTTTTCTGTGTATTGTGCCTATGTAACCACACGGTAATACCCAAACTATTCTGAAGTGACGTTTGCACTGATTTGTGATTTTTGTATCTCACCCCCTCATATACTTTTATCGTAAGAGCATCCCTTATCTACGATGGAGCGTTCGATCAGAAGAAAATATGAAGCTGGTTTTAACTTAAAAGTCGTTGAAGTGGCGAAAGAAATTGGTAACTGCGCTGCTGCAACAAAATTCGATGTGTCTAAGAAACCGATGAGAGATGGGAGGAGGCAAGAAGATGTAAAAAATCAAAATTTAAGTGTCGCAATTTTCAACGGGCGTATAAGTCGGGATCTAATTCTATGATCGATTTTTCGGGTTTCAAAACCCGACTTATACGTGAGTATATACGGTATGGTATGTATTTCCTGAAACACGTTTCCGTTTGCCTTCTGCTACTCTGAAGTATACACGGAGCGGCGTCACCATCCAGTTTGGACCGGAAACCTGACATGCATGAAAATACGTCATTTCCGCTACTCTGTTTTACGGCAGTTTCCCGATTTGGACAACGTATGTGCGAGATCTCGTTTTAAAGTTAACGTAAAGTGAGTTATCTTAATAATGTAATTGTAATTCTGTTCATGAAAGTTTTTTTGTACATGAGGTAACGTTTTGGAAGTTGTTTTGCGTCACTAAAGCAGCAGTTTGGTTTGTGCGTCTTCCTCCCTGCATGAGACCGTTGATCTCTGCTCTCGGCAGAAGACGAGAATGAAGTCACACGACTGGCACTCCGCATCTTTTAATTTGCGTGCCGACTCTTCGGGTGGTGTCTTTAATGATACGTTTGTCTTTTAAATAGTAAACATATTCGATTAGTTCTAGATTCACTCTTTCGACAAACGACAGAGAAGTAAGGCATGCTATACGTGTTGAAGTCGTAAAACAAGTCGTAAGAAAATATCGTAAAACGATGTCGGAAATTACGCACCTTTTCTGCGCAGGCTTTGTCCAAATCGGGACATGACAAGCAGATCGAGGAAAAACTTGTAGAAGAGATTAAGAAGAAGTCTGTCCATCACTCACAGATGTCGGGGAAGCACAGACCACTCCCCTGCGTGTGCCTCATTATGTTCACCGGACTAACATACCGTGGTCTCCGGCGATGCAATCTTTCTAGGCAGATTATTTGCCGTTCTCGGTTTAATTGAAGCTCCAGTAAGTTTCGCTCCTTTACGGTCATCAGGATTTCTTGCCCAGAGAACGGAAACAGGAAATGGATCGTTGGATCGCAACCGGCAGCTAGCGGTCAGTCCTGCGTCTGGGTGACATTGAAATATTAACTGCTGCCAATGGCGCAGGCTCGACCCTGAAGTATAAATCAGCCTTTAGCTGCATGTCTGACCAATGTGCCAAACGTCCCCACATGGCGTTTTCCTGCCAAGCTTAGTTGGATTTCAGCCTTGGAGAGCAGGCAGGTGAAGCAGGATAGCCGCCATCACAGCCCCCCCTTTTTAGAGATCTGAAGTTTAGGTTGGACCAGGTGAGGCATAGAGGCTCAGACTTGGGACTGTATCAGGTCATCTTGTTGGGTGACCCCAACTCAGGGCAAAGCCAAAAACACATGGAACTGTATGTGATTTGTAAGTCACTTTGGACTGAATGGTCTGCTTGATTCATTTATGTCTGACAGACTAACTTGGTGGTGCCTTTGCTGCTACTTGGTGTCTGTCACAAGTAAAGCCCTTTGATCTTATTGAGTTTTATTGTCCCTTTTAACAGAAAAGAGGGACGCTAAAAAGAATAAGAGCTCCTACGTGTGCCCCCTGTACAAAACGAGTGAGCGCCGAGGAACCCTGTCCACCACTGGCCACTCCACCAACTTCGTCATCGCCATCCTGCTCCCGAGTGACCGGCCGGTGCAGCACTGGATCAAGAGGGGTGTGGCCCTGCTCTGCCAGCTCGATGACTAGCCCCACCCCCTGACACCTGCCGACCGGGCATACGGGCAGAGATCACCATTCTTCAAGTGTTCGTCCTGTCCTGTGTACGTGTGTTCAGCGTGCGGCTCGGACACTCTTGTTATTTATTGTGAGTCTTCGCTTACATTAAATTTTTTTTTTTCCATGAAGTCGCGGTTTCCTGTTGTCTTTTTTTTTTCTCTTTTCCTTTCTCGTATGCACAGTCTAGAGACAGTATAGGAGTCGCGGAGAAATTCGACCTCGAGATTTTGGTGAATCTCGATGTTTGAGACCTTCCTGACTGCGAAAACACCATTTTTGAAATTCTGTCTGTCAGTCTGCGTGTAAACACGATAACTCGAAAACAATCTGGCCTCGGCCAATGAGATTTATTACAACTGCTTTCTATCAAAAAATAAGGAATCCCGTCAACTTTTGAGCCACTTCTGGTTCTCTATTTGACTTTCGTGAGTTTTCAAGTAAACTATGGTTATAATTACAGTCATTCAATCAATCAATCAACATTTATTTATATAGCACATTTTCATACAAAAAAATGTAGCTCAAAGTGCTTTAAGATAAATTAATAAAATTTTGTGTAGATACGTATAATGATAAATAGCAAATAGATACGAAATTTGAGAAAAACGGCTCAACAGGAAGTAGCATTTTATTTAAATATTTTTTTTATCATATGTGTACACAATATTAAAAACTGCATTCGATGTAACACATATTTCTTTCAATAACTATTGTTAATTTTATTTTAATTTATACATCATCAGTTAACAATAACATATAAACAATGAATATAAAGATGTAACGGGAACAATAAGCGGCTACGTCCCCATCGTGTTCCTGGTAATACATTTAATTTTATGATATTTTTTTTATTTCCCCCCTCATTATCAGTAATGTAGCTAAGTGCCGTTTTACCTATAGCAATTTATTGGAACAAATATTATATAATACGAACACTTTTTCTGTGTTTTAGGTGACTATAACTCTTTTTACTTTGCACGTAATCTACATAATGCATATGTAATCTTGAAAAAATTCCACCACCGTTTTTTGACCTCTCTAAGTGCTAAAATATCATTTTAATATAAAGTCTGATTATAAATCAAGATAAATTGATTGTGTATCGATATCATCAATTAGTTATGAGATTTGAGAAATATCGCTCAACTGGAAGTGGTTCTGATGACCCTCTCAGTATACGAGAGAGTCGAGGGGGGTGCACTCCCAATTTATTTTTTTGGTTTGATTTACGGATTCAGGAGAGCAGATGGGAAGAAGAGCTGTGAAGTATGGGAAGTGTGAGCTGCTCCTCTGGGATGTTCTTAGCCCACACAGCCATGGACCCTGCTCCTCAGAGCCGTGTGCCACCACATCTTCTAAAACTTGCTTTAGAAAACGAAACAACTGAAAAGGTCGCACACACAATAAACAGAAGGAGCGTTCGCTGTTGTGGGAGCGGAGAGCCAAAAAAAAGTTGACGTGTCAACCGGGTCATCCCGTTTATGGCTAATGTCCAGGAAAACGGAACAAAAATGAGCAAAATCTGCTTTTCAAGCCTCAGAGCCTTCTCTAAATTCTTAAGTCTCTCGAGCAGCTCTGACTATGAAGGCTCACTCATGTAAGATGTATTACCTCCAACTGAGAGACCATCTTCCAGGAGCTCTCCGATTTATAGCTTCCCTACTGGAAGAGGTGTGGCTTAATTGAGTGGGGGTGTGGCTTTTGTCCCAGGTGGTTGTTGTATTCCTTATCCGGGCCTGGAAAGTGATCCTCAGTCGGCCATGACTGACACCGTCCAGCAGACTCGTGCCATCTCTCCACCCTGACTTGAAACTGCAAGACGTGCTGGAGACTCAGAAGAGTGCACTGCACTTGGAAGTCTGTAGATGTGGGAATGGAAAGAGACGAGCGCACTGAACAGGTAAGTGGGGTGGGGGGCACTGAAGAGAAATCTAGTGAGGTCCAGTAGGGGGTGCTGGGGAGAAACTTAGTGAGGTCCAGTGGGGGGAGGCACTGGGGAGCAATTAGTGAGGTCCAGTAGGGGGCGCTAGTGAGCCACTCATTAGAACATTTGATTTTCAATTAATCCTGAAGGGGTATTAGGGAACAATTCACTTCGGTCCAGTAGGGGTCATTAAGGAGCAACTAATGTATTCAATAAGTCCTGAAGGGGGCACTAGGAAACTATTGAATAAAGTCCAGTAGGTGGCAGTACAGAGCAACTTAGTCCTGTAAGAGCATTAGGGAGCAACTAATTCATTCAATGCAACCCAGAAGGGGGCACCAGGGAGAAATTCATTTATTTGGCGAGTCCTAAAAGGGGCACTAGGCATCAATTTATTCATTCAATACACTCCAGTAGGTGGCACCCGGGGGGCTATTCAGTGTGGTCCAGCAGAGGGCAGTACAAAGCAATTAAATTGTTCAATGCAGTCCTGTAGGGGGCACTAGGGAGCAGCACATTCATTCACTGTAGGAACAAAATGCAAAAAAAAAAAAAATCATCCCATACAATCATTAAGGGGCTGCTGGGATACACTTACCTTAATGCATTCCTGTAGGTGGCGTTAGAGGGCCATTTATTCACTGCAGCTCTGTAGGGGACAATTCATTCAGCACAGTCCTGTGTCAGGCTACGAATGGCAGCCAAATGCTGTGCTGCATGAAACACTAAAACCGCCCGATGATGTCCTCTGTGGGTTTTGCTCCTTTACCAAAATCTCACCACTGAAATCCGGAGGACTCAGTGATTTTTGTAGGGTAGGCTTTGGCTCAATCACAGTCTGAACTGGATTGGGTGAGTTAGGAATCGGGTGGATGAATGGACTATTCCATTATGAAGGTGAGATCCTTCTTAGAATTCACACTAAGATCACATCAGCATCTAGTGACTTGTGGAATCCCACCGCTGCCACCAATGCATCACCTTCCTAGCTGAAAATCTTCCACTGGCAGGTGTGATGTGTGTTGGTGCCCACCACAGATGACCACTAAGCAATTCTGGACTTCGAGGTAATTTCCTATTAGTCCACTAGCATCTTCCTGGCACTGTGTGGCACTCTGTATTTTCAGCATATTACACATCCACTCCTGCTCCCTGGCACTGCCACCGATCACACTGACCTCAGTGGTATCCATCCTGGCACAGAACCAACAAACCTGATCTGTTTTACTGCTCACTGCCAATGCAGCTCATGTTGTTACAGGCAGGCCACTTGCTCTGGGTTGTGCTTGGACTGGCAGTGTGCTGGTTTGCCACCTGATGGCATTGCAGGTAAAACTAATGAAATAAAAGAGAATCTATCCATCTGCTGTATTTTCAAACCCGCTTATGCTGAGCAGGATCACAGGGAAGCCGGAGCCCATCCCAGCAAATACTGGGCACAAAGCAGGAACAAACCCTGGGCATGGCGCCAGCCCATCACCGGGTGAACACACACACACACAGACCCATTAAGCATCACAAGGCCACCTAATCTGCAAATAAAATATCGATAGATGCTAACTGCATTCAATTCCCATCAGACTTTATTTTACATAGCGCCCTTAACAGCGGGCACCATCAGAAGGCAGTGAGACAGACCCCCAGAGCACTGAGCTGATCAATTCTTTTCATGATTTGTGACCCCAGTAGGATGGAAGGCCATCGCGCCACCGACTGGGCACACTTCAGGTCCCATGGTCAGGGTGACCGCGCAGAGGCCCAATGGCTGTACGGTGCGTGCCAACAGTCTGAGTCCCAGAGTGGCGTCTCATGACAGGGTATTTTTAGTACAGAGTTCACATGGCAGCAGACAGCAAGCCAAAGACTGCGAGGCGAGTGCCAGAGACCCCCGACTCCGCACAGACTCAGGCAGACAAACAATCGCAGGGCCGTCCGGCTGGACAGCCACAAGAACGCATTTAGAAACATCTGGACAGCCAGACAGGTGAGTGACCACGACTGGGGGACCTGGGGCTGTGCATACTGCTCAATGCCCTCCGCTGGCACCGTCAGACGAGGCCCATGGTGGGCTTCACTTCTTTTATAGCTTTGTGTGGACACCTGCATGTGACAGACTCAGCAATTTTAGGGGGGCATCCCCTGACTGCAATGAGTGTGGACTTTCAGGGGTCTGCTTATCAGGCTGGGGGGACTGAATCCTGGCCTAATTGAGGGGCAGTGGCGTTGAGGGGTGAGCAAGTCCTCCACAGCCATAGTGACACCTTTATGATGGTGTCACTCCAGTTAGAGTGAAACTGTGCCAATGATGAGCTCACCATGATGGGCATGCTGGTGCTGAACAGGTAAACCATGCCACCCACCTCTGGGGTCTCCACCAGGCCAATGTGACCTGCTCTCTACAATATTTCTTCTCCTTCTCCCTCCTCTTCTTTCCACAGCAGTTGAATGACCACCCAGAGATGAAGGCCAAGTGGTGATGGACACTCCACCAGAAGATGGAGACTGGGATGTGGACATCAGCACCCAGTCTGTCATTGAGCAGAGCCTGCAGGAGTTTTACAAGACAGCCCACTCGCCAGCACCCGTTGATCCTCAGAGTGAAAGGTAAGCAGGCAAATTCTATCACCTGTCATGACGAGGGCAACCAGCGGGGCACGATGTGGCTCTTCATCCATCCATCCATCCATCTTCAAACCCGCTTATCCTCAGGAAAGCTGGCGCCATTCCTAGCAAGCATTGGGAGGCAAGGCAGGGTCAACCCTTGGTTGGGGTGCAACATGGGGACATACCAGGGGCCGATTCAACATCGCCAGTCCACCTGACCGGCATGTCTTTGGACTGCGGGAGGAAACTCACATGGGCACAGGGAGAACATGCAAGCTTCACACTGGGAGCACTGGGAGCTACCACTGCCCCACCATGGCTGTCTGACCCCTTAATGGCCATCCTCAGGCACTGGCACACATCCACTTACTATAAGACCCCTGGAACAATGGTCAGGTGTCTGACAAAGGAATCTCCAGCAGCTGAACACAAACCCACAAATCCAGAAATAACGTCTGATTGTGGTGGACGCCATCCCAAAGTGCTTCAGAGCACAGCTCAGTGGGTCCACTAGGGGGCAACGCTGTGCTCTGCAAGGAGGCCATTTTAGGCCCCGGCTGCTTAGTCAGTACTGTGGCTCTGCTGCGGTGCTGCCACCTGCTGGTTAACTTCTGCCGTTGATCATCGATCTTTCCATCCATCCATCCATTCCTTGGGTGGGATACACAAAGCAGTCCTTTGATGTTTAATTGAACTAGGGGGCTACTCGCTTCGCTCGCCAGCCCCCAGGTGGGCACTACGCACTACCCGCTTTGTAGCTCTGTCATTCACGTATGGGGATGTGGTTGTACAATTTAAACAGATTGTTATTTTCATGGGAATTGTTACATATGCGTAATAGAACTAACTATTTTACATTACAGCGAGTAATTAACCGTGTTAAAAAATACTGAAACGTAATAATTTCAAAGCAAATTATGTTTCATGTTGCGTTTTTCTTTGAGTAATACAATTTTGTTCTGTTTGGCTTTGAAATGAACACACAAAAACTTTTTAAACTTACACTTTTTCTGTAAAACTTCATTTTTTGAATTAACTTTTCATTAATATCGCATTGAATTTTGATTCAGTGTTTGGACTTACATCGTGACAATGCAACGTGAGTGAATATTGTTTCTTGCTCTCTAATAAGTAAACCGACTTTTTCGAATGTTTGTCCCTGTGATTTGTTAATTGTCATAGCAAAAGCTATTCTACCGGGAAACTCTAAACGTTTTATTACGAATGGCATATCGAGATCTCCTCTGGTGTCTAACGTTATCCCCTGAAGATGGACTACATTAACTTTCTTGTCGCCTGTTAAACTTTTACATGTCAGAATTGTTCGACCAGTTTTGAATCCAACTAATCTCGTCCCATTGCATAGCCCATCACTCAGACATCAATTACACAATTACATTACGATGCATCCTTCTTTCTACAGTAATTTGGCCGATGGAAGACCGGATGGCGTTAACGGTTGTAGATATTCTTCGTGATGTTGTAAGTTGATGTTTTCATCTTCTGCACCATCACCACCAACTGTTTCAGCAGAGTCCGTTGATACGCATTTCACCAATTTGCTGTGTAACCGATCGACATTATTGGCCTTAATTCGTTTGACTTCATCGTTTCTCGGTGCTGGGATTGCCCTGTACTCATTTCTTCTGTTGAAAACCCTTCGGGATGAAATTCTTCAATAAGATTTGGACACAATACGTCTTCTTTAAATGGGAAGTTAAAGTGAGGGAAACATTAAAATTTATAAGAGCTGAGAGCGCAGGAACTGTGTCTGACAAAAGCATTCACACCGCTTGTGGGGCCGTGAACCAGAAATGGTTGACAGGAGGGCGGGACTTCTCTTCAAAAAAGTTTTGTCTCGTTGTAGGATTTTTTTTATATAATGGAGAGATATATTTTCAATTTTTTTCTTTAAATCCACAACTCTACATCCCATAATATCTTGACACGGAGAAGATGATGTCCATTCCTCCACCTTTTAATTCAGTTCAGGGTCACCTGGGCCAAAGCCTCTCCTAGCAGCGTGGCACACAAGGCCGGAAGCCACCTTGGGTGGGATGCCAACCTCATCACATGGCACAGCAAGCGACTCACAGAGGGCCAGTTTGGAGCTGCCAGTTTACTCGACACGCATGTCCTTGGCATGTGGGAGGGCACGGGTTGAAACGTGCAAACTTGGCACAGAGGGGGATGTGAACCCAGACTCCCAGGGCACGCTCTCCACCATGCCACTCATTAACAGATACCAGGCCCCTAATGGCTGAGCAGGGTGTACTTTTAATGAACAGACCATAATAAGCTGATGCCGCTCTCGCTGGTCGTACCTGTTTTCTCAGTGTTTGTCTTCTGGCTTTCAGGGTCCTTGCAGGAAGCACCGAAACTGAGCAAATTTTTGCAGCCATCGCAGCAGGTAAGTCCAGAACGCCAGCCAGAGGGCACTGTAGCTCACTTTGGGGTTTTGCCCTCAGATTTACTGGGGTGGTGTTTGAGGGGCTCCATTTGCAGGTGTAAAACACAATAATGAGGGTCGGGGGGGAGATTAGCAGTGGAACAGGAGGGTGAAACAGTTTAGATGAGAAAATGAAATGGAGAAGGGTGGGCACATGCTGTCCTGATTTGCATGAAGCACCACCCCCTTTTGGGAGGAGCATCCAGACGTCACGTCCATTTCAGCTCTGACATGTTATTGTGACCCCACTCTGGTCATCCAAGAGCCGTGTAAGGATGGACAGTCATACCACTAGGGTATTCAGAACTGGCAGAGGTATGAAGGACCCCCGTGGTCTCACACTTCTGATGAATAATTTGTTGGCTGAAAGTCCTCGGTGGTGCTGTATCATGGAGGGGGATGTGCAGCATTGTTCATGATGACACTCAGTTTTGTCTTCTTTCTCTGCTTTGCTACGACCTCCAGGGGTCCACACTGTGTTTCATAACTGAGTCTGCCCTTTTGATTTGGTGGGCTTCCCTTGAAGTGATGTTCCCGGCCATCACAGAGTTGTAGACCACGTAAAGGACGTCACTACCCACATTAATGGAGCTCAGTCTTCTAAGATAAGAGAGTCTGCTCTGCCCTTTCTCCTCTACTTGCTCTCTACTACATGACCAGTCCAGCCTGAGACTGATGTGGACTCCCAAGTACTTGTAGCAGTGGCCCACCTCACACCCACTCCCTGCACAGATCCCCAGGTGTTGAGGCTCTTTGGTGTGGTGAAGGTCAGCTGGCCTGCCTGATTTGTGGATTATACCACCCTGTCGGCTGTTGTTCAGTGTGGACCCCCCATTGAAGGCCACTGTATCGGGATTTTCATTTTCTTGGTTGTCTAGGAGAAAAAATAAAATGAAATTGAAAATTTTCTCAGCTGTTACTAGAAAAAAAAAAACATTTTGAGGTGGAGTAGCCCCCAATTCTATGCTTTCTGTGTGCCGAGACCCCCACATTCCCACCTGCCCAAAGGTTCGATTTCCATCTTTTGGAGGTTAAATGAAGGAACTCTGCTTCTTTCCTGCAGGCGACGAGAAAACTTTGCAGCAGCTGGCCGTCCACCGCTATGCTTTTCGGGAGGCCGACGCTGATGGTTGGCTTCCTCTACACAAGGCGGCCGCACAAAAGGAGAAATCCATTCTGGAAATCACGCTGCAAGGTAAGGTGGGCTGGCCGCCATAATCCCAGTTTGTGATGTGCCCCTCGCTCACCCCGCACACACCTCATACCTCCATGAGGCACCCGTGCCACTTCTATGATTAGAGATGAGCCCACTTCAGTGCCTCCAACAGTGGGTCCAGTCCAGCAGAGGCAGAGTGGGGGCAGCAGGGGATATGCCCGGCCTGAACAACAGTGCCCACGTGGCATATAAAACACCATCCTCATGCTGGAGGGTCTGAATTGAAGCTGGGTAGATGAATCAGTTACTTATGAGGTCTTTTTATTTTTACACATTTATAACAGTTAAGTGCTCTAAACTGTAGTAAAAGATGCCAGGGTGGCACAGAGCTCTAGAGTGCTGGGTTCAAAATCCCACCCTGTGGAGTTCTCTTCATGTCTGTATGGGTACTGTAGACATGCCTGTTTGGTTAACTGGCACCTCTAAACCTCATGCCAGGACACCACCACCCTGCTCCGACATTCACACCCGTCCCACAGAGGCCCACCTCATTTCACTAAATGGATTACAAACACAAAGCACATGAATGGTACCCAACAACCCACCCAAATCACCAACAGCAACGACACACAATTGACGGCCGACAAACACAAACTCCGTCCTGTTACCGGGTCAAGTTGGCACCCAAGTGGACAGCCCACCAGAAAAACGCCAACCTTGTCCTACCCGCATAATGTCAACGTCCTATGATGATCCGTGGTGGAAAGTGGGCACTCCGAATGACAGCGACTCCAACATGCAAATCCCACAGCACACAAGATAAAGAAAATGCACACAAACCCAAAGATCACGACACTGGAATCCAAAAAATCAATAATAATTAGCATCTTATCAAATAGCAGGATTTCACCCAGCAGCCCATGCAGAGTAGCGCAGATCCCAAAGCATGCTGGGAATTGAAGTCCCTCTCAGGTAGCCCTGCAACAGACTGGCTGACATTAATAAGTCATGTGATGGACTGGCACTCCATTCACCCAGTGGTCAGTGCTTCTGGGATTGTCTTCAGCAGCTTAGATGATGGATGGGGTGGGAGATTTGGGGGGCCACTGGGCTCCAGACCCAGAAGGTAGCAAGGGATGCCCCACTCTATGCTCTTTTGGGTTTGTTTGTTTTTTTCACCCAGTTCATTACTGGGTTGGTCTCCTCTCGTCCCCTAAACTATCTGTTCATATTTTCTTCCTGCGAGGCCGCAGCTCCACCACACCTGCACACAAACGTGCAGCGCGAAATGTGGGAACGGATGACCCACAGAAAGGCGTCGCTTCTGCTTTTACAAGGTCAGCCAGCAAGACCCCACAGGGCGGCAATCGGGAGCATCACTGCTAGGAAACGAAGCCTAAAACAGCACCTCACAGCGAGGGGCTTCCAGTCTGTTAGATGTCACCCTTTTCTTTATTTCAGCCTCCTCTCCGTCACTTCTGGAGCGGACGACGCTGAAGGGAGAAACGGCACTGCAGCTGTCGGTGAGCCTGGGCCTCGCAGAGAACGCCACTTTCCTCCTGCTGAATGGCTGCAGCCCCGACGCCCCTGATGAAGACGGGGACTCCCCGCTGGTGACAGGTAATGGCGCAAGCCGGACACTCATTTGAATTTTTTTGGTGTCTCCAAAGTTTAGACAGGTTGGTCTGAGCAGATTGAAGTCACCTTACGGAGTTTGAGATGTAGAAGCTGTGCAGGCCGATTTGCAGGTGTGAGGAAACATCTGGACCTGCTGCTGCGTCACAGTTGGCGCATGTCTTGTGAAAGGCACTATAAAAAAATACACTGACTAACTCCAAACATAAGCTCAGTGCTCAATAATGTACAAATGCATACACATCTCCGTCCTGGGTATATTTAGCAGACTCGGGTTCAATCGCGACATCCTCTCCGTCCAGCAGGGTTGCTTAGGGTTATACTGCGCATGCCTATAGCGCAATTCCGTCACGTTTTCTCCTGTTAATCGTTCTGACGATTTATGCCGCCTTGTCGAAATACGCTACACATGCAAATATTTACACGTCTAAAAGTCAAAATGTCGAAATGAACATAAAACTTTTACGGTGTTATTCACCATCAGCCAAGGTTTTTTTTTTCCCCAAAGGTGACATATGCCAGTCCTGTTCGGCTGACAATTACAATAATACCGGAGAATAAAATAGGAAAGACATTGGATTGAGCTACTGGATACGTTTGCACCAATGGCTTAAACGACAAATAATAATGTTAGTATGGTCTGTTTTCATTAACTTTATTTTATGTATTTTTATAAGTAACTTTATTTATTGACTGTTTAGGTTAAATGTATGCTGCGCGTGCGCGGACCAGCTTTGGCGCCCCGAAGTTTACAGCGCAGGTCGACACTTGTCTGCAGTGTTCCGAGTGTTTATCGGGGTCTTTTACCAGTCTGCCTGAGGTTTGTGACCTGACATCCTGCTGGTCCTGTCTGCTGTGACACTCTGGATTCGCAATTGCGACATGGTATTTTCTCGCGTTTATGATTACTTGCTGTTATTTATATCACCAGCTTGTTGTTCAGTTTATTTGCATTCGTTTGTCTTGCGCAAACGGTCAAAACGCGGTTGTAACTGATCTGCTCCATGTTTGTGCTTTCTAATACATTGCGGCTGCGTTTGTCGAGGGTTTCCAAAAAAGGTTTTCAAATGAAGCTACTGCAAAAGGGTCGAGTGTTATAAAAATCCAAGTGTCTTCGCTTCAGAGTAAGAAAATGCTTTGTGACTTTTGCCATTAACATTAACTTGGCTCTTATATGCATTCTTAGTGTCGTTCTTGCACATCATTCGTTTCCTCTGGAAAGCTGGAAGCTGCAATTAAAAAAAATGGCATACAATGTTCAATCATTGTGCAATATGCAATTGTCATCGTCCTGCATGAAACAATACTTGTTTACAATCTTCATAACGACACATGTGTAAACATATGACAATGAATAGATAGATAGATAGATAGATAGATACTTTATTAATCCCAAGGGGAAATTCACATAATATACGCATACATTTAGTCTCGTGATATACGGGCCACTGGCTAAATAACAAAATGAATGTGCGGATGATTTAGGATTTACGGCGCAACTTAGCAGCAGCAAAGACGTTCACCCTGAGAAGTCTGCAGTGGAGTGATGCAGAGGAGCGTCCAGAGGTCCACTCCGATGTGGATCGAGGAACAACTTCATGCCACTGTCCGCGTAAAACATTCCACGTGGCCTGCGTCTTTACTAAAACAACTGCACCAAGCAACCAATGAGCGCGATGTATGAACAGTACACATTCCGTTTAAAATAATTGCAATAACAACTTGCACAAAACAAATGAAACCTTTTAATATAAATGTGCTGTTATTATGCTGTACTTGTACGATGAATGAGGCGATGCTCAATGACCGAGGGCTCGTTGGCCACTGATGTTCTAACTACAAAGAATTATTAAGTGAAGTGAGCGAGGATCACGAATCAGAAGGGCAGAACTTGCACATGCGCTTTACACATTTAAATGAGTATGGAGAGAGACAGAAGTTGGGAGCATGCGCTGACAGAGTACTTTGTCGCATCCACCACACAACAAACCACCTGCACTGGGACCCGTGTGCAACGTGGAACAGTGTGAGTAAGATCACTGTCAAAAATAACTAATAATTTAAGTCAAATTTAGATTTTACACGCGTCAAATACGAAACAAGCATAACTTTCATAAGCGCAAGCGGAATTGACACCTGTGAATCGTAAATTTGACTTTAATTATTACAAGTTATTTATGACAGCGATCTTACTCCATAAGTAAGAGAAGATGCAGATGGTACCACACGAGCTTTAGCTCTCCCAGTGAGCTTTTCTGCTTTGAGCCGTTCGTGCTCACAAATCTATTGCCATGATTCACTGAAAAGACTTGTCCAAAAAGAACAAAGGGTTCGCGAATCGTCCGTCACTATTGTACTCGGCTTTCATTGTGTGTCTAACACAGTGGTTCTCAAACTGTGGAGCGGACCCCCCCCCCCCCCCCCCCCCCCCCTAGGGGGGCGCGAAGTAACAAAAAGGGGGCCGCGAAGATGTGGAAAAAAAGAAAACAAGAATCAAAAATATGAAAAATACATCTACTGAAACCAAAACAAATGAACTTAAACTACATTCTGATACTAGAAATATAAATACAGTTAGATAAATGTCGATAAAAGTTAAGTAGGTATAATAAAATATGCATCTATGATATATCAATAATTCAAAAAGAACAAATTGGTATTAGTGGGCTCCTTAAAATAAAAAGTTAGGGGGGCGCGATTAAAACTGTTATGAAAACTCGGGTCGCAAATACTTAAAGGTTGAAAAAGCTGGTCTAACAGACAGAGAAGTGCGGCTGCTGCCGCGGACTGATGTGGTGTCTCCCTCTTCTTGACTCGCAGCTATAAAGAGGGGCTCTGTCGACCTGGCCTCGCTGCTCATCCGCTTCGGTGCGGACGTGAACCGGCCCAGAGTGAACAGACGCACGGCTCTCCACGAGGCAGCGCAACTCGGCCACAAGGAACTGGTGAGCCTCCTTCTCCATTCGGGAGCCCATCCTGACCCCCGAAGTGCATACGGGCTTACACCTCTAGCCCTGGCAGCGCAGTATGGGCACACCGACATTGTGCGGATTCTGCTGGAGAAAGGTAATGGAACTGAAAGCAGACATGCTAATGGAAATTGGAATGTATGTAGAAAGTGGCAACATTGCCCTGCCAATAGATGTCAGCTTTTTATAACTCATTAACGGTCACCTGTAATGTCCTAAAGTCAACACAAGGTGGCAGCACCAGTTTTCACCATAGTAACAGACTCTGTTTAAATGGCAGCAGCAGGAGATCAGTGCCTGGACCCCCTGCCTTATTATGAAGCTTTCAAGATCATTTCAGATTTTTTTTTTATTTTGTATAGCGCTCTTCACTGCAAGTTGTCAAGTGAAATGAATGCATAAATCAAATTCTTCTATGGTGGGCTGGCGCCCTGCCCGGGGTTTGTTTCCTGCCTTGCACCCTGTGTTGGCTGGGATTGGCTCCAGCAAACCCCCATGACCCTGTAGTTAGGATATAGCAGGTTGGATAATGGATGGATGGATGGATGGATGAATCAAATTCTTACAGCTCCCCCTAGTGGCAGCTCCACACCCACACTGCTTATTTGAGGTCTTGTCCCTTATTCATAGCCCCTGGTGCTATGCTGTATGGTGCAACAGGTTGTCCTCTTAAAGCGACTTGCTCTTCTCTTCACACACTTGTGGACTAAAACATGGCCGTCTCTTCACAGGTGCCAGCGTTGACTCTCAGGCCCGGGACTACGCCTCTGTCCTGTTTGAGGCTTCAGCCGCTGGAAACCCTGAAACCATTTCATTACTCTTGGAGTATGGTGCGGATGCCAACGTGCCCAAGCACTCCGGACATCTTCCTATCCATCGCTGTGCCTACAGGGGGCATCTGACGTAAGCCAATTTTATTATTATGGCCCATAGTGGTGGCCGCCTGCCCAGGCTCTGCCATCTGTCTTTGGACGGTTGGCTTTCGAATGCTCCGAGGCCACCTGCATATGATGATTTTGTACGCCCCCTCTCAAGGCTCGTTTGGTAACGTCCTAACAGAACAGTTAACCGGCGATGATAAAAAGCGTTGTCTCTTTCCTTCAGGGCTCTCGAGCTGCTGATCCCAGCAACGGACCGATCTGCAGTCAAAGAGAGCGGGATGAGCCCCCTTCACTCTGCCGCGGCCGGCGGTCACTACAAGTGTCTGGATCTCCTCCTCAAGTCGGACTACGACATCAACCTCATGCTGGACCGGCGGGTGAGCAGGGGCTACGACGACCAGCGGAGGTCTGCCCTTTACTTCACAGTGTCCAATAATGACATCCCCTGCACAAAGCTGCTTTTGGAGGCCGGGGCTTTGCCAAACCAGGACCCCGTAAACTGTCTGCAGGTGGCACTGCGCATCGGCAACTATGAGCTGATCAGCCTCCTGCTGCGCTATGGGGCCAACGTCAACTACTTCTGCAGAGTCAACACCACCCACTTCCCGTCCGCCCTGCAGTACGCGCTCAAGGACGAGACGATCCTCCGAATGCTGCTCAGCTACGGCTACGACGTCTGCCGCTGCTTCGACTGCCCTCACGGCGATGGCTCTCACGTTCCCAGTGACTATGAAGGATGGTCACCGGCAGTCATCAAAGACAATATGGTAAGCGTCAACTTGTTCACTTTCATAAGGCACAACAGAAAGAATAGCTACAGCGATGACGATCTGGGCTCACTTGGGGAAGGGACACAGCTGCTTGTGTAGCGTAGCATCATCATAAGATGATCAGGGAAAAATACATTTTACCAAAAAAACAAAAGATGCACATGTTTTAAAATTTGCCAGCATATAAATTAATGACTTGGCATGCGGATTATATGACACAATTAATGTACTGTAGTGGTTAAGACTTTGGACTTCAAACGCTGAAGTTGTGAGTTCAATCCCACTGCTGACACCATTACAAGCCTTCACCAGCCTGTCCTCCAACTGGGGGGAAAAATATAAAGAAAAGCCAATTATACCTTAAATTAGGGGGCTCTGCCCTCTACTCGCTTCACTCACCAATCCTCGGGAGGGCGCTACGCACTAGCCACATTTCAATTCTGCCGCTCGCGTATGGCGAAGCGGATGTACAATTTAAACAAATTGTTATTTTCATGGAAATTGTTACATATGCATAATAGAACTAACTATTTTACATTACAGTGTGTAATTAACCATATTGAAATACAGTAAAACGTAATAAATTGAAAGAAAATTATGTTTCATGTTGCGTTCGAGGTATTCGTTGCATTATACGTGTTTGTTCTGTTTGGCTTTGAAATTAACACACAAATACGTACTTTTTAAACTTACACTTTTACTGTAAAACTTTAGTAAAAACAATATTTGGAATGAACCTTTCGTCGATATCGCATTGAATTTTGATTCCGTGTTTGTACTTACATCGTGACAACGCCCGTGAGTGAATATCGTTTCTTTTTCTGTAATAAATAAACCGACTTTTTCACTTTTTCAAATGTTTGCCCCTGTGATTTTGTTGTCATAGCAAAAGCTATTCTTATGGGAAACTGTAAATGTTTTAATACGAATGGCATATCGAGATCTCCTTTGGTGTCTAATGTTATCCCCTGAAGATGTACTACAGTACATTACCTTTCTTTCATCTGTTATAATTTTACATGTTAGAATTGTTCGACCAATTTTGAATACAACTGATCTTGTCCCATTGCATTGCCCGTCACTCAGACATCAATTACACAATTACATTACGATACGTCCTTCTTTCAACAGTAATTCAGCCGGTGGAAGACCAGACGGTGTTAACGGTTATAGATATTCTTCGTGATGTTGTAAGTTGATGTTTTCATCTTCCGCAACATCACCACCAACTGTTTCAGCAGAGTCTATTGACACACATTAAATCAATTTGCCTTGTAACCAATTGACAATTTTCGTGTTAATTCGTTTGACTTCATCGTTTCTCGGAGATAGGATTGTCTGTGTACTCATTTCTTCTGTTGATAACCCTTCGGAATGAAATTCTTCAATAAGATTTGGACATAATACATCTTCTTTAATTGAGAACTTAAAGTGAGGAAAACGGAAAAATGTATAAGAACGGAGAGCACAGGAAGTGTGTCTGACAAAAACATTCACATGAAAGAGAGACGAGAGGACCGCAGGCGTGGGTCGTGAACCGGAAATAGTTGAGAGGAGAGCGGGACTTAAAAAAAATCTCCTGGCAACAGTCTCATCTCGTCTCAGGATTTTTTTAAATAATAGAGAGATGTTACAAGTTGCCATGGAGTTTCATGGATGTTCTTCATGTGGTTTGCTGTTGTCTGACATGAGTCTCCATAGACCACCATTTTTGTTTTTATTTATTTTTTTTTTTTTGTTCTCCATAAACATATAAAAAAAAAATTTTTCTCAGTCATCATCACAAAGCAAATGAGGTAAGTAACATGAAAAAAAAAATCATTTTTGGTCAGAGTATTTCTGGAACGCCTTCCCGTCACCATTTAAAGGCCATTTCGCAAGAGCAGACACCAGTGGCTGCAATAACAGAGCCGATGGTGTCGTCTGCACATCAATGGTGACACAATTTCAGATTTTGTGCTGATATACAGAAAATGTAGTGAAGTGTGGGTTTGGGGCTCCTTGGTGCTCCCAACTATGTACTAATGTCTATGGTGAAGACCAGGGGAATTGTGAAAGCTCAGTGAAATTGCAGATTGCCATTCTAAATACGGGTTGGTTGTGGGGCAAAGTGGTACCCATAAGGGCAGAATGGTGTACCAGTAGCACTGGTGAGTACCACTGCTGCACACTCTTCTGCCCCTCATTGTCAGCAGCTGTTAAACATTTAGCTGCTCGAGTGCGCCCCCTAGAGAGACAGTCCAATAGCTGGCAGTCTAGCTATCAGGCCTAGTCACACTCACCCACTCCTAGGCCCTGGGTCAGATTCTGACAGGTCACAACTTATGTTATTACACAAGGCTGTTTTGATTCTGGCCTAATCAGT
>JANRMT010062840.1:47602991-47635107 GCA_026402145.1 Polypterus bichir lapradei | reverse complement strand
TTTTAAAGTCTCCACACTTGATATTAACTGAATCTAATGAATCATTTTTCACTTGTTTGTTGTCCATCCATCCATCCTCTTCCGATTATCCGAGGTCGGGTCACGGGGGCAGAAGCTTGAGCAGAGATGCCCAGACTTCCCTCTCCCCGACCTCTTCTTCTAGCTCTTTCCAGGGGAATCCCGAGGCGTTTCCAGGCCAGCCAGGAGACATAGTCCCTCCAGCGTGTCCTGGGTCTTCCCCGGGGCCTCCTCCTGGTTGGACGTGCCCAGAACACCTCACCAGGGAGGCGTCCAGGAGGCATCCTGATCAGATGCCCGAGTCACCTCATCTGACTCCTCTCGATGCGGAGGGGCAGCGGCTCTACTCTGCGCGCCTCCCGGATGACTGAGCTTCTCACCCTATCTTTGTTTGTTGTTGCTCTTCTAATTACCAGGAAACAGTCTGTGACACTCCAGGAACCGCTTGGCGCCAGTGAAGCACTAACTGTAACGTCAATCAAACCCGCCTATCTGTCGAAATGCTACTTCTGAAAACGGACTATAAGCGGCACATTTTATTATGAATCCTGCAAGAAAACAATGCAAGACAAATGAGCTTGAAACACTTCAATTGTGTAAGGTTTATTATTTTAGATACGCAAAATTTCCTTAAATTGTCCACTGCTTTACAATACATCACAATAAAAAGCACCCACCTTCATATTCATTATCATTCTGGTCCAAGTCAACACGAACACAAAGTGCAACACGTACTGCTGCACAAGTGCAGGCAGGCACTGGTCACGAACGAGGACATCGGGTCTTTTACTGTTGCATCTCACAAGAGTGAAGATTCCCAGATAGTTAAAGGAGGACCAAGCGAAACCCACCCACTCCCTGGTCTCGGGCTGCCTTAAACAGCATGTCTGCATTGCCCATCACCAACACAAATCACAACTCATTTTATATTTTTTCCTGATACTTCACATTAGTAAAGCAACGGGAATGTTAACATGATAGATGCTTCACATAAAAACGATGAAGATGGAGTAGAGACAGAGTGGCAAATACAGGTTTTCATATTTAAAACAAAACAAAAGGCATTTGTCATGCTGTACATGTGCATCACCTCCTGTCCCCATAACCACCCATTCGCAAAACCAGCATTACCCTATTGAGGACGCTAGTGGAATGACCAATCATTCACAGCCCGACTGCACAACATTCTTGATGCCAGTTTATTACTGGAAAATGGATACATTAGATTATAAAGTTGAATACAATATTATTACAGTAATGCTTGAAATTATCATTAGTCAAACAGCAGCCTGCTAAAATGACAAGCATCTCCCAACTCACACCCGACTCTTTGCTCATTACATAAACATTATTATTATCACCATTAGTTACACCAGCACCACTCCGTCATTGAAAATTAATGTTAACATCGACCTACTACCTGCTTTACATAATTTTTAAATTTTAGTAAATGTACATTATTAAATCAATCAATAAAGAAACCTCCTAATCATACTGCTGAATATCCCTAGGATACAGATCATCCATCACATATATAATATCTCAAACTCCTAGCCCATAATTCTGAACAAAGCCATTCAGTGAAGCAAACTAATTCAGAACAAGTGCAACTGGGTAATCAGACTTACCGGGCACTGGCACTGGCACTGGCGCTCCTCCACAAATGATGACACAAGGGGGTAAGGAGGGCAGGTATTAACAATTCTTTATGTGAGGGAAGAAACCCTAATGTCAGGAAAGAAAATCTGATTTACGTTACATTATGGATCACATCATACAGAGGATAAAAGAACAATAATGAACAAATGCTGAAGGTCCAACATAACATGTGTAGCAATAGGAAATAAAGAGCATGGGCACGGCTGAGTTCAACCAGATATTTATAAAATGGCCAGCTTATTACACAGCCAGGGACCTCTCATAAGAAGTGGTCACGTAGTTCAGAGAACACACATAAGAACAAACCTGTTCATGGTCTGAAAAGACTCGACAATGCCACGATGGACCCTGGCAGCTCAGGAGACACAATAAAGACCAATGAACTTTCATGCCACTCTGTGAAGAGCCAAATGATGGCGGCGCTACATAAAGTCTGCTAGGGTGTAAACTTTAAGTAACCCAAACCCGGCCCAGCTGGTGAGGAGTGTGTGTTGTTCGCTCTGCTCTGCAACACGTTGATCACGGATACCAGAAATGACACTCCACAAACGTTTCAGTGCCTGACTTCAGAAGTCGCAAATATGGAAGACAATAACATTTGATTCTTGTAAAGCTCGTCGTCTTTTAGATGCTAAACCCTTGCACATCGTATTACGAGGAGGTTTTGACAGAGGCGCATACAGAATTACAGAAAGGCCTACTGCAGCAAGGCTTCACAAGTCAAGCCCTAGTAGTCGTTCAGTGGAAAGACTAAAAGTGCTACGACGCTGCTGGCAAATTATCCTTGCAAAGATGAAGGACGACCTGTATGAAGTCAAGATTTTCAGACAGTCCTTGAAGACAACAATGAGTCAACCTGAAGAGCTCGTTTTTCTACAGCAACCATGATGTGCAGTCGTTTTGTTGCCCGTTACGCGGTGAAGCGTAAGGATACAATTTTATTAAAGTGCTACACACATACAGTATATTCAAGGATAAGGCCTGGACTACCCATGGTGAGAGTTAAATCAAAGAATTAAATAAAGTAAGGCGGTGGTCCCAAAGCCCCTGACAGGGTGACTATCACTATCAGGAATGTTATGTGAAAATGCTCAAAATCACCGGCAAAACACACAGCAAAACCAAGGAGCATCAAATTATGGGGATGACTACATTCTGGGGAAAAAATACAAAAGACTGAAGTGTAACAAATTAAGTTTCGATTTTGATTTTAAAAACCTGGGGTTTTTTAACATTAGTTGAAGAGGATGATCCTTTAATACACCGATACAATACTTCATTACAAATGGAACTTCCATAACATATATAGGTCCTTACAATTTCTCTCATAAAACCTGCAGTGGTGCTTCACTAATAATACTGAATACACTCTGAAGACCACCTTTATCATCTCTGGTAGTTCCTAATACCCATCACTACCTCATCTCCTGAGAACGTCAAAAACAGGCCTCACTTAAACTTCTTTGAAAAGCCAGAATAGTTTCAAAGCTGTTGTAGATTTTGAAATAAGCTATAAGAAAGGAGAGAAACATGATGCCTAGAAACCAACCAGGCTGAAAGATGGATATAAAAATTATTTTTCCCCACTGTTAGCGACATCAAAAGATTTCTCAGTGCAAGTGAGGCATACCGATTGTTACCGATCCCAATACAAAGACTGAAGAGCATTTTTCCCAGCATCCTCCCGATTCCATCACATAAAGCAATTTATAGCAAAATAACCACACAAGCTCTACTGAACCCCACAGTTGTCACTCCAGAAAGTGTCCTGGGATGTTAGTTCATTATTTTTTTAGTGTCTTATAAACCCGCAACTTAAAAGGTTGCAAACTGAACATGACTAGACTTCAGGCTCTTTGGACGCAGACCGATACGTCTTGAGGATGTAATGGGAGAACATTTTTAGGCGGAGGCAAATAGCACAAATGTGTTTCAATTATTCCAAAGTCACATATATAATAAAATCTTGTATAAATATATAAAGTAAAGAGCTTTACAGTGTCTCTTTAACCGTTTATACAGGTAGGCTCTCATGCCTTACAGTTTGTGTTATTTTCTTTTTCCCATTATTGAAATTCATGCTTCGGATTCTCCCTTTTTTTTGCTTTCATCTCCGGCATCGCTGTCTTCTGACTGGCTACTGCCAAGAACTAAGACTTGCCCATCACCGCCTGTTTGGTTTGGACGAGTGGATGCTGCAATCAAACGGCTTTGCTCTTCGAGGTCCTAAAAAGAGAACAATAAAAATAACATACAGCATGAGCAGGTATGAAATGACGACAGCCGAGAGTGACTGAATCAAACTTTCAACCACTTTACACTGTCAGCATCCAAATGTGAATTCAAAAGGAATTTGTATTTGTAGACGACATCGGGGTACATTTCCTGTAAGCCTCAACGTTCACGGTTGTCAGCCATTCACACTGGCAATGTCGGCAAACCTTTTTTTGTGCCAGGCAATAAAAACACATCTGCCTGGCGAACTCCCTGTCAGTCTCAGTGACTAACATTGAAAAAACAGTGTGACGGGCAGCCGGGTCCCATGCCCGGCCGGGACGCCCCTTCAACACTGGATCCTGGGGAGCAGCCATGTGATGCACTCTACGTCCCCTGGAACGTGTGGTGGCAGCTCTCCTGGGTTACATCGGGGCCACAGGTGTGGGACTTCAGGACTCAGACCTGTTGGGCTCCGTGGCCACCACCAGGAGGAGCTACACGGCTTACCGAGCTTCTGTGGGCTGGAAGGCAGCCACACCCGGAAGTGCGGCCTAATTAGGCCAATTACCACCTGGAGCACTTCTGGGAGGGCTACAAAAAGAGCCTGCAGCCACCACTCAAGGGCCAGAGTCGGGAGGTGGAGGACGAACAAACCTAGACGGGAGAAGTGGTGTTGCCTTAAAGTGCTTTTGGGACTGTGTATTGCCTGTGGGGTTCACGGGGAAGACGTGCCCCACAGGTGAAGAAAAATAAAAGTACCGTAGATCCCGGAATACAAGCCGACCCGGTATATTAGCCGATCCCCTTCTCTACCGACTAAATTACATGTATTTGCCGATGACCGGTATTTAAGCCGACCCCCTTCTCCAAGCAAAATTTTCTAAATTTCCTTAAAAGTGTCTCTTCGGGTATATTTATAATGTTTATCGGCGAGAATTTGAGACTGCCGGCATTTTTGATAGAAACTAGGAAGTGATTGCGGAGAAGTTTGGTAAATTGGAACCTTTGTGTTGAAACTATATACGCAAATACGGTACATCGGCGGGTGGATTTCCGGAGACTTGTTATAAATTTAATTAACTTAAATACGCAATACAGTGGACCCTTGACTTACGAACTTAATTCGCTCACAAAGGCTAACCCATAATGCGTTCCAAACCTCCCACTACAACACTTACTTAACCTTTTCATAATAAAAAACACCAATATTTTTTCTAATATACTAACCAAAAAGTTATAAAAAGTGCCTAGCCTACTTCGATTAGGCTAGGAGCATGGCGGCGCGCAGCGGCTCAGAGCTCTCCTTTTCAGTGCACTTTTTTGTTGTTTTTGTACTTTTTTTTTGTCCTTGTTTGTGCACGATCGGTTCGGCGAACATCCGCTACACCATTCAGAAACTTATAGACATCGGTGTCCAGAGCCAGACATCTGTTTTGAGTGTTTTTCATCACACGCACAACATCCCAGACAACATAGCGAGACCAGCGGGCTCTCCGTGGTTTGTTGTCGGGTCTAGGAGATGACACAGACGGAGGAGGGAAAGAAAGCAGAAGCGGGGCCGCAGATACGGCGTTATGCTAAGGCTAAAAAACAACCATACAAGCTCTATACAGAACTTTTTTCTGCACTGAAGGAGCTGCTTTTAATCTCATTGTAGATGCGTATAGACAGTAAAAGGCATTCTATTCTAGAAACAATTTCATACTGTACTCACCATTTAATTTGACATCTTTGGGCTGCAGGAAGGGAGAGGGAGGAGGAGGAGATATTTCCACACAATGTCCATCTTCGTTTCGAAATTACATCCACAAACACATGTATCTGGGCTCCGACTGACGCTACTAACGCTCTCGGTTGTTTGTTTACAATCGCGCAAGCGGATACACGTGACCGCATCCGTTTCGTAACGCAAGATGTGGATCGTGAATCAAAATAAATTTTATTTTAAACTTTCCGATAATTTATTATAAATTTTATTAATAAAATCAACAACTAAAACACTTTTTGAATAAATTCTTTATTTAATTTAAAGTACCGGCATGCAAAGTTACTTCTTCATCTGAAAGATGGCTCTGTGGTTTCGTCATTATTTACTTCCGTATTCATCGGCAAAACCAGCATTGCGCTGGAAATCTGGAATCTGAAATGATGCTCGTATAAACCGAACCCCAAACTCCAAGCCAAAAATCTAGGACGAAATTCTCGGCTTGTATTCTGGGATCTACGGTACTTAGTGTTTTACACGTGCCTCAGTGCGAGTCTGTGTCGGGTCAGGCACTATATAGCGTCCATATCACAAGAGTTAGAAAAAATTCTAAGATATGTACTTGGAAAAACTGCTAAAATATATCCTGTTACCCGCAAACACATTTTGTAACTGTTAAACACTGGAAAGCTAGCATCTGATTATAAAATACAAACTCAAACGTATGAATTTGAGATTTACACACATAAGAGTGCTACAAGCACCGCCACTCCCTACCTTCTCAATCTGTTTTTGTTTGCTTAATTCCTCCTGCTGCCTCTCTTTCTCTTTGTCTTTTTCTTTCTGCTTCTCCAGTTCTCTACGATCCTAAAAAAGAAAGAGCGGACTGTGAGTGGACAGATGTGTTAAAACGCGCTCCACTAATCAAATAATTACCTGTGCCCGGAAACAAAAAAATCTTTCAATATGTCAGGGTTACATTTCATTAAACAAATCTGTGAAAACAGCTGTGAAATTCTTCTCTTCAAGGACTCAAAAGCCCCGGATTATTTTCTAAAGGTATTACCGCACTAATCTATGAAGTTGGATCCATTTTATTTGCACACATTAAAATAAGGTCAACACTATGCAGTTCATCAAATTCCCAAACCGGGGGACTGCTTTTTTTCTTTTGATCAAAAGACATTATTCCGAAAAAGACAAAAACTGCAGCAAGTCAAGTGAACAAGCAGATCTGTATCTGTGGTGGCTCTGAGGCTAGGGATCTGCACAGGTTGCCGGTTCGAATCCCGTAAAGTGCATCAGGAAAGTATTCACAGCGCATCTCTTTTTCCACATTTTGTGATGTTACAGCCTTATCCCAAAATGGATTAAATTCATTTTTTTCCTCAGAATTCTACACACAACACCCCATAATGACATCGTGAAAAAAGTTTAAGGTTTTTGCAAATTTATTAAAAATAAAAAAACGGAGAAATCACATGTACATAAGTATTCACAGCCTTTGCTCAATACATTGTCGATGCACCTTTGGCAGCAATTCCAGCCTCAAGTCTTTTTGAATATGATGCCACAAGCTTGGCACACCTATCCTTGGCCAGTTTGGCCCATTCCTCTTTGCAGCACCTCTCAAGCTCCATCAGGTTGGATGGGAAGCGTCAGTGCACAGCCATTTTAAGATCTCTCCAGAGATGTTCAATCAGATTCAAGTCTGGGCTCTGGCTGGGCCACTCAAGGACATTCACAGAGTTGTCCTGAAGCCACTCCTTTGATATCTTGGCTGTGTGCTTAGGGTCGTTGTCCTGCTGAAAGATGAACCGTCGCCCCAGTCTGAGGTCAAGAGCACTCTGGAGCAGGTTTTCATCCAGGATGTCTCTGTACATTGCTGCAGTCATCTTTCCCTTTATCCTGACTAGTCTCCCAGTTCCTGCCGCTGAAAAACATCCCCACAGCATGATGCTGCCACCACCATGCTTCACTGTAGGGATGGTATTGGACTGGTGATGAGCGGTGCCTGGTTTCCTCCAAACGTGACGCCTGGCATTCACACCAAAGAGTTCAATCTTTGTCTCATCAGACCAGAGAATTTTGTTTCTCATGGTCTGAGAGTCCTTCAGGTGCCTTTTGGCAAACTCCAGGCGGGCTGCCGTGTGCCTTTTACTAAGGAGTGGCTTCCATCTGGCCACTCTACCATACAGGCCTGATTGGTGGATTGCTGCAGAGATGGTTGTCCTTCTGGAAGGTTCTCCTCTCTCCACAGAGGACCTCTGGAGCTCTGACAGAATGATCATTGGGTTCTTGGTCACCTCCCTGACTAAGGCCCTTCTCCCCCGATCGCTCAGTTTAGATGGCCGGCCAGCTCTAGGAAGAGTCCTGGTGGTTTCGAACTTCTTCCACTTACAGATGATGGAGGCCACTGTGCTCATTGGGACCTTCAAAGCAGCTGAAATGTTTCTGTAACCTTCCCCAGATTTGTGCCTCAAGACAATCCTGTCTTGAAGGTCTACAGACAATTCCTTTGACTTCATGCTTGGTTTGTGCTCTGACATGAACTGTCAACTGTGGGACCTTCTATAGACAGGTGTGTGCCTTTCCAAATCACGTCCAATCAACTGAATTTACCACAGGTGGACTCTAATTAAACATCTCAAGGATGATCAGGGGAAACAGGATGCACCTGAGCTCAATTTGGAGCTTCATGGCAAAGGCTGTGAATACTTATGTACATGTGCTTTCTCTGTTTTTTTATTTTTAATAAATTTGCAAAAATCTCAAGTAAACTTTATTCATGTTGTCATTATGGGGTGTTGTGTGTAGAATTCTGAGGAAAAAAATGAATTTAATCCATTTTGGAATAAGGCTTTAACATAACAAAATGTGGAACAAGTGATGCGCTGTGAATACTTTCCGGATGCACTGTAAGTACCAATAGGGACCCTGCTCTGTTGCGCCCTTGAGCAAAGCCCTTAACCTGCAATTGCTGAGTGCTTTGAGTAATGAGAAAAGCGCTATATAAATGCAAAGAATTATTATTATTATTATTATTATTAATTGTGTTCCATACCATTTCTGAATGAAAAGCAATTTGTTTTGCAAGTCCAACACTGTCACACATCTAGAAATAAAAGAAAAAAAGAGTTATAAGACATTTTAAATAGCTACACTTCCAGGCAGCGCCACATGATTTCTTTTCTGGTTTTATTTTTGAACCTATGATTTAGTGAGGCAGTAAAACACCAGTGAAAAGGTAGAAAAACATTATGACAGCTAAACATTCATAAAACAGCTCCCAGGGCTTAAATAGGCTTCCCCTCTAACCATTAACCTTTACCACCAAAAAGGTAAAAACTAAATTAAATTCATTTAAATGTGGGCGGCACAGTGGGTAGCACTGCTGCCTCGCAGTTAGGAGACCCGGGTTCGCTTCCTGGGTCCTCCCTGTGTGGAGTCTGCATGTTCTCCCCGTGTCTGCGTGGGTTTCCTCCCACAGTCCAAAGACATGCAGGTTAGGTGAACTGGCGATTCTAAATTGTCCCTAGTGTGTGTGCGCGTGTGCCCTGTGGTGGGCTGGCGCCCTGCCCGGGGTTTGTTTCCTGCCTTGCGTCCTATGCTGGCTGGGATTAGCTCCAATAGACCCCCGTGACCCTATGTTAGGATATAACAGGTTGGATAATGGATGGATTGATATTCATTGAAATTGATACAGACACATAAACAAACAATATATGATATAAAAAACAAATGAAAATTAATTAATAATGTGTTTGTTTCCTTTTATGTTCCACCCCGTGCCGTTTCCTAACTATTAGAGCACAAGCTACTGACACACTTTCCAATTTATTTACTTGTCCATAGGATATTAAAATAACACAAAATTTTAAATACACATGCAAACATTTAAACTGCATATCCCATGACCCCACCATAACCCATAATTCCCTGAGAATCTGTTTGATCTACTATTTAGCCACAACCCTATGGAACGTGGGTTACAAAAACCTTTAATATAAACATATAACATTAATACAACTTATGCTGACTTTGACTGTTTGTGCATTATATTTCCATACCCTTTTCTTCCTAATTTAAAGACTCACAAAATAAACAAAAAATAACAATAACAATTTTCAAAAAAAAAAACAGCTTAATAATTCTTCTTTGTAAGGGGCCTCTGTCAGAAGTGCTTCACCTCCACTTTTGGAGAAACCTCGTGATTAGGCATAATTTTCCATGGAGATAGCAACATGTAGAAAATAAAACTAGAAAACACGTTCATTACAGGCCTACTTTATTTATTTCTATTGGTTAAACTACTCTTAAACTTGAATCTGCTGAAAGCTTTAAAATGGCTTCAAAGGCACTTGTAGTTTGCTTGTGCACTATGAGCAGTCATGAGGTCTAACAACCATTCATAGCTATGACCAAGTTGGAGCTACTGAAGCACTGATGAATAACAAAATGCACATAATTTTGATTTTATGAGCCATTTACAGTCATATTTCATAAATGAGAAATATTTTAAAAAGGAGAGTCTTTAAAAATGTAGGTTGTTAAACTCTATGAAGGCTGGCAATACTGTTAACTATCCATCATGGGTGATAAGTAAAGTTAATACATTATAGTCATTACCTTCTCACCCTCATTGTTAGATTCAAACACGTAACACACGGAGATTGGCCGCCCATCATTTCCACTTCCAGCCACCCGCAACACAAAGCCAAAAAGCCTCTTGTTTTCTTGGTGCGTTGTACACAAGACTACATTTTGTAGAGGAAACTGGCAAGACACAGAAAAAAAGGAATAGTATTCATAGATGCAAAGAAAAGGTTAATCAAATTGGTGACAGTAAGTTTTAGCTTTTATAATTATGCCCATTTACAATAAACAAACAAACAGTCTCCTTTGGCTGGCTAGGTACCTATAGCCTTCCTCAAATAAAGCTGCACTATTCTGATTAACAGGCACTAACCTTGATTAGGATTAGGTTAGGTCTGCCTGGGGAACACGTGTTTCCCCATAATGCTTTAGTGTTTTCAGATGCAATAGTGTGTGTGTGTATCTGTCCCTTTCCAGAGATGGCTGTTGCTTTGCACCCTATGCTTACTGGGAAAGGCTCCAGCTTCCCCACGATTACGCTCAGTATAAAGAAGGCTTTAAAAACGTATGGATGGATGAATGGCTTTGCTCCTTAACAGAACAACTTTGAGCTTGGCCTCAATAAGTCATGAGCTATACCAGCGGTTCTCAAACTTTCGTATTTTGCGCCCCCCCCCTTTTCTACCTGGAATAATTCTGCATAATATAAGATAGATGAGAATAACCCATGATGCAGCTAACAAAGGTATGATACTCGTGCAGTGTCGCAGTATCCTATCATTTTTACTTCCATAAGATTTGCATGTATTCGGCTAACTTCGATGAAATATTTGCAATTTATTTTTTTTTTAAGTGCTTTAATAACTGTTAAAATGCCTTGTGTGGTTTTTGGTAGTAATTCTAATCCCAAAAACAAAGAATAAATTATTTATTCTTATTTAATTATTTTTTTATATAAAGAAACGATTAAACATGTTTTAATTTTTAAAAATCTCGTAAACGAGGACACCGATGAAGTCAATCTGCGCGAGACGAACGTATTTTCATCTGACAAATATTATACTGCTGTTAGTTGTATCATGAAAATAACCCAATACGCAGTAAATTATTTAACTCAATTTGGTAATATTGGCTACGCTGCCAATGTGATGTAGTCGCGCTGCATTATCACCTGATCTACTGTTACCCGAATGTTCGCGACAGAATACGATACGTCTTGAACTTTCTGGATTGAAAATACGTGACTATAAAAGCAGCAGCAGTGGCGCCGCTAGTCATAGAAACAAACTTCAAATAGAAAAGGAGCTCAGAGTGTCTCTGGAATATCAAACCAAACCTGGACAGGCTGTGTACTTTAATGCAGGCACATATTAGTCATTAGATCCACGCCTTAGAAATGTTTTATTTTAATTTTAGTTATAATGCATTCGTTGTGATTATATGCTTGCAAATTTAAATTTGAAATAAAAATGTAAAAAAATAATTTTGATGTCTTGTTCATTTATTCGACGCCCCCCACAGTTTGAGAACCACTGAGCTATACGATGTCATGTCTTGGATGCAGCCATTGCCACCATACTATTCTATATTTGTAAGGACAGGCCAAGTTTAATCTGAGACGCTACAGAAATAGGCAGCTAAAAATAAAAGGACCAAGGTATGTCATCAGAAATGTTTACTAAATACAGACAGACAACATTACACCACTGTAGAAATATGGGGGCAATTATGCTAAAGTCATTTCTATGTCACTTTAGATAAATGCGTTATCTGAAAAAACAGATGAACGTGTAAAATATTTGTAAGGAATTCAGTCAAATAACAAAGAAACGTGTTCATAATTTTCAGCTAAGTTGATCAAAATCTGTAGCAAAATAAGGAAGGGAAATAATATTCTAATGAATATATTAAAGAATAAAATAAAGAGTTGATTTTTTTTAAAATAATAATACATTTTATGTACAGTATATAGTACTTGGTTTTAAATTTAAAGGAAAACAATGGGAACTTACCCTTAGTCGTGTGACCTGTGTCTGTGGATCAATCAGCCTACGAATATATAAAGAAAAACCTCCTAAGAAGACCAATTCGTATTCACTTAGAAAATTAGCTAAACTTAAACTGAAAAAAGACTGGTTGGGAGGGAAAGGTGCAGAACTAAAGGCAGCAGTAAAGATTAACAAAGGTAAGTAACACAGGTATAACATAACAAAAACAAAATTCATAAATGCCTGGCAAAAACAAAATCCATAGCAAAATACTACTTCATTACAACTTATGTTTTGTATAGCACTCTTCATGGAGTGCAGGCACAGAGAGCTGTGAACAATTCTCCATTAAAATACAATTAAGATTACTCTAACCACTAAATACAGAGCTAGTATACATAAAAAAGTACATTTAAAACACACAGCGAACATGGCAGAAATGAATTAAATATAAATGGAATGGACAATATCTGTCCGTTAATGAACTGATGAACAATGGCCAGTTAACAACGCAGGAAATTAAAAGTGTAAAAGAGAAAGTCAAAAATAAAGTCAGACATAGTCAAAGTGCTGTAGACCTCTGCCAACTAGCCGCCCATCCCTTCCTGGGTATTTATTCTATAGTGGAGTCAGTTCTGGGCAGTCCAGTCCAATGCTAGTGACTAAATAAGATCGAACTTTTACATTCAAACAGCTCAAAGCGAAGCAGAGTCACATTTGATTAACTGGACAAATTTACCATTAATGTCTTACGGATAGGACTTCATGAATGTGTATAATAAATAACTTACTTCAAGCAGTCACATGTGACCAGGAGGTGCGACTCCGTCATTCGGAAGATGTTGTGGATGGCACGAGCCGCTAGGATTTGCCTCATTGTTTCATAGATAACATCAACACTGTCATGAGATCGGACCTCCATTGAGCCCAGGAATCGGACAATGTAAAGTTGGTGAAGAATGGAGCCTGCAACCATTAGCAACACAATTTCATAAACCACTTCATTGTGTTATTGGCACTATAAGATAGTGTAGTCTTCATTTCATCTTTAATTCAAGCCCAATTCTGTTACATTTGACATGTCAAAGAACGGTTTCATCAAACCAAATGCCTCAAGCTTTAAGTTAGACCTGTTTCATGAATATAATCCCCACTATACTACATAACTCTTCAATGGTATTTACAAAAATAAAACCTTTGCCTCTAGTTGGTTTGTGTACATTTTTTTAGGTTTAAAATTAAAAGGTACTCCTTCTCAATCCATAACTCCTGTGACAAGACACTGAAAATGTGTTTGTTTCCTTTCATGTTCGACCCTGTGCCGTTTCCTAACCATCAGCGCACAAGCTACTGACACACTTTCCAATTTATTTACTTGTTCACAGGATATCATACCGTAAACATCACATAAGCATGTTCACCTGCTAGGCTGACAAATACAGCACTTTGCCAGAGAAAGATAATCAGAATGGTCCGATAGTTTTAGCCATGCCAGTGATATAAGGAAAAAAACAAACAAATTGAAGGCACCACATTACATTTATGAACTTTTTAGTTACAAAATCATGTTCATCTACGTCTATTTACAGATTTGGGTCAGCTAAAAAGAAGAAAAAAAAAATGAGACGTGAACATCAGTAGGTTTTGCACCCTAAGAACACCCAAACTATTCTATAACATTTCAGTAATTATCTACTGCTCTGATGCTGATCTTTCTGATCATAAAATAGTTCATTACGATAGCAATTGACAAGAAGAATTCCTAATTAATTGCAGAATGATGGTATTTGAGGTTTCCTCTAGAGGGCCTCATTCACTTGCACGATTTGGCTCAAAAACTAATCAGCACATCGTCATCCAAGTTTCGAGTTTGGTATTTTTCCTTCCAGATGTTTTAGCTGTAGACCGTCCTCAAGAAACCGTGACACACAGACACACACCCATCATCAAGATATCGATGTTTTTGGAGATCCGTCGAAAACCGGAGTTGAAAATATTCGACAAATCTAAAGCTTTCGCTCCTCCCCCATAAACGATAGGTTATGTTGGGGGAGGGCACAAAGCAAAAATATAGCTACATTTTAGGCAAAAACAACAAAATCCACTGAATTGGTTTATGTGCATTCTAGATCTGGATGGTTGGAAATTTTATCTCATTTATGACCATTATCACAAACGAGTTCAAATTATAGAAACAACTTTATTAAGAAAATCAACTGCCTCTATGTAGTAGTACTAAAGCACTCAAGTCAGGTCAAGTTGGGGAGCATGCACTGGTACAGTGTGTTGCCGCACCCACTACACAGCAAAACAACTCGGGATCCCGGTTGGCAACCCCCCAAGGCAGACACGCGGTCCAGTCCTACCCTCCGGAAATGACCATCTATCTGCCCTAGCCAGGTGTTACGTGGGCAACCCCTTGGCCCAGCCACTTGGGTCCCCAACAATGAGGATCTTACAAGCCGGATCACCCACGTAACTGACGCTCCCTCACAATGCAGGTAAAGTGCCTCATTCGGGACTCCATGAGCAACACGAAGTCAAACCAACGGTACCCAAGGATTTTCTGGAGAGACACTGTACCAAAGGAGTCCAGCCTTTGTCTCAGGTCACTGGATAGCGTCCATGTCTCACAACCATATAGCAAGACAGGAAGCACCAGGACACTAAAGACTTGGACCTTCGTCCTTTTGCAGAGATATCGGGAGTGCCACACGCCCCTTTCCAGCAACCTCATGACCTCCCCATGCTCTCCCAATCTGTCTACCGACTTCACAGGAAGAGTCACCAGAGATATGAAAGTCACTGCCAAGGTAAGTAAACCTCTCAATGAAGTCAACGCTCTCTCCGCAAACAGACACACTGCTGATGGCCGTGCCCAAGATGTCATTAAAGGTCTGGTTTTTGGTTTTTATCAGGACACTCACAAGCCCAGACACTCAGACTCCTCACTCAGTCTCTCGAGCGCCCCGATCAGAGCCTCCATCGACTCCGCGAAGATCACAGCATCGTCAGCAAAGTCAAGATCCGTGAATCTTTCTTCACCAACAGATGCCCCACAGCCGCTGGACCCCCACGACCTTGCCCAAAAGGTCTGGAACTAAAGCACTGGAATCAATTAAATGACTCGCTGATGTCAACGGTAATAATAATAATAACTGTTTAACACAGCTATAAGAATGGGGGTGTTGTAAACAATTAGTACAACACAATCTTTCAGTTTGGGCTAAGAAAATCAAAATGGAGTTCCTCATAAGAAGCGTTAGATGGAAAATCTTTCTGAGCAAATACGAAACTAAACACACATACTAAAATTTTGACCAAATCAAATGTAATGGCAGTAACAAATGCCCAGGATCTTCAAAATAAGGAATTTATAAAGAAGAATTCTAAAGTCCGAGGGAACATTTTAAATCTTGCTGTAGAATTTAGACTTAAAAGTAAAAAAAAAAAAAAAAAAATTACGTATATCAGATTCAACGGGGCAGACAGCCACTGGTTCCATCCTGAACTTTTTTCCACCTAATTTTAGATACCAAAACCTGAACTACAACTGCGATTCTTTGTCTTCTCCCGACGTAATTCAATTAGATATCAGAAGTTATCCCCTTTCACCTCGGATTTCAAGACTGGCAAACAGAACTTGCACACTCACAAAAGTTGCTCACCTTCGCTATCTTCAGATTTGTTGACTCCAGATTCACCAAATGGGTTTGTCCTTCTTTGAAGACAGAAAGAAAAAAAAAAGTTGTCTAAGACCATGGAGTAACTCGACTGCAGCACGGGATTAAAGTAACATGGAAAAGAATGAGACAATCCATAAAAACTAAAAGCTACACATACCATATTTAAAAGAAACAGCTAACAGTGCTGCTCTGATAAAAAGTAACACGAGTAAAAGAAAAAAAAAACATTTACTTTTCCATTGATGCAGTTTTGAAATTTGATGTTTAATTAGTTAAAGCAGAACAGACTACAAGCACTACATGTCTTTCAAACTCTGCACTGATCTTGATTTGAGTCCTGTGCATGATCTGTTGTACTCTGCTAAAAAATCCTTTTTTAGAAATTTGCTTTCCTTTTCTAAACGGTATTTATGAATGGTTTGCCTATTTTTACTTGGTCATTTACAAGTAAAATTCCTTTTGCTTTGTAATACGATTTAGACCATCATGCACAGAGAGAAGCTACATTTAAACCGACTGCTTACCCATTTGCCCATCTACACTTGTGTTAAGCACAGCTGGGCACCACTTTGGTGAGACGCCAAGGAATTTTTACTCCCACTCGTCCACAGGATTTTACTTTAAATGATGCCTTAATCAAGGCCAACTTTTGAATGAAAAGTTTAGTTGTCTTTAATTGCAGTTCAGATCATTTTGTAGATACCGTAGTAATACAAAGTACTGTAGGTATTTTTGGTTTCAAGAAACAATAAAAGAATTGCTATTTTTATTCCTTTTCCTTGTGAAATTATTCACTGACATTACTGCATGTCTTCAAATTTCTTTCCAAAATTAGCACCATCATGTGAAAACAACATGTCACTGCTGACCCCAATGCAGATGGCACTTGTTCAGTGTGTTCATTCACGGATATTCTGGAAGCAGCAAACTCAGACTGAGCAGGAAAAATGACATTTGACTAGTAATACTCATTTCTTTATACAACAACAACAACATTTATTTATATAGCACATTTTCATACAAAAAAATGTAGCTCAAAGTGCTTTACATAATGAAGAATAGAAAAATAAGAGACACAGTAAGAAAATAAAATAAGTCAACATTAATTAACATAGAATAAGTGTAAGGTCCAATGGCCAGGGGGGACAGAAAAAACAAAAAAAAAAAAAAAAAAAAAAAACACTCCAGACGGCCGGAGAAAAAAAAATAAAATCTGCAGGGATTCCAGGCCATGAGACCGCCCAGTCCCCTCTGGGCAAGCAGTTCCCTGGGTTACATACGAGATAGGGACTGTAGGTTTGTACTTAAGTTGAATTTGTATGTAAGTCAGAACAGGTACATTATTTTAATAAATGCTGTTGTTGAGCGACTGTAACCAAGTGCTCTGCCAATGAATGATGGAGTTTCATCTCTCTCTGGCCTTTTTATTATTTCTACTTTATTTTCCATGGTGATGGTTTTTCTCTTCTTTACTTTTCTTCACCAGCACTTGCATCAGATTTGTGTTTTAGAGACATTCTTGAAGGGTGAAGACAAAAGGTTAAGATGAGCTCTTCTGCACAGAGCTGTACACGCTATCACAGCAGGAAGGCACCCGTCGTCAACACGTTTGATGTACTGACAAGAGACAACTTCCTGCTATGTGTGTAACAGTACAAGCAGGCTTGCTATTGAGAATGAATGGGGGTGGCGGCGGGGGGGGTTCATCACTTGCCCACCACACAGTCACCTCCACTACAGAATGCTGCCTGCAGCATCCGCCTACCGAGAACGAACACAGTGCAGTCAAAGGCGGGTATTGAATCGCCCAACCCCAATTCAACAGGCAGCCACCCGAGGCACAATACAATGCAACCTCCGCCTCCCCGTTCACCCTCAATGGCCTCCGTTCAGCCACAACCGGATCAGCACTAGAAGCATTACCAGCGGTGTGTGCTGGGCGGGCAGTGAAATGCCCCCCTCCGCTCCATCCAGCCTGTGTCCAGTCAGGAGCAGTAGCTGCGGCGGCATAGTGGGCAGGCAGCAAACCATCGTCCTGCACACAAGCGATAGCTGTGACCCCGGTGACTATGGACCGCGGGTCATCGCTTGCCGCCGGGTGCCGCCCGAGGGACACTACACTGCGCGAGCAGCAAAATCGCCCCCCTCCAGTAACCGCTTGCAGCACCCCCAGGCCGAAGATGACAGAGCGGCAGTTACTGAGGCGCATGCGTCGCTGCTGCGGCCACGTTCGTAAGTTGTAGGTCGGATGTCCGTAAACTGTTGACTACCTGTATTTGTGAAGAGGAGCAGATATGAACTGTTGTACATGCCTAAAAACAAAGACTGACACCAAACACAAACTGTCTAATTAAACAAGGAATTAAATTAACTATAGGAATTTGATTCTGATTAATAAACCAGTGGCCACAGACATAGTGATCGCGCTTGAAAATCTGCTTTCTGAAGTATACTGATACAGAAGCAACTCCTATAATAAGACACAAGACTGTTCTGCAGCTTAAAATTAATGCATTATTACAATGAAACTGCATTGTTAATGACTGTAAATAATAACAAAGAAAAGATGTCACAGAACCACTCCAAAGAAATCACTTATTACACCAAAATGTTATTAATAAAGGCCAATAGATCAAGTGAAAGCACTATCCTCCACAGTATGTTAGATATAAAGATCTGTATGGAGGATAACATAAGATGGGACATGGAGGTCTTCTCAAAAACTTTATGCAGGCGAATGAAGTAAAACTGTGCAGTTTTCTTATTATACCAGCTTCTTTATTGGCAGACATTTTTTTTAAAGAAGGCAACTTGTGAATGTTTGTGCGAACACACACACACCCCCACAAGAAAAACTTTTAGGAATTAGTATCTTTACGTTGTAGATGCCACATGGGCTGGACGGGCATCCCAGCCAGAAAATTGGATGACACCTAACCCAGATGGGAGGCTCCTAGTGGGCAGACAAGCATCCGAGCTGGGGAGGAGAAGCGGAATCATACCCGGGAAAAAAAGGACCCGAAGGGGTGCACGGACAGCCCACTGAAGAATGAAGATACCACTGGGGGCTTCCCCCCAAGCACACTAGATGGCAGCAGCCCCAGATATCGGTCCCCACTGGGAAGCCAGCAGGCAATGCCAGAAGATGTAGTCTAGCAGAGCAGCCCTGCTGGGGTCACTGGTTACCGCAAAATGGCGCTGCAGGGAGAGAAGGTCCCTGTTATAATGGACTTCTGTGTGACCGGGAAGTACATCCATCGGTCGTTCACCCTGGCAAAGGAAGTACTCCCAGGTCCGTAATAAAAGGGACCACACTCCCTTAACCAGGGCAGTCGGTGCTGGGAGGAAGAGAGGCAACACTCCACTGGAGGAGGGCAGTGCGGTGGTGAGAGAGAATATTGTGGGAAGACAGAGAGAGAGAAATCTGTGCTTTGTGTGACTTTTGAGTATTGTGGTGTAATAAACACACCTGTATTTGAACCCGGGACTCTATGTGTGTTCATGTTTGGGGCTCACTGACGCCTCTGGTTACATCACAACATGCATGATCTCAGTAATCAACTCTTCTTTGAAAAAGGCAGCTTTACTACGCCGCTGCTCAGCCAGTTTGTGTTCCGCTCTTACCTGCCTGTCTGTCCCTGCGCCTTTCCTTGTCCTGCATACTCCTCGCTAACAGGAGAGATGATGTCAAACTGAATAGGTGTATCTGGGGCAACAAGTGAATCCAAAGACAAAGCAGAGAGAGCTGCAGAGTCGGGGGTGGATGGTCCAGTCACCAAAGATCCAGAACTACTTTTTCGAGTAGTTTTTAGATGGCTTTGTCTGAAATGAGGAAAAAAACAAAAATAAGTACACATTCCATCTTGGGTTATCATGACCTCAATGGTCAAGCAGTTATCAACTCACAGGCTGCCACCTTTCTCAGATAAAAAGACAAGTTTGCCTACAGCACCCAGTTTCTATATAAAAAGAGGTAAGTGTACATTACAAAAACACAAAAACCAATATATGAAAACATTTTTGTTAATATTTTTTCGTCTCCCAAAAGAGTAAACTCACGCTGTGGGTCTCAGGCTCTCGTGCCGTTGCTGGAAGGATGGTGATGGAGTGATTGCGTCTAGAGCAGACTGGTTCACCCGAGCTGCAATTTCCTAATAAATGGGAAAAGTGGAATCCAGGTCAGTGATAGCTTGGCTTTTCTTTTAAAGTAATAACTGTGCTCCCCACACAATGAAGGGTCGTCACTTTAAGAGTTGGGCGTCCAGCTCTGTCTCTGGAGAGCTCCAATCTATGTGTTTTTAAATTCAAACAAAAATATCTTACATAATAAAACATAACATTCTCAAAGGCACATAATCTAATGCAGGCTAACAGGGGTCAGAAACTTGCTTATTAGATTAGCCTTGCTTTTGCAAACTCCGTGGTTCAATCTACGGTCTGCAAGTCTAAAGCGTTTGTTTGTTCTACACGAACTGTACTTAGACACTGACGTCAGTTTGCATTTAGACCATTTCTATGCAAGTAAATGAAAAGTGGATTAAAGGGCATGTCATTGCTTGGGAGACTGATAGGACATTAGCGTTTTAATGTGCACAGGGACGTAACCCTAATTTTTAAAATTAGCAGCAGCCCTGATTTATGGAGAAGACGTTCCCTGTGTGGAACTTCAGACTGTCAACTTGGAGCAATGCAGATAGGACTAGCTGTGGCAGAATGACCTATATGTTAGTCATTTTCCTTTATCTTCTAAAACCAGGAATGAGGAAGTTGCTCCTCAGAGTTAAGACTGAGCTGACTCATTTGACAGACAAACAGACAGATAGACAGATAGACGGATGAGAGGGGATTGTGGTGTGATTCTACAATAAAGCAATTGGCATAGTCGGCATGATTTTTACTGTAGATTGGTGGTGTTGCCACTAGAGAGATAGATAGTGTGGAACTTGGCTTGGACACAGACAGGCAGACACATTGTAATCACCCCATACACGTTTATTTACATCGTCCATATTTACATTAAAGTGCCACAGTCCCCAAACGTCCCGGCCAACACACACAATGCCTTCACTTCTTCAGGCCGCCTCTTCGCCTCCTCCCAGACCTCGTCCTCCTGCCACCCGACTCAAGTCTCTGAATGAAGGGAGGCAGCCCCTTTTATAATCACCCGGATGTGCTCCAGGTGCTTCCCAGCAATCTTCCACCGGCACTCCCCAGTGTGGCGGAAGTGCTGGCTGCATACCCGGAAGCACTCCGGGTGTCCCTGCACGTCTTCCCCCTAGCACTTCCGGGTGTGGCGGAAGTGCTGAGGTCCAGGGCTCCCAAGGCATCGAGCTTCAAAGCTCTGTCCCCATAGCAACCAGGGTGGTTTCCCCCACGTGGTCTAAGGTGGGCGTACGCCCTCCTCTGGTCCTCCAAGGCGTTCCGGCTGGGTCGCTCCCCCAGGCATCTGCCACAATAGATAGATAGATAGATAGATAGATAGACAGATAGATAGAAAAGGAACTATATGAAAGATAGATAGACTGACTGACAGACTGACTAAAGAGATATATTTCACCATAGCACTAATGCATTTGCTTCAGATCAGGTCAGGTCGCCACACCCACCACATGAAACAGCTTGAGATTCCAGTTGGTACACATGGTCCAGCCCCACCCTTCAGAAATGACCATCTAGCCAGGCGTTACGTAGGTGTCCACTTGACCTGCTCCATCTGCTCGGGTGCTTAACAATGAGGATCCGATCCTGTGAGCCAGATGACCACATAGCTGTAATGCCGTAACTGACACTCCCTCACAATGCAGGTCATGGGCTTCATTCTGCACTCCGTGAGCAACTGCTTGTTCAACACAAAGTCAAACCAGCAGTATCCAAGGATTATAATTACTCAAGGTATAAACACTCAAAGATTAGAAAATCACAAAAAAAAGGTTTAAAGAGTTACAATACTTGTGCTTTCTTGGTTTCTGTTGTTGTTTCATAGTTTGGACACAAAACCTTGTTTTAAAGTTTCAGAATGACAAAATAAAGTGGTTATGATATAGTTCTCAGTTTACTTTTAAATGTTTTCTGCTTTTGTCAAATAAGCGGTGGATAATGGATGGATGGATATATTTAGAAGCATCACTGAAGCTTCAACATAGTGATTCTCATGGTTATCTTCAACTATGACCAAAATTACAGACCAGATGCTGTTTTTGTTTATTCCATGTGGGTTTGTGGCAAGTCTCTTTACCTTATTTTATATCTGAGGTATTTCAAACTCCTATAAACAGAATGCAGTCTCAAAACTCTGTATGATTATCTTCTGCTACTGACACAATTCCATATACTGTACATCCATGTCCATATCTCTCTATTATAAAAAAAAAATCTTGGGGAGGCAGACTAGGGAGACAAGACGTGATCTTCTCAGAAGACAATCTGAAGTCCAGCGAGAGACACTTTAACTTGCTCCCAGCTCTTAAAACAATGACAAGCGGCAAGCAAAACAGGCAGCTCGCAGCAGATGATCCAACAACTTCTCCTTGCGTGCATTCAGCCACCCTAACCCCCCCCTCTTCACAACGTGAGCAGCAGAGACACAAAGTGGCAAAAAGGACAGCAGCTGTATAGGCTTTAAAATGATCGACGGGCAGCACAACAGCAGCTCTCCCCCTTCACAACGTGAGCAGCGTTAAACATCTTGCAAGAAAGAGATTTAAGCACACCTGGGGCCGGAAATAAAGGACAAGTATTGTTTTTACAACGTCACGCGAGACAAGGCAGTGAGCCATCATTTAAAACAGGTCCACGGACATCTAACCTAGCAGTTGTTGGATTGCTTTTGGCAGACACGCTTCATGTGCTCCCAGCCCTTAAAACAACGACATGCGACAAGCAGAACAGGCAGCTCGCCAGCAGCAGAAAGCCAGCAGATGATCCGACAGCATCTCCTTTAGCGTGCGTTCAGCTGCCCCCACTTCACAGCGTTACACGTCCTGCAAGAAACAGATATAACCATGCCCGGGGCCGGAAATAAAGGACAAGTATTGTTTTTACAAAAGTTTTTAAAGTAAAAGTGAAAATAATGCATATGTAACTATTCCCATGAAAATAACGCTCTCTATTAAAATTGTATATCCGGTAAACCAAACCCGGGGGTGGGCGAGCGGAGCCCCCTAGTATATAATATGTTTAAGATTCATCCAAGAATTCAAATAACAGTTCAGGTGGTAAAACATTATATGGCTACCTGAAGCTCTGCTTTTATTTGTGAAAGTGAACATGCCACTTCACAGCAAATATGCCTCCAACTCAGACGAGCCCAGCTTGAAGGTATCAAATATATATCTACTTCTGTTCAATATCCAACCCAATTATTATTTTATTTGCTTTGTGAAGTAATCTGAATGACTGAAAAAAAATGAGAAAGCAAGTCCTTCATTATCACATTAAAACAATATGTGCTAAACTGAAAGACTGCGGTGGGTTGGCACCCTGCCCAGGATTGGTTCCTGCCTTGTGCCCTGTGTTGGCTGGGATTGGCTCCAGCAGACCCCCGTGACCCTGTGTTCGGATTCAGCGGATTGGATAATGGATGGATGGATAAACTAAAAAGAATATGAAACAAAATGTACACATAAAAAACACCTGACACTTAACACACAGTCTACTTCTGATAATGTTAAAAGTAGACGGGAGTGTTAATGTTTGGCAATATGGCTTCAGAGTTGCAGGCAGGCTGTTCAAACTATGATACAAGGAGTAGTGCTTAATGTGGTCTACACTGTGCATGGGTACACAAATGAATCTGAAAACCTTTCTGCACCACAATAAGCAATAAGGTAATTTTCTAAATAGAGACACAAGTCTATGGTGTTAAAAGTGTACAAAGGGTTTTAATGACTGTTGGTCGTAAGGAATAAACAACCACTTACCTCTGGATTTTCACTGAGGTAAATTCGCTTAGAGATGTTGTTGATTGTTGAAATCCACTAAAAATAATCATCAAGGCCAACATTAGCACATGGTCTGTAAGAAAAAGGTCCTATATCATTGTAGCCCTTTTCTTACTGTAGAATTACTGTTTGTTCCTTCAGCTAAAATAAATACTTTCTATCACCTTACCGGATTATTCATTGCAAGGCTGTGCCAGTAAGAGCAGGACTGGGCACAAAGAAGAAATCAATCCTAAATATATCAGCCCTTCACAAGCTACAAATACACACACTGAATTTCACAAGCATATGGGACTAATACAGAATCACTCATTGACCCACTACGTACATTTTTAGGATATCAGAAGAATATATCATCAACAAAGAAAGAACAAGCAAAATGCACACAGACAAAAGTCACTGTGGGAAATAAACCCAGGTGGTGCCTGGAGGTCCTTGGAGTGCAGGGTAACACACACACACACAACTAACTTACTACCTATGTAGCTATTAGAAAAACTCCCATCTGTCCACTATCAAATGTGCTCAAATGTGTGGGATGATACAGGCCAAGCCCTATTAAGGCAGTACTGGGTGCAAAACAGGAACCAACTCTGGATGGGACACCAGTACTTCGTAGGGAAAACTTGTAAGATGCAGACAACACATACAGCCTCTCTCATTCAAACAGGGACAAACCAGCACAAACATGAAGAGAACGCACATCCTCCACACAGAGTGTGTACTGGGTCAAAGCTGAAACTCAGCATTCTAGAGCTGTAAACCTGTACACCTATTAGCACCACTAGAAACACTGAGAAAATGACACTTAACAGAATTAACATTAATACATTTTATAAAAAGTGGCAGTGTTTAGATTACACATAAATATGCAGCATTTATTATGTTATGCTTTGCATTTCTTTTTTTAACTTTTTACTGTACTGCTGTTAAAAACAGCAGTTGTCTGAAGATTAAGTAGAGTGCCATTTAGTCTCTGGGATTTTTTAAAATAAACATTTAAGCTCTTGTGATTAAATATTTTATAGTACACACTCACACACACACATACAGAGTGTGTGTATTATATATTATATTTTATATATATTATACATTATAATATATATAATGATATAAAAAAGGACAAGTGTCTTTCAGTCTGTTCTTGTCCCTTTCCGGTTGCTGTGGTTTTGCTATCCAACAGATGGTGCATCACAAACAATAGCACTGCTTTTACAAATCCTGTACCAAATGTTATGTAACAGAAATGTACAAACTGGACAGATACACTGTACTACAAACGTCAATGCTGTTGTCTGTGTTGATTGCTAGATTTCCACCTGTCTTGAACATGTAGCACAGCTAGCATAACTCATGTGCCGATTTATGGCCAACCAAGTGGAGGCGGTTCATATTTGTAGCCAAGGATTATAGAAAACCAATAGGGTAACAATGTTAGAAATTGTCAAAATTAGCTGCAGTAAGAAATCTTTCATTATTATTATCATTATCTCTTATATATATATATATTTCTCTTCTGGTTTGTCCTGCTTCCTCTTCAAAACCGGTCTCGCCCACATGCAGCCGACAAGGCATTTCTCAATTCCTATTTGTCTTCTGCCAAACCAAAGTGACCTCCAAGAGTGTAGATACAGTAGTCAGTGACGATCCTAATAATCAACTAACGTACCCACAGGAGTTTTTACACACCCTCACACCAACTGGCATGCCTCCCCATATCCTTTATCTGAAGGTGGGAGCTGCAGTTATGCTCCTCCAAAATATTATGCCATCAAAAGGTCTTTGCAACGGAACAAGACTCATCGTTACCCGAATACATACAAATATTATTGAGTGCAAACTGATCGCTATCCAAAATTCTGAAACAATCTTCATTCCCAGGATCTCTCTCCTTCCTTCCGACACCAATCTCCCTTTTACATTTAAACGCACACAATTCCCACTCAGACTCGCCTTCTCTATGACTATCAACAAGTCCCAAGGACACACGTTTGCAAAGATTTGCATTAATCTACAACAACCAGTCTTCAGCCACGGTCAGTTGTACGTGGCTTTTTCTAGGGTTAGATCTTTCGACTCATTATCTGTCGTCTCCAGCAAAACACCTATTCACAACTGCGTCTTTCAAAAAGTATTTATTTCTTCTTGATTTCTGAATTCCTTTCTCACCGTTTTCCGTTCCTATTCTTACACAGCCGTATGCTACAGTGGGCGTCAGCTAGTTATTATTATTTCACAAGGTATCATGTTTTCTGACCCTTTAAGGTTTATTTTGGATAATCCTTATGAATTCAGCCTGCACCACCTTCTTTACACCAGACTTTCTCAACATTTATAGTCCCGATACCCAGTTTTGCATTTTTAATTTCATTGACATCCCACTAACAGCAGTTGAAAAAAGCCTCCTTGGTGACACAAGCTAACTTAGAAATGCAGAGAAATATCACTCAGCAGCACCATTCACTTAGGCAACCCACCACAACCCACTTGCAAACCAAAAGCTGCGACCAACCAGGATCTCAATGCAGTGGTTGAAAATCATCGACTTACACGGACCCGGCCTGTGGACGCTGAGACCTGAACATCGGTTTGTGCTACTCCGTACTGGAAGTTTAAGTATGTGTCTCAGAGTCCCACACCAGACCCACAGAGCCTCAACTGCAATGTCCTGTACACTTTGTGACCGACATACTGCCAAATGGCTGTTCCCAAATGGAGTCATAAGTTGGCATATGACTGCATATGTAAACACTCTATGAATAATCAATGTGTGGTCTATTTCTGTTAATATGTAGATTTCATTTAGATACCATTTGAAATCAGACAGCATTTTAATACATAACACTCACCTCTTCACAGTCTTTTTTACTTTCTGCTTGAAGAATGACAGTTCTGAAATATAAAATGAAAAGTCTTATTACAACCATTCTAACGGAGAAGCCCGCCTAGCTACAATAAATCTCACTCTGTTCCTCAGCAAGCAAGCATGATGTTAAGACTCTTAAGAAAATGCTTATGCTGAAATTTCTAGAAGTTTCAATTCTTTAGGTTTTGCTAGGAATGTTTTGAGCTGAAGAAGTAGGGTACCAGTATTTTAAAAAGAAGACAATTTCATTTTTATTTAACATTCTTTGTAATGTAGACACTTCACAATACAATAAAAGCAGTCAAGCAGACTCACTTTTTTCCATCAAAAGATGTAATCTGGAAGCAATATCTTCTGTCTTCACAGTCAGTAGCCATTACTGAACAGTTATCGATATCCATCACCAAACCGCCTGCAACATCCCCACGTGCTTGGCTCATTAGATTTCCTCCCTGGGTGAAGAAGTACTGCCTTTCCCAGGTGGAAGACACCAGCCCAGTCTTACTGAAATAAAGGACAGAAATAGACTTCACAATCCAGAGCTGATTTGTTGTAAAAGCCCGGGTTTGCAAGTAAAGACTTACTTGCGGGCATTGAGGTACCCCGACTTCCTGGTCAGGTTTCTGTTGACTGGAATTTTGTTTAAATCTGGATCTGGAGGATATAGAGGATCACTTGCTTCTTCCAAGTCCTGGATGGTCTGTTGCATTATTTCAATCTCGGACTCCATTTCCCTACGAACACTTTGTACAGAGAAACGCATGCTTGAATTAGCAACTTGCTAGGAACAGCACCATAAAGAGAACTACATCACTTTTAACAACAGATTACAATAAGGTAATTTGTATGTATGATCCAGCAAAAAGAATCACATGACTTCAGGTCTGATGTTCATTCGTTCATTTTTCCATGTCCACATTTCCAACCCATGGCCACAGGGTTGTATGTACTTTACAAAAAACAGTATGAAACGTTTTCCTAATAAATCATAAAAGAACCACCTCCTTTTTTATGTGACGTGCAATGGTATTCAGCAAAAGCTGGTAAGAATCTGTCCCTGTGGATCGGGATCTGAGGTCACGTTTTATGACATGCTAGAATTCTACGAGGAAACAACAAAATGGTATGATCAAAGTGGAGGTTATGATACTATTTATCTGGACTTTCAGAAAGCATTTGATAAGGTGCCGCATGAGAGGTTGGGCATCAAATTAAAAGAAGTGGGAGTTCAGGATGTGGAGTGAAGATGAGTGGTACAGAATTGGCTCAGACACAGGAAGCAGAAGGCGATGGTGCAAGGAACCTTATCAGAATTAGGGAGATGTTAAAAGTGGTGTCCAGCAGGGGTCAGTGTTGGGGATTTTTTTTAATATACAGGGGATCCTCGGGTTACGACACAGCTCTGTTCCTACATCAGTGATGTAACCCGAATTTTGGTGTAAGTCGAAACACACCCTAGCCTAAATCACTTACCTATCCTAACACATTTGGAAAATCATAATCTCAAACATAAAAACATAACTAAGCCACAGAAAAAGGAAATAAATATACTGTACTGTAGTAACCGAAAATATGACTGTAAAAAAAAAAAAATCCTTACCTTTATTCCTTCTCATGTCTCACTTTTTTATAGTTTTTATGGGAGTGAGCTTTGTAAACTTGAAACGTTGTATGTCGAGACGTTGTAACCCGAGGACCCCCTGTATATACAGAGGAACCTCGGGTCACGACCGTAATTCGTCCCAAAACTCTGGTCGCAACCCTATTTGGTCGTGACCCGAACTAATTTCCCCCATAAGACTGTATGTAAATGCAATTAATCCGTTCCGGACCGTACAAACTGTATGTAAATATATTTTTTTAAACATTTTTAAGAACAAAAATAATTAATTATACCATAGAATGCACAGTGTAATAGTAAACTAAATTTATAAACATTGAATAACACTGAGAAAACCTTGAACAGATAAACCTAACATTGTAAGAGTTCACGCTACAGCCTTGCAAACCGCTCGCTGTAAACACTTTTTTTTTAATGAGTTTTAAGCACAGGGAAAAAAATGAAAATTTGAAAAATCCTTAATGTATACAAAAACTAACCATAAACAACCAAGAAAACTAACCTTGCAGCAAATCGCCATGAATCTTCCTGGCTTTCTCGCATAACATCACCTCGCTTATGCTATCCCCTTTAAGTTGCTTCTCGTTCAGCCACACCAGCAACAGTTTTTCCACCTCTTCCAGCACTTGAGGCCTCTACTTGGTTAACACTGTAACTCCTTTTGCAACATCAGCTGCTTTAATGGCCTCTTTATGCTTCAGAATAGTCGAAATCGTAGATTTTGACTTCTTGTACTCGGCGGCAAGATCAGTAACACGAACGCCACGCTCAAACTTTTCAATAAGTTCTTTCTTTAATTCGATTTCAATTTTCTTCGAACCTTTCTTCTCACCAACACTACTACTCTTCACTTGCTTAGAGGCCATGGTCAATTGCAAAATTAATGCAAAAGCACACGAAATAGAGCACAAAGAGTTCACAGAGAATGCACGCACGTCTGACCAAGAATGACGTACAGGGAGAGACTGAACATGTGCGGAAATCATCGGCGCATACGAACCGGAAGGGAAACTGGCTTGTTCGTCACCCGAGTGTGTGGTTGTGAACAGATGCAAAAGTTTGGTAAACTATTTGGTCGTAACCCGATTTGTACGTGTTCAGAGACGTTTGTGACCCGAGGTTCCACTGTATGTTAAACAGCAAATAGTCTCCTAACAGCTTTAGAACACCACACTGCCAATGTGGTGCTCTGTTTCAATAGCAAATACATCTCCACTGACCAACAGAATTTAAAAAGAAAAATGGTACTGGAATTGACCATAAATATCTCAATCTGTGCACTTCTACTTAAAATCTAACTATAAAATTAAAAAGGAAAAACAGCAAAATGGAAAACAACTTGGCAGTTTCTAAAAATAACTGGCATTGTGCCTACATTCTTCATTCTTATTTACTGAGCCCCTCCTAGTGTCACACTGCAGTCATAAAAAAAAAAAAAGCGTCAAGCGATTCTTGGCATTTAACTACAATGTAATTGCTGCTCGCCAAGTGCTAGGCTTCTGTGGTGGTGGTAAAGTTGTTTTTTCAATATCTTTCTGGTACCATAACAATCCACTTCATCCATTTGGGGGTATTGCCCAATTTACAAAAAATAAAGGTAATTAAATACCTAGCTTTTTGATGGATACAAAGATCAGCTCAGGCTACATACGTGTAAGTCAAACAATAAGTATTGTCTCATTCATTGAAAGATTACACAATCAGGAAAGCTGACCCAAAAGGAAGAAAAGATAACATCCTGGGCAGTGACACATAAAAAGCCAACTTCATTTCTGAAAACTTAAATCTTACTTTTGCACGCTGGTTCCAATGTTCGTAAGGAAGTCTTCCCACTGTTGGGTTAGATTTTCTGAGCCAAGCTTAAAGAAACTAATCTGTAAGGAGAAATGAGTTTCATTTTTTAACATGCATGCTTTTAAAAAGAGGCCGAGCCACTGAAGGTACATAATGTTCAAAATGGAAGGAAAAGAACCTGTGCTTGCATATATCCCAGAAGAGGCTCTAAAAGTGCAATTTTTTTCTTGTACTGAAGTGCATTTAGTGCGGTGAAGTAATGCATCATGGTCTGATGTTGCTTCTTTCGAGCTGTGTACACATCCTCCATAACTTCAGACTTGACCTAGCAAAAGAATCCACCAGAGATCATTTATAAATTAACATCCTAACACGTACGACTACAAATTGAATCCATTTAAAGTAGGACTACAGATTCCAAACTAATTTTCATCTATTTATCCAGGCTCCAAAAAGTTTGCAATATACTGCAATTTGTCTCCAATGCTGCATTTCCGGGCGACTATTTACATTCAGAAAAAAAGTGTAATATGTAAAGCAACAAAATCTAATTCACACTTTTAATACTGCTTTACTGTTAAGTTTAAGTTCAAGTACTTTATTGTCATTGTGTAAAACAACAAAATTACTTTTTATGACAGCCCCAAGGTGCATTTAAAGAAAAGTCAAATAATTCCAAATATGTCGTATACAGTGTTAAGTGATCAAGTAACCAGAGCAAATTATTATTGCTCAAAGTACAGCAGCATAAATTGTTATTGCACCCGTCAATGAATAATACGTTACATATTATATATTGTATTACAATTAGTATATTGCACATTACCAATATAGGTTATAGCACACATTCAATTAAAAATGATCTCAGACTGAGGAGATTCAGAGTTCAGAAAGTTTATGGCAGATGGGAAAAAGCTCTTTTTTAGTCTGTTTGTGCGTACACGAGTTGACCTAAAGCGCCTTCCTGACGGGAGGAGCTCAAGCAAAGAATTTCCAGGAGAAGTTATATCCTTGAGAATGTTTTTGGCCCTTCTCACATAGCGAGTCTTATACGAGAGTTCGAGTGATGGCAGTTCAGTCCCAATAATGGCCTCTGCTGTTTTTACGACCCACTGCAGGGCTTCTTTAGCAGCCTTGGTGCAGCTGTTGTACCTGCAGGCCATCATGCAGTTAGTTAATGATGCTCTCTATTGTGCATCTATAAAAATTAACCAGCAGCTTCTGGGGGAGGTCAGCTCTCCTTAGCTTCCTGAGAAAATAGAGGCGTTGTTGTGCTTTGCCTATTATAGTCAAGTTGTTGCAGCCCAGGACAGGTCCTCTGAGATGGTGACTCCTAGAAACTCTCTCTACAGCATCTGCATTGATTGTTATCGGATCTTTGATTGGTGATTGGTCTTTTTGGTGTTCCTAAAGTCCAGAATAACTTCTTTGGTCTTTTTGGCATTTAACACCAGATTATTGGTGTTGCACCACGCTGTCAGATTCTGAACCCTAATAAAGGGGGGAGTGAAGGAAGGGTCAAAGGACAAATGCTGTTCTAGTGATCGCACACAATCTTTGACACTTGGTTTCTTGGTTCAGATCCAAGTCAACGTCAAATCACAATATCGGGTATTGTAACTGTCACATAACATTTTAAACGCTACAGATCAACAGGCCTTCAGGAATTCATTCTCACTTAGTCAACACGGACTAAGGCCAGCCTCATTTCACATGTTACAGTCAAGGGATGGGCTGCAGAACTGAGCTATGGCAACATCTCACTGAGTGATGATCTATGCTCTGGCCGGCCTCCAGCACTGAAGCAACGAGAGTCCCCTCCAAAGGTACTGGAACAGCAAGGCCAATTAGTTTGTTTTTGATGGGCACCAATGACATTTGTGTGTGAGATCAAAAGATGAAGATGAGAAGAGAGATCAGAGTTTCAGCTTTTATTCCCTGGTATTTACAGTACAGGCCAAAAGTTTGGCCACACCTCCTCATTCAATGTGTTTTCTTTATTTTCATGACCATTTACAGCACTCCA
>JANRMT010062840.1:47561474-47582991 GCA_026402145.1 Polypterus bichir lapradei | reverse complement strand
TTGTGATGCGCCATCTATTGAAATGAAAAATGACAAATGCAATGCATGTCTCTGTTATGCCATTTTGGTATGGGATTTGCAAAAGCAGTGTTAATGTTTGTGATGCGCCATCTGTTGGAATGACAAATGCAATGCATGTCTCTGTTATGCCATTTGGTACGGGATTTCTAAAAGCAGTGTTCAAGTTTGTGATGCGCCATCTATTGAAATGAAAAATGACAAATGCAATGCATTTGATTACTACAAATGTTTTTTTGTTGGAATAACAGAAACACAGCAACCGGACAGTCACACTGATAAACCGAAACGTATCCTTTATTTCAGTTAGTTTCAATGGTATGTGTACTTCCATCTACGCTTTTTCTTTTTTCTAATACAGTGTAAAGCAATCAATATGTCTACACTTCTGTTTTGCACCATGTACACTGGCCATTCTTCTGCTATTATTATTTATTGTGTATCACCATTGCGGTCTTATTTCCTGTATATACTTCCCTGCCCCCCATCCACACCCCCCAAAACCTTGCACAAGAATGTCACTGTGCTCTTTGCAGTGTATGTGACAATCAAGATTAAATGTAAATCTAATCTCTGTGCAGTCATATTTTACGGCTTTGCTAACACGCTTACTGACAATGCTCGGTTGCAAATGGCAATGTAAAAAATCAACGACTTTTGATATCAGATATGCACATCGCACTCAAGGCCTGAGCGACAGCAGCACGAGGGGTGGTCACTTGAGTCTAACCACACAGGATCCACAAAGCTTCCTGCAGACAAGCAACGGCCTCCCTAGGAGGTGCCTTTTGTGACACTCCTAAAACCAGCCTGTTGCCGTATCCTGTGGAATACCTTCATGTTTTCTCTTCCATCTTTCAAAGCTCACCATAGGCACAATCAAAACTCAATGGCATCCTTACTAAAAGCAGTAAACTGCAAGTAAAGCTTCTGTAAGATCGATAGGAAGAAAAGGAGTTTCTGCATAAATTTGTAAAGAATACACAAAGGTGATTACAAAAGTGTGATGGGTGACAAATATATGCAAGCTGTTTCTAATATACCAGCATGGGGAAGTGGATTTGAGGATGGAGGGCTAGATTAAGACTCTACAGAGCCCCTGGGCATCACACACATAACACACACACACACAGACAAACAAATGAAATGCAATAGCAATATACTAGACATTAAAAAAAATGTTAAAGGCTAACAAACTCTCAAAACAGCTGCAGCCTGTATCCAAATTCCAAATGAAGGTCCATAGGAGGGAGCTGCTATTACAATCTCTACAACAGGGGTCCCCAACTCCGGTCCTGGAGGGCCTCAGTGGCTGCAGGTTTTCATTCTAACCCTTTTGTTAATTAGTGGCCTGTTTATGCTGCTAATTAACTTCTTTTGAATTCATTTTAAGCGACTTGCTCTTGAAGACTCAGACCCCTTAATTGTTTCTTTTTCCTTAATTAGCAGCCAAACAATAATGAGACGCAAAATGAGCCAAAACAACTGGTGTTTATCACACAATATCTGAAAATAAAGAAAGATGAAGATCTCAGGAATGTTGATCTGCTCAGGTCCACAATGCCCTTAGAAATGAGAAAATCAACAATGCCAGAACTGTATGATATTACACAGTGAGAGCAGCAACAAGCCATGCATGGAATTAAAGAACGGGTTTAATTAACGACAAGAATTGGCGCCTAGCAATTGGTTGGAGTTTGAGGCCCTGACTGAGTTGATCTTCTGTTGGCTCAATCACTTCACATTTCACTTCTGTTTGGGGGCCATTTAACACTAGAATTACCAGAGCCTACGAAAAAACTTGTAGATCCGTCCCACCTTAAAACGATTCTCACCTCTCCGTCAGCGTCTTTTGTCCTTTAAATGTGTTGATACGCAGCAAACAGCAAGCAGCCTGCTATCACATCCCCCACCCCACACGGTTTTCTCAGCTCAAGTCTTTTTACCTGTGTGTCAGTTGCTTAGAGTTGTATAGAGTGAGAAGTCGAGCAAAATGACACCTTTTATAAATACTATATTGTTATCTGGAACACACGCATGTGTGTTCTGTGTCTACAGCAATCTATGTGCAGTAAACACATCGTTAAAACAGAAACGTTTTTCATGTTTTGGTAATAAATGACATAATGTAGACATGAAGTGTATAATGTGTGAAGCCTGAATTCCAAATATCAAAGAAACACTTTCACAAAAAGGTACAAATATAATAGAACAAATGCACTTTTATTCAAAAATATAACTGCAGAAAAACAACCTGCGTTTACCTGCGACATTGACATGCATTCGTTATCACGGCTTCGGTGGCGCAGCGGTATCAGCCATTGACTGGTAATCAAAGCTTCACGGGTTTGATCCTGGGCGAGTCCGTTATGAGAACTGAGCTGCTCATATTCTGACTATTTTACAATAAAAACTTACATTTGTACTTTGTATATGTATATGGCTGCGGTGGGTTGGCACCCTGCCCGGGATTGGATCCTGCCTTGTGCCCTGTATTGGCTGGGATTGGCTCCAGCAGACCCCCGTGACCCTGTGTTTGGATTTAGTGGGTTGGAAAATGGATGGATGGATGGATATGTATATGGGAACATTAACATTTATATGTTATTTACATAAAAGCCAGATCTAATGATATTTAGCTATTTACTTACATGACGGTTCTACAGTACATCGGATCAAGAATGTACTTTTGCCATCGCTGTACTTTGTATATGTACATGGGAAGCTTTGCACTCGTGACTTTACGCAGTAAATAGGTAAATAACGTTAGATCTGGCTTTTCTGTAAGTAACATATAAACGTTAATGTTTTGGGCACATGCACCGTCCTTTGTATGTAAGAGCCAGATCTACAGCGTAAAGTCACGAGTGCAGAGCTTCCCATGTACATATATAAAGTACAGCGATGGCAAAAGTACATTCTTGATCTGATGTAGAACTGTCGTCATGATTTGAGCTTACCTCTGTTATAGCGCGTCTATGTGAAAACAGCCGTGTCAAATGCTTATGGGGAGTTGGGATCGTGAACGCGGCCGAGAAAATAATAGAATAAAAAAAACAAAGCTAAAATTTACAAGTATCATAAATCACACCGGCTGTTACAGACTGAAATCAAATGTAAGTTTTTATTCTAAAATAGTAAGAATACGAGCAGCTCAGTTCTCAAAACGAACTCGCTCAGGATCGAACCCGTGAAGCTTTCATTACCAGTCAATGGCTGATACCGCTGCGCCACCTAAGCTGTGATAACGAATGCATGTCAATGTCGCAAGTAAACGCGGGTTGTTTTTCTGCAGTTATATGTTTGAATAAAAGTGCATTTGTTCTGTTATATTTGTACCTTTTGTGAAAGTGTTTCTTTGATGTTTGGAATTCAGGCTTCACACATTATATAGTTAATACCTACATTTTGTCATTTACTACTAGAATATGAAAAACGTTTCTATTTTAAAAATGTGTTTACACAAATTATTGTAGAAACAGAACACACATGAAATGCGTGTGTTCCAAATAATGATCTATTATTTCCACTGTAAAACTCCACTTCACTTCCAGATAATCAATCAAGGCATGAGCTGGGAGAAGTTTGTGCACGTTCTAAGCCAGTGGGGGATGGAATAGCCGGCTGCTTGCAGCTTGTCTTTATCGGCACATTTAGAAGACAAAAGACGCTGGCGGAGAGGTGCGAACGGATCTAAGAAGCAATTTAAGGTGGGACGGATCTACAAGTTTTTTCGTAGGCTCTTGTAATTCTAGTGTTAAGGAGAGAAAGAAAGCAATTCGGAGGAATGAAGAAGAAATTCAGGGGAAATAAATCCTAAAAAAACAAGCCGATTAAAATTAATTCAAAAGAAGTTAATTAGCAGCAAAAACAGGTCACTAATTAAGGGTGAAAATGAAAACCTGCAGCCACTGGGGCCCTCCAGGACAGGAGCTGGGGACCCCTGCTCTACAGTCTATCATAACTGTTAACGATTTGTCAGTCACTCTTTCCAACATACACAAAATGTAGTCTGCACTTCCAGTTTCTTTGTAGACACTTTCACGGTGTTTTAAACCAGCAAAAGGCACAGCTGAGCAAACAAGTGAAGAGCAAAGGGGTACGAGATGACAACTCACAGACCGTCTAGTCAGGACGATGAGATTCAAATGTATATAAACTCTAAACATATTCGATTGGCGCTTCCTTATCATTAATATATGATATTAACCTCCTTAGCATTAGACCCAGGTTGGGAAAACAGTGTTAAAAAAGCTTTAGTAACTGTATTGACACGTCTCGCGTAAGCGTTAGACCAGAGGATTACTCGGGCTGTAAAAGTGGTAACAGCATTAGTCCCGAGCATTATCAGGTAACGGTATAGGCAGGCCTTACATAAGTGCCAGGTCCGAGCATTACCCAGGCCAACGGTGTAGGTGCATCTTCTCCTAGCCTCGTAATGTTGTCTCATAAGAAACGTTTTTCCACAGCCCAGGCATTGCTCCTTCTTGACAGTGATACGAGCAGTGATGACAAAGTGAATCTGTCTTCAGGCAGTGAAACTGAGACGGACAGTGAAGCCCAAAGCGGTTCTGATGAATCTGAAAGTGACGCTCGCGTTTGGGTTTCTGTTGACCCTGCTTGTAATAAACCATCCATCCATTATCCAACCCGCTATATCCCAACTACAGGGTAACGGGGGTCTGCTGGAGCCAATCCCAGCCAACACAGGGAGCAAGGCAGGAAACAAACCCCGGGCAGCCCACCGCAGCTTGTAATAAACCAGCAACACCTTATTTTGATTTTGTGAGGCAACCAGAAATAAAAGTGAACATTGACAGCCAAGACCCACTCACTTCCTTGAAGTTATTTCTTGATGATGACGTGATCAAAAGAATTGTTAAGATGAAGCATTAGGCTGAATAGTGTCGGGTTAATGCCAACACAGCTAAGCAGTTTTCCTGTTCAAAGCTATACCACACAACAGCCATTTTGACAGTATATATCCATCCATCCATCCATTATCCAACCCGCTATATCCTAACTACAGGGTCACGGGGGTCTGTGGTATAGCGGGTCCACAGCGCTCTCAGCAAGGGCCAGTTTTTAAATAACTAATCACCACGCTCGCTTCGTGAGGGGGCGTAGTAGTCGTAGCAAGCCGCGGGGCGATCTGCGGTGTGGGCGTTTCTCACCGAGTGCACAGGTGAGGGACTGCCCACATCCGTGATTCTACCCGTGGCTAATGTGCTGTAGCTGCTATGGCCCCTCGCAATATAAAAAGAAGCGCGAGTCGGTTGGAAGGGGACGAAAGAACGAGAGAAAAAAAGGAAAAGAGGACAGAGGTTACAGGGAGCGAGAGAGGAAGCAAGTCGGTGCGAGAGAGAGACACACGGAGTGTGTGGATGAGCGAGCGAGCGAACGAGCGCTCGTGGGCAGCTGCGAGGAAGTTGGGTGTTAGGCCGACACCCAGGCGTTAGAGTTGATGTCGCTCCCGCTGAGCGATCAGGTAGCGGGGGTGACCAGGGAAAGACGACTGGCGGCGGAAGGCCGGAAAGGCAGCGGGAGTCGCGAGGTTTGGTGATGGATTACCCAACATGAGCGTCCTGGCTGTTGGTGTGAACCAAGTCTCAGGACTGGGATGAGTGCCAGGGATCGGGAGGTCTCCAGTCTCGTGTGGATGGATGTAGAAGAAAAGGGCAGCTGCAGAGAGAGAGTCTCGCCTGTTGAAGGGCCCGTTTGGGAGAAGCAGGTGAGACGCTAATGCTAACGGGAAAGAAGCACCGAGCTTGGCACTTGTTATTCATTTTAAAGATTGCTCCTGTATGAACGTTTTAACCTCTGGTTTTTAAGGATTGTTTTTGTGTATTTTTAACCTCCACGATTTCTTTTATTGGATTATTTATTGAAGAACTTTGAACTGCACAGCACTACTTATTGAACACTTTGTTTTTGATTGTTTTTTTAATAAAAGCACTTTGCACATTTATACCATCCCCTTGCTCGATGGTTATTGCCTCCACTGCCTAGCTCATCGGTGACATTACCGACGGTGATGGGTTCAAGGGCTTCCAAACAGTGATGGGAGAGTGGAGCCGAACCCGAATCGTCACAGGGTCTGCTGGAGCCAATCCCAGCCAACACAGGGCGCGAGGCAGGAAACAAGCCCCAGACAGGGCGCCAGCCCACCGCAGGACAGTATATATGGTAATGCCATTAGTATTATTATACTTTTTACACTCTGTACTTTTAGTGCTTTGAATGTTTTACAGCAGAATGAGGAGATTTAACAGAAATGACATTTTTCAAGCCAAAAAATACAAAGCTTTTTTTTTGGGAAAAAAATGGAACACTATGGAGATTAATGTATAGATTTCGGAAAACTTTCTGATGCTAAACTGCAATAAATATGAAGCTCTCATTGCAGCATCACATACACTACTCCAGAAATGTGTTGCAGCTGCCACCGTGTATTCCCAGGTTGCTAATAGTCAGCACTGGTGAGGCGTTGGTGTTCGGCTCTTTCTTTTGATTTCCGTAAACTATTATCACAAGGACAGCATGGTTTCATTTAAAAAACACAGCTAGATTACTTCTTTTTCTTAATCACACAGCAGCAGATGCTTTAGTGACCTCAGGACTGGACTACTGCAATGCACTTCTCTTGAGAGTGTCTGGCCATGCAATGAATAGATAACAGTATGTCTAATATTCAGCCACAAGGGTTTTGACCCATACTAAATCATGGAGCCATATTACTTTCATTCTCCAACATCTGCAATGGCTCCCTGTGCAATACTCTAGACAGCATAAGGCACTTTAACTGGGACTCAAAGCTCTTCATGATTTGGCTGCTCTGCACCTTAATAACCTTCTCTGTCCCTAATTTCCAACTCAAATCCAAATCCACACCCAATGTATTAATGAAGCACATCATTTAAAAACAACTAATGGATGACCAAAGTAAAAACAAGATAAAAAATGATCTAATCTCTCTATTATAAAAGAAAATCCTGAGACGAGACAAGACTTTTGCCAAGAGATTTTTTTTCAAGTCCCGCCCTCCTCTCAAGCATTTCCAGTTAACGGCCCGCGGTCCTCTCACCTGTCATTCGTGTGAACGCTTTTGTCAGACACAGTTCCTGCACTCTCAGCTCTTATTAATTTTTACGTTTTCCTCGCTTTAAGTTCCCAATTAAAGAAGACGTACAGTGATCCCTCGCTATATTGCGCTTTGACTTTCGCGGCTTCACTCCATCGCGGATTTTAAATGTAAGCATATCTAAATATATATATCACGGATTTTTCGCTGGTTCGCGGATTTCTGTGGATAATGGGACTTTTAATTTATGGTACATGCTTCCTCAGTTGGTTTGACCAGTTGATTTCATACAAGGGAGGCTACTGGCGGATGGTTGAGAAGTTTGTAGCAACTGCAAGATACGGGCACGCGATTCCTACACTTCACAACCCAAAGGGAAGTGGACGATAATAGAAGGTTAAAGTAGCATTACCATATTCGGTCCTCGGCCCCTCTTGTCCCCTGTGCACGTCCTTATATAACTGGCAAAAAAAAATCTCACGCAAAGGAAAGTGGGACTGAAAAAAAAATATATTAACATTTACCATTTACATTTACGTGCCCGGTGCCCGAGTGCTCATTTGTGAATACCTTTCCCAGACGCCCTCCCCAGCACCCAAATCCGAATCCCCGGTTCGACGTAGACAATAAACAAAATAAAAAAAAAAAATGTTCTCCGAAAACGCCAAAAAAAAGAAAAATTTACTTAATAGTAAATTTTAATAGTATAAGGAAAAATTAATACTGCAGATCAGTTCCTTCCGTAGAGCAGGAGGAAAACACAACAGTCCTCCGGTGGAAACGACTTCTCCGCGGACTATCACGAGGAAATGCGAATTCAGTTATCTGACTCACCAGACGGGAGCACCCGGAGAACACCAGAATCTGGCCTCTTCTCGGGGATTCGTTACCCGATTATTTCTTCGGGGTGGCCACCCACAAATAGCAGACGTCCCTGGGTGGAGAAAGATCCTGAATGATCCTTTGAGCGTGGATAGTCTCTCCTTGCCTTCAGCCTTTTCCTTCCTTTATTCTCTTTTTTCCCCTGCCTTGATCCGCCATTCCCCTTAAATAGAAAAAGTTTCCCGCCGAAACATCCTTGCCCCTCTCGGTTGTTATGACAACCTCACGCCGGCAACAGGCAGCTGGAATATTTACCGGGCAGGGTCCTCCCAGACTGGAACGTCACCAAAAGGTGCCTGAAGGGCTATTTACAAACACCCTTCCAGCCAACATAAGTGACAGACAGTCCAGGAGGCCAACCCGACTGTCAAGTTATGTAGTCTTGCTACAAGCTACCCAATCAGAGCACGTATTACGTATTAAATAAAACTCCTCAATGATATACGATATGCTTCCCACACAGTGCTTCGCATACTTAAAAGCCCGAACGGCACTTATTGATTTTTGATTGTTTGCTTTTCTCTCTCTGTCTGACATTCTCTGCTCCTGACGGAGGGGCTGTTCGCACACTGGCCTAGAGGATACGGACAGACGCTCCTCTAAAAAATGCTGAACGACTACCTTCACATTGCTCCCTTCCTTTGTCAGGCTGCTATGTCCGGCGGTGCTTCGCATACTTAAAAGCCCGAACAGCACCTATTGATTTCTGATTGTTTGCTTTTCTCTCTCTGTCTCTCTCTGACATTCTCTGCTCCTGACGTGCACTCCTTTGAAGACGAAGATATGTTTGCATTCTTTTAATTGTGAGACGGAACTGTCATCTCTGTCTTGTCATGGAGCACAGTTTAAACTTTTGAAAAAGAGACAAATGTTTGTTTGCAGTGTTTTTAAAGTCCCTGTCTCTACAACCTCCTGTGTTTCTGTGCAAATCTGTGACCCAAGCGTGACAATATAAAAATAACAATATAAACGTATGGTTTTTACTTTGCGGATTTTCACCTTTCACGGGGGGTTCTGGAACGCAACCCCGTGATCGAGGAGGGATCACTGTATTATGTCCAAATGTTATTGAAGAATTTCATCCTGAAGGGTTATCAACAGAAGAAATGACAACACGGGCAATCCTAGCACCGAGAATCGAGGAAGTCAAATGAATTAACGCAAAAATTGTCGATCGGTTACACGGCAAATTGGTTAAATGCGTATCAATAGACTCTGCTGAAACAGTTGGTGGTGATGGTGCGAAAGATGAAAACATTGATTTATATCATCACAAAGAATATCTACAGCCGTTAACACCGTCTGGTCTTCCACCGGCCGAATTACTGTAGAAAGAAGGACGTATCGTAATGTTATTACACAATTGATGTCTGAGTGATGGGCTATGCAATGGGACAAGATTAGTTGGATTCAAAATTGGTCGAACAATTCTAACATGTAAACTTTTAACAGGCAACAAGAAAGGTCATGTAGTACATCTCCAGGGGATAACGTTAGACTCCAAAGGAGATCTTGATATGCCATTCGTATCAAAACGTTTACAGTTTCCTATTAGAATAGCTTTTGCTATAACAATTAACAAAATCAACAGGGACAAACATTCGAAAAAGTCGGTTTATTTATCAGAGAGCAAGACACGATATTCACCCACGGGCAGTTATACACTGCCTTGTCACAATGTAAGTCCATCCATCCATCATCCAACCCGCTATATCCTAACTACCCAGCCAATCTCAGCCAACACAGGGCGCAAGGCAGGAAACAAACCCTGGGCAGGGTGCCAGCCCACTGCAGGGCACACACCCACACACACCAGGGACAATTTAGGATCGCCAATGAGCCTAACCTGCATATCTTTGGACTGTGGGAGGAAACCCACGCAGGGAGGACCCGGGAAGCGAACCCAGGTCTCCTTACTGCAAGGCAGCAGTGCTACCCACTGTGCCACCATGCTGCCCATGTAAGTCCAAACACGGAATCAAAATTTAATGAGATATTCAAGAAAAGTTCATTCCAAATATTGTTTTTTTACTGAAGTTTTACAGTAAAAGTGTAAGTTTAAAAAGTATTTGTGTATTAATTTCAAATAAAAACAGAACAAAAAACGTATAACACAACGAACACCTCTAATGCAACATGAAACATAATTTTCTTTCAATTTATTACGCTTTACTATTTTTTTACTATGGTTAATTACTTGCTGTACAGTATTGTAAAATAGTTAGGTCAATTATGAATATGTAATAATTTCGACGAAAATAACAATCTGTTTAAATTGTACATCCGGTTCCCCATACGTGAAGAGGCTAGCGCATGGCGCCCGCCCTGGGGTTGGCGAGTGAGGCTGGCAGGGGGCAGAGCACCCTTCGTATATAAATTAAACACTACAGTCTGTGTGTCCAGTCCCTCGGAGCAATCTGATTAATGAGCTTGACTTTGGTGTGATTGGTCAGTTTGGCTTTGGTGACGCAATCAAATAAGAGGAAGTGTGAGATGCACAAAGAGATGATGGAGTCCGAGGAGCATGCATTAGGGGAATGTGTACAAGAGGGGCAGCGCCAGTGACGAGACGCTCACACACGCGCAGATATAAAGGAGAGGCGCTGAAGGATCACGTAGGGCAAGAGATTGAGTATTTCAAAAATATTTGCCGTTACCTGTCTTTGACAGGCACCATGGTTAGTATACGATAAACCACAATAAAAACATCGAGATGGGTCCAGCTTATGACCTCCACAATTACAGCCAAATAGATTGCGGGTTTTTTTGTGACCTGATTTACTGACTTGAGTCAGATAACAGCCCTAATCATAACCATTGTGTAACCAGGCATATCACGGACGTATACTGTAAAACAACCTCTTCAACAACGTGGAGCTCTGGAGGTCCACAGCTGGAATCTATTGAAAACATCACAACCCAAACCAAAGGACATTTCCCACAGGCTCCAACCAGTCTATCATGATGGCACTGAAAAGCATGTCAGAAGCGGCGCTTAAATCTAGCAAGGTCAAGGAGGCACAGTCCCCAGCATCAGTAACCAGTAAAAGATCATTGGTCACTGCCATCCTCTGGAGCATTACTGCTCTGTGTACCTTCATCCAGGTTACACACTCCATAGGTGACTGGGCATCCAGTGTAGCTCATCCTAGACTATGGAGCCCCCTTCCTCTATCCCTGCGGACTTGCACTTCACTTCCAACCTTCAAGAATTTGCTAAAATCTCACCTTTTTAGAACAGCACAGTATTGTCATACTTTTATAAGAACACTGTATTGTGATTTACAAGTTTTTAGATTTTTTTTTAATATTTACAGCGACCTCGGGGGCCTTGAAAGGCGCCCATAAATAACACGTCTAAATAAACGTGAACACTCGCGATCGCGCGTGACTTGAAAGCGTCTGTACCCGCGACTCTTGACGTCACGAGGCGTCAGAAAATACTGTAATAAGCTGATCTGACTGACAAACAAATTCCGCGAGGAGTACGAGACTTTACATATAGTGCACTGACAAATATACGCGAAACATAAATGTCTGGAGAAATTACCAAAGCACATATTTCATGTTTTGAGTGTCAGTAACATCCCGGAGATGAAGTGCAGGGGCGACGCGTTCAAGCGCAGGTTGAGGACCCCTGGACTATGCGGACGCCTATCGATTTTATTTTCTCAACTGGAGGCAACACTCCGGGTGCTGTTAGTCCCCTGGGGAAAATGCAATTTCATTTAGGATATTAGGTTATTTATTTATCTGCGTGGGAATTTGTTTAATTTTAATTAAACTGGCGAACGCAGGCAGGTAGGTTGGTGTGTATGTATGTATGTATATACAGACGAAGCCATCGCGATGCTTACGAAAGCTTGAATTCGGTTATCTCGTGTTTAGATTTTTTTTAACGGCGTGTGCAACCCCCATACCCCCCACCCCCATCATCCCCAGGCCTTGTAGCCCCTGGGCACTCGCCCGATTGCCCATTTAGATGGATGGTTACTTAAAGGTGCCTATGGATGCGCGTAAAAATGACGTCATCAGATGAAGTGCCAACTTTGGATGTAATCTGTGCGAGTCACCACCTTGGCTGCTTTCAGAAGTACTGATACATAGACTCCATTTTATTTCATTTGGGAAGTTTCTGGTGTCAACACTTCCATCGATCTCACTCTCCGTCTCACTCTACTCAATAAGATTCAGGAGTCGCCCACTGGCGTATCGATCCAACAGCCCGACCAATGAACTGAGAAACACCCAACCGTGTCGCATGACAGTCCCTACAGCAGACCACTTCGCACCCAATAAAGCCGCGCCTTCTCGGAAAAAAAGAGCAGCGACAACGCGACAGAATAAGAACGACAGGCCCACAGCAACCGAGATGTGGCTCGGCAAAGCACCATCTCCCCAGAACTTGCTGTCACAAGCGAACAAAAAAAAAAGGTTTAGAGCGCTAATGATGTCGTTCAGTACCTGCGGACTATCCTCTAACGTTTCTTCAATAGGCAGCTTGTCAATTCCAGGCATATCTATGCAGTTGCTGAAAACAAATAATAAAAACAACAACACAAGAAGAGTACGACGGCCGAGTATGGACTACTACTAGTTGGTTAAGAACCACACAGCCCAACCTGTTTTTGCGGAAGTCTCGCCTCCCCCTTTGGATGATTGGTGCAAATTGTCAAATTCTTGATGTAATTGGCTACATGAGGCGTCAATCGTTCAGTCCTCTCACATAAAACAGTAACTCCGCCTCTTCGTCGCAGTTTGTCAAGCCTAGTCCAGTCGGACCGGTCAGCCGGGGAAGGGGGGTGTGGGGGAAAGAAAGAGAAAGAAATCAGAATGGAAAAAGTTGGGGATCCATGGATCGACAAATTAAAATTTAGGCTGGCAATGGGAAACATATTATACAAAAAGAAATGAATGGGCTACGTCCATGATACTGAGATGTTCAGTCTGTTTAAACTGTAAAAACTAAAGCTTCCGATTCACCAGGAGCGCGGCTGCGTGTGTTGTTATCTGTATTGTATGAAAAGAAAACCATCGACTGGGGTGCTTGATCGGTGGTAGGAGTCGGCGGAGGAGGGCTAAAAATATAACATTATTCGCTTGTTTTTGTCTTATCTGTTTCATTGTTCTATTCAGGAAAACATTTGTATCCAGTGTTACATATACCCTGCTGTCTCTTCTAAGACTCTGCGAATCGCCTTGAGCATGGGAAAGGTGCTATATAAATAAAATGTATTATTATTATTTTAGATATGGCGCTCCCAGGGTAAAGGTTTGGAAGTGAAACCAGATTCGAGGATCGGTGGGTTGGAAGGGGGGTGGATTCCTCCCAAACACGCTTGGCCCGCCCCCCCCCCCAACGTATTCTTAAAACAATTGTTTCAGCTTCCTATATAAATGCTTAATGCACGCGTCTTACATAATAAAAAAACTACACATGATCGTCTTAACATGTGGGCACTGGCCCAGGAACCCAGGAGCATAGGGGCCAATGATGGTGCTTATTTATGTTTCTGTTTTGCTATCAAAACAGGGGCACCAGTACACTACCTTGTCCTATAATGCTGGTAAGATGACCCTTAAAACAAACTGAATAAAATGACTATTTGGTGAAAAATGTAAAATCTGATATTTTTCCTGGGCAGTAGTTGACTGGGATTTGGCATCACCTCCTCTTTTCAGTCAGTCAGTCATTATCCAACCCACTATATACTAATACAGGGTCACGGGGGTCCACTGGAGCCAATCCCAGGGCGCAAGGCAGGGTACACACACAAAGCACACACTGGGGACAATTTAGCATTGGCAATGCACCTAACCTGCATGTCTTTGGACTGTGGGAGGAAACCCACGCAGACACGGGGAGAACTCCACACAGGGAGGGCCCAGGAAATGAACCCGGGTCTCCTTACTGCAAGGCAGCAACGCTACCCACTGCGCCACCGTGCCGCTCTCTTTTCAGTCAAGTGTTAACAATTCCCGTTTGCTGCGATGCCTGACATCCTGTCCAGGAGAAAAGGCCTCTTGCCAGTAAGGGAGGCCAGACTGGAAGAAGAACAGTGGACTGGTGTCCTGACCAGGTTGCAATTTAATCCCTTGCCAAGAAGGGAGGCCAGAGTAATTGAAGGACCAGGCGAGTTGGCCTTTTCAGAGAATATACTCTCCTGGTTCGCTAGAAGACAGCCTTCTTGTATTGCTGCTCCCATGGAGCATGCTGGGAATTATAGACCCATGGTTCAGCCCTGCCGCGTGCCATGGGAGCCTCCAGAGGGAGCTACAGGGATGAACTTTTGCTACTTTGTAAAAATGTCTGCTTGACCCAGAAGTAGTTCCTTTGGGCTTCTGCTCAGACACCAGAAGTACTTCCAGGATCAGGTTTAAATAGAGCCGCTCTGTCTTGCCCGTGTAGTCGAATTTAGGAGGCAGAGGGCAACACTTGTGTAGGTGAAAGGGGATTAGGGAGGAAGAGGATTAAAGAGGAAGAATTCACTGTCCCTGAGTGTACTGTGCTGTGTGGAATAATTCTAGAGAAACAGTAAAAAAATCATTGTATTTGAACCCGTGACTGAGTCCACAACAGTAGTATCCAGAGTTTGGGGCTCAGTGATGCCCCGTCATCCACAACCCCTTTAAAATGTGTTCTAATGCCAACCCTGCTGATTTCCCTGTATATGCTACACTTAGGAAATATTTTTAAAATGTAACGATATTATGGAGTGAATGTACTTGATGAAGAAGTGCTTGAATTCATTCCCACAATAGAAGAGAACGCCATCAGAATTGGCTGATGTCAAGAGTGGTGTCCAGCAGGGGTCAGTGTTGGGGCTGCTGCTGTTTTTATTATACTTAAATGTTTTGGATCGGAATATAAATAACAAGACAGTTAAGTTTGCAGATGATATCAAGCTAAGTGGACTGGCAGATAATGCAGAATGCTAAAGCTGTATAAAGAATCATCGCCTTCAGTCTTTCCTCAGAATTCATCCCCTGCAGTCCTAGAATCAACCTCATTGCTCTTCTCTGGATTTTCTTGTAATATGCAAATAAAAAAAAAATAAACTACACACAGGACTCCAGATGAGGCCTCACCGGTGTGTTTTAAAGCTTGAGTATAACTTCCTTGGACTTGCACTCCACACATCAGGGCGCTATATAACCTGACATTCTGTTCGCCTTCTTAATGGTGTCTGAGCACTGACAAGAAGTTGATAGTGTCGACTCCTCCTTGACTCCTAAGTGCTTCTCATACAAATTTCAGACCTCCCATTATGTATTCATACCTCACATTTTGACTTCCTATGTGTAACACTTTACATTTACTGACATTAAAGTCACCCCAAACCTGTATGCTATCAAGTCCCTCTGTAATTACAAAATGGATTCGAGATTATCTGCCTTTCCAGCTAATTTGGTATCATCTGCAAACCTGTCCAGTTTTTTATTTTATTTTTATCCTGACCATTTTAAAAGAGCAGTGGTCCTCTGAGGGACACCACTTTAAACATCTCCTGACTCTGAAAACGTTCCTCTCCCTATAACCCTTTTCTTCCTGTGTTTGAGCTATCTTTGTACCTACAGTTGTGCTTGAACGTTTGTGAACCCTTTAGAATTTTCTATATTTCTGCATAAATACGACCTAAAACATAATCAGATTTTCACCCAAGTCCTAAAAGTAGATAAAGAGAAACCAGTTAAACAAATGAGACAAAAATATTATACTTGGTCATTTATTTATTGATGAAAATTATCAAATATGACATATTTGTGAGGGGCAAAAGTATGTGAACCTTTGCTTTCAGTATCTGGTGTGACCCCCCAATAACTGCAACTAAACGTTTCCGGTAACTTTTGCTCATTCCTGAACACCAGCTTAGAGGAATTTTATCTCATTCCTCCGTACAGAACAGCTTCAACTCTGGGATGTTGGTGGGTTTCCTCACATGAACTGCTCGCTTCAGGTCCTTCCACAACATTTCGATTGGATTAAGGTCAGGACTTTGACTTGGATATTCCAAAACATTCACTTTATTCTTCTTGAACCATTCTTTGGTAGAACGACTTGTGTGCTGAGGGTCGTTGTCTTGCTGCATGACCCACCTTCTCTTGAGATTCAGTTCATGGACAGATGTCCTGACATTTTCCTTTACAATTCTCTGATATAATTCAGAATTCATTGTTCCATCAATGAAGGCAAGCCATCCTGGCCCAGATGCAGCAAAATAGGCCCAAACCATGATACTACCACCACCACGTTTCACAGATGAGATAAGGTTCTTATGCTGGAATGCAGTGTTTTCCTTTTCTCCAAACATAACACTTTTTATTTAAACCAAAAAGTTCTATTTTGGTCTCATCCGTCCACAAAACATTCTTCCAATAGCCTTCTGATTGGTCCACGTGATCTTTAGCAAACTGCAGACGAGCAGCAATGTTTTTTTTGGAGAGCAGTGGCTTTCTCCTTGCAACCCTGCCATGCACACCATTGTTGTTCAGTGTTCTCCTGATGGTGGACTCATGAACATCAGCCAATGTGAGAGAGGCCTTCAGTTGCTTAGAAGTTACCCTGGGGTCCTTTGTGACCTCGCCGACTATTACACATCTTGATCTTGGAGTGATCTTTGGTGGTCGACCACTCCTGGGGAGGGTAACAATGGTCTTGAATTTCCTCCATTTGAACACAATCTGTCTGACTGTGGATTGGTGGAGTCCAAACTCTTTAGAGATGGTTTTGTAACCTTTTCCAGCCTGATGAGCATCAACAACTCTTTTTGTGAGGTCCTCAGAAATCTCCTTTGTTCGTGCCGTGATACACGTCCACAAACATGTGTTGTGAAGAGCAGACTTTGATAGATCCTGTTCTTTAAATAACACAGGGTGCCCACTCACACCTGATTGGCATCCCATTGACTCGAATTTCACCTTCAAACTAACTGCTAATCCGTGAGGTTCACATACTTTTGCCACTCACTAATATGTCATATTCCATCATTTTCCTCAATAAATAAATGACCAAGTATAATAATATTTTTGTCTCATTTGTTTAACTGGTTTCTCTTTATCTACTTTTAGGACTTGAGTGAAAATCTGATGATGTTTTAGGTCATATTTATGCAGAAATATAGAAAATTCTAAAGGGTTCACAAACTTTCAAGCACAACTGTACCTGCAGACTGTGCCCTGAAATGCCATTTCTTTTGGTTTGGTCACTAACCCCTCATGTGGCACCTGATCAAAAGCCTTCTGAAAATCAAGAGATATCCTATCATGTGTACCTCTCTTATCAGTCTTTTGTTGCTTCCTCATAGAACTCCATCATATCAGCGAAACACGAGCTTCCTTGTGTTCCAAACGCTCATGTTGTGGCCAAGTGCTGCTCGATCTTTTCCTTAATAATTCCTACCATTAATTTACTGGCGATGCTTATTACGCCTACTGGCCTGTAGATACTTGGATCGGCCTGATCCCCCTTTTATACAACAGGATGTTCACTAGCTTCCAGTCTTTAAGAATTTCCAAAGAGTGCCTAGAATTTCAAAAAATACGTGCCAATGGTTTAATATTCACTCATGAACTTCCTTAAGGACTTCAGGATAAATGGCATCTGATCCTGGAGGTGTTAATGCTTCTCTGAGGTTTGCATGTTTGCCCTGTGTCGCCTTGTTTTTTTTCCACAGTACTCCGGTTTTGTCCTGCAGCTTCCCAAAGAGTCCATAATTGTCAAATTCTAACTATCCCCGTGTACGTGCGTGTGTGTTTGTGCATGTGTGTGTATGCATTTTTAAGTGTGTGTGTTTGTCTGTACATTTGTGAGTGTGTGAGTGCATGCGCATTTGCATGTGTGCGTGTGTCTGTGCACGTTTTTCCATGTGAGTGTGTGCGTGTGCTTGTATGTGCGCGTGCATGATTGATTGTGTGCGCGGGTCTGTGCGCATGTGTATGTGTGTATTTCTGAGTATGTGTTCCCGCATCCAGTTCTGGCCTGACAGACCCCCCCAGTTCCCAGGGCCCTGAATTGGACATAAGCCATATTGAAAATGGACGGATGGATGGATAAATAAGTTATTGCCTCTGTTCCTTGTCATAATGTTTATGCATCGAAAAAGCACAATTAACTGTGAAATAATTTAAACACAAGCCCTATTGTTGTAATTTAATCTTCTTGGCGTTAATTTGTATTCACGGAGCTCTTCTAAGCAAAACTAGGCATATTGGTATTCATAGAAACTTCATCTTCGGTCTCTTAGCCCAAGCACAAATGTAAGAATATTAATAAATCGTATAATTTCATTATAAAAAACATACTTTGTGTTTCTTTTTAATAGAAAGTAAAACAAAGGCAGGCTTTTCAGAGAATTATGAAGGCGCGAAGCGGCTTAAGCGCTGCGGATCCTCTTCTTCTTCTTCACCGAAGTAAACAAACAGGTAAATTGTTGATTTGGAAGCTGGCACGGCAGGTAATCTGGGCAGACGGGAGCGCCATCAATGGCTTGAAGCCCACTGCTCCATCCCACAGGGCACGGCTTCTGCTCAGGCCTTTTGTCTTCACTTGACCACATTCACCTTTGCATATGCATATGAAGGGGAAACCGGAGCATTTTCATTCAGATTATCCTAATACTATTAAGAGATTATTATTTTTTAATTTGCATGTTGGAATGTTTTACCCAAATGAGATTACTTACAACTTGACTGGTTTAATAGTGCGCCTCCACTGAAACCCTTTTTCAATTAAAGCTTAAATCTCATCTAGGCTAATTTTATACCTAACTGGTTTAAAATAAAAGCGGAATGACACCCTGAGAATTTCCTCTGGGCGGCGGAGATAACGCGCTTTGTCGTCTTCCTTCTTTACCTGCGAGTGGGCGAACAAAGCCGTCGGACGCCTCCTGGCGGAGATTCCCCACTGACAAGCTAACGTGACGCAGAGCCGCTCTGCGCTTCGCTCTTTAAATGGCCGAGTGGCCGCTGTGAACTCCTGGCGACCGGCAGCTCCTTCGTCGCTATGCTCTCCGCTGGCTTCTCCGGCTGTAACGACAGAAAAAGCACCTTCACTATCGAGAGCATTCTAGGACTCGACAGGGCGACAGATGAATGCCCCTCAGCAGGCAAGCAGCACAGGGCACGGACGGGTACGTATAGGACACGCGGGGCGTCTCTGAACTGCGTGTGACTCCCGCTTGTCATTTAGTCAGACTCACTGTGTCACGCACCGGTGTGTAGAAGGGGTCTGTTTATTTGAGTCTTCAGAGTGCATTTCAGACTTGCATGTCTCTCGATCCTTAAGTCATATAGCGTCTTTTCTTCGTCAGTCTATTTAAAATCATTGCTTCCACACCTGCCCTTCTCAGTCTTTGGAGTCTAGCTCTGTGTCCATGTAGTTCTTTCGTGTTTTCTCTGGTCTTCCTAGCGCCTTTCCTTATGTTTCTGCTCCGTTTCTTTTCTCGTATAACCTTTTCCGCATCTATCTCCACCAAGTCCTTAGCACTTTTCTTTCCTTTATGTCAGCTTTACTTCTCCTGATTTTGAATGCAGTGCCCTCTTATATCTGTTAATGTTGATCTAACGCAGCCTCCAATCTTAGAGGTGTCCAGCCATCCATCTGTAAACCGTTTATTCTGGTCAGGGCCACTTGGGTCGGATCGGTAGTGCGGGCAAGACGGGACTAACCCTGGACCGGGGGGCGCCGCAGTTCATCGCTAGGAATAGTCACGCGTTTTTAATTGTAGTTATCAAATACTGTATTAATTTCAGGGCTTATAGCTTTTTATTTCTGCTGTATCTTTGTATTTTTGTGACACGTTTTCGTACTTCAAACCAATTTTTTTGTCTCTAAAAAGTGGACTTTTTTTTCTTTCAGTTCCCCTTTTATAACATTCTGTATTATTTCAAACGTAGCTCATTTGGGTGGTGGGTGTTATCGATTTTCCTAAAAGTCTTTATTATCTAAAAAATAGAATGTGATATGTTTAAAAAAAAAAGTTCCAATATTACTTTGGTGTAGAGTTTCATTCCTTTTTCATTGCTTTCTGTCTCTGTCTTTGGCTACCTGTAAAATACGCTTAACTGGTATTATGGAAGCACATGTTGCCTTCCATAAAGAGTCTTTAATAATAATAACTCTTTACATTTATATAGCACTTTTCTCACTACTCAAAGCGCTTTGCAAGCTCCATACACGGAGGACCCTGGACATGACCCTATGTTCTCCTTACTGTGAGGCATCAGTGCTACCACTGTGCCACCTTATTCTTCTCCATTGTTTAAGGCTTTTTCCTTTTGTTGCTGTTGTTGTTCTTCTTTTCCCACTTCTGTGTGAGATCAATCTGCTTGATCAACCTTCTTCCATCAGCTCAGTCCTGCACCTCCTTCCCAATCAAGTCCTTTTCCTTCACATCGTATTTGACTTTATCCATCCATCCATCTCCGCTTTGGCCTTCCTCACTTTCTCGTCCCCTGGACTCCCATTCCCATCACTCTTTTACCCACATATTCATTGTCTCTCCTCATCACATGTCCATACCACTTCAGTCTACCTAATTCTTGACTTAGTTTGGCTTTTGATAGAAGGCAGCCCTTTGCTTTTTTTCCATATCATTTAACTGACCCCGCATTCCCAGATCATGTGCTCTGTTGTTTCTTTCTGACTGCACTCAGCCCTTGAGCGGAGAGAACTTCTTGTTGCAGTCCTTTTTGCCAGTCTTTCGTTTGTGCGCAGAATGTTATGATAAGTCCACCATACTACCTCTATGAGGTTCCCCGGGATGCCTTTTCTGGTTATTGTTTTCCAAAGTTCCTCAGATCTTTGGAGTGTATTTTTTTATACAAGCTGATTATATACATATAAAAATATATTTATATTTGCCAACTGGTGAATAAACCACAAGCGTTACCTGTTAGGCAACCATCCAGATAATCAAATTGCGATTCAAACCTATGAATATATATATATATAAAAATAAAAAAATGTGTATATATACATACACACATATATATATTGTAGCGACCTGGGGTCGAGTCTTGAAGTTTTTTTTAAGCCGAACTCTGCCGTGCACCTCTTCCAAGCTGTTGGCTAGCGGATTGCCAGCGTTAAGCACGCAGCTGCATCCAACTCTTTAGATAACGAGCACTCGTGCCCCATACACCGCACGACTCCGAGTGACTCGCAAGCATTGCTGAGATAAATCTTAGCCAATACACCGCTCTGTCCTGTTATATCTCTTTATTATCAGAGATATTCATCAAACAAAGCTTAACTCATTTGCTTAGTCATTGCCAAGGTCATTAACAAAGCCATATTTCTTATCGATGGTAACTATTTACATTTACACAACCCCAGACGGCGATAACCCAACCCACCCCACCGGTTGAGCACAAACACTTACAACACTTATAACAGGAAAGACAATTACGTACTTAGTTAATTTTTTGACACAACAATAAGCTTTTACATAAATTACCCATAAATTCCCCACAAACTATTTACATAAATTACCCATAAGGCGTCACTCCGCCAGCGCTTGCTGCCGGGTCGTTACA
>JANRMT010062840.1:47536846-47561074 GCA_026402145.1 Polypterus bichir lapradei | reverse complement strand
GCTGCGCAGTAAAAGTCATCATCACCTTCATCGTCATCATTTTTACTGCACAGCATATTCATCACCATCATCACGTCATATATAGCTATGTGTACTTCGCTATACAGTAACTGTAAACTTATCTACCGATTTCATATTGCTTAATAGTTGCCCTTGTTAATAATAGAGTAAAGGGTGGGTTGTAAACAGTACAGGGAGGGTTAAAAAACGTCCAAATACACGTTAAATAATTAAATAAATATGGTGTCCCTACTTCGCGGAAATTCAGTCATTGCGGCCAGCCTTGGAACCTATCTCCCGCGATAAGCGAGGGATTACTGTATATATATATCCATCCATCCATTCATCCTCTTCCACTTATCCGAGGTCGGGTCGCGGGGGCAGCAGCTTGAGCAGAGATGCCCAGACCTCCCTCTCCCTGGCCACTTCTCGGGGAATCCCGAGGTGTTCCCAGGCCAGCCGGGAGACATAGTCCTTCCAGCGTGTCCTGGGTCTTCCCCGGGGTCTTCTCCCGGTTGGACGTTCCCGGAACACCTCGCCAGGGAGGCGTCCAGATGGCATCCTGATCAGATGCCCGAGCCACCTCATCTGACTCCTCTCGATGTGGAGGAGCAGCGGCTCTACTCTGAGCTCCTCCCGGATGACTGAGCTTCTCACCCTATCTTTAAGGGAAAGCCCAGACACCCTGTGGAGGAAACTCATTTCAGCCGCTTGTATTCGCGATCTCGTTCTTTCGGTCACTACCCATAGCTCAGGCCTATAGGTGAGGGTAGGAACGTAGATCGACTGGTAAATTGAGAGTTTTGCCTTACGGCTCAGCTCCTTTTTCACCACGACAGACCGATGCAGAGCCCGCATCACTGTGGACGCCGCACCGATCCGCCTGTTGATCTCACAATCCATTCTTCCCTCACTCGTGAACAAGACCCCAAGATACTTGAACTCCTCCACTTGGGGCAGGATCTCGCTCTCAACCCTGAGATGGCACTCCACCCTTTTCCGGCTGTGTGCCATGGTCTCGGATATGGAGGTGCCGATTCCCATCCCAGCTGCTTCACACTCAGCTGCAAACCGAGAGCTGAAGATCACGGCCTGATGAAGCAAACAGGACAACATCATCTGCAAAAAGCAGTGACCCAGTCCTGAGTCCACCAAACCGGACCCCCTCAACGCCCTGGCTGTGCCTAGAAATTCTGAAACCCTCCTCAATCTGCCACCTTATAGTCCCAATGATCCTAGGAGCTCTGTTGTCCGGGGCTTTATGCCCCTGGTAGGGCCACCCAAGGCAAACTGGTCCTAGGTGAGGGATGAGACAAAGAGCAGTTCAAGAAAGCCTCCTATATATATATCTATCTATATATATATTTCAAACTGATTAATCCAGTCCACCACCAAACTAACAATAAAAACCAATCCTGGATAAGTTTAATGCAGCAAGATCTTGAACATACACATACAGGGCTGGTTTTGAGTGACGATACCAAGAAGCATGTGTTTGGAATTTGCAAAGTAGACTCGAGTACCAGGAGGGGAAAAATAGTAATATTTAAACTCTACATCATAAAAATATTGAATGCAAAAAAAAAAAAACTCTACATTGAAATTCAAGTCCAGTAGTTAATCGATATGCCTCCCGCCTGCAATTTGTCCATCCGTCTTCCTAACTTGCTTATCCCTGGCTGGGTCGTGGAGCCTTTCCCAGCTGTCAGTGGGTGCAGAGCAGGACCAACAAATGAATGCGATGCCGCTCCATCGCAGGGTGAACACGCTCACACTCGACTGTGCACGTTCACCTAACCTGCATGTGGAAGGAAAACGGAGCAGCGGTGTCACTTTCAGACTACAGCAAGTGATATCAGAGCGGGTGACACCCAGATGACTGTCTATAAAATTTTTGGGCTGAAACCGCGGAGGGGGAATGTCTTGTATGATTAACTCTGTCTTAATAAGGTCCTAATAAACCCTAACCCTAGGGGCCTGTCAGGGCATTGGTTACCGCACCAACCCTAGTGATGCCACTGAACTGCAGCAAACCCAGGCATAAATGGGGGAAACCTGCAAATTTCATGTGTGGAGCACCTGAGACACGAACCCCAATCTCTTATACTACAAGGCAGCAACACTACCACTGCGCCTCTCTCTTTCTCTCTCTATCTCTCTTTCATTTTCCTTTTTTACAATATCATGCTACACCAATTCCGACACTTGGTTTTTTTTATAAACAAACCTGCAGAATCCCACATTTTTAAAGAACTGGTAATGGTCCCAAAGTGAAATGTGACATTTCTAGCGGTTCGTTACCGTCAGATGAAATGCCCGCTGGGTGTTTACTCAGGGTCAGAATGGTGCTGCCAGGTCTTGATTCCAGCCTGTTAGGTTAATTGTGAGCTTTAAATGAAGTCAAAGCTGTTGGAAAAGGTGCGGCTCTCGGTGAACCTGTGCTGGATAAGAGGATTAGAAAATGAATGGGTTGACTATGTGAAGTTTTTTTTAGTGGAACATGGACATATTCCCTGCGGTGGGCTGGCGCCCTGCCCGGGGTTTGTTTCCTGCCTTGCGCCCTGCGTTGGCTGGGATTGGCTCCAGCAGACCCCCGTGACCCTGTAGTTAGGATATAGCAGGTTGGATAATGGATGGATGGACATAGTCCATGCTTTGTCTTGAATCTACAGATCATTGTTTGTATTTTGTCCTACCCTACACTCTTAAATGTAGCGGTTCCTTAATGGTGTTTTACTGGGCCATGTGGCTCCTTGTAGGCCCATTGCTTGACAAAGCACCATTTCATTTTGGGAAGGATTGTCTGCATATGAAATTAGTTTTGGGCCATTAGAAAGACTCCGAATATGTGGACAAAACAGAAGTGAGAGTCCTTGGAAAATTGGCAACCCACTGGTATTGTGCTATCATCGGTTCATTATGTTACCGGTTACAGATCTAAATAAATAAATAATAGATCTTTCTGGAACATTCATGTGGATCGTTACTTTTGGGAACTAAAGGTGGTTCCCCGTGGCATCGGCCTGAAGAATCGTTCTGGCACTTTTATTTTTAAAAGTGTGCACTAAAAACCTGCCAGCATTTTACAGGAGATAACTGTAATTTTCTCAATAAAATAACGTATTGAAAAAATGTACTGTGTAATCACACAATATTGTGTAATCCTCTGTCATAAAATAGCAAATTACTGTAAACCTGTATTTGGAATCGTCCACATTGCATTGTGAGACATCTCTGGTTTGTGTATTTTCATACAGCTTCACTAATATGTGCGTTAAGTGATAAGATGGCAGTTAAAAGTGAAATCCAGGCTAGAGGAACACTGATGGAAACTTGTCTGAGATTATATATATTAATCCCCTAGGCAATATTGTCTTTTTGCATGACCTTTGGGGGTAAAGCTCAACTTGATGTAAATTTTGGAGAAAACAGACGAATCCACTGTAAAAAAAAAATAATGTAAAAATACATTACATTAACTGTGTATCAAAAAACTATAACACAATAAATGGCTAAAATAATGATTTTAAATATTATAATTACATGTACACTTACATTTAAGCAGTGTTTTAGCTGTCAATATCAATTAATTGTTTAAATGTGCAAGACGGTTTCTATGGATAATTGTTGTATTGCTGTAAAGTCATAATGGCACAGAAATCGGAATTTGCATAAAGTTAGTATATTTGCATAACGACCGCCCTATGCCGCAACGCTGTATACATTGTTTCTGATGACTCCCACACCACGGCACTGTGAGAAACAAAAATGTAAAGATGGCTAACAAACTCATTTTTTCCAGTATATGCTAGAGATTTGTTCCTTTATTTTTGGTTATGGAAGCTGATTTATTTATTTATTTATTTATCCATCCATTATCCAACCCGTTATATCCTAACTACAAGGTCACGGGGGTCTGCTGGAGCCAATCCCAGCCAACACAGGGCGCAAGGCAGGAAACAAACCCCGGGCAGAACGTACACACACACACACACACACACACGGGACAATTTAGAATCGCCAATGCACCTAACCTGCGTGTCCTTGGACTGTGGAAGGAAACCGGAGTACCCGGAGGAAACCCACGCAGACACGGGAAGAACATGCAAACACCACGCAGGGAGGACCCAAGAAGCAAACCCAGGTCTAACTGCGAGGCAGCAGCGCTACCCACTGCGCCACCGTGCCGCCCTTATTTATTTATTTAGATATTTATTTATTTATTTATGTATTTATTTATTTGATAAAATGGTAATCTGTAGCACACCCTGCATCACAAAAACAACCTTTCATTTTCCACCAGATGGCATTCAATTACTCCACTAAACGTTTAATTTGTATCAGTTGATACATGCAATAACGTCCAACTGCGGAGCCACAATAATTTTAAGACGTGAAAATCAATTTCGATTTATTCACAGTCACCATGCTAAAATTATATTTTCTCGACGTTTTGAACGTCATGGAATCGTAATATAAACTAAACTCGATGCCTAATTTTTTTACCCCGTTCATTTATATGGAAGTAAAACGAAGTAAAACCAGCAGCAAGACTGCTTTATTATGTTTCTGTTGTTTCCAGCATATCTCCAAACAGTTCCGATACCTTTATAGGTATGAGACAGAAGACGACACAGTTGTTGGTATAGTGACAAATGTCTTCGCCCATTTATATAATTAGGCTATTTATTCACGGCACACTCACGTAAATACCCGGGGGGAGTGGCCATCGGAAACACCGGGATATTTCCCGACGGGCTGCTCCTGCTGGAGCTTCGGTGCACACATTTTCAAATTCCCATAAATACCTGGAGGAGGACAGGAGAGGTTGGTAGCATGCGCTGACAACTCGACCCCCAGGTTTTCCCTACAAGTTGGACACGTGCATTTACTAAATCCGTAAAAAGGCTTCCCCAACCAAAGTAGTACAACCCCTCTTTTCGTGCAGGTATCTATTGTAGGGGAAAAGGAGGCGACCTCTCCCCAAATGGTATAACTCCGTGCGCGCCAGCCGGCCGCATTCCATTTCACCGCGCGTGCATGTAAAGTAATACGAAAATATTTTAAGAGGAGTCCCGCAGTATCCGCAGACATCGTAAGAACGAGCTGCTTCTACCTGACATTTGAACCCACGACTGTACAGTTATGGGGCACCACTGCCAACCACTGCGCCACTGGGCGGTTATAACTATACTGTCTATTTTTTCGGTAAACGCTTGCTTTTTCTGCGCATGAGCGTTTTTTTTTACCAATTATTATATCACCCGTTCACGAGCGGACTTAACACACTTAGTGGATTAGAAGGTAGAGAGGGTCCAGAGTTGGTCCATGCCTTGTGCAGGAGAAGGTTCCTGGTCTGTAGTACCACTCTGTGTGAATACTGAGAGAACACAGACAGCCATTTGAGAATTGAGCCAAGGTCAGTATCATCCCGTTGTATTCCAGTACTGTATTGATATCAGGGACTACATGGCCTCTTACGTCTTGATGCCATTAAGTATGTGGTGTCTGTTCTTACTCTTCTCAGAGGCTGGGCATTTTCTTTAATATACCGGCACTGCCTGGTCTGATTATTAATATCTGGTCAGTCTCTTGTATCGTAGAGCTAACACCTGGCTACTCTCATATTTTTTGTCCATTTTTCTTATAATGCCTACACCTACATCATTTGCTTGTTTTTCATGCCATCGTGTGCCCAATCTCTGATTTTCTTGATACCAAGAACTGCCACACACTCCTTTCTTGTTATCCATACCTTTCTCTCATTTTTTTTCCCTAGTGCCAGTACCTTTCTAGTCTTTAACATCTTGATGCCAGTTTCTGCTTGATGCCAGAATCTTTTCAATCTCGTTTTTCTTGATGCCTTTCCACTATTTTAATATTCCTTCCCATTATCTGCCTTGTCTCTTATGTCCCAATGCCAGCACCTGCCAAGACTTTAGCTTTCATTGTTTCATTTTCCGCCTTGTGTCAGAATGTTTCTTGTTTCCAGTCTCCATCCAGTTGCTTCTCTTCTAATGCCAGTGCCTGTTTTGTTTGTATTCTTTCAATGCCAATACTTGTCAATTCTTTAATTTTTTTATTTTTCCTGATGCCAGTCCTGATTGTCTCCTCATTATGTGTTTCTTCTTCTTTTAGGGGCAGATGTGCCACTGCAGGAGGACATTGCTTCACTCACATTTGCAGTGCCCAAAAGCCAGATGGCTGAAGACAAGTGCTCTCTGGGTGAGCCGCAGGCTTCAGAGTCCTTCAAGCGGGCACTCAACTGGTACATTGGACGCCGTCCACGTACCGCCTTCAGCGTTGCTCAGGTACACAATTGGTCCACAGGTACAAGGCAAGTGTGCCCAGGGGCACAGTATATTAGAAGTACTGTGAAGCTGTGATAAAGATGAGGTTATGTTATATGGACTGACTGTGGACTCCTCTACCTTAACGTTACACAACAGCAGGGTTTTAAGAATTAGACTCATTGCATTTGGGTATGAAGTTTGAATGGAGTACAGCATGGTGTCCCAGTAGTTAACAAACAGTGAAGCCTCACAGATCCAATGTCCTGGGTTTGAATTCAAGACCATTAGCCATCTGACTGGTTTGCATGTTTTCTCCATGTGTGGCTCCCACATCCTTAAGCCAATGCTCTAAATCAGGGGTGTTGAACTCCAGTCCTGGAGGGCCGCAGTGGCTGCAGGTTTTCATTCTAACCATCTTCTTAATTAGTGACCAGTGTTTGATGCTAATTAACTTCTTTAGCCTTCGCTTTAATTAGCGTGACTCAAACCCCTTAGTTGTTTTTTCCTTAATTAGCAGCCGGACAGTAATGAGACATAAAACAAGCAGGACATGACCAGCTCACCTGTACTCATCAAACAAAATCTGAAAATAAAGATGAAGGTCTCAGTAAGGTTGATCCCTCAGGTTACCAAAACATTTTAGGAGTTCTTAGAAAAAAAAAACAGAATATCAAGAGTTTTGGAAATGTCTGCTGTGGCAGAATGAGAGCAGCAACAAGCCATGGAATTGAATAACGGGTTTAATTAACAGCAAGAATCGGCTTCTCATTAAGGAACTGGTTGGAGTTTGAAGCCCCAATTTAGCTGGTCATCTGTTGGCTCGTTTCACGTCTCATTTCTGTTTGGCTGTCATTTAATGAAGAAAAGAATCAATTCAGAAGACTTAATCCTTAAAAACAGGGCTATTAAAATAGAGAGAAAAGAAGTTAATTAGCAGTGAAAACTGGACACTGATTAGGAAAAGGGTTAGAAAGAAAACCTGCAGCCACTGCGGCCCACCAGGCCTGGAGTTTGACACCCGTGCTCTAAATTATCTGGCGATTCTACATTGTAAAGTGTGCACGTGTGTGTGTGTGTGTGTGACCATGCCCAGCGGCACTGATTTTTGCCTTGCCAGACATACCCCAACTTCCCTGCCCCTTAATTGGACCGAATGAAGGATGCATAAGTGGATTGAGCCAGCAGCTTGAATAGTTGTGAGGAATGGTAGGAGCCAATTTGACAGAATTAACATATTTGTGCAACTGCCAAAAGAAAATGGAAATATTTACTTAGTTGTGTAGAGTTAGGAATCATTATCAATGTGATTTAAACTGCTTTAGTCAGTGGCACCGATAAAACTGAATCTACAGTCAGGTGCAGGGAGGACATCCCTGTGTGATTGAGCTCATTGTGACCATTATCCATCCAGCTATATCCTAACTACAGGGCCACGGGGTCTGCTGCAGCCAATCCTAGCCAACACAGGGCGCAAGGCAGGGTGCCAGCCCACCACAGGTTTTAGCCATTATCCATCTGTTTTCCAACCTGCTATATCCTAGCTACAGGGTCTGCTGCAGCCAATCCCAGCCAACACAGGGTGCAAGGCGGGAAACAAACCCCGGGCAGGGCACCAGCCCACCACAGGGCACACACACTAGGGACAATTTAGGATCACCAATGCACCTAACCTGCATGTCTTTGGACTGTGGGAGGAAACCCACACAGACACGGGGAGAACATGCAAACTCCACGTAGGGAGGACCCGGGAAGCGAACCTGGGTCTTCTAACTGCAAGGCAGCAGCGCTACCACTGCGCCACCATAACCATTATTGATTTGTGAATTTGTATGGACAAACCCACAATTTCATCATATAGATGATGATAAACATCTGATACAAGTTTAGACATCATTTTATTTTGAGCTTATCACTCCAAACACTTGGAGCTCATTCCACCGTACAGATGTTCCGTCTCAGGGTCCCACATTTTAGGTGATTTGAGATTATGTAATGGTAGAGTCAAAAATTTCTCAAAATAATATAAGAAACGTCTAGCAGTTCAGCTGTGTCACAGCTTAGGCAAGCCTACCATCTTTTTTAAAACCCAGACTTCCCCACTGTCAAAAAACTGGCCAAATAGGATCAGGAGATGGGCATAGTCAAAAGATGTCTGTCTGTCTCTCACGTTGTCATTCACAAACAAATGGGAATAGGACCGTGATCTTGGTTTTAATCAAAAGCTTATGACTTGATATAGTCTGGAAATGAATACAAATTTTAGGTAGCAGCAACCTGGTGAGAAGAAAAGTTTATTGTAATTAAAAACACGGTCCCCACAAGCCCATCTAATTGATAAACCCCCCAGGACACGGCATATCGGTGTTCAGAATTCATTAATGAGCGTACGTTCTTTTCATTTTATTTTAGGACCGTAGGTCAGCGTGTTTCACTATTTAGAATGAAAAAGACAAAAAACACACAATGTTAATATGGCAAAGACTGCCACATGAAAAGATTTAATGATTGACATGGCAAGATCTTCTCATAAACCCATGCTGGTAGTTATTTAGCATATCTTTCATAAAGTTTCTGAAGGATGCCATGCAGGGACTGGCATCTCGGCCGGAGCTGTGCTGGGATCCGGAATGCCAATGATGTTGAAGGATAGAGGAAGGCAGCTTGCTTAGGGCATTGTCTCCCCCGAGGTGCTAGAGAGCAGCCTCCCTGGGTTAGGGCACCACTTGTTGGTCTATAATTAACAGATCCAATTTGTCTGCCTTTTTAAAGAATGGAGTCACATTTGCAACTTTCTAGTCCTCAGGTAGTTCTCCATAATGAAGTGACTGCTCCAGTGTGACTAATAAGGGTTTATAGATGATGTTTCTTATTTCTTTCAACACATCTGTTAAAATCCTGTCAGGTCCAGAGGATTTATTAGTTTTTAACAGTTCTGTCCACACCAGAACAATTCAGAGTTAATAATTTACCTATCCTGCACGTGCTTGAGATGCAGAAGTAAAACCGGAAAAGCTCCTTTGAAAAACCCATGCAGACACAGGGAATACCATGACTCCAAATACTGTAAGTAGTGTCTCGGCTAGGATCCTAAAGTTGTGAGTCACAAGTGATGACCCCTGCGATCAGTGGCAGTTTTTGATATGGGCGACATGGGCCATTGCCCAGGGTGGCATCGTGGTGGGGGTGGCATCTTGGGCATTGGCAAAAATTTTATTTTTTTTTTTGCGCACACCCCTGCTTCCCCGACATCATGCCAGTGCATTTTTGGGATTGCATGGGCACCAATCGGTTTTCTATTGCCCATTTACGGGAAGTAAGGGCGCCCTCCATTTGTGAGGTGCGCCTGCTGCTTGCCGCACAGAGAGGAGTGGGGCGGGGTGGCGGGGGATTCTCTAGCTGGCTGGCTGGCGCGGCATCTAATAACCAGCTTGCAAAATAAAACAAAATAAAAACAAACAAACAAGCACAAAAGCACCAGACATTATGATATAGACTTATAATTTGCACCGATGTGTTTTCTAAATTCTGTCACACCCATATATGCGGGAAGTGAGCGCGAGGGCCCTCGGTGTGCCCGCTTGCTGCTGCTGTGCTGAAGTCTCACACACAACCTGTCGAAAGGGGAGATGGTGGGGCTTCCAAATAAAGCACATTTCATTCATAATATTCTCAATCCAAGCCCATTATGTCACAATTAATTTTTCCTGGGTTGTGCAAAATCGCAGAAATCATTAGATGGGCACTCCTTGCGCAAGCAGCATAGAGCAGAGTACAGCAAACAGGAAGAATAAATTCTCCTGGGTGAAACTGGCGCCAGCTCAATGCCGGTGTGCTCTCTCTATTCTTTATCACAGGTTAGTAAATTCACCATAATTGAAGGGCTTTAAAACGGCAAAATATTGTCAATGAGATTTTAAACATGTTGATAAAATGATTTGAGTTAGTAGGAGTTTTTTTGTATGGATATATACTGTATATGTTTGCGTGCTAACTTACTAATGCAAATGACTCGCGTAGTGGAGAGTGGTAGGCGGGGAAAGTTAACTTGAAATTATAAGCTGACTGCAGCTCTGAGAGAAAAGGTTTATATACAGTGGTGTGAAAAACTATTTGCCCCCTTCCTGATTTCTTATTCTTTTGCATGTTTGTCACACAAAATGTTTCTGATCATCAAACACATTTAACCATTAGTCAAGTATAACACAAGTAAACACAAAATGCAGTTTTTAAATGATGGTTTTTATTATTTAGGAAGAAAAAAAAAATCCAAACCTACATGGCCCTGTGTGAAAAAGTAATTGCCCCCTGAACCTAATAACTGGTTGGGCCACCCTTAGCAGCAATAACTGCAATCAAGCGTTTGCGATAACTTGCAATGAGTCTTTTACAGCGCTCTGGAGGAATTTTGGCCCACTCATCTTTGCAGAATTGTTGTAATTCAGCTTTATTTGAGGGTTTTCTAGCATGAACCGCCTTTTTAAGGTCATGCCATAGCATCTCAATTGGATTCAGGTCAGGACTTTGACTAGGCCACTCCAAAGTCTTCATTTTGTTTTTCTTCAGCCATTCAGAGGTGGATTTACTGGTGTGTTTTTGGTCATTGTCCTGTTGCAGCACCCAAGATCGCTTCAGCTTGAGTTGACGAACAGATGGCCGGACATTCTCCTTCAGGATTTTTTGGTAGACAGTAGAATTCATGGTTCCATCTATCACAGCAAGTCTTCCAGGTCCTGAAGCAGCAAAACAACCCCAGACCATCACACTACCACCACCATATTTTACTGTTGGTATGATGTTCTTTTTCTGAAATGCTGTGTTCCTTTTACGCCAGATGTAATGTGACATTTGCCTTCCAAAAAGTTCAACTTTTGTCTCATCAGTCCACAAGGTATTTTCCCAAAAGTCTTGGCAATCATTGAGATGTTTCTTAGCAAAATTGAGACGAGCCCTAATGTTCTTTTTGCTTAACAGTGGTTTGCGTCTTGGAAATCTGCCATGCAGGCCGTTTTTGCCCAGTCTCTTTCTTATGGTGGAGTCGTGAACACTGACCTTAATTGAGGCAAGTGAGGCCTGCAGTTCTTTAGACGTTGTCCTCGGGTCTTTTGTGACCTCTCGGATGAGTCGTCTCTGCGCTCTTGGGGTAATTTTGGTCGGCCGGCCACTCCTGGGAAGGTTCACCACTGTTCCATGTTTTTGCCATTTGTGGATAATGGCTCTCACTGTGGTTCGCTGGAGTCCCAAAGCTTTAGAAATGGCTTTATAACCTTTACCAGACTGATAGATCTCAATTACTTCTGTTCTCATTTGTTCCTGAATTTCTTTGGATCTTGGCATGATGTCTAGCTTTTGAGGTGCTTTTGGTCTACTTCTCTGTGTCAGGCAGCTCCTATTTAAGTGATTTCTTGATTGAAACAGGTGTGGCAGTAATCAGGCCTGGGGGTGGCTACGGAAATTGAACTCATGTGTGATACACCACAGTTAGGTTATTTTTTTAACAAGGGGGCAATTACTTTTTCACACAGGGCCATGTAGGTTTGGATTTTTTTTCTCCCTAAATAATAAAAACCATCATTTAAAAACTGCATTTTGTGTTTACTTGTGTTATATTTGACTAATGGTTACATGTGTTTGATGATCAGAAACATTGTGTGTGACAAACATGCAAAAGAATAAGAAATCAGGAAGGGGGCAAATAGTTTTTCACACCACTGTAGTTGTTAGTGACCTGGTGAACTGATGACTGGAGATGGTACTAAAGTGAAAATTCTTTACACTATAACAAAATATTTTGGTGCTGTATAAATGTCAAATTTGATTTTGTCTCTGTTAGACATTCCATTTCCAATAGTTTGTTTTATTGCACTGATTTTGTTCAGTGTTTATTAGAACGCTGGCTGGGGGGGCGCTGGGGGAGCGTGGGGGGACGTGGAGGGGAGCGCAGGGGGGTGCCGGGGGGGGGGGGTGCCAGAGGGGGTGTTCACCCAGGGCACCAAACAGGCTAGGACCGCCCCTGCCTACGATACCATGCCTCTCTCAATCAAAATGTCCGCTGTCATAAATATGAGCAAAGGTAATGGCACCCCATCTACTATGCTAATCATAACTCTAGCGGAGCTCAAAACTTTAATATGGGGCCCAAACCCTTAAGCACTTCTTCATTGTGCCTCAAAGGGTGTGCATTTCATTACAATCTTCCCTATTTTATTCTCTCAAGAGTGCATTGGACTAACTGCCGTTATTATTTTTTTTTGAGCAGATCGAAGTCCTGGAAAGCGTATTTCGTGTGAACTCCTATCCTGGCATTGACGTTAGAGAGGAGCTCGCTCAGAAACTGGAGTTGGACGAGGACAGGATTCAAGTAAGCTGCATTCATTGATCACCAGAGTCTAAATGTTTCAAAGTTAAAATGGAATGCTTGAGTCTTGAATCTGTGTGTGAAAGAGGAACTGTTGGACAAAATAAGTTCATTTTGCAATGATGACAGTCAAGGGTTTTCTCCATAACAGAATAGATAAACTATAGAACTGAACTGGTCTCAACATGCTGGACATTGACAATGAAAAAAAACAAAATGGTTTACTATTCAGAAACTTTGTCTTTGACAAGCGTTCTACCAAAATGGCACATTTAAGACTTTATTTAAGAAAAAGGTGACAGCTGAAGTAAACAGGAGAGACACTCAGTTAGCACATTTAAACACGATAAGCCAGTTAGTCACTCATTTGCTGTTACACATCTGACCTGTGACTACCAACTCTGTGCTACTTCTGTAGTTGTATCATAGACAAAGAAGGAGAGGAAAAGGGCAAACAGCCTCCCCCTTTGTCTATGCTATCCTCCTCCACCATAGTCTAAGTACACCTCATTCTTTTCAATAACTCACGTCATAGCTATTTGAGGTCATTATAGCCATTTATAATAGTGAGACAAACAAACCAGGTTTCTAGGCCGGTGTGTTAATAAATGCTGCCTGCGGCAAGGCACATGTTTGCGGTCTGCCTGCATGAGGCGACACACGTAATTCCTGTGTTACAGTACATCCATGGGACAATAGACAACATCCATCCATCCATTATCCAACCCACTATATCCTAACTACAGGGTCACAGGAGTCTGCTGGAGCCAATCCCAGCCAACACAGGGCGCAAGGCAGGAAACAAACCCTGGGCAGAGCGCCAGCCCACCACAGACAATGGACAACATGATACACATTTTTGAAAACAAAGTGAAAAAAGAAAAAGGCTAGCACACAAACTAGGCATTAAAAACAACACAGATGTAAAAAAAAAAAAAACACTCTTTCTGTTTGACCCAAATACAAGGGGAAGTCAATAATTAGACGTACTTTTGTTATCATTTTGTTTAAATTGACTGTACAGCTTTTCTCACGTGCATATGAACACATGGTGCAGTGGTAAGGTTTTGACCGTATTCAGTAAACATGGCCTTTCCACTCTGTGTTTGCACCAAAGAGGAGCAACAAGCTGAGATCTGCTTTTTATGGGCCGAAGGTGTATTTGCAGTCTCATTCTTTTGGTAATTACCCACAGCACATGATGGTAGATGATAGATAGATGGATAGATAGATAGATTTCAATTTTAGCATAGTAGGCAGGATTAGATAGATAGATAGATTTTAGTATAGTAGGCAGGATAGATAGATAGATAGATAGATAGATAGATAGATAGATAGATAGATAGATAGATAGATAGACTTCAATTTTAGCATAGTAGGCAGGATTAGATTGATAGATAGATTTTAGTATAGTAGGCAGGATAGATAGATAGATAGATAGATAGATAGATAGATACTTTATTAATCCCAAGGGGATGTAGATCAACGGGTAGGCAGAGAGTTTTTTCTTCAGACTCAGCTCTTGCTATGCCATCATGGACCAGTACGGTGCCTGTAGAACGACTATCAGTGCTCCAATCCGTTTCTAGACCTCAGGTTCCCTTCTTCCATCATTCATGAACAGCATCCTTAAATGCCTTAACTCTTCCACTAAGGCCAGTTGTCCCCCTTCATCTGGAGAGAGAAATCCACTTTTTTTTCAGAAGAGAACCATGACCTCGTACTTGGAGGTGCTGATTCTCATCCCAGCCACTTCACACTCGGTAGCAAATCACTCAAGGGCATCACGAAAGTCACAGTCAGATGAGGCAAAGAAGATGGCATAATATGTATGAAGCAACAATGCAACCCTTAGCCTCCTTGTCTGAATTTCCCATTTTCACCCATGTCTTGATATTCTGTCCATAAAAAACACCAAAAGGAGTGGTGAAAGGACAAAGCCTTGACAGAGACTGACATCCACAGTGAACAAATTCAACTTTTTCTAAACCTTTTCACATTCAATGGCACATTCCATCCATCCATCCATCCGTCCATCCATTAGCCAACCCACTATATCCTAACCACAGGGTCACGGGGGTCTGCTGGAGCCAATCCCAGCCAACACAGGGCACAAGGCTGGAAACAAACCCCGGGCAGGATGCCAGCCCACCGCAGGGCGCACACACACCCCAAGCACACACTAGGGACAATTTCGGATCGCCAGTGCACCTAACCTGCATGTCTTTGGACTGTGGGAGGAAACCCACGCAGACATGGGGAGAACATGCAAACTCCACTCAGGGAGAATGGCACATCGTAAAAGATTATTCAAAAAGAATACCCAAGAAGATGCTCATCTGCAGTACAGTAATTCTAATAACCATTCATCTTTCTTTTCAGATTTGGTTCCAGAACCGCCGGGCAAAGCTTAAACGGTCACACAGAGAGTCTCAGTTTCTAATAGTGAAGAAAGTGTTCACAAACCTGCAGGAACAGTCTGGACGCTAGAGGAACGGCTTCAGGACTGATGTGTGTGTCTCCAAGACACTTTGTATATAGGAGTGTGCCCTCATGTGACTGACCATTTATTCCCTTGTGTGCTAAAGTGTTTCATGATGTATATATATATTTTTTGTATATAAATATTTTTACAGATTTCAAACATATTGTATTGATGTGTTTTGGTTCATCAGGTTTGGGGCCTATGGGTGAAATACTCTATTTAAACATCATTAACTATCTTGTTTGATTTTCAATTCTTGATATGAAAGCCTTCTGTGTGAAGTTGGCACTTTTTGTCTCAACATGGTCTTAGGCTGCTTGGCCTAGTCTCAGTATGGCCTCCAGAAGGACTCTTGGGTAAGTTCTACTCACAACCTTGACTAAGGTGAAGTTGGCACATAGAATGAGCGGATGGAGCTTCATTACTGTTGGAATAAGGAGATGGGAACTGAATGTAAAAAGGGCAGTCAGTACAAAACATGAAAGAGTGAGGATCAGGAGAAAGAAAGGAATCAAAGGGCAAAGCAAGAGTCAAAATCAAAAATCAAAAAAGAGAAACGTAAAAAATTGTAAACCAAAAATCAAAGTCAGAAGACAGAGCTTTGCTTCAAATATCACTAATCAAATTTCAAAATAAGCAGTGGTCTAACTTTGGTCCAATCTTGGACACTCGTGACTATTTTAGGGTGAACTTTGTACCCCCACACTAATGGTGACCCTGGTGCATCATGTGAAATCCCCATGGAAACAGACAACACAAAACCTATCAAAACAGCAACGCCATTGCCAAAGCAAAATGGCATTAGAGAAGACAGCAAAACATGTTAAATCTGGAAACCGATGCTCTAAACAAAATTTCTGATTACAGAATTGGAATCCTTGGATATTAAAACCCCCAAAATGATATCAAGAGGAGCTTTCCAGCTTCAGGGCAAACCCAAAATACATTTTAAAAAAGCCTAAATCGTAACAGGTTTAAAGAGTGTGAGGCCTCCAAAATAAACCCCAAAAGCAGGCTAGGACCCTCACTGATTGGCCCAAAAGAGGCTCACCCCAAATCAGCCAGTCCTCAGCTACTACTTTGCCTGATAAGGACAGCGTCTTACGGAATTATCATGAGCACAAATAACACCAGGAGATGGGAACATGGTGACAAAAATGAAAACAGAAATCAAAGTGACAAAAAGTCAAAACCTGAAGTGCAACCTGACTGTTAACATCACAAACGTTATTCAAGGGATACTGGAGCCAGCTGTATAGTCTTATTTAACTCAGATGTAACGGGCCTGACCCCCAGTCACAAAGTATCCTAACCAATAGGAACGCACAGAGCCCTGAAGTACTGCTGAAAGCTATCGACAGAACAAATTGTTCATGTGATTATTGACCTTGGTCACATGACTTGTAGTGCGATGAAAACAAATACTAAAACCAGAAATGACGATACTGGCCTGCACAGCAACAAAAAGGAGAGCTGTCTTTAAAAGTTCAACCTACAAAAAGTGTCCCAAAATATCACGTAAAAATGCCACAAAAGGCAGAGGAGCCATCGGTCTCTGGGTTGTAGAATCCCACAAAGAATCTTTATAAATGAAGATTTATTAATATAAATGAGAAAATTCGGTGATCCCTCGCTATATCGCGCTTCGACTTTCACGGCTTCACTCTATCGCGGATTTTAAATGTAAGCATATCTAAATATACATCACGGATTTTTCGCTGGTTCGCGGATTTCTGCGGACAATGGGTCTTTTAATTCATGGTACATGCTTCCTCAGTTTGTTTGCCCAGTTGATCTCATACAAGGGACGCTATTGGCAGATGACTGAGAAGCTACCCAATCAGAGCACGTATTACGTATTAAATAAAACTCCTCAATGATATACGATATGCTTCCCGCGCAGTGCTTCGCACACTTCAAAGCTCTAGCAGCCCGTATTGATTTTTCATGGTTTGCTTTTCTCTGTCTCTCTCACTCTCTCTGAGAAATACAGGCAGATACTTATCCATCATGCAATACCATCAGGGAGGCGTATGATTGGCCCCATTCTCTGCTCCTGACGGAGGGGGTGTGAGCAGAGGGGCTGTTTGCACAGAGGCTGTTTGCTTAGAAGATACGGACGTGCCTGTAAAAAAATGGTGAAAGGCTACCTTCACATTGATCCCTTCATTGCGCTGCCTTATCGCGGTGCTTGCATACTTAAAAGCCCAACAGCCCGTATTGATTTTTGATTGCTTGCTTTTCTCTGTCTCTCTCACTGTCTCTAACATTCTCTGCTCCTGACAGAGGGGCTGTTCGCACACTGGCCTAGAGGATACGGACGCTCCTCTAAAAAATGCTGAAAGACTACCTTCACATTGCTCCCTTCCTTGCGGATGCTTTGTCGGGCGGTGCTTCGCATACTTAAAAGCACCTATTGATTTTTGATTGTTTGCTTTTCTCTCTCTCTCTGACATTCTCTGCTCCTGACGCCACTCCTTTGAAGAGGAAGCTATGTTTGCATTCTTTTAATTGTGAGAAAGAACTGCCATCTCTGTCTTGTCATGGAGCACAGTTTAAACTTTTGACTAAAGGGTGTTATTTCATGTCTTGAGGGCTCTAATAATGTTAAAAATCGTATTTAGAAGGTCGTAAACAGGTTTTCAATGCACTAACTGCGAAAATATTAGATTTATAAATAAAGTGGAAATTCATTTATCTGTCTGGAGCGGATTAACCGCGATAAACAAGGGTTTACTGTATAACTGTGCGGAGAATTTTTATAAACAGTGTGGGAGAGTTTCTAAGGGCTTAAAATATATAAAAATAACCATACAAACATATGGTTTCTACTTCACGGATTTTCACCTATCGCGGGGGGGGTCTGGAACGCAACCCCCGCGATTGAGGAGGGATTACTGTAAGTCAAAAAGGATTTGCCTAAAAGACAATCTGTTTGTCAATGCAATATCCAAGATCAGAATTCAGTAAAAACAAGATAAAACCAATCCATGAAAAACAGAAAAATCAAGAAGTAACAATGCACATTATGAACTGCAGTGCAGCTCCACTGCTGGGTCTCACTTCTAACCGAGAATATAAAGCCAGAAGGACGACCCACCAGCTGTGATGTCAGAGTGGCCACGCCTCTTGGAGCTCCACCCACAAAACACAAGAAATGCAAGCAATACCATCTTAAAAATTTGTCAGTTCAGGCTGACACCATTGTCAGACAAAATAATTATTAGAGATTAGGCAAAAAAAATAACAAATGGAGCACTGGAAAAGCACCAGGCGGACAAGGCCAATATCAAATTGTCAAGAAAGAGTCATAATAAGGACAAGATGTGAGAATGGAAAGTCAGAAGAGAACACTAATATGGAAGAGGGGAGACACTGTGGCCCTCGCAAACATCTGTAATGCATGCATCTGTTCTTGTGCAGAAAACTAACACTACAAAGAAAGATTTCAAAACCCTGACTTCTGTATCCTTTGGATATTTTTATACAGCCTTTTACAGAGCAGAGTAGGACCTCCTACTCTCTTCAGTGCTTGGATGGACAACTGGGTGTTGGGCAGGGTTGTGGGGTCCAGCAGCTATGGGGCATCTGTTGCTGAAGAGAGCGTCACTGATCTTGAGTTGGTCAACGATGCCGTGATTTTCACAGTGTCAATGGAGGCTCTGATTGGGTTCCCAAACAGCAGATGGGAGTGTGGAGCCTGAACCTGCATCGTCACAGGCTGCCATGTGCCTTTTACTAAGGAGTGGCTTCCGTCTGGCCACTCTACCATACAGGCCTGATTGGTGGATTGCTGCAGAGATGGTTGTCCTTCTGGAAGGTTCTCCTCTCTCCACAGAGGACCTCTGGAGCTCTGACAGAGTGACCATCGGGTTCTTGGTCACCTCCCTGACTGAGGCCCTTCTCCCCTGATCGCTCAGTTTAGATCGCCGGCCAGCTCTAGGAAGAGTCCTGGTGGTTTCGAACTTCTTCAACTTACGGATGATGGAGGCCACTGTGCTCACTGGGACCTTCAAAGCAGCAGAAAGTTTTCTGTAACCTTCCCCAGATTTGTGCCTCGAGACAATCCTGTCTCGGAGGTTTACAGACAATTCCTTTGACTTCATGCTTGGTTTGTGCTCTGACATGAACTGTCAACTGTGGGACCTTCTATAGACAGGTGTGTGCCTTTCCAAATCATGTCCAATGAACTGAATTTACCACAGGTGGACTCCAATCAAGCTGCAGAAACATCTCAAGGATGATCAGGGGAAACAGGATGCACCTGAGCTCAATTTTGAGCTTCATGGCAAAGGCTGTGAATACTTACGTACATGTGCTTTCTCAGTTTTTTTATTTTTAATAAATTTGTAAAAAACTGAAGTAAACTTTTTTCACGTTGTCATTATGGGGTGTTGTGTGTAGAATTCTGAGGAAAAAAAATGAATTTAATCCATTTTGGAATAAGGCTGGAACATAACAAAATGTAGAAAAAGTGATGCGCTGTGAATACTTCCCGGATTTTCTGCTTGATGGTCAGGTGTCCACAAAGTGTGCATGTACTATGACGTTTATAAAAGACGCTGTATGAAATACAGCCTAACGTTTCTACCGTACATTTATATAACGAGCTTTACCAGCCATTCCTGCTCTCCCCGTACAAGCCGATGAACTGACCTCCTGGCCGCGATGTTTCCGGACCAACGAGCCGATTCAGCTCTTCAGCACCCTGATTGAATTCCTCTAATAGGTTTCTATTGTGTGTGTCTCTGTATGTTTGCATTTAGAGGAAACGAGTTTGTTTTGTCGGATTATAGCTCCCAAGTGGTTTAACCTGCTGGCTTTAGCTTAATCTATCAGTATTAAATGGGACAATACCTTGGAGGAGGCAATAAGTGGCGTCTCTTTATCCATGATAATGCGTGTCTTCCGGGCAACTCCAAAGCACTTAACAGTGCGAACACGAGCAGCCTCGCCCGCATCGCACACCTAGCCTGGCCGACTCTTGTGATATAACGTGACGTTATCACCGGACACCAACTCCATTTAATTCAAGGTCCATCGCGCACAAGGCAGGGACCGACCCTGGACGGGACGAGAGTCCATCCGTTGGGCCACTCACGCACACCCCACTCACTCATATAGGTTCCCTTTATAACGCATCTCTTTGAAGATGAGTAAAACCGGAGCAGTGAAAGAATGACAAAAACACACAGACAAGAGGAGAAGGCACAAGCGCCACGTCACCCCCGGCGGGATTCACATCCGGGAATTTTTAACACGACGAGCGCTTCATTCAGAATCGAGCGCATAGATAACGCGAAAAAGTTTTTAAAAAGGAATTCATTCGGGGCGTTAAAAAGAAACGTATGCTTCATGAGGTAGAAGTGCATAATAAACTAGGATAGTTGCGTCAAATATTCTAAATTTGAAAATGTGCGCTTCAATTTAAAGCTTAAAATCAAACAATTGTCGAATGTAATATAAACTTGTCATTTTGCACCAGAGGATTAGAACCCCTAGTAAAGATTAAAAAATCAAAAACAACATCACATGGGTAATATCTGACTTTGAAATAGTCTAACACGATACCCCACATGCGTATGCAAAAATGAAATAGTGAAAATTATTTATATCATGACATTAAGTCTTGTTTTCCTTATTGTAAGAATTACTGACATACCAGGATATTTGTACTTACAATTATTTAGCTTTAAGAAATCTTGCAAAGTAAATGTTGCTTACCCTATTGGCAGATTTATTTATTTATTTATTTTTTTATTTTTTGCTAAATAAAAGCAAAACAACTCCAGCTTAAAGTTTTTTTGTCTACTTTTTGAATATGCATTTTTTGCAGTATGTTTGAAATTTGTCATCTTTCGCTTTTTGGCAGTGGCTCTAAGGGGTCTAAGACCACCGGTAAATAATCAGGTATGAAAAATATGATAATATTCAGCAACCTCGAAATAGCACCAAACAACACTCCACATAATGCCATTATGGTTGGTTTGCATTTCTGTTTAGTCACTTTCTAGTCTGTTCTCTGTGTGTTTTTACAAATCTGTATTTATGTGTACCAGTTCTGTATTTAGTCATTAGTGTAATCTAAGGGTGTCAAACTCCAGGCCTGGAGGGCTGCAGTGGCTGCAGGTTTTCATTCTGACCCTTTCCCTAATCAGTGACCTGTTTTTACTGCTAATTAACTTCTTTTCCCTTCATTTTAATAGCCCTGATTTTAAGGATTCAGTCCCCTGATTTGATTCCTTTCTTCATTAAATGGCAGCCGAAATGAAATGAAATGTGAAACGAGCCAACAGATGACCAGCTAAAACAATTTCACTCCAATCACTTTCTTAATGAGGAGCCTATTCTTGATGTTAATTAAACCCGTTATTTAATTCAATGGCTTGTTGCTATTATCATTCTGCCACAGCAGACATTTCCACAATTGTTGATTTTTCTGTTTTTTTCTAAGAACATCGTCAAGATGTTTTGGTGACCTGAGCAATCAACCTTACCAAGACCGTCACTTTTCTTTATTTTTAGATAATGTGTGATGGGCGCAGGTGAGGTGGTCATGTGGCAGCTCATTTTGTGTCTCATTATTATTTGGCTACTAATTAATGAAAAAGAGACAACTAAGAGGTCTGATTCAAGTTAATTAAAACAGAGGCAAAAAAGTTAATTAGCTGCACAAACTGGTCACTAATGAAGAAGATGGTCAGAATGAAAACCTGCAGCCACTGCGTCCCTCCAGGACCCGTGGTGTAATCCATATTAACTGAGCATTGTGCACTGCGCTCTGCGCAGGTACTCGGTGAAGGGCGCTATACATAAAATACGTTGTATTACCAAAGCGTTCATAAGTAATTGTTATAAACAAAACAAAACAAGAAACTCAGAACAACAATGAACTGTGATCAACTGAAAAGTAACAGCGTGGGTACTGGAACTTATATCACGGGCTCCCCTCGCATCAGACGCGCATTGAGTTAGTCACTCCAGCCGCATCTACCATCTTCTACACTGAGGGTCGCGCGGAAGCGCTTCACCGAAACGGATGCAACCCACGGGGTGGGTCAGGCCAGACTCCAAAGCATGTTAAGAAAGGAGTCTGTGTTTCATCAAAACTGTGACAATTAAGGGGGCTCAGCTTGACTTAATCCTTTCCAGTGGCCATTAAGCAGCACAGTAAATCTCATGTATTCGATATGGAATGTGTCAGCTTTGCCAGTCAATCTGACCTACAAGTAGGTACCTGCAGTGGGTAACTTCAGTTTAACGAAAGCAACTATCATGTCACAAAACTGTAGTAAGAAGTCAAGCAAAATGACACCTTTTATTGGCTAACTAAAAAGATTACAATACAGTATGCCAGCTTTCGAGGCAACTCAGGCCGCGAAAGCTGGCATATTGTATTTTTTTTAGTTAGCTAATAAAAGGTGTCATTTTGCTTGACTTCTCACTACGTTCATAAGGGCTAACACGGTACAACACCCTAGTACTATAGTCACAAAACTGTGAAATGAAGGCGGTCCAGCATGATGAAACTCAGTTGTGTCCGTGCAGAATGTGCCTTTTTATTTTCCAAATAACGGATCGATATTAATGTTGCAAAGCAGTATATACGTTGTCGAATATTGTCCCGCAGAATAAGTACCTCGTTTCAACAAGCCGTCTAAATAAGTATCTGGCTGAAACAAATACAGATAGGAGAGAATAAGTACTGTAAACGCTTTGAGCATGGAAAAGGTCAGTCGGTCATTTTCCAACCCGCTATATCCTAACACAGGGTCACGGGGGTCTGCTGGAGCCAATCACAACCAACACAGGGCGCAAGGCAGGAACAAATCCCGGGCAGGGTGCCAGCCCACTGCAGGACACATACACACACACATACACCAAACACACACTAGGGACAATTTAGGATCGCCAATGTACCTAACCTGCATGTCTTTGGACTGTGGGAGGAAACCGGTGCGCATGGAAAAAGTGCACAGTAATATAAATAAGAAAACAGTCATTGCGTGCAGGACGGTGTCCATGTGTCACGTGGGATGCAGAAAAAAACATGTTGGGGGCTTCAGCTGAAAGCAGAACGAGACTGGGCAAACCTGAAAGTCAGGTCACCGGATTTGTCCCCCCATATATTTCTTCTGTGATTCCCAGCTAAAGTCAATAGGTTGTAAATTCTCTTTCCAGCAGATGGCGCTAACAGACCATTGTGGATCGTTTTATTCCGCCTTTAAATTAGAGCGGGGCTGGTCTGCTAATTAAGTGTATGAGATTGCAGGGAACGAACGTACTTGCATCCCGGTCACTGAAATCTTTGCTAAGAATGTTAAATGTTTTTTGTTTCGGCCTTTTGAACGTAGTCAGCTTAAAATAGCAGTAGCAACTGTATAGTAACTCCAGTGTGTGTTCTGACCACAGTGTGTATATTTATTCATTTACTTATTTATCTAACCGTTTACGTATTTATTCATTTAAAGTACTTCTGTAAAAAGCCAAGTTTCCCCCTGGGAACAAATAAAGTTCTATCTATCTATCTATCTTATGACTGTGTATTTTGTTAGGAAAAGAAGATATGTACTAGGAAGCTCTGTCTCTCTTCTCTGTTACCTATTAAATTCGTTCACGTACTGCTGAGAAGTTGTTAAAGCTATTATGGAACAATTAACAGTAATTTGTGTCACACATCTCCAATTTCATTAATTCATTCATTCATTTTCTAAGCATCTCATGCAATTCAGGATTGTAGGGTGCCGATGCCTATAGAACAGCAAGACGCGCAATGCAGGAATCAACCAGGAGAGGGCGCCAGTCCACCTCAGCACACCCTAATTCACAGAGTCAAGACCAATAAATTCTTACCCAAAATGAGTTTTTCTTCTCCTTTTTTGCTTTCCATTCAAGCCATGCATCATGTAAAGCATCAGTAGTAGGCGGAACTGCGTATCACAGACATCCCTGCAGGATTCTGTATAATTACAGGAGACAGTACCAGAGTCGATATAGTCGATCTTTTGCATGTTTGTCACACAAAATGTTTCTGATCATCAAACACAAGTAACCATTAGTCAAATATAACACAAGTAAACACAAAATGCAGTTTT
>JANRMT010062840.1:47503109-47531846 GCA_026402145.1 Polypterus bichir lapradei | reverse complement strand
TGTTATATTTGACTAATGGTTACATGTGTTTGATGATCAGAAACATTTTGTGTGACAAACATGCAAAAGAATAAGAAATCAGGAAGGGGGCAAATAGTTTTTCACACCACTGTATGTTGATAAGATACAGTAAATGTACAGGGCTAGCTCAGCAGCTAGTAGGGTAATACATTAAAAGAAACATGTGTTATGAGTTCAATTTCTTTTTAAAGTGACGAGTAACCAAATGTGTATCTTAATGAATAAAAAATACCTGCATTATTATACCAGCAGCACTGGATGTGAGGCAAGAAGTATGTGTAGCGGTATGCCAGTCCTTTGCAGGACTCAATTACACAAAATAGTTTGCTACGTGCATTCTGGTAACAGAAACCTATAAATAAAGTGTCAATTTGACTAAACATATTTATAAAACACAAGAAAATGAACACAGGCGTCGTGTCTATTTTCCGATTCACGGCGGCTGATGGTGACGTTTAACTCTTTTTTGCACAGATTAATGATGTCAGAGTATTTTGCTGAGACCTGCAAAAGATTACTTGTGCATGTAAATGCAGATTATTGAGAAATCAGGTTTCAGGGTAAATCGGGTTATGAACCTTGACTTGATTATGTGTGTGCATGAAAATGCACCGAATGTTGATTTAAAATTGTTGCAAATCATGATGCTGTATTGGCATCAAAGACTACAATGAGAAATGTACAGTCATAAAATGGACTTGAACAAATGTTTACTAACAAGGAACAGTAAAGTTATTAATGCGGCGTTCAGTTGTTCACCATGCAGGAAAAAATCAGCTGTCATTATGGCTTTTTTCGGTCACACTTAGTAATGATATGCAAGTGTACAACAGTGTTAGCATCTTAAAACAATTTGAAAGAAAATGTAGTATCAGCAGTTTATTTCAGATTTATAGTTAGTGTACAGCGTAATGAAATTCCTATTTCCATGCTTGGCCAACACACAGCATGTTGACATCGAGTTTGTCTGGTAGCCCGATTATCACTCTGTAGGTTGTAAAAATTAACATCACAGAATATACAGTAATAACTAATTATTGATGAAACAAAAGTTTCCTTTCAACTACAGATTTGTGAAATAGTACCATTTGTTTTACAGGGTGGCACGGTGGCGCAGTGGGTAGCGCTGCTGCCTCGCAGTTAGGAGACCCAGGTTCACTTCCCGGGTCCTCTCTGCATGGAGTTTGCATGTTCTCCCCGTGTCTGCGTGGGTTTCCTCCCACAGTCCAATGACATGCAGGTCCTAAATTGTCCCTAATGTGTGTGTGTGCGTGCCCTGTGGTGGGCTGGCACCCCACCCAGGGTTTGTTTCCTGCCTTGAGCCCTGGGATTGGCTCCAGCGGACCCCCATAACCCTATAGTTAGGATATAGCAAGTTGGATAATGGATGGATGTTTCTTTACAAGCCGTTGAAACTCACTAAACAGAGTTTTTTCTTTTTTGGAAGGTAGATAAAAAAGTAAGATTAGGCCTATAAGATTTGATCGATATTGTGTACCCTTTAAGAGTCGTCAAATTCTCAAAATAAAAGAGGATAGAGTTTCTTCTGGAAATTCAACATGGCTAAACACAATGCACAATGAGATACAAGTATGTAACTGAGGAAGAAGATGTAATCAACATGGGGCCATGAAATCGTATTCCAAATTAGCTGCAGTTTTAGATGAAAAAGCTGCTTTTGCCAGTGTTACATAAACTTTGTGCACACGATCAAGACAAGAACAACAATTTATTTCTGTATAGCTCAAATGACACAAAGAAGGCCTCAATGGGCTTTAACTGGCCTTATTTAATAGGCAGCCCCCCTGCCTTGACTCTAAGATGTCAGCCCTTCAGCCTCAGAACACTGCTGCCTATTGAGTCACAGCACTGGCACTGCGACAAGGTTGCAGACGACATGGGGCTTAATATACTGTATACACTAAACAGCTCTCTTCCTAGAGCTTCCAATTGGGGCAAATTTCACTGATCACAAAATGGTTTCTTTTTTTTATTTTAAAGTGAAGATTGATAGGCAGGGCGGCACGGTGGCACAGTTGGTAGTGCTGCTGCCTCGCAGTTTGCTTTCCGGGTCCTCCCTGCGTGGACTTTGTTGGCATGACTTGGCCAACACACAGCATGTTGACATCGAGTTTGTCTGGTAGCCCGATTATCACTCTGTAGGTTGTAAAAATTAACATCACAGAATATACAGTAATAAGTAGTTATTGGTGAAACAAAGTTTCCTTTCAACTACAGATTTGTGAAATAGTACCATTTGTTTTACACGGTGGCGCAGTGGGTAGCGCTGCTGCCTCGCAGTTAGGAGACCTGGGTTCACTTCCCGGGTCCTCCCTGCGTGGAGTTTGCATGTTCTCCCCGTGTCTGCGTGGGTTTCCTCCCACAGTCCAAAGACATGGTGGATTGCCGATTCTAAATTGGCCCTAGTGTGTGCTTGGTGTGTGGGTGTGTGTCCTGCAGTGGGATGGCACCCTGCCCGGGATTGGTTTGTGCCCTGTGTTGGCTGGAATTGGCTCCAGCAGACCCCCGTGACCCTGTGTTCGGATTCAGCGGGTTGGAAAATGGATGGATGGATAATACAGAAGTGCAGTGACACCTGGGATGGCCACTTCTTGAAATGCCAACAGGATGTATCCCCAAGATTGAGTTTAAATTATGGCTCTCTGGTTTTTGGAGGCAGAATGTGGTGAGGTCACAAAAGCCACTCCACAGGTGGGATAATGGATGGATAGGCAAAAAATGGCACATTTATCCATTCAAAATTAAGCCTACAACACAACAAGATGTGCGAAAAGTGAAGTGGTTTGAATACTTTCTGAATCCACTGTAGATATGGGAAGAACATTATTATCATTTCACACTTGGCAGAGGCCTTAAGCCAAGATGAAGATGAAGATATAATACAATCATTTACATGCACTGTAACAATTGGTGCACAGATGGGTTTGCACAGTGTGGCACACCAGCCTTCTGTTTTAAGTCTAAATCTTCAACTAGTGTACAAAAAAACCCTAAAAATTTGCAAACTCCACTCTTTGTCTCTGGGATATCTGAACTGAAAAACTGTAGTTCTTGATGGTGCATCATAGGCCATAAAAATCTGTGTCATCATCCTGAAATGTAGGGTGATTAGACAGTACCAAAAGAAAAACTCAGAGAAAGACTCAGACAATCAGCAAAGGCAGCTTTGTAAATTGAGACCAAGTTATTGGCAGCAACTCACTAAAGCCGTCCTTTACCAGCAGGTTTGTCTAAAACAGCAACAGCAGCAAATCGTTTGAGTATCTCCAAAGTCTTTCAAGCCTCCCTGCTACATGTGCTTTACATCTGTCCTGACATATGGTGGCAGATTCACAAGAAGGAGGCAGACAATAAGAGCTGAAGAATTTTTTTGTATGTAGCTTTACACAATCCAAAGTGCTTACCACCTCAAACACATCCTGGAAACATCTGAGAAGGACACATCCGAAGAGCAGGCAACCATGCATTCCTGCCAGAAATCGGAGTCCAGACTTGTCAAACTTTCCTTCACAGGTCCATAAGGAAATGAATCGAAAGAACTGGATAACTAATGAGAATCAATCACAAAAATAAACAAAGAAAGAAAACCGGGAAGAAACGGAAAAAGACAGAGTGGCACAGAAAGTACAACCAGCATTAGAAACAAAAATGCTCTTATTAAGTACAATAACTGTTCCCAGGTTAAATTACTTGGCGGCAGTGCTTCTACCTCCTAGAAGTGTAATCAATCAAATGCAGAGAAATGTTTTGTGTTCTTCTGGAGGTCCAATTGTGAACGTTTAACACAAAATGAGGTCATGAAAATTAAAGGAGAAAGTGGTGAAAACTTTCCATTTTAATAAGGTTTTGTTATTACAGTGTAAGGCGATATAAAGAGGATACAAAAGTGGTGAGGTGTAGTCTGGGAGCAGAATGATTAAAGGTAAATATCTTCAATTCATTGTACAACACATTGTACAAAACTGGATTACAATTAAAAATGTTTTTGTACAGATATTACAGAATCAATTACATCAGTGTGATAAAGATATGGTTATGGTACCCATAAAAAAGTATTTACCCCCTTAGATGTTTTCACATTTTTTTTGTTATACATCACTGACTCTCAGTGGACTTAATTTGGCTTTTGTGACACGATTATCTTTAATGTCAAAGTGAAAACAGATCACTCCAAACTGGTCTAAATTAATTACAAATATAAAACACTAAATAATTGACCACATACAGTAAGTATTCATCCATCCATCCATCCATTATCCAACCCGCTGAATCCGAACAGGGTCACGGGGGTCCGCTGGAGCCAATCCCAGCCAACACAGGGCACAAGGCAGGAACCAATCCTGGGCAGGGTGCCAACCCACCGCAGACAGTAAGTATTCATCCCCTTAAATCCTCACTGGTGCAGCCATTTGGATTTAAAAGTCCCAGAGTTAGTTCAACTGAGCTCACCTGTTTGGGCTTTCTCTTGATTGTCGTATAAATGCACCTGAATGTGGATGGGCCAACTTGTGAGAGTCAGTATGGTGGGCAAACCTGCACAATGAAGACAAACAAACACACCAAGCATGGAAACAGCATCTAAGATGATGGGCAATACAGAGAGACAAACATAGAATATACAATGCCCAAGCTTAAAGTTATACTTGGCAGCCATCACCTCACAACACAAAAACGGCAATTGATCCCTCAGCCGAGAACGTCTGTCAAGTCAAATATTAAAGTGAGAATCTTTACTTGCAGCTCCTTGGCAGTAGTGTGCTGTTGTAAAAATTGTTATCTTAAATATAGTATATTGTATATCTATTAATAATCAAGCCAAAGCACCAGGCAGGAGAAAGCTGTCCACTGTGTCATTTGCAGTGGCGTAGCGTAGTGGGGGCGGCAGGGGCGGCCCACCCCGGGCGTCACTTTTAGGGGGCGGCAAAGAATTACTGTATATTTTAGTCTTTTAAATTGAAATACCTAAATAAGGGGGCGGCGAAATTTTCCTCCGCCCCGGGCTGCTGACACCCACGCTACGCCACTGGTCATTTGTTTCTGATTATGAAAAGGGCAATGCTCCATCATTACAGCAGCTTGTGATGGAATGGTAGCAAAGTAAAGACAGAGAGCTATATTTATAAATAACTGAATTGACATCACAGTGCTGAATTAATGCTTACCCTGATTGGTTGACTAGCTTACGTTCACTCTGATTGGCTAAATGTTATGTGGTGTTTTAGTGGAGAGCATTAACCAGCTTTCATACCCCCCTCCTCCCAATAAAAGTCTCATTTCTACTCCATTCTTGGTCCTTACAATACTTTTCAATATTTCTTGAGGTCCTGTGTGCGTGACATCTGCCAAGTCTTACTGGGTACATGATAGTCAGCCAACCCCTTGAACCATTACCCAGGATCCTCTTGTTCTTTGTTGTTCACTTGACCAATATCTGGCTTCCTGATTTGCTTGAACATGTTTCTGATATTTATTAACCTTTTCATAGTACATTTAAGATAGATGCTATATTTTAATGTAGAAAGGATACCAAAACACTTTATGTGCAATAACTATATTACCCCTAAATGACTATGTGACCCCTAAGTCTCATTTTTCTTTCACAGTGGGTGGTGTGGGAGACTGGCGGCAGACCAGTTGCCTCAGGAATAACAGCAAAGGGGTTACGAGTATCCAGTTTAGCAGCAGCAGTTCTTCTTTGAAAAAAAAGACAATATATTTATCCAAAAATTTTCATTAATTACGAGGCACTGGGCTGCACTCTAGTTAGCCTATGCAGAAATCTGAGCGTGGTGTGGATTCTGCACTTTTTCTCTCCGTGTTGCTGTAGTTTTATTTTTTTGTAGGTTACTGAAGTTTCCTCCCACATCTCATAAACATGCTGGTTGGAGACTCCAATCTGACTCTGTGTAAGTGAGTTTGCCTGACTGTGCCCTACGATGGGCTGCTGGCATTTCCACATCAGCTTCCTGCTTTGCACTGATGCGCAGGTATGTGCCCTCCGACCCTGGATTGGCCAGTGCAGTACATGAAACCTATCATCACATTATGAATTGATGGACATACTGTTTGTACCTATTAAACTGTAGCTAATCACTCTTGTATATATTATAACTTGCTTTATAAGTCACCTTGACTAAAGGTCCGTGCTAAATAAATAATAAAACATCCGAATTACCATAAGCCATCCGAATGCGGGGTGTTCATAAAAATGTAACTCTTTACTTCATGAGATAGAAGTACAAAATAAACAAGAAAAGTTTTGTCATTTATTTGACATACTTAAATGTGCGCTTTAATGTAAATGGTTAAAGTCTTAAATATTTCGATTGTAATAGGAATTTTTAATTTTCTCTCCTCTGATAGAGGTCCACAGAGGAGTACTAGATCCCTAGTAATCGGTCAAAAGTCAAAAATAACATCATGTTCGTAATCAATAACATTGACATAGACTAACACGTGCACTCCATATGCTTATGTTTGAAATCTGTCATTTTTAACTATCTAGGAGTGGCTCTTGTAGGGCTAAAAAATCAAATATCGCGATCAGCAACCTTGAAATAGTATAAAACGACACCACCATATTACCCATTCCCATTTTTTTCGATGTTTTGAGAAAACGAGTAACCTTGGCCCCTCGAATCCCATCAGCGGATGAACTCCTGGGATCGGATGATGTGACCTGCACAACTCCGAGTCCTTCTAATAATTTTTGATAAAGGCACCTAACGGTTTGCTCTTTATCATCCATCCCGCTATATCCCAACACAGGGCTCAAGGCAGGAAACAAACCCTGGGCCACAGGGCGCGCACACACACACACACACACACAAAGCCCAATTTAACCTGCATGTCTTTGGACTGTGGGAGGAAACCGGAGCACCCGGAGAGAACATGCAAACTCCACGCAGGGAGAACCCGGGTCTCCTAACTGCGAGGCAGCAGCGCTACCCACTACGCCACCGCCTGCTCTTTATCATAAGGACGTAATTTCCTGCACAAAATATGTTCCAAAAATGCCTTAAAAACAGCCAAAAAATGGGGATGGGTGCTCGGCGTCTATCTGCAAGAAGAGCTGAATAGTGTATCATACCTGGGGGTACTGGGGATTCGGGATGCGCTGGATTAAAAAAAAAAAAAAAGAACTGATTTCAAAGCGTTCATAAATAATTCTTACGAACACATTAAAGCGATTGCACTCTTTCTTTTCTTATTTCATTACAGTTTAAGAAAATAACACGTTATACTTCACAGACTTAAAATGATCATCAAGATGGTGATGAATATAGAATACATCCATAAAATGCCAGTTTTCTAATCAGTGAAATCATTTATTACCAGATGTCACACCGTGCCGTTTGCTCTCCGTGGTGTTGCCATATTGTCGTTTACTTGACCTACAGTACCTTGTAATAAAAAAGTTTTCAGATCTGGGGCACCAGAAAAGTGGAAGTAGTAGTCTGTGTATCAACCTGCACTGTTTACCAGTTTCACTATATCTGCATAACACGTTTTTTGCGTGAAACGTTATTCAGTTTCTTTCTAAAATGTAAAATGATGAAAATATCCATTCTTTTTACAGTCGTAAAATTGTCACGTTTGACAGTTACTGGTTAAATAGTTAACATATATTGTAAAAAAAACTACATATTTTACATATTACCGATATAATTTTGTATTATTCTGTTTCCGTTTTAAAATTTGCATTATTAACCTCGGCTGATTTACATTTTTTCACGTTAAATTTCACGCCCATTCGTCAGCGCCGAGCTGTGATATAAGAAGCCGACACCCCGCCCAGTCACAGTTTTCGCCCCGCCCCCGTGGAACCTCCGAGCCAGTGATCGGGCAGCTGGCAGCCCAGACAGACGAGTTCTGTTGCGACTCCTCAGCACAAGACGCATGGTGTCCACGGAGTATCGGAGGTGCCGATAGTCGACGCTTAAGGCAGATCTGTAACTGGGATTTCTATACAAAAACTTTTTTTTTCCCTTTTTCTTACTTTTACGACCAGTCCAAGTAGAACTGAAAGCCGGAGGAACGAAGTGCGTGCGTTGATCCGACGGTGCCTCCTTTTAGCAGTTAATTTCACTCTGAACGGGGGCGGAGTGGAGCCCTCAATCCCATTTGGCGGCAGGTTGGACTGCTGCTCGTACGATGGCACTCAGAGTCCACCTTCTCGATTTCCTTTTATACTTCTCTGCACTTGTCCACACTAGTGGAGCCCTGTACGCAGCTGGGACGAAGAAGGCGGCATTTGAAGCATGCGGACTAAAGGTAAAGTGGGGAGATGTGGGGTGGGCATTTTGAGGGAGCTGGGTTACCATACAACAAGGTGGGAGAGAAATGACAAGCAATTCACTGTGCCCAAATTAAGAATTCACCTGGCAGTCGGCCAGGTGTGCAACAGCTGGATGCCATGTTTGAGATTGGGGGGTCCCACTTTTTCAAAGGCTTGTTTCCGTTCTTGACGTGAAGCCGAAAAGTCCAGACAGGAATGTGGAGCCACTGGGTTAGGCAGTGGGGGGGCTTGTGTTTAGGTAGCACCACTCCGGTTTTCAAGAGTTCACTGTGGGAGCTAAAGGTTATCTAGACGAGCTGGCCAATTCGGGGTGCCCTGCACATTTTAGCGGAACTCAATGAATGTCACTTGAACTACTCTTTTACACCCCTTTGTTACTTTAATGTCATCTCGTTAGCCCTTGTTTGAATTTTCTTTAGTGGGGGTGAGGGTCACACTTGAATGAATAGCCTATCTCTGGTCAACCCCCCAGTGACTGATTGCTGTTCTGGCTCTTTGTCCTCAGGGGTGCACATCTGCCTTTGAAGTGCTCTCCCATAGGAAGTAAACGGCTATTTGCTCAATTAAAGCTCCCTGGCATTTCCTCTTGAGACCACAGGCCACTTCCCTCCCCTGTCACTCATGTGGATTGCCGCTGGACAGATCGACGGAGGGGAAGGGGGGGGGGGGCTTAAAGCTGAAAGATCCTGTATTTTCAGGCAACTTAGTATCACTCTTTATGGTTATAAAGTAGTATGCTGCAGACTTGTGTGATTAGAAATGCCTTCAGTATGTCTTGGTCTTATATGTAAAAATACTGGTTCTTTAATGGCACTTTACTGGGTTGTGTGCTTCATCATAGACGCATTGCTTGACAAAAAAATTTCATTCTGGGATGGGATCTTTGCACATGAAGCTGGTTCTTTGAATTCTGAAAAGGTCCCTAATATGTGGACAAAACCGAAATTGTTAATGTCTAGTAGGCTACCTGGCAGGATACAGCAGATCAAGAGAATCTGAACACAGTTGGTGTTGTGGTATGTAGTAAAAGTCCTGTGAAAATTAGGAACCGATTGGTATTTTACAAAGGTCAGGCAGTCATTCATTTTGTAGCCCGCTTAGTCCTGAACCGGGTTGCTGGGATCTGCTGGAGCCTATCCCAGGTGGGATAGGGTGCAAAGCAAGAACAAACCCGGGGCAGGGTGCTGGTCCATTTCAGGGCAAACACCCACACACACACACCAAGCACACTGGCCAATTTAGGATGGCCAGTTCACCCAACCTGCATGTCTTTGGACAGTGGGAGGAAACCAGAGCACCTGGAGGAAACCCACATAGACACAGGGAGAACATGCAGACTCCATACAGGAAGGACCAGGATATGAACCCTGGTCTCCTTACTGTGAGTCGGCAGTTTAAGAATGCATGTGTATGCATGGAGGTGTGTGTGTGTACTGTGTGTTTGGAGCTTAGGAGTTTTAATAAATCACTACTGGTCCATCAATAAGTGATCAAAACTCTCATATTTAGTGCCTTCAGAAGGTTATCAGACACCTTTACATTTTCACATTTTGTTTTGTTGCACGTTTATGCTAAACTCATTTACATTTATTTATTCCCCCCCACCAGACAACACTTGATAACCCAAAATGACAAAGAAAAAGCAAGATTATAGAAAGTTTTTTTCAATTTTCTAAAACAAAAAACAAACAAAATTCTCACATTGTTGCAAGTATACAGACCTTTTGCTAAGGCACTTGAAATCTGGCTCACATGCATTCTCCTTCTCTTGATCATCGTTGAGCTGTTTCTGTGCCTTGAGTGGCGTCCACCTGTGGTCAATTTAATAGATAGGACTGAGTAGGATTAGGTACACACCTGTCTGTAGAGCAGGGGGTGTCGAACTCCAGGCCTGGAGGGCCGCAGTGGCTGCAGGTTTTCATTCTAACCATCTTCTTAATTAGTGACCAGTGTTTGATGCTAATTAACTTCTTTAGCCTTCGCTTTAATTAGCTTAACTCAGGCCCCTTAGTAGTTTTTTCCTTAATTAGCAGCCAGACAGTAATGAGACATAAAACAAGCAGGACATGACCAGCTCACCTGTACCCATCCAACAAAATCTGAAAATAAAGATGAAGGTCTCAGTAAGGTTGATCCCTCAGGTTACCAAAACATTTTAGGAGTTCTTAGAAACAAAACAGAATATCAACAGTTTTAGAAATGTCTGCTGTGGCAAAAAGAGAGCAGCAACAAGCTGTGGAATTGAATAACGGGTTTAATTAACAGCAAGAATCGGCTTCTCATTAAGGAACTGGTTGGAGTTTGAAACCCCAATTTAGCTGGTCATCTGTTGGCTCGTTTCACGTCTCATTTCTGTTTGGCTGTCATTTAATGAAGAAAAGAATCAATTCAGAAGACTTAATCCTTAAAAACAGGGCTATTAAAATGAAGGGAAAAGAAGATAATCAGCAGTAAAAACTGGACACTGATTAGGAAAAGGGTCAGAAAGAAAACCTGCAGCCACTGCGGCCCACCAGGCCTGGAGTTTGACACCTGTGCTGTAGAAGGTCCACAGCTGAACAAATACCAAGCCATGGGGTTGAAAGAATTACCTGCACAGCCTAGAGACACGGTCTAGGTTTACGTCTGGGAAAGGCTACAAAAAATTCTAAAGGTTATCAAGAGCACTGTGGCCTCCATAATTTTTAAATGCAAAACGTTCGGAACAACAATGACTCTCCTAGAGCTGGCCAAACTGAATAATCAGTGGGACAAGGGCCTTGGTAAAGAGAAGTGACCAAGAACCTGATAGTCACTCTAGCTGAGCTCCAGAGAACCAGTGTGGAGATGGGAGAAACTTCCAGAAGGTCCATCACCACTACAACACTCCATCAATCTGGGCTTTATGGCAGAATGGTCAGACGATGCATGAAAGTACATTTGGAGTTTGAAAAGAGGCACATAAAGGACTCCAAGACTATGAGAAATGAGATTGCATGCAAGGTTCATGTATTTGGCTTCAATTCTAAGTGTCATGTCTGGAGGAAACCAAGCACCGTTCATCACCTGTGCGGTACTATTGTTCATCACCTGTGCGGTACTACCGTTCTAATGGTGAAGCATTATGGTGGCAGCATCATGCTGTGGGGTTGTGTGGTTTTTTGTTTTTTTTTTGCAAAAATTTCTAAAATCCTGTTTTTGTTCTTTGCCATTCTGAGGTATTGAGTGTTGCTTGACGAGGGAAGAGATGAATTTCAATGATTTTAGCAGAAGGCTGCAACAGAACCAAATGTGTTAAAAGTGAGGAGGTCTGAATGCTTTCTAAAGGCACTGTTTACACGTAGAGACAGCGAGTTTTGGTCCTGGCACTGGGGGACCAATAGTGATTTCATATAGCGCCTTTTAGGATCAACCAAATGCACAGGTGCTGTACAGATTCCTAAAGCTTGAGCCAGTGCTGGAGATTGAAACTGTGCCCAACAAGCTCTTTAGTCACATAGCCCCTCATTGGCCATGAGGAGAACAGACCATAAATCATCTTTAAAACAAACGTATACTTGTCACTTCTCATTCCTCGCCTCTCCTTTTTTCCTTTGCCCAGTTTGTCTCGAAGACCTGTAACATATCAATTCTTGTCTTTCACAGCACATATCGTGTTCTGCTTTTTCTCCAATATGGATGCAACTCCCTCCCTTTGTGAATATTTTTGTCCGTCTTGTATAGTATTACCTGTAGAGTTCTTGCTAAATAACATAAGGAATGATGGGGGCAGGGAGGCACTGCGCCACATTTTAAGATCCCTGTCCCTGCAGGTGAACAGGATGTAAACAGTTTGACCACAAAATGCAGGCAGTTAGTTGAAGAGAAACTTCATGTCGGCAAGTTTGATCTCACCTGACGCAGAGAGCAGTGTTGTCTAAGCAGAACAAAAAAAAAAATAAAAAGCTGGTGTCTACTGCGGTCCTAACATGAGCCCAAGAGTCCTAAGCAAGGCTTTCACCAGAACTTGTGGTGCACATGACAGAAACCATACACAGAACTTCCAGTTCACAAGACACAATATCTGATCCACCTTAATAAAGGGATAAGCTTCTGTGGGTCTGTCTGTGTGCCCGTCTGTTCCTTTGTCTCTGTCATTCCAAAAGATGGCACATCACAAACATCCTTAGTAATAAAACGCATTGCATTTGTCAGTCCGACAGATAGCGCATCACAAACATTTTTAGTAAATGTGGAGTGTTATAGTGGTAATGGTCCTTCTGGAAGTTTCTCCCATATCCACACAGGTACTCTGGAGTTCAGCCACAGTGGCTGTCAGGTTGTTAGTCCCCTCCTTGGTCTGCCACAACTCATGCCTAGATCTAGTGCTAGTATTATCTTAGCAGTGCTGCCAGTGGATGTAAGATAACTGGCATGGCAACCAAACAAATGTGTTCCCAACTCATTAAACAGTGTCCAATGATACCCAGGATTGGATCTATGGTACAAGGGAAGGGATCTTAGCAGCGCTGTGTATGCCATGCTCTACAGACCAAACCCAGTGTTAGAACCAAACACCACAGCCAGTTCTAGTAGCCAGAAGTGTCTGATCCAGAACAACTGAAACTAGATGTCACCCCAAAATTTGAAGTGTTGGTCAACGCAACCCCTAAACTTAATTAATGCTGGCAGTGCTTTGGCAATGCTGTGATTGCCTGATTCTGCCCACCAGTACCAGAATCTATACCACGCGATGGTGGGCAGAGCAACAAGTGCCTGCTAGAAAGCAACTAAAGCCTGACGCTGTACCAAGTGTAACCCAGGATTGTTAATTATTACCAGTGCCTGATACTGCGCACAACATTCAATGCCAGAGGCTAGACGTCAGACACAGTCGCCAGGGCAATCAATTGCCTGATGCTGCCTGTCACATCCTGTTCTGTTTGTGGGCTTTGCATCCAGCAGTGCAGGATTCAAATGGAGCACAGGAGACAATGCCCCACACTCACAGGTGACAAGCCCTGTGATGCCAGTGACATTTGTTTCTGTGGTTCAGTGCGCCATGCAGCAGGATGTAATGAGTGCTAACACTGGCAACCCATTTTTTGTCCAGCTAATGTGCTTAAAATGCTGAGCCTTTATATATTGATATTCAGCATTTTAGCTCCATCTTTTGTAACTTGTTAGTTAAAAAGGTTTAAATTGGTATTGTCACATATGAGGGTACAGTTTTTAGCACACTAGACAAATTCCTGCCATCCACGTGACTCTGACTTGGGTTTGGTAGATAGAAGTTGGAGTAACGTTGAAGCCACATGTGTTGCACTTCTTTTGGACTAATGGAAGTAAGTGTAGACTTCATGTTTTATACACCCCAGAGTGGGGTGGCAAAGAAGGGTCTGTCTTCTGACTTTTCTCCTGGATTCTTCAGGTGGTCTCTTCTAAGCCAGTTTCACTGCTTCCTGTATGTCAGCCATTAGGCTCCTTTTCCCTGCCACCATTCAGTATTTTCCACGACTGTAGGTTGACTTCCAAATGGGTCTGCACTACACTGAGGCTTTATGTACTTCACACCCTCCAGTTATTTTCCATGACTGTGGGTTGACTGCCGATGTACCTGTGGTGCTCATGAGCTCAATGCCCTTCCTACCCTCTGCATACTTTCCATTATTGTGGGTTGACAGCTGATGCCCCTGTGGCTGAACTGTCTGCCTGGTTATAGACATGCTGGGAGTAGTCACTTTGTCTACCTGGGACTGTAGTAAACTATTTTATTTGATGGCCTTTTACAAAAAAATATCAGCTTGACTGCCTTCAGCCCGGAGGTCATTTTAAAGAATCATTCCTACTGTTTTATCAGTGGGAGTAAGTTAGTCTCAACTACAGTATGGCTGGTACTGTGACCTAGTGGATAAGGCATTGAACGTATAAGCATTAAAAGGTGCTATATAAAATAAAGATTTATTTCTTGAAAGCTATAGAACTACAGAAAGAAGAAATAATAATAATTCTTTACATTTACAGTATATAGCTCTTTTCCTATTACTCAAGGTGAAGTGGGGAGCCACTTCAACCACCACTAATGTGCAGCACCCACCTGGATGATGTGACGGCAGCCATTTTTGCGCCACTACGCTCGACACACATTAGCTGTTAGGTGATGAAGTGGTGAGAGGGATTGCCAGTTAGAGACAGGGGATGATTAGGGGGACAGAATGACTAGGCCAGGGGTGGGCAAAGTCAGTCCTGGAGGGCCGCAGTGGCTGCGGGTTTTTGTTCCAACCCAGTTGCTTAATTAGAAAACAATCCTTGCCAATAATTACAGTACATTTCATGGCTTGTTGGTGCTTTAACTCTGCTATGTCAAGTCATTCTCATATCCTAGATTTTTTTTCCATTCTAAGGATATCATCCAAATACTTTGAAGTGTAAAACGGATTGGTAATTCTCAACCCTTCACTTTTTTCTCTTCTCTTTCCTTCCAAGTATTTAATTAAACCAAATAGTGCACGGTAAATACACACAGGTGTAAAGGGGAACAAGCAACATGGATAACTGCTGGTTTCTTTTGTCATTTGCATCTTATTGTTAATAAGCAGCAATTAAAACCCGAGAATGCAGCTGTTTAAGACTAAAATAAGCAATAAGGGTTCAAAATCTTAATGAGGGAGACAACTAAAATGAAGCAGAAGTGTTACTTGAGCAATAAGTGCTTCTTATTAAGCAATTGGGTTGGAACAAAAACCTGCAGCCACTGCGGCCCTCCAGGAATGACTTTGCCCACCCCTGGACTAGGCCGTGGTGGGCAATTTAGCCTGAACATTGGGGTACACCCTACACTTTTTACGAAGGATGCCAAGGGATCTTTCGAGACCATAGTGAGTCAGGACCTAGGTTTTACATCTCATCTGAAGGAGGCTGCCATTTTTACAGCACAGTGTCCCCATCACTGTTACTGGGGCATTGGGATCCACATTCAGACCACAGGGTAAGCGCCTTACGCAGTCCCCTTATGTCAAAGAAAACAAGGATGGATGACAGCAGAGCAACAAAGTGCAGGACAAAAGTTTTGTTTTTTTTTTTTGTACTTCTTCTGCATTGTCTTGTGAAAAGTGCAGTAGGAGTGATCGTGTGACATCCATGAGTATTGACCACTGCAAAAGTGTAACACTGGCACATTTGTGCTGAACTTATTGGCTTTATTTAGGGTAGCTGTAATCCCCTTGAGTAGTATCGAGTTTACTAATATGATGATGATTGATAGGGAATCATTAGAACATTTAAAAAATGAGAAATAAAAATGAAAAAATAAGTTGTGAAGATGGTCCAGCTAATATCACCATGTCAGGCAGCGTTTCCCAACCTGTGGGCCATAGCGGCATTGCGGGTTGGCCATGGCCGACCTACAGTCAAAACTTTGCACCCAACGCTCTGACGACCACGCTCAATTCACAGCTGCAGTATCGCAGGTGGACCGCGGGTGACCCTGGACGACCTCCCCATTCCCTGCTCTGACGATCATGCTCGATTCACCAAGGGAGGAATAGCATTCATGAACGTGCTTGATTCATCTAACACTTTGAAGCTCTGGTGATCACGTGGGACTCCTAGACACCCACCCACCCAGTGGATGATCGTGCTGACTTCCCACTCCCTCCGCTCAGACAATCGATCTAAATTCATGCAGAGGGCCCCCCCGCCCGGGGGGGGGGAGGACATTGTCATGAGAAAAAGTGGGTCGTGACACCAGAAAGGTTGTGAAACGCTAATGTAGGGTATCGCCCTCGGCCCACCTGCTCAAATGTGGTGCACAAATGTGAGGTTCATCTTGCCAGCTCAGAGTGGATGTACTATTAAAGTTCTTATGACATTTAATTGGCCCATTAACCTTCTACATAATAGCAGCTTTTTATATATGTAGTAGTTCTTCAATATCTACTTTTATTATTTAAGGAGAGACATCGATAACTGGTGAACATACAATACATCCTAACATCATGTTCTCAAGCCCACTTAATCCAGGGTTGTTGGTAAACATATATTCAAATGTATCTTATCAAATTGGGCATCATTGTGCTTAACAGTATAATGTTAAGATTTGCTGATTTTTTTTTTTTATAAAGTGCATTACATATTTAGCACTATTATAAGACACCTTGTCAAAGAAACATTTTGCCCATAAGTGTGAAGCACTGTAAAGTGTGTGTGATTTAAATTTGGCCTTAAAGCCACCTTTTTGGACCTCATCTGCTGGCACACAAATTTTTCAGGACATCAGCATGGTGGCTGTTGATTTGTAAAGAATCAAATGATTGACCTCGTGTATGTGACTTGGGAGACACGCTGTATTGGTGGGTGGAATACCATCTTTATTTTACACAGTAAATTTCACAGCATACTTGACCACAAGACATTTCTACGAAGGAAACAAGTGCTGTACAGTGAATCTGAGTGGTGTAACCAATGAAGCAAATGTAAATTATTATAATACAGAAGTGGGTGGCACGGTGGTGCAGTGGGTAGCGCTGCTGCCTCGCAGTTAGGAGACCTGGGTTCACTTCCCGGGTCCTCCCTGCGTGGAGTTTGCATGTTCTCCCCGTGTCTGCGTGGGTTTCCTCCCACAGTCCAAAGACATGCAGGTTAGGTGGATTGGCGATTCTAAATTGGCCCTAGTGTGTGCTTGGTGTGTGGGTGTGTGTCCTGCAGTGGGTTGGCACCCTGCCCGGGATTGGTTCGTGCCCTGTGTTGGCTGGAATTGGCTCCAGCAGACCCCCGTGACCCTGTGTTCGGATTCAGCGGGTTGGATAATGGATGGATGGATAATACAGAAGTGCAGTGACACCTGGGATGGCCACTTCTTGAAATGCCAACAGGATGTATCCCCAAGATTGAGTTTAAATTATGGCTCTCTGGTTTTTGGAGGCAGAATGTGGTGAGGTCATAAAAGCCACTCCACAGGTGACTTTTCTCTTATCAGGGGAGCCTGCCCCTGGCACCCAAGGACCCCTACAGGGCTTCCCACCAGTCTCGTGCAGCTCTGCCTCTACCAGAGGGATGCTGCTCCCCAGCATACCATGAGCCCGGGAGGAAGTCTCTGTCTGTCCTTCCGTTATAATGGCCTCCCCTGAGAGGAAAGCGAACAGCCACTATCCTAGCCAGGATGCCAGTCCAATTTTGCCTAACATTACAGGGGTGAGTTCGGTAGGTACAGTTGTGTTTTGAAACCTACAACACAGCAGATGCAGTGTGTTTCTGTGCTGGGCACACATTATGGAGCAGCAGGGTTCCATTCATAATTTTTGCTTAAAGTAAATGTTTTTAACAGATGGACCAAAATTTCAAAAAATGACCAATCAATAATCTGGTAGAGCACATGGAAAAGGAACAAGTCGGTTGTGCTGCGGGAGCACGGTGTCTGCAGTGCAGTTTTTATTTTTTTTCACCCTGGTGCATACAAACTTGTAGCAGGTAGAAACAAGTGGGCACAAAGTAGAGAGAAAGCTACATTAGCTAACTGTCAATTTCATGAAATCTTACTTACTTACTTATGCCTTCTGTGCCTCCAGGGGCACAGGCCACCAACAGGGTTACCACCAGGAATCTCTGTCCTGTGCCTTCCTTTCCAGATTTCCTCAAGTAAGGCCCATCCTCGTGGCGTCTGATGTTGGTGGGAGGTCTTTCTGAGGGTGGGTTCACACCCTCCTCTGCCAAAGGTCATTGTTGCTGATGGTGTTAGGCCAGTGTATCTGGAGGATCCCTCGCAGACATATGTTGATGAATGTTTTCTTATGGCGCTTTTCCACTGCATAGTACGGCACAGCACGGTTCAGTACAGCTCACCTTGGTTCGGCTCAGTTCGGCTCGGTTTGCGTTTCGACTGCAGTTTAGTACCGCTTTAGAGTGGGCGGGATTATTCACGCGTCGTTATAGTTGCGCCGCCTCTACTGCCGTGACATCATCGTAAACGCGCCGCAAACAAACACACAACAATGGAGCATATCGACGGAATGGGGTTCTTCATTCTCGGCATGTGGATGTTTTTAACAGCAAGACGCTCCTCGGCTACCAACGAGAGGAACGTCTGTACTTCCTCAATAGACCACGAAACAGCCATTTTTGGTTAAAACAAAATGGTGCGTCCGAACCTTCGCTGGCTGTGCTAAAAATCTAGCGGGTCTGTTGTGTCTCGTGTCGCAAGTTCGGTGACGCAATAATGACGATTTTCTCCGGCCAATCCGTGACCAGCAGAGTTTACACGTCACGTTTTGGTGCACTTGGAACCTCATCTGAGGTGGTACTAAAAAAAGGACCAGGTACTGTTCCCAGTGGAAAACCCACCAAAAGTGAGCTGAACTGAACCGTGTCGTGCCGTAGTATGCAGTGGAAAAGCGCCATAAATGGTCATAACTGTCATCCTCCAGGTCTCAGCTCCATAAAGAAGGACTGACTCGATGAAGTCATTCCTTCTATTACAAGACACAAGGTATAAGTCAACCCCGGGTGCAGAGTGCCCTCCCATATGCACAATTACGCACTTGTACAGGACCATTGTAAAATTGTCAATTAAATTAGAATTAAAATGCATTCACATTTCACATATTAAGAGTATTTGTAAAAAGCCCATGCGAACTTGGAGAAAATGTGTAATCTCCTCATAGGTAGTGACTAAGCTGGCAATCGCACACCGGTTCCTGGAGCTGTAAGGCAACAGCACTAACCATTGTGCCGCCATGCAGCTGCTCAGACCTCCTAATACAAGCCTGGGCGTTACTTTGTGGCTTATTCATCCGGCATTGTCTTGCCTATAAAAGGTGACGTAACTGCCAATACTGCCTGGCTGGTGAGAAGACAATGGATTTCATATCACAGGAGTATTACACTGCGTGCCTTCCGGCTTGCTTTTTAACTCTCCTTTTCATCCATTTCTTGTACTGGCCTAATTTAATTGAGGGTCACAGTGAGCCATAGGCTATCCTGGAAGCATTAGATTCAGGACAGGAGCTGGTCTTATATACGGCACTACATTTTTTTTTAGATTGGGTTTTTCTAATGGCTGGCAGTACAGATACTGCTTACTTTTGCTCAGTCTGACTGCTGCATGCTGCTTTTCACTTTGTGCCTCGATTGACAAATAATGAAAACAATGAAGCCTGCATCTCCAGCTTGGACAAGACTATAGCTATCTGTAGCAGGGTCTCGGCTCAGTAAGATCTCGTGCTGGGGTTCCCTTCGCTCCTCCACTTCAGCTTAGTTTGGGACTGTTGGCTTCAGGCAGCACTGAGCCTCTGCTTGTTGTTTGGGGCCCGGTTAAGGCGTTTTTCCTCTCCTAATTTTTTTTTTTTTTTTTTGTGACATCTTGTCAGAAAGAAATGATGAACACAATCAGTGGGCACCTGATGTGCGAGCAACACCATATTTCTGAATTATCTTTCAGGTTATTCAGAGTCAGCCATCCGGCCAGTTGCTTCCAAGGGCCTTTTTGTGCGCCTCTGTGGGAAAATCCCTGCCTGGCTGCTCGGCAATTTAAGAAAGTCACCAGACTGCATTATTAGATGTGAATCCTGCCGCCTCAAAAGTCTGTCTTTTGTGTGGTTCTCCACCCCCCCCCCCTTCTTTTTATTTTATTTGGGGAGGTGAGAAATGTTCCTAAAGAGCACAGCAGCCTGCAGAGAGATCCCCCCCCCCTAAAAACGCGTCATGTTTTTCAGAGCTGCGATCAAGGTGTTATGCCGTTGTGAAAAGGATTTGGGAGCCAATCGGTTTTAAGTAGTTCAAAGTGCAGGAAGAGCTCCTCTGCTTTGAACGAGACTCATTTCCTATGCCGACAAGCGGGCACGATTTTAGGACCTGCCACATCATGATGGAAATCAGATCGCGGAAACAAGCCTTGTAATTAATGAGGGGCTCCGACAGCTGCCTGACCTGAGAGCTATAATCACGTTAAACACACACGCTCTGCTGTAGGTCTGATCGTCGGACTGGGGGGTGGGGGATGGCCAAGGCTGAGGTAAGGCTTTATGATGTCCACGGTCTCCCGTGGCTCATTGACACTGGAAGGGTCTTGTGGGTTGCAAAGGGTGACATATTATCTGTGTAAAATCTCTACTTCTCCATCTGTGTCTCCCTTGTGTCCGTGTTGACTTCTGGTATGCAGTTATGGTGACGTCCTTATAAAATCTGCGCTTCCCTCAGCTGATAGTGGCGCCTCCCTGTGACCATGTGAAAGAACCATTTTTAAATTTGCTGATACAATCCATTTCTGGCATTGGACAAGACTCCCCAACTTCCCAAGCTGATATTGGTGCCCACAGTGTCTATGCTGAATAGCTGTTTTTACATTTTCTAATACATTTTACATTTATTCAAGTGACTTACAAAAGAGGTCAAACATCTGTCTGCTAACTGTTTTGAAACTAGCTTACAAAAATTGACCATCACATGTGAAGAGTTCTAGACCAGGGATGTCCAACTCCGATCCTGGTGGGGCCACAGGCTCCATGCTTTCATTCTAACCCTTTTCTTAAAAAGTGACCAGTTCTGCTGCTAATTAACTTCTTTTGCCTTATTTGTAATTGACTTGATATTTAAGATACAAACCCCTTAATTGTTCTTTTCCTTAATTAGCTGGCAAACAACAATGAGACACAAAATGAGCCAGCACATCACCAGCTGGCCTGTGTCCATCCTACACTATTAGACATATATAAACAAAAGACCCGTGTGTGTATGGAGCAGTCTGCTCTGCTCACGTTCAACCACAGCCATTAGATGATGCATGCGTGCACTTTTAAATTTTTTCGGTTCTTACATGCACCTCACTTCTCACTACGAAAGACCTGCGTGCAGCAAATGTGGCCGCGCAACAACGTCGTGTTAATGACACAGATGAAGAGACACAACGTCGAAACGAAGCAAACTCCACAGCTCAAAAACGTGCAAGTGCAATGGAGGGCAAGGCTTGACGTTTTCTCTAAAAACATTGTCTATCTGGAGGTATCTTCTCGAGACGAAGATCAACGGGACTCATATTGCCAGAGATACGACTAAGATACGGTATCGCCAGTATCTTCTTACGAAAGCCAGTTGGGCCGCAAGCACAGGTGGGTCCACGTCCTCTGCCTTGAGTCATTCTTGAGAGTTAGCCGACACCTCTCCAAGTTCACAAATGTAGTAAAACTGCTAGGGAGTCTTTGGGTTGTTTTTTGTCCCAAAGACCACACGTAGCTAGTTTTGAAAATAAAGAAAGGTGAAGGTCTCGGTAATGTTGATCTGCTCAGGTCCATAAAACATTTGGATGGTTCTCTTATAAAAAAGAAAATGAACTGTTTTGGAAAATGTCTGCTCTGGCAGAATGAGAACATCAGCAAGCCATGCAGGCAAATAGCAGGTTTAATTAAAAACTAGAATCGTCTTCTGATTAAGAAACTGGTTAGAGAGAAGCGGGTTGGAGTTAGCTGGTCATCCGTTGGTTCACTTCACGTCTCATGTTTGTTTGTTCATTTAAGGAAAAGAAATCGTTCATAAGATGGAGTCTTTAAAAACATGGCAATTAAAATGAAGGGAATAGAAGTCAATTGACAGCAGAAATTGATCCCTGATGAAGAAAGTGGCAGGAAGGAAATCAAGCAGCCACTGCGGACCTCTAGGATCGGAGCTGGAAACCCCTGCTCGAGCTAAAAGAGAAAATCGCACATCTAGTTACCTATTTCTTAGCTAAAAAAACTTGGCATCAAAACAATAATTAGAAAGATCTTCACTGAGTAAAAGAATCTTCAAACTCTTCTTACACACAGCGAGGGAGTCAGTAGTTCAGATGGAAATGGTTAGCTCTTTCCACCAATTAGGAGCTACGCATGAAAAGAGTTTGGATTGAGATTTGATGCTACGTAGAGCTGGTGTCACCATACATCATTAAAAAGCAGACCTGCGTGGGCGAGAAGGAGCACAGGACTTCATGAGCATCTCCATATACAGTACACTCTTTAATTACTGGTTCTTTAATGGCACTTTATGGTTTTTTACTGGGTTCTGTGGTTCCTCTTGCTTGACAATGAGACCGGTTCTTTGCATATGATGTTGGTTCTTTGTGCTTTGAAGAATTTCCACATATATAGAAAACACTGAAATCTTTAATGGATGGTAGGCTACCTACCAGGACACTAACAAATTAAGAAAACTCGGACTTAGCCTGTGTTGTGTGCAGTGAGAGTCCTTTTAAAGTCATGTTGGTATTTCACAAATCTGTTACCATCTAGTCATGTTTACTCACTGTATAAATAAAGGGTCCTTTCTGGAACCTACATTTGGATGGGCCTTTTGAGAACCAAAAATGGATCCTCCATTGCAGGGGTGTCCAACTACGGTCCTGGTGGGCCACAGTGGCTGCAGGTTTTCATTCTAACCATCTTCTTAATTAGTGAGCCATTTTTGCTACTGATTAACTTGTTTTGCGTGACTCAGACCCCTTAGTTGTCCGTTTTTCCTTAATGAGCAGCCAAACAATAATGAGACACAAAACAAGCCGCCACATGACCAGCTAACCTGAAAATAAAGAAAGGTGAAGGTCCCAGTTATGTTGGTCTGCTCAGGTCACCAAAACATCTTGACGGTAGTCTTAGAAAATCAACAGTCTGCTGTGGCAGAATGAGAGCAGCAACACGTCATGATATTCAAAAACGGCTTTATAACAGTAAGAATTGGCTTCTCATTAAGAAACCGATTTGAGTGAAATTGGCTATAGTTTGACATTCCAATTTAGCTGGTCATCTCTTGGTTTGTTTCACATCTCATTTCTGTTTGGCTGCCATTTAATGAAGAAATGAATCAATTCAGAGGACTGAATCCTTAAAAACAGGGCTATTAAAATGAATGGAAAAGGAGTTTATTAGAAGTGAACCCAGCTCGCTGATTAGGAGAAGGGTTAGAATGAAAACCTGCAGCCACTCCGACCCACCAGGACCGGAGTTGGACACCCCTGCTCTATTGCATCACACTGGACAGTCACTCGGGCACCTTTATTTTTATGAGTTTACATAAAAATTCACTACTGCAGGCAAGCACCAAGTGTTTGCACTTAATATGTGTTGCTACCAGGAGCCAACGGAGAGACCTAAAAAGTGATGTTCACCGTCTTGGCTGGTGAAAATACAATACAATTTATTTTTGTATAGCCCAAAATCACACAGGAAGTGCCGCAATGGGCTTTAACAGGCCCGGCCTCTTGACAGCCCCCCAGCCTTGACTTTCTGAGAAGACGAGGAAAAACCCTTGTAGGGAAGAAATGGAAGAAACCTTGGGAAAGGCAGTTCAAAGAGAGACCCCTTTCCAGGTAGGTTGGGCGTGCAGTGGGTGTGAAAAGAAGGGGGTCAATATGATAAGATGCGCTGGTTTGTTTTGAATCATCAGCACTGGGTTCACCCATTGACTACTCTTTAGGTGAAACTCAATGTGTTCTGCTCTTAAAAGCTAGTGGGGTGACCTGAAAAGGCTGGTTGAAAACAAGACATGGGCACTGCGTCTTGAACCAGCTGCTTGGGAGCACATGTAGGTAACCCCTGCTTCTAACAAGAAGTGACAAGATCAGTGCTTGGGCCAGAAGTTGTGCCGCATACTCATGCTGATAACATTTAGCACTGGAGCTTTACAAGATCTCTTTAGAAGATCTCCACATTGCTAACTCACGTTGGCACACTGGCGTTCTGCATTAAGAAGGTCATTTGAAATAAACTAACAGCATTCAGAGGTGGCTTGGTCACAAGTCTCTATTTTAATGTGTTTGATGGAACAAACGAGAAGCCCTAAAGAACCTATTATTTTAGCAAGCAGCAGAGAATATAAAGCTTCTTTCTTCTAGGAGAACAGTTGAGGTCATTTAGCAAAGCTGATACAGAGAAATCATAAATAGTCTTTCAATCTGTTCATGACATAAAGACATGCTAATAAGGCAAAGGCAGATTTGAACAAAACCCCAAGTCAAATCCAGTTATTCTTTCTTCATTTGATTTTCTTTTTGTTTGAGTCACTCATGAGAGTCTTCCCATAGTCTGATCAAAGTTGAGACTTTGTTGTGTATGGCAATGCAGCGTACAGTACATAGGCACATAACACTGCCTAGCCAAATTCCATGATTTGAGCAGCACACAAAAAAAATAACATGGACACACAAATGGCGATGCAGTGATGTCACTGGGACAAAGGGTGAAAAAAAATCAAACAACAAGAAATCGAACAAAATGAAATCCTAAAGTAGTGCTAAACACGCTTCTTCAGATTTCCTGCATTCATGTGCTCTAGGATAGATGGTAAATCCATGTTGTTGAGTCGGAAACACCATGTGAAAGCTCGGCAAGCTCAAAATTACAATTTGGACAAAACAAAGCTACCTGAATTGTCCGAATTGTGATGTAAAGCTGACCTTTCACATAAAATATATGAACCTGGTAAGCTCAAAATGCGATTTTTTTTTTTTTGTCGAATTGCATTTGGAGCAAAGTGATAAAACATTTAATCTGTATATTTTGTTCTTTAGGAACACAAAAAAATGCAGTTTATCTTGAATTGCTTTTTTTTTTTATAGACCAAGTAATAAAGGAACAGCAACCTTGCATTTTTCCAAATAGTCCAACCAGAAACCCAAGTGGATACACTGAAGTTTGGAAGGTGAAATGTCACAAGTTGGGGTTCCGAATAGTCCAAGAGCACATTAGTTAGTGAGACGAGAGAGAACTCGGAGAATAATTTTATCACAGTGGTTAGCACTGCTGCCTTATACGTCAGGCCACAGTGATCGGGCCAGCATAGCTGGCAGACGCCTCACCAGTCCTCAGGGACAATTAAAACACCATTGTAATCCACATTCAGAACTAGCTCGGTTTCTCCTTCTCTATTGACGTCAATGCATTTCGCGGAGTTTTGCCGTGATTCCCGAACCTTTCCGCACTTCTGTCGAACTCGAGGCAAAGCGAAATGAGCGGAGTTTGCTCATCGCTACTACTGAGTAGAACTTCCTTACCTTGAAACTTCAAATTGCTTTTCCTGGAAAATCTCCGGTGACAGACAGAATCATAAGAAAATATACAAAAGCTTTTCCAAACTTAAATACCCGTTATTAGATTTTTAGCAAATGCCAGCTTTTTCCATACATAAACGTATGTACTTGTGTCCCACTTGTCCAGTTATTGCAGGTGTACATTCAGTACATGTAGCTCTAAGCCTGTATTCAGTCAATGCTGCTATATAATACATTTAATTGAACTGAGTTGGATTTTAAAGTAACTGCAGTCCTCCACTTCTTCCATTCATTTTTTAAGTCCTCTTATCAGGTTTTTCTTTGTCCTCACTGCTTCTTGCCTCTCATGATGACTCTGAGCCTTCGGTCATGGATGAAGTCTGCTCACGCGTGACTCTTTTAAAGCACAAAGGCTATAACAGGCGCATTTGTTACTCTTGTACCTTTGACAAAGGGCCTGCTTTCCAGCAATACAGGCATGCGGAGGCCTAAGCTGAGCTCACAGTGGGCTGCTGGTTTTCATTAAAACACAAAATCAGACATGAGCCACTGGCCCTGCCTGGATTGTCCCAGCATACACAGAATGAGCTGCTTCTTCTACGTGTCCCTCTTGATGGCGGACCTGCCTGCTGACATGCTTTTAGTACCTCTGCACCTACAACCCAAAGTTAGGGGCATTACTGTATTTATTATGGTAGTCACCAGAAGACCCCATAACAGAATTCTTGTCAATAACCAGGACTAAATTTGATAAGCTAAGCTAATGTCAGTTAACACGGGGGAGCCACTATCCACTGGGACACAGGAGATTTTATACAAAGGTTCTGGCAAAGACCAGGGCCAGTTTTGATTTGCTAAGTTGAAGTCAGTTTTTCACAGGGGTTTGGGGGGGCACCACTATCAATGGGCAATGTGGAGATTTTATACAGAAGTCTTCTAAATCATTAGAAGTGGGTAGCAGGACTTGATCTACAACCACTGATTTAAAGGAGAAGTGGACATTTTATTCAAAAATCTCATCAATGACTGGGATCAGATGTGACAAGCTCTTCAGCATTAGCACTGAGAAACGAATATTCATGTAGCTTAAAGACACTTTGTTATACTGATTTAAGATCATAGGCAGTCAGAAATTAAAGGCGGAGTTAAAGACGTGTTATTTTTACGCAGACATAAATCAAGTGACTTGAATTTCTGGTTTTGAAGATGTAGGCTGAGAAATGCCTGCTGGTGTGCTTTAGCAGTAGTCATGGTGGAGGCAACTTGCAGGCATTTCAGGGGATGAGAGAAGGCAATTTGGTGCTCTAAGTGACTACATGCAGGTCTGAGCTTTAGTTGGCTGGTGGTGCACTTGTGTTGGGCACATGGGCAAAAAAACAATTCGGGCAAGGCAAGATGGTGGTAGTGGGTACAAAGCTGGTGTTCTTTTGTGGTCCAGTAGTTGTAAAGTAATCATGTTCTTGGTGGAAAACTGTTGGTCACTGTCTCTTAGCGTGGAGGCTACAACCTAAATGTAGGTCATTGGACACCCTAGATGGGGTGCCAGCGGAAGTAAAATAAAAAAAAAGTTAAATCAGTCTTAAGTTTAATGTTTTGGGGTAGGAGGGGTAACTAATTGCAGAATTTAGATCTGTGTACAGTGACATTTTGCTCCTGTATACTTGGAATATTGAAACAATAGTTACAAGCAGGAGAGGATCTGTGATACACCACATGCTTCAGAAAGCCAATGAACACGAAGAAGTTCCTCAAAACACCCGATAGCGTCACCTACTCTGACCTCTTCCAATGCTGCATCAACCTCGCAAGGTTCATCTCTAGGACCTTGCATAGCAGATTCGAACTCTTCACCTTTTCCAGTTTCTCTGTTCCACCCTTTTCCTCTGTGGAGATGCACAGACCGCCTTTATAATGTCAGCATGTCTCGCATGGCAAAAGTAACAAAGCTGTCTAATAATTGTCATCTGCATGCCTCACACTAATATTATGCTACGGCCTTTGCGCACATGCACATGCACTTTTCAGTTATCTCGGATGCACACCACCTGCTGCATTGCCTGCAACATTGCTGGTGGCCACACGAGTGAAAATAATGGGGTGAGTGCAAGACAGTGATGGGAACATAGCTGCTTTGCCTTTGTGGCCTAGTATTTGTAAAGGAGTTACACTGCTGGTGACAAACTGTAGAGCAGTGTTTCCCAAACTTTGTGGTGTCATGAGTTCACATGCCAGTGTGCTCATAACCCACCTTGGGAGAGAAGAGTCCTCATCTGTGAGTTTAACAAGAATGTCTGAGCGGGCCGAGTGGGGTGGTCCTCCTTGGTGAATTGAGCACAATTGTCAGAGCTGGGGTTGGGGAGCTCATCCAGGATTGGCTACAATCTACCGCTGGTGCTGTGAATCGAGCAAAATCGTCGGACTGGTGGATGACGTTTCGTCGTATGTCAGCCACGATTGACCTACAAGGTTACTGCTACAAACTGAGCGCAGTCGTCATGGAATTGGTGGGGAGGTGATATATGCATGGGTTGGCCGCAGTCCACCTGCAATGCTGCCATGGCCCACAAGTTGGGTAACGCAGCCGTAAATATCTCATGCTGGCAATTCATGAGTCAGGAGTGCACAGATGGTGAGAGGAGCTGGGATACAATGGAGTGGGTGTGGGCACAAGATCATAAAGGTGATCAGTCGACTACTTGCAGGAGTTTTGAGGGGAGGGCGGTTTGATGGGTGGTGTTCAAAAATGGACAAAAAAAAACAATATGAAGGGGGGAAAAATCAGAGTTAGTGTAAATCACCCTAATTTGGGGTGTTCATAAGAAACGTACAACATCAGGTACAAGTACATAATAAAGAAGAATAGTTACTTCAAATTTTTTAAATATTATATGTGTTTCAGTTTAAATTTTTAAAATCTATCCATCCATCCATTATCCAACCCACTATATCCTAACTAACTAACACTCCTTCCGTGAGAACCCTAAATCCAAAGAGGACTGTTTCATTTATGTTGGGTAGAATGCCCAGAGGGGACTGGGCGGTCTCATGGTCTGGAATCCCTACAGATTTTATTTTCTTTTCTCCAGCCGTCTGGAGTTTTTTTTTGTTTTTTCTGTCCCCCCTGGCCATTGGACCTTACTCTTATTCGATGTTAATTAATGTTGATTTATTTTGTTTTCTTTTATTTTTCTATTCTTTATTATGTAAAGCACTTTGAGCTACTGTTTGTATGAAAATGTGCTATATAAATAAATGTTGTTGTTGTTGTTGTAACTACACGGTCACGGGGGTCTGCTGGAGCCAATCCCAGCCAACACAGGGCGCAAGGCAGGAAGAGATTAAAATTATGAAGGGACTTAATACAGTAGATCAGGATGGTGTCTCTGCGGTGGGTTGGCACCCTGCCCAGGATTGGTTCCTGCCTTGTGCC
>JANRMT010062840.1:47492608-47502709 GCA_026402145.1 Polypterus bichir lapradei | reverse complement strand
TTATGAAGGGACTTAATACAGTAGATCAGGATGGTGTCTCTGCGGTGGGTTGGCACCCTGCCCAGGATTGGTTCCTGCCTTGTGCCCTTGTGTTGGCTGGGATTGGCTCCAGCAGACCCCCGTGACCCTGTGTTTGGATTCAGCGGGTTGGAAAATGGATGGATGGATGAATGAAGATGGTGTCTTTAAAATTAGTTCAAGAAGAACATGAAGACACAGTTGGAAACTTGTTAAAGGTAGATTTAAAATCAAAATACTCTCAATTGTAATAGAGAAAAATCAAAAATAACATTACATTCATAATCGCTGAACTTGAAATAGTCTAAAACGATACCCCACATGCTTATGCTTGAAATTTGTCATTTTTTCACCAGCTTGGACTAGCCCTTAGAAAGTGAGGACAAATGGTAAAAATTCAGATATTAAAAACATAATCAGAAACCTCAAATAGCATAAAACGACACTCCACATGCCTATATTACCGATCCCCATTTTTATTTTGTGAAAAGGAGTTGTTATGTTTCAGCCAAACTCCCCACCCCGTCTGGGGTTCAGATGTCTCTTTATTTCTATAACTGTCATATCGTTTCCTGATGTGTAAGTACCTTCTTCTATTCACCGTGTGTTTTGTGGGTGGTTGCTCAGGAGGAACCCAAAATAGAAAAATCCAAAAACACAAAACCAAACTATTAGTCAAAAACATATAAAATCCTGACTCTGTGAATTGATTTGATACTAACTAATGCCGCAACAAAGATTTCTCACAGAATCCAAAATCTCGGATGCCTGAACTACCCTGATGTTAACTTAAATGCTCCCCCACAGTGTGCATCCTCCCCTTGCCAGACTTCCAAGCCAAAGAGCACAGTACCGCATGCCCAAAGTCTATGGCAGCCATCTAAACTCTATCAGCGTGAAGATGAAAGGTTTCAGGTGTAAATCTCCATCTGTAGGCCCACTGGACTGAGACACTCAAGATGCCTTCACTCCTCGCAACAGATGACCTCATCTTTCTATAAAACTATAAGTGCAAGAAAGAAACATTTCTTGAATTTAGCTGCTGTCATATCATAATACTAATAGCTTAGAGGTAAAAATACTTATAAAGCTGAACCAGTGAATTGTACCTTCACATTTGGGTCTTGCGGCCAATGAGGACAGTGTTGTTTTTTGTGTAGAATAGAGTCATGTAGATAATGTCAGCCTTGGAAGGGGTAATGGGCTTTGGACTCTGAGTCAGTGAGCAGCGTTGTGGGTTGGAATGTGTGCTGTGTTTCGATGTAGTGCCGTAAAAGACGTCAGTCAACAAGTAGCAGTCGTGGCTTTGTTGTACTGTATATGCAGCTACATACTGTACCATTATTGTCAGCTATAGCAGGAGGTGGACATGCTGTCTTAAATGATAATTGGGCTGCTTGCTGGTTTGGAGTTTACTGTATCTGTAGCCAACACTACACCCTGCCAATGTCACATTGTTTTATGTTGGAATTCATGACCCGCTCCGCATGTGCAATTCTGTTTGTGCAGCAGTTTAAGTTTAATGAAAATTGCATAAAGATTACAATTCTGGCCTAGCTTGAGGGAAAATGAAAGGGCAAGAAGTTCAAATGTCAATCCCAGATTAAGGGGCAGATCTTTTTATAATAGAATTACACGTTGTCTTTTTGAGGATAAACATTCCATAAAGCAGAGTAGGCTTAGAAAAGACATGGAAATTGAGGCAAACGTTTCCCTTAGGATCATTTTGCTAAAAACCAACGAATACTGGATGAGCAGATCACTACACGTCTCAACAGGGTAAAATGCGTCCATTTTCTCGGCAAACGTCTAGCCCCACCACATTAGTGCATGAATGGCATTTCATGGCTGGCAGAAAGGGACTCCTGATGGAGTGGAAAGCATCAGGCCCCAAGGACAGGATTTGTGATGATAGCAATCGGCTTCATGTCCGCTTTGAAGAGCCCTGCGGCTCTAAAAAGAAAAGCAACGACAGGACACGCCTGAGACTCGAATAAGATGGGCTTTGTTAGTGGATGTGTGCTCTGACATTCCTTACTGCTTCAATTGCTTATCTACAATCACACCCACCCCTTATAAGGGCCTTCAATGAAATTTGAGTTTTCAAGGTAGAATGTTGTTGGCGGCAGCACGTCGCCTCTCTGGAAAGTGGCAGCCTTAAACAAATTCAGATGAACCTCATAGTGGAGTAGGCTTATAATTATGGGGATAAAAAGACTTCAGCTCTGGGATGATTTGGACTGGAGTACCTGCATAACTGCCCTCGGATACCACCAATGACCACACTAAAAACGGTTGTTGTTGTTGTTATTATTACTTATTATTTGGCTGTTGCCTTTATCCAAGGTGACTGATTGGCTGCAGTTCTTTTGTTTTTCCAGTTGGAGCACAGGCAGGTGAAGTGACATGCTGATAGTCACACAGTAGCAGCAGTGGGAGTTGAACCCGTAACCTTAAGTCTTAACCACTACGCCACACCGTGACCCAAGTATCTAGCTAGGCACTGTGTGTTTGCCCAGTGCTCTCTGGGGCCACTGAGTAAACCAGCCTCGTTCTTCATCAGTTTCTCAAATGGGCGACCACACATGAACCTGCCACTGAGTGAGATGATCTGACCACGTAATGATCACAAGCAAGTCACAGGTTTAAATGGCTAAGCAGCATAGGATTTGGCTTTGTGATTCTGGACATGGAGCGATCCACAGGACTACCAGGCAAAAGGAGCCTACTCTAGGGATTTTGGAATGTTATTGTCCTTGTTAGTCACTTGTCACTTTGTCACTATGTTTAGTATTAGGGTTGAATTTTATCTTTACTCCATTCTGGTTTTTACCGAGCCCCCTAAGAGGACTTTCATGCAAAAGTTTTCCATGCGCACACAAGAACATCTCACGAGCACGTAAAACTTTCTCGTGCCATGTGAAACTATTTCATGAGCATGGGATATTTTCTTGTGAACATGAGAAATAAGAAGTTTTTTCTTAGGCATGTCACTTCACAGGATCCAGAGTTTTCGGTATTTGGATACAATACCTCCAATTTGCGTTTTCTTTACCCGTGAAGGCCTGAAGCTGCAGAGGATGATGTCAGTTTACATGGCACTTTAGCCAGCATCACACTGTGTTTTGCATCCATCCTTCTTCTTCTTCTCCTTTCGGCTGCTCCCGTTAGGGGTCGCCACAGCGGATCATCTTCTTCCATATCTTTCTGTCCTCTCCATCTTGTTCTGTTACACCCATCACCTGCATGTCGTCTCTCACCACATCCATAAACCTTCTCTTAGGCCTTCCTCTTCCTCATTTCCTCTTCCCTGGCAGCTCTATCCTTAGCACCCTTCTCCCAATCTACCCAGCATCTCTCCTCTGCACATGTCCAAACCAACGCAATCTCGCCTCTCTGACTTTGTCTCCCAACTGTCCAACTTGAGCCGACCCTCTAATGTCCTCATTTCTAATCCTATCCATCCCTTTCATACCCAGTGCAAATCTTAGCATCTTTAACTCTGCTACCTCCAGCTGTGTCTCCTGCTTTCTGGTTAGTGCCACTGTCTCCAGTCCAAATACCACAGCTGGTCTCACTACTGTCCTGTAGACCTTCCCTTTCACTGTTGCTGATACCCGTCTGTCACAAATCACTCCTGACACTCTTCTCCACCCATTCCACCCTGCCTGCACTCTCTTTTTCACTTCTCTTCCACAATCCCCATTACTCTGTACTGTTGATCCCAAGTATTTAAACTCATCCACCTTTGCCAACTCTACTTCTTGAATCCTCACCATTCCACTGACCTCCCTCTCATTCACACACATGTATTCTGTCTTGTTCCTACTGATCTTCATTCCTCTTCTCTCCAGAGCATATCTCCACCTCTCCAGGGTCTCCTCGACCTGCTCCCCACTATCGCTACAGATCACAATGTCATCAGCAAACATCATAGTCCACAGGGACTCCTGTCTAATCTTGTCTGTCAACCTGTCCATCACCATTGCAAATAAGAAAGGGCTCAGAGCCGATCCCTGATGTAATCCCACCTCAAACTTGAATGCATCCGTCACTCCTACCGCAGACCTCACCACGGTCACACTTCGCTCGTTCATATCCTGTACAACTCTTACATACTTCTCTGCCACTCCCGACTTCCTCATACAATACCACAACTCCTCTCGAGGCACCCTGTCATATGCTTTCTCCAGGTCCACAAATATGCAATGCAACTCCTTCTGGCCTTCTCTATACTTCTCCATCAACACCCTCAGAGCAAACATCGCCTCTATGGTGCTCGCTCTTGGCATGAAACCATCCTGCTGCTCACAAATCTTCACTTCCCTTCTTAACTGAGCTTCCACTACTCTTTTTGCATCCATTCTTCTGCACTCGAATAAAATCAAAATGCATGTAGCCAGTGTTTGAAAGACAGGACTTTGGTGTATGCATTTTCAATGAAGATTTTTGAATAGTGTTTTAGGTGTTGATGATTGAGTCCTTTTTGGCTTCTGAATCCAGCTTTTTGACTTTCAATAACATTTCTTCCTCGAGTCATCCAGCAATTATTTTTACTTACATGACTTTACACAATCTGGCAGAACAGTACCCAGGTAGGGAAAAAGGTAATGAAAGCCCACCTGAGTTGCGACATGAACAGCATGGTGGGTGTGGCAAGAGCAGGCCATCATCCACCCTGTGGAAACATTTAGCTTTCATTTACAAGTCATTTTCATTAACTTTCACTTATGCTTTCTTTTTTGTTTGGGCAGGTAACGACCCAAAGCTCTTTCACTTTCCCTACATATACCATATGTACAGTCATATGAAAAAGTTTGGGAACCCCTCTCAGCCTGCATAATAATTAACTCTACTTTCAACACAAAAGATAACAGTGGCTTGTCTTTCATTTCCTAGGAACATCTGAGTACTGGGGTGTTTTACGAACAAAGATTTTTAATGAAGCAGTATTTAGTTGTATGAAATGAAATCAAACTGGCTGTGCAAAAATGTGGGTCCCCTTGTCATTTTGCTGATTTGAATGCCTGTCACTGCTCAATGCTGATTACTTGTAACACTGAATTGGTTGGATGAGCTCGTTGAGCCTTGAACTTCATAGACAGGTGTGTCCAATCATGAGTGGTAAAAGGTATTTAAGGTGGTCAATTGCAAGTTGTGCCCCCCTTTGACTCTCCTCTGAAGAGTGACAGACAGCATGGGATCCTCAAAGCAACTTTCCAAAGATCTGAAAACAAAGACTGTTCAGTCTCATGGTTTTGGTGAAGGCTACAAAAAGCGATCTGAGAGGTTTAAACTGTCAGTTTCAACTGTAAGGAATGGAATCAGGAAATGGAAGGCCACAGGCACAGTTGCTGTTAAACCAACCCAGGTGTGGCAGGCCAAGAGAAATACAGGAGCGGCATATGAGCAGGATTGTGAGAATGGTTACAGACGACCCACAGATCACCTCCAAAGATCTGCAAGAACATCTCGCTGCAGATGGTGTATCTGTACATCGTTCTACGAATCAACACAATTTGCTCAAAGAACATCTGTATGGCAGGGTGATGAGAAAGAAGCCCTTTCTGCACTCACGCCACAAACAGAGTCGCTTGTTGTATGCCAATGCTCATTTAGACAAGCCAGATTCATTTTGGAACAAAGTGCCTTGGACTGATGAGACAAAAATGGAGTTATTTGGTCAGAACAAAAAGCGCTTTGCATGGCGGAAGAAGAACACCGCATTCCAAGATAAACACCTGATACCTCCTGTCAAATTTAGTGGAGGTCCCATCATGCTGTGGGGCTGTGTGGCTAGTTCAGGGACACTGGGGCTTTTGTTAAAGTCAAGGGTCAGATGAATTCAAGCCAATATCAACACATTCTTCAGGATAATGTTCAAGCATCAGTCACAAAGTTGAAGTTACGCAGGGGTTGGATATTCCAACAAGACAATGACCCAAAACACAGTTCGAAATCTACAAAGGCATTCATGCAGAGGAAGAAGTACAATGTTCTGGAATGGCCGTCACAGTCCCCTGACTTGAACATCACTGAAAATCTATGGGATGATTTGAAGCAGGCTGTCCATGCTCTGCAGCCACCAAATTGAACTGAACTGGAGAGATTTTGTGTGAAGAATGGTCAACAATACCTCCATCCAGAATCCAGACACTCATCAGAGGCTATAGGAGGACAGCGTCTAGAGGCTAAAAGGAGCAAAAAGAGGCTCAACTAAGTATTGATGTCATATCTCTGTTGGGGTGCCCACATTTATGCACCTGTCTAATTTTGTTATGATGCATATTGCATATTTTCTGTTAATCCAATAAACTTAATGTCACTGCTGAAACACTACTGTTTCCATAAGGCATGTCATAAATTAAAAGGAAGTTGCTACTTTGAAAGCTCAGCCAATGATAAAAAAAAATCCAAAGAATTAAGAGGGGTTCCCATACTTTTTCATATGACTGTATGTATAACTGTAATTCTAACAAAATTAAAACCAAGATAAGTAATATCTATCTATCTATCTGATGCCTCCTTCCAGGATGCACAGGGTTTTATGGCAAAAGGACCAGAAGTGGCGGGATCAAATGTTCTTACTGGGAAGCTTCTTGGCACTGTGCACAAAAGAAGAGATGACAATGTTAGTGGCAGTGCCCCCTCTCATCTCAGGGAGATATTACATACCTCGACTGAGTCTGCGAAGAAGTCCTCCAATACACATGCGTGATACTATCTATTATATAGTGCCTTTTATTTCTATACACTACCGGTCAAAAATTTTAGAACACTTCAGTTTTTATGGAAATGCACGCAGTTTAATGTCTATTTCTGACTTAGCCTAGGGGTATGTTTTGGTTCATTGTCTTGCTGTAGGATGAACCCCTGACCTACTAGATGTAGACCAGAAGGTGCTGCAAAATGCTGTGGTAACCCTTGTGACTCAGAATGCCAGTCACTCTGTTCAAGTTACCAACCTCTACCAAAATAACCCCAGACCATCACACTTCCTCCTCCACTTTTGACAGCTGGTGTCACACACTGAGAAACCATCCTGTCACCAACTCGATGGCGCACAAACACCCTGTATCAGTGATGATCCAAAATTTTCAAATGTTGATTCATCGGTCTATAAGACTTTCTTCCATTCTGCAGCAGTCCACAGTCACTATTCCAAGGCCCTATTTTGTCCTTTAAGGAAAGGCTTTCTTCCTGCCTGTCACCCCGTCAAATCTGCAGCACAAAGTCTCCTCTTCACAGTGCAAAGTGGCACTTGCTTTTTTCGACCTGCACTGTTAAACTGGGCTTGAAGCTGTTGTGCTGTGAGGTGCCCATCTCACAAGCAGGTGACCCTCTGGAACTTGTCTTCTGATTGGGTGGTGACTTTGGGTCTGCCAGATCTCCTCCTATCAGAGTTTCTTTTCTGTTTCCAGTTGCCATTGGATTGTGTAGGAAGCCATTGGACTCACTGACACTCTGATTTTTTTTTTTATAAATGAAAGGCCTAAACTTCTAAAGGTAATAATGCTCTGTCTCATTCCATTTGTTAATTGCCATTATCATTGGCATATTGTCCAAGTAGTACTTCAGAGGGTGTAGTGACGCAGTGTCTTCCAAGTAGACAGCGGGTTTTTAAGTAATCAACAGAATTTGGGACACCTGTTCAAATTACTTGCTTCAGCTTGCAAGGCTTAATTTATTAATTGCTGCAGGTCATCTATAGGTTGCATCCTATCAGTTGTTCCCTGATGAAGGCCCATTTATAATATTGTGAAATTTCCTTTTATTCAGTTTTTGCTAACTTAAACTTTAAATTTAAACCTCTGGCAGTTTACTGCCGACCTTTTCACCATTTTAGGTCACTCATTGCATTTCATCTTATTAAATGTGAAGAAAAACTGAGGTGTTCTAAAACTTGTGTTAGTGTAAACCTCAAAAAATTGAATCTTCAGGTCAAAAAACATAAAACAGACAAAAACACGTATATAAGAAGTGTTTAATACTGCTTCAGTCTACCACACCTAAAAGAGATATGTGCCATGTTTACTTCTGTCAGGTAAGCACTGGTGCTCTTTATAAATCTGGATGAGAGGAAAGGGATCAAAGTATGTAGAAGGTTGCGTGACCCCAGTGACAGATTTTTTAATAAACTATAGTTTGTGTAAACCACAACCCATTGTAAGGCCACAGCCATGTTGAACCTTTTGCTTCCTCCTTTTAAGGCTAATTTAGGGAATTTTGAACCTCACCTCCTAGTAACCCTAGCACCACTTTGGAACAAGCGTCCTTCAGTGTGTCTTCCTCCTGCAGCTGCTAAAGGCATAATCGGAAGATACGGTCAGTGCCAGCCTTAATGTTGCCTCGTCTATTAACATTCCTTTATTTGTTGCCTTGATTCTTATTTTAGACCAAACTGCATTTAATTTGTATTAATTCTCCAGCAGGCAGGACACAAAGGCAATTGTCTTCGAGAACTTCCATGCAAGAGTGTAAAACTGGAGACAGATGTTTGCTAATAAGAGCCACATGTGTGCCGCTCTGCAAGGCTGCCTGAATGGGCTGTATCAGAGCGACATGATTAAAGCGGGATAGCTTATACTTGAGCACTATGAAATTATTAGGAATTTAGAGGTAATCTAGGGCTCTGCCTGGAAGCGGATCACAATATAAAAAGGGCAAAAAAAGAAGTGGTCAGTGAAAAAAAAAAAGCGATCCAGCATGTTGGCTTATACTTCACATGAGCCGAGCTGTGTGTGGACCAAATGCGTGCAGCAGATGTCGTGTCTGGAGGAGACAGCCAGGTTTGTGACGAGTAGGAAATATCATTCTGGCTCTGGACATTCCATCTGTCTCTTATGCTTTCTTTTCTGGCCGTCAGTGTGTGGCGTGGTTGTGAATGGTTCCTGTATTAATGCCCTTTATTTTATTTATTTATTTTTTCTTTCTCTCGACTTGCTGGCTTCAACTTAAGTGGCCATCGGTCACAATGAAACTGTAACACTTATGCTTTTCTCCTGCGAGACTTGTCAGGGTTTTGAAGTTTCTGAGCAGTTCCAAGAATTCCAAGCACAGAGGCAGCTGAGGACTCTGCACTGTGTCTGCAAGGTCTCTATGGATCTGAGAAGTAAGGGGAGTCGGTGTGGAGCACTGAAAGGCAGTTTTACGTTCACATAAGTTGTACCTCTCCTGTGTGATGTGTCTGCCTCCCTGCTGGTGGGGGCGCTAGCATGTTCTTGATGACATCACTGAAGAGGGAGAGGTGGCATTGTCTCTCAATGAGCTGGGTGTATGGGACAGATGCTGTTGGCATGCAGTCTGCTCGTGCCTTCCCTCTGGAGCTATAAATGTTGACGGCTGGAGTTTCTGGATGAACGATTGAGAGGGAAGCTGCATTCTTTAAAGAGAGAACATACGGAAAAGTCATCTGTATCACAGTGCTCCTCTGGCCAGGAGCCACTGGGCTGAGCAGGCCGAGTGTCTGTCACAATAGAATATCTGCTTGCTTCTCTGTGCCTCTCAAAAAATGATGATATAGTGCCTTTCTTCAGTGAAATTTATGGTAATGCAGTTTCTTGCTCGGTATAGTACAAACTGTGGAGCTTTGCGGTTGCCAGCTTGGCAGGTGACGTGATTCAAGTCATTTTTCCAGTAACATCAAAAACCGCAGTGTGGCTGATGGCCTATACATTAATTGTATGAAACATAGAGTATAGGTACAAGCTTGGGCACATTTGTGGCAGAGGAAATTTAATGGCAGTAAATGTAAAGTATTATACATAGGAAGTAAAAATGTGAGGTTTGAATACACAATGAGAGGTCTGAAAATTGAAAATACAGCTTATGAGAAAGATTTAGGAATTGCAGTGGACTCCACACTGTCAACGTCCAGGTAGTGATCAGAAGCCATTAAGAAGGTGAGGTGAGGCCCAGGATTGGTTCCTGCCTTGTGCCCTTGTGTTGGCTGGGATTGGCTCCAGCAGACCCCCGTGACCCTGTGTTTGGATTCAGCGGGTTGGAAAATGGATGGATGGATGAAGATGGTGTCTTTAAAATTAGTTCAAGAAGAACATGGAGACACAGTTGGAAACTTGTTAA
>JANRMT010062840.1:47478378-47492598 GCA_026402145.1 Polypterus bichir lapradei | reverse complement strand
TAGTGTGGTAGACAGCAGGACTTCAGAGACTTTTCAAAACTCGACTTTATGTTATTTTGGAAAAATGAAGTGGACAACACTGGTGAGCTTTGATGGGCTAAATGTCCTGTTCTCATCTAAATGTTTCTAATGTTCCAATGTTTTGTACTTAATTATGCAGAAGATGCATCAAAGTGTGTGTTATGGTAATTGGTCTTTTTTGCTGCTTGTTTTCTCTCTGCTGTATTTTCTGCCACACAGGACACTCATTCTGGGTTCCTTTATGTTTGATTATATTCTTTTTTTTTAAGGATCAAAGTGTCATGAACTCGGGTTCATTTGAAATGTATACTAAATCAATAAACAAAGCAATGCTAATAAAATGACAAACTTACAAAGAACACATGAAAAATAATAGTTCAAAAATAATAAATTCCACAGAAAAAGGCACAACATACATAAGTCAGCAAACAAATTGTGGCCGAAACAAAACATTGTGCAGTTATCAGTGCTGATGTGACGGCCACAATAAGGGATAGAACAGTGGCTAATAAAAATACCATCCCTATGCTCTTACAAATGAGGGTGTCCAAGTGGGTCCCAAAAGACCTGTCTCCTTGAAGGATCCAGAAAGAACCCTTAATTCACATCCATAACCGGCTCTGTCCAGTAAATAACCAACCAAACAGATGGTAATAGATTTGTGAAATACCAATGGCTTCTGATTTTAAAAGGACTCTCATTGCATACAATAACACAGGCTAAGTCCAGGTTTTCTTAATCTGTTAGTGTCCTGCTTGGTAGCCAACCATAAATGAAAGATTTTCCATTTTTCCCACATATTGAGAAGTTTTTTCAAAGCACAAAGAACCAACTTCATGTCTAAAGATCCCTGCCCAGAATGAAATGGTGCCTTGTCAATCACTAGTTCTATAAGGAACCACACAACCCAGTAAAGAAGCACAAATTGCTATTAAAGAACCATTCTGTTTAAGAGTATAGACCCTATAAGATCCAGTGTCTTCAAATTCATCCGAATGTAACGCATGTAACTGAAGTCGGCTGTGTGTCCCTCCATTTTCTAACCAGGGCCATGGGAAGCCAGTACCTATTCTGGCAGCACTGGATGCAATTCAGGAACCAACTGTGGAGGAGAGATGGAGTCTGCTGCGGAGTGCAAACACACATACACACTCCTGCACTTGGAAATTAACCTAACTAAGGAAAATGAAATAGACAGGGATAGGACATGGACAGTGACTGGGCTAGAAATTGAACTCGGGTCCATGGAGACCACTGTTCTTAAAGGTTTTCCAATGTAAGCATTTTTGTGTTAACAATGGGTACAACTTGCATTCCTGTTAACATAGAATCCTCCTTTGAGACTTAGTTCCACTGTTACAGTGATGCATTTCTTTCCAGGACTGCATGATAATGATATTTGAATCACTGAATGGTGACCGAGGAAATCTGATTTCCTATTGTGGTTCTTTCCAACCACAAGTAAATCTACATAAAGTTCTAATGAGTGCATCACTTGCACTCGAGCAGTGCTGGGCTATTAAAGATGTACAGCTTCCCAAAGTGGCAGTAGGAGATGTCTGGTTCCAAAAGTGAAAAACACAAAGACTTTCAGATTTAAGGAAAGCCCTGGGCATACATGAAGATAATGTGCAGACCCCCCACATGTAGTTCCAGTTACGCTTGGTGCAAATAAAGTCAAGGCAAGTTTCAAACCAATGGCCGTTGCCTCTTTAGAACAATGCTAGTGAATCCTAATGCACACAGACAGCAATCGCCACCTTAAATGCCTAAATAGAACAATAAAAATGGTAAAAGAAAATTAAGTAATTAATCTTTATTGAACTAAATAAATGAATTCCATAATAAGTTATAACCAAAGACACTTAGAAACAGCTCATTATGAGAATATTAATCCAAATTTATAAAACACTAAAACAAACTGAAAAATAATACTTTGACTGCCACATGAGAAAAAACTAGATTTCATAATCAAACAACAAATGCACCTAAATGTGAAACATACTGTAGATACTGTATATATTCAAACATTAAAAATATAAGGAAAGTGGAGAAAATCTAAAAAATATCCAATCCAATGAATAGCAACTGGCATAATATTGTGAAGTGCACAGAGTTTAGTGAACTTCTTACTTGCATGTTCAGCCAACTGAAACATGTCACCACTCTCCGGCACCGTAATTAACTTCATTTTATTGAACAGAAAACAAAAATCAGTTTACCTGATGTTCAATTTTGCTTCCAGTTCATGAAACCTTGTTGTCTAAATCCCAGTGAAAAAGTACAACATGGTTAGTGGGATACATTTGAATAATAAGGGGAAGAGTGTCATGAACTTGGGGTTCCTAAGCCAAAAGACCAAAAATAACTCATTAGAGGGGGAAATCCCATCAAACCTCAGTTTGTAATGAAACAAGCAACAGAAATGCTTTGTGACAAAGAACACAGCAGGCAAAAGTAGTTGCCTGAAACAAGGCATGCAAGTCTCAGAAACATAAATCCAGAAGAGAGGTCAAAAAACAGAGCAAGGCTTCAAAAATCCAGTTAATCTAAAAAAAAAAAAAGGTACAATAACAATGATTACTAGAACTCCCCAAAACCACCAAGTGCATTTAATTGAACTGCCGAGGACTAAAGGGCTGAGGGTTGTCCCATGATGGTGATTGGCAGGTTGCCCCGCCTCTTGGGGACCCTCCCATAAAACGCATGGTATATAGTAAATGTGAATTTCCCCTTGGGATTAATAAAGTATCTATCTATCTATCTATCTATCTCTATCTATCTATCTAGTAGAAGATACATTGAGACATAAAAACTGAATGATAAACAGTTTTAACAAATGTTCCTGATGTTGTTTCCATGGGCAGTTTGTAACAATGCTGTGAGTGATACCACAGAGAGCATTTTGTGCACTATGCACTTCAGTACTAGCCACTCTCTTTGTGAATTTGTGTGGTCTACTATTTTATGGATATGCTGTTGTTGCTCCTAGAACCTTCTACTTCACAATAGTAACACTTAACATTGACCAGGCAGATCTAGCAGAGCAGACATTTCAAGTACTGATTAAGGTGACATCCTATGACGGTGCCATGTTTAAATTCACCGAGCTCTTCAGTACAACCCATTTTTGCCAATGTTTGTCAATGGAAATTGCATGGCTATGCGCTTGATTTTATGCATCTGTTAGCATTTAGTGCATTTACATGCACACGTATTATCACGTTAAGGTGAATAACCCGGTTAAGGCACAAACCTGGTTTCTTAATAACCCACGTTCACATGCATAAGTAATCTTCTGGAGCTGTTTCCTTTGTGAAAATGCTCTGGTATCAATAAACTGCTCAAAAAAAGTTAAATGTCATCATCGGCCACCATGAATTAGAAAAGTAGCACAATGCCTGTGATCGTTTTCTTGTGCTTTATAAATGTGTTTCGTCAAATTGACGCTTTATTTATAGGTTTCTGTTACCGGATTGCAGCAGCACACTCTTTTACTTCTTGCCTCACATCCAGTGCTGCTGGAATAATAACAATGCAGGTATTTTTACTTCAATAAGATATGCGTTAGGTTACTTGTCACTTTAAAACGTAATCGGACACTGTAACACAGGTTACTTTCTAAATGTTACCCTGCTGTTCTCGAGATTGTGTTGCTAAGTTTAGTGCCGTACTTTCAGCTCATCAACATAAATTTAGCAATTCCTGAAATATTGAATTATTGAGATTATTTCACCCAGGAAAAGGAATAATGAGATCACCCGAACAAATTTCTCTGGAGGTTTATCTTGTGGACGTTTTCACTAGTGACTGCTGAAAGCTTGTACAAAACAAGTACTGTATGTGTGCAGGCTGACGGCGCGCACAATAGACATTCACAGACTACAAAATCCTTAAGAGAAAACCAGTCAAAGGTTACCTCTACCTCTTTTAATCCGGTTTCTCTGAGGCCAATAGCTCGATTTCCCTAACCAGAATAAGGGTTTACATGGCATTTTAGAAATTTCCGTGAATAATCAGGTTATTGAAGCACATGTAAACATGCTAAGTGAGTGTGCGTGAAACACAGGTGTATACATTCTTACATGGTGTTTAATCAATTCAGTTTGCCACAGGTGGACTACAGTTAAAGTTCTGGACACATCTCAAGGAGAATTAAAGCAAACAGGACGCATCTGACCGCAATTTGGAGTGCCACAACAAAGAGTCTAAATACTTGTATGAATGAGAGATTTCAATTTGTTTGATTTTTAATAAATTTGCAAAAAGCTCTGAAAACATATATTCACTTTGTCATTATAGGCTATTGAGTATATACTCACCTAAAGGATTATTAGGAACACCTGTTCAATTTCTCATTAATGCAATTATCTAATCAACCAATCACATGGCAGTTGCTTCAATGCATTTAGGGGTGTGGTCCTGGTCAAGACAATCTCCTGAACTCCAAACTGAATGTCAGAATGGGAAAGAAAGGTGATTTAAGCCATTTTGAGCGTGGCATGGTTGTTGGTGCCAGACGGGCTGGTCTGAGTATTTCACAATCTGCTCAGTTACTGGGATTTTCACGCACAACCATTTCTAGGGTTTACAAAGAATGGTGTGAAAAGGGAAAAACATCCAGTATGCGGCAGTCCTGTGGGCAAAAATGCCTTGTTGATGCTAGAGGCCAGAGGAGAATGGGCCGACTGATTCAAGCTGATAGAAGAGCAACTTTGACTGAAATAACCACTCGTTACAACCGAGGTATGCAGCAAAGCATTTGTGAAGCCACAACACGCACAACCTTGAGGCGGATGGGCTACAACAGCAGAAGACCCCACCGGGTACCACTCATCTCCACTACAAATAGGAAAAAGAGGCTACAATTTGCACGAGCTCACCAAAATTGGACAGTTGAAGACTGGAAAAATGTTGCCTGGTCTGATGAGTCTCGATTTCTGTTGAGACATTCAAATGGTAGAGTCAGAATTTGGCGTAAACAGGATGAGAACATGGACCCATCATGCCTTGTTACCACTGTGCAGGCTGGTGGTGGTGGTGTAATGGTGTGGGGGATGTTTTCTTGGCACACTTTAGGTCCCTTAGTGCCAATTGGGCATCGTTTAAATGCCACGGGCTACCTGAGCATTGTTTCTGACCATGTCCATCCCTTCATGACCACCATGTACCCATCCTCTGATGGCTACTTCCAGCAGGATAATGCACCATGTCACAAAGCTCGAATCATTTCAAATTGGTTTCTTGAACATGACAATGAGTTCACTGTACTAAAATGGCCCCCACAGTCACCAGATCTCAACCCAATAGAGCATCTTTGGGATGTGGTGGAACGGGAGCTTCGTGCCCTGGATGTGCATCCCACAAATCTCCATCAACTGCAAGATGCTATTATATCAATATGGGCCAATATTTCTAAAGAATGCTTTCAGCACCTTGTTGAATCAATGCCACGTAGAATTAAGGCAGTTCTGAAGGCGAAAGGGGCTCAAACACCATATTAGTATGGTGTTCCTAATAATCCTTTAGGTGAGTGTAAATTGATAAGTAAAAAAGACAAATGCATCCATTTAAAATAAAATCTACAACACAATAAAGAGCACAGAAAGTGAAGGGGTCTGAATACTTTCTAAATCCACTATATATCTGAAAGTATTTGTGTAGCCATTGTGGACTATGGCCGGCCATTTATCCCGGCCAATACCCCCAGGCCGCCAGAGGGAGCCCTCCCTGCGACATGGAGATGCCCCGAATTCCAGCAGGGCATCATGGACTATGTAGTTTTAGTACACAACCCTGCTGGATAACGTCGGGGCCGCCAGGAGACACTGCAGGGAGGCTCAGAGATGTTTATTTTCCCTATAACCCGGAAGTACGTCATAGGCACAGCGACAGAGGAAATGACGTACTTCCGGGATGAAAAAGAAGAGTTTGGATCTGACCTGGAAGTGCTAGGAAGTCGCATGGACTGAGGGTTCAGAAGCACTTCCGGGTCAAGAACTATAAGAGACTGTGAGAGATCCCAGACGGGCGAGCTGAGTTGGGTGGCAGGGGACAACGCGTCTGGGAGAGTGGAGGATTGTTTGTAGTATTGATTATTGAGAATTGTATTGTGTATTAGTTTATGAGTATTGTGGAGTGGAGGGTGCTTTGTGCACTGTTTTGTCCAAATAAAGAAAATTATTGGACTTTTATCTGGTGTCTGGCATCTGGTCCGAGGGTTCAAGGGGACGACAATGCCCCCTATCTGTCACACCGTCCAGTCCATCAGGGTTTTCTCCAGCTGCTCCCGTTTTCTACCACATCCCAAAAAATGCAGGTTAGTTTAGCTGGAATCTATAAATCGGCCATTTATGGGTGAATATGGTGTAGCTACACAGTGTTGGTCCCAGTCCTATCTGATGCTTCCTTATCAGATAAAGTCAGGATCTTAACCCTGAGAGAGTAAGGGCTTCTGAGTTTTAAAAAATGTTAAAAGTGTCCTTATTTTTGAGCATCTGTTTATATTTGTTGTTCATTGTTTTTTGAGGAACATTTCCCATGCATTCCTGGGGACTTTGGATCACTGGACTGGTGTTTATAAATCGTTCTGTTGAAAGTTCCTTTCTTTCTGCATGCCGAGTCCCTGCAGAGCTTGCGCCCTGTCCTCCTCAGGTCTCTTAGGAGCGCTGGAACCTTTCCCTCATAAGGAATGGCTGTTTTCCTGAGTCTTTTCCAACACATCTCATCAATTAAGTCTCAACTGCTGACTCCACATCAGGAGAGCCGAATTTTATGGAAAACCCCAGGCAACAGCCATCTAAAGAGATTTGGGGTCGCTGCTCCTATTGGACCGGAGAAGAAAAAGGCGGGAGGGGTTGGGGGGGGGGCGCCCCTGGTTGAGCTGTGTTGGGGCACATAAGCCCAACAAATGTGCCGTTCTAATTAGGCTGGAATGAAGGTCCTTCCCTCGGGCGAGCAGATTAGTATTCAGTGCTCTCTGCTCGACTGGAAACACTTTCACCAAATTGTGCTCATAATGAGCCAGGGTACAGTGGCAGGCAAGCGTAGAAAATGAAGAGATGCCGGGCACGGCTGAACTTTTCAGAAGACTTCTTATGGTCTGTCCTTATTTTTTTTTTTTTCCCTTTCCTTCCTGTTGTTGTGTGTGTGTCATTGAGGCAGATGCTGAAAAGTTGATTGCAGCTGAAGTCTACCCAGCAGATCACGACTTGCTGGTTTCTCAGCCTTGTCTTCTTATGAAGCCGCTGGCTCAGCTATTTGCTCAAATTGTGTGCAAGTCCATCACAAAACAGGCGGAGACATAAACATCAAAAACAAGCTGAGCAGTAATGAGGTGAATTAGGAGATTTCATAAAAACAGCAAACTTAACTAAAGACAGCTGGTTGCCTGCAGAAGCTGTAAAAATAAGATGAGATGTTCAGGTCAGTATAGCAATGTGTGCTCATGGAGGTCAGCTGGCGTGGGTTCAGAGAGGGTGGAACCAATCAAGTCATTGCAGAATCAACCAGGCTGAGTAAGATGGCATATAATATTTTCAAACCCTTTTAATCCAGTTCAGGGATTGGGGGCTGGAGCCTTTCCTGGCACCTAAGCTGTATGTCTGTGGAGTGTCGAAGGAAATCAGAAGCCCCAAAGGAAACCCACGTACACACAGAGAAAACATGCAAACTCCATGCATGGTGTACCCAGGACTTAAACTCCAGCCTCCTTGTTACGAGGCACTTTGCCACCGTGCTTCCCAAATTTAACACATACAGTAGATAACACATATAATACTGTATATTTCCATCAGATGTTGTTATACTTTGATACATACCATAACACGTTTGGCAACTTGAGATGTTTTTGACACACAATCTACAAAAGTTCAAGCAATGACACCTAATAAACAAAAATTAATGGTATTCAAAAGCACTGAATATTAACGTCACTTCCATTTCTAACAGAAGGCGGACTTCCCAAACATACGTCACTATCAGCTTTAGCCACAGGTCCCTGAATGATGTCACAGGGTCCTGTGGTGACAGCAGCCACAAAGAAGCCTGCTGCTAACGGTCTGCATCCAGACTGTTTTGAGCAAATCTAACTTGGCCCAGTGTGAGTAGGTGTGGGTGTGTGCATAAGTGGTCAACGGAAAGGACTGGTACCCGCCTTGTACCCGGCGCAGCCGGAATAGGCTGTGGCCCCCATGATCCTAAACTAGATTAAATGTGTCAGAATGGGGGGTTTAAGAATGTTATGTTGTATTATATTTATGTAACGTTGTGTTGTGCTAATTTGTGTTGTTATGTTATACTATATATACACCACCTAATCAAAGCACCGTGCTGTCCTTACATTGATGGATTAAAAACCAGAAGTCCACATGACCATCGTCATCAAGACCTTCCATGAGAACCCTGAATACCATGAGGACTGATTGAGGTCATTGATGTTAGGTAGAATGCCTAGAGGGGGCTGGCTGGGTGGTCTCGTGGCCTTGGTACCCCTGCAGATTTTATTTTTTTCTCCAGCCGTCTGGAGTTTTTTTTTTTTTTTTGTTTGTTCCGTCCTCCCTGGCCATTGGACCTTACTTTTATTCTATGTTAATTAGTGTTCTCTTATTTTAATTGTTATTTTGTCTTTTTTTTCTTTCTTCATCATGTAAAGCACTTTGAGCTACATTATTTGTATGAAAATGTGCTATAGAAATAAATGTTATGTTATACTATATGTTGTATTGTGCTCTTTTGTGCTGTGTTATGTTGTCTTGTGTTGTTCTTTTTTGTGTGATGTTGTTATATTTTGTTATACTGTGTTATTTTGTGCTGTATTGTTATATAGTGTTGTGCTGTTATGTTATATTGAGTTGTGCTGTTTTGTGCTATGCTATCTTATATTTTGTTATAATGTGTTGTTTTTTTCTGTTTTGTGCTGTGTTATACTGTATTTTGTTTTGTTCTATGTTATGTTATATTGTGGCGTGTTGTGCTATGCTGTGCAATATTATATTACATTATGTTATAATGTGCTGTGCAGTTTTGTACTTTATTACTGTATGTTGTGTTGTGCTGTATTCTGCTATATAATGTGTTGTGCTGTGCTATGTTATATTATGTTGTAATGTATTGTTTTTTGCTAATTTGTTCTGTGTTATACTGTATTTTATTTTCTGCTATCTTGTGTTGTGTTGTGATATGTTACATTATATTATAATGTGTTGTGATGTTTTGTGCTACATTATGTTGTAGTATGTTATACTGTGATTTGTGCTATTTTATGCTATGTCATGTTATATTGTGTTGTATTGTGCTATGTTGTTAAACTGTGTTAAACTATAGTATATTAGGTAGTGTTATTTTGAGCTGTATTATGTTATGCTCTGTTGTGCTATGTTATGTTACTCAATGTCAAATTACTGCTTCACCCGCTGGTAGAGGTGCCCTTTGAGTCCCCTTTGATGGGTGTATTTTTATACTGAGGTCTTTACAGCTAATTTAAATGTCCATTTCCCCACCTGATAGTAGTGCCCAAGTGTCCATACTGAAGAACCAACTTGAAACTGTGTATGTTCCAGTATTTAGCTTTCTTCTACCTGTACTCTGATAGACGTTCAGCTCACTACAGAAAGCTAATGACAAAGCCAGTGAATTAATTCCCATTTCATATGTTATACTTTGGGGATGATTTTCTACATGTTTTGGATTTAGTAGTTCATTAAATTCTGATACCATTTCATAATCTCAAGAAGATGGTTTCATATTTAAATTTATAGTTTTGTTTTAAAAGTAAAGCGCATAGGGTACATGTGACATGGCAACAAGAACATAGTGCTGCCAAGAGTGCTCCGTGCTGTTGCTTTGCAATACATTGGCTGCTCCTAGGTTGCCTCAGTGCAGTTTCATTTCATGATCTTTTTTTGCTCTTTGTTTTCAGGGTGGCGTTTGGTCTGGAAACAAGAATCGTGGAAGTGCTGGTTTCATTGCTTTCCGATATGAAAGTAAGTTTTGGTGTTTCTTTCCTTTTGAACATTGATCATTAAAGTGACATGGCATATCTAAGAAGAGGAGGCATCCACTGCGGTGCCTCCCTTGTGGCTTCGTATCTGTTCTCGGTAGACACCCAAATAATTTGCCACGTATTGTGGCAGATAGTGATGCTTTGAGGACCTTTAAGGCTTGACTTAATGGCATTTTGGGAAAATAGGATTGATGAGCTACTTGGGTTAAATTGCCTACTCTTGTCATAATTGTTCTGATATCATCTACAACTTCGTGGTGTGAGACAGTGGCTTATAGGGAGCAGCTTGCTTTGTGTGAAGGTGACAGCAGACAAACAGAGATGAACAACTACCAGCGGCCCATGTAAAGTAGTGTTGCACATTCATGTGATGGTAAGCAGGCTCTAGGTTGGCTGAGAACACAGCAGTACACCCCTGGAACAATGGCCATATCTGACTCCAACAGGCTAAGGCAGGGGTCCTCAATCACGGTCCTGGAGGGCCGCAGTGGCTGCAGGTTTTTGCTCCAACCCAGTTGCTTAATAAAAAGCACTTATTGCTAAAGTAACACTTCTGCTTCACTTTAGTGATTTTGAGCCCTTATTGCTTAATTTTGTCTTAAACAGCTATTTTAATTGCTCCTTATTATCAATAACATGCAAATGACAAGAGAGAGCAGCATTTCTCCATTTAGCTTATTTACATTTACACCTGCGTGTATTTATCTGCACTATTGGGTTTAATTAAATACGTGGAAGAAAAATGAAGAGAAAAAAGTGAAGGACTGAGAATTACTCGTCCATTTTAGCCTTCAAATCATTTGCATGATAGAAAGGGAAAGAGAAAATCTAGGATATGAGAATGACCTGACATAGCAGAGTTAATTTAATTTCATAGCTTGTTAGTGCTTTATTGGCAAGAATTGCTTTCTAATTAAGCAACCAGGTCAGAACAAAAACCTGCAGCCACTGCGGCCCTCCAGGACTGGGATTGAGGACCCCTGGGCTAAGGGAATCAAACCCGTTTAGTTTTAAGCAAAGAAGGCTGAATGCAGACCTTCTCCAGGCCTTCAAAATTCTCAAAGGCATCCCTAAAGTGGATCCAAAAGAATTATTTCAGTTAAATATAGATTTATGTAATTGAAGACACCCAGTGGGAACTGTGTGGAAATTAATTTAAGGTTGAAGCCGGGAAGGGCGGCACGGTGGCGCAGTGGGTAGCACTGCTGCCTCGCAGTTAGGAGACCCGGGTTCGCTTCCCAGGTCCACCCTGCGTGGAGTTTGCATGTTCTCCCCGTGTCCCCGGGTACTCCGGTTTCCTCCCACACTCTCTAAAGACATGCAGGTTAGGTGTATTGGCGATCCTAAATTGTCCCTAGTGTGTGCTTGGTGTGTGTGTGTGCGCGCCCTGCGGTGGCTGGCGCCCCGCCCTGGGTTTATTTCCTGCCTTGCGCCCTGTGCTGGCTGGGATTGGCTCCAGCAGACCCCCCGCAACCCTGTAGTTAGGATATAGCGGGTTGGATAATGGATGGATGGATGAAGGCAGGAAAGGCTTCTTCATGCAAAGGATTGTGGGAATCTGATTAGCTTTGAGATAAGTTTGGACTGAAAAGCTACTTTGACTTCCATCGTAAAAGTGGCAAATGAATTAAATGTGCATCCATTTGGCAAACACTACATTCTCTTGTGAATCAGCTTATGCTGGAAGAAGGTGTTACTGACCCAGAGATCATTGTGCTCGCAGAAAGAGACTAACTGTTCCCCGTTGTCCAACAGCCAATCAGGGATTGCAAACGGGCCAATGGTTTCCTCATGTTTACAACCGAATTGGGCATTCATATATCCAATGACACGTTTGAGGACTTGTCTTGGGATCTCAACCATGGTGGCTTGCAATGTATCATAAAACTCGTCTTTTGCTGCTTTATGTGCTTCATTGGTTGGCACATAGACCTGTACAACGAAATTGACCATATATGCCTTAGACGGCGATGGAGAACAGCCTTAAAAGATGCCAGAGTGTATCAAGTGGCCGATGTAGTATCAGACAACAACAACAACATTTAATTATATAGCATGTTTTCATACAAATGATGTAAATCAAAGTGCTTTCAAAAATAAAGAAAGAAAAGTTAATAAAAAAAAATAAAAATAAGATTAGGCAATACTAAGTGACAAAGAATAAAGTAAGGTCCGATGGCCAGGAGGACAAAAAAAAAAAAAAACTGCACGGGTTCCAAGGCCACAAGACCACCCAGCCCCCACTGGGCATTCTACCTAAAATCAGGAATTAGATGATGATGGTAATGTGGACATCGCAGAATACTAGGGGTTAAATTATATTATCTGAAGAACAGGACTGGTGGGTGATCACAGGCAAAATTCACAATATATGATGAACATATTGATTGAGGCCAAAATTGGAAAACAGAGGTTTGTGACAAAAAGAGCTCTTAGACAAAATTACAATACAAGGGGGTAATTTTGCTTGAGTAAATGTAGCAAGGTTGTAGGCAATGACAATTCAACTACAAAACTCGGGCTGTTTGGCTAAAAGGACATTGGCTGTCAACAATTACAGTTGGCAATGGACCGGCATCGGTGCTCTGGGTCAGGAAACACTTTTTTCCCCATTTAATGACCACCAGGTCATCTTTATTTGAATGGCAGGCTGATCTCCTTTTTGCACAATAGTTCATACATTGCCATGTAAACCAATCATAAGAGAAAAGGCACCACACCGAGATTTAGATCCCACTTTGATGGTGACACTTATAAAGTGCTTGGGCCACATTTGCTTATAGATTGTCAGACATTCCTCCTCCTTTTTTGTTTTGTAAACTGTCAGTGTGATAGCTATGAAATGTACCATATTATCTAAATACTGTATAGATATAATAATAATTATAATATGATAATAACACTTTATTGTTAGACAAGTCTGAAATTTTTCTTGCATCACAGAAGTTCCATCTGCAACACTGCAGCAATTCATTTTATGCATCTGTAAAAAGCAGTACATTACGGAAGCAGAAAGCTATGAAAGGCACCATATTTTATATATGTAAAATACATTAGATTCAGAAAGTGTTCAGACCCCTTCACTTTGTACCCGCTTTATTGTGTTGCACTGTAGATTTCATAAACTTAAACTAGGTAACCCATAATGACAAATTTAAAACATGTTGTTTTAATGAAACGTGAACTGTCGCTCCAGTCTGAGGTCGCGTCCACTCTGGAGCAGGTTTTCTTTGCTTTCTATATTTGGCTGCATTTGTCTCTCCTTAAATTCTGACCAGTCTCCCTGTCCATGCACCCCATAACATGGCGCTGTCACCACCATGCTTCACAATGGGGACAGCATTAGACCAGCGATGAGCAGTGCCTGAGCTTCACCAGACATAGTGTTTGGAGTTTTTTGCCCCAAAAAAAGTTCAATTTTTGGCTCATTAGACCAGAGAATCTTTTTCCTCAGCTCTTAGAGTCCTTTAAATTTTGTTTGGCAAACTCCAGGTGGGGTGGGCTGTTATATACCTTTTACTCAAGAGTAGCTTCCCTCTAGTTACTCAACCATAAATGCCTGATTTGAGGGAGTGCTGCTGAGATTGTCACCCATCCAACAGATTCTGCTGCCTCAGCAGATGATTTCTGAACCTCTGTTAGTGTGACTATTGGATTCTTGGTCATCTCCCTGACCTTTCTTGCCCGATTACTCTGTTTGACCAGGTGGCCGTCTCTAGGAAGAATTCTAGTGGTTCCAAATTTTTTCTGTGTCACATTCATTGCTGTCACTATACTCCTGGGGACACTTAAATCTTTAGAAATGGTTTTATCCTTTTACCCTGTCTGCCACAATTTGATTGCGGGGGTCTACACGGTTTGGTGTTTTTCCAGACATGCAGTGTGAATTGTGGGACCTTATTTATATAAGATACACCATGTGCCTTTCTAAGCAGTGTTCAATCAATTCAATTGGCCACAGGTTAACTCTAGTCAAGTTCTAGAAACATCTTAAGGAGAATTCAAGCAAACAGAATGCACTTGACTATAATTTGGAGTGCTATAGCAAAGGGTCTGAATACTGATATGAATGAGAGATTTCAGTTTTGGATTTTACGTACATTTGAAAACCGTTGTGAAGACCGTAAACTCAGCAAAAAAAGAAATGTTCCTTTTTCAGGACTGTGTATTTCAACAATAATGTTTTAAAAATCCAA
>JANRMT010062840.1:47452555-47477978 GCA_026402145.1 Polypterus bichir lapradei | reverse complement strand
AAGTAAAAACAGTTGAAAGTCAGGGGACGTTTCTTTTTTTGCTGAGTTTAGTTTTCAATTTGCTGTTAAAGGTTATTGAGAGTAGATTCATTGGCAAAAATGCTGAATGTATCCACTTGAAATTAAATCTACAACACAATAAAATGTTCAGAACATGAAGGGGTCTGAAGACTTTCTGAATCCACTGTACATATAGAGTATATATAGAGTTATAGCTATGAAAGGCATGATATTATATAGCTTAAACACAAAAGATAGTTATGAAAGGCATAGAAGTTAAATTCACTATATTAGATATACAAATGAATATGGCACTATGTGAAATAAACAGATGTGAGAGAAACTCCTCCTCACCTACTCTAGCGGCAGCACAGAGCATAAACTGTAGTGCAAAACAGTAAAAACTACTACATAAGTGCAGGACCCAGAACTAAACACACAATATAATAATAAAGATATAATCTAAAGAAATACAGCTTCTGTTAAAATGTGTTAATTATAACTGACTAAGTGAAGGCAGGCACAATGGAAGGAGGTGTGATATGGTCAGATGGTTGGGTACAAACAAGGGCCTCGGTAGCACCCCTTAGCTCACCATGGTGCAGTCACCATAATAATCTCCAGTTTTTCTATCATCTTGCCACTTTTGACTAGCAGAATATCTCCAGCTGCTTGTCTCAGACAGTAAAGCACCTGAGGGGCTCACTATGGGCCAGTTTTTACAATATATCTTTATTGCTCACCAAATTCCAGGATACTGTCCAGATGGATCTCCAGGTATTTGTAGGCCTTCTCTCCTATTACGTTGACTGATCTCTGGAGGTCCCTGGAATACTGGAAGTACTGGTGCAGTTTATGAAAGGCACTGTATAAATTTCAGAGTGATTATGGACTGATTATATACACTCTGCCTGTTGGTAAGCTTTGGCTCTTATAATTTGCAAGTGAACGCCATAGATGCCTCTCCTAAATCTGTAACCGCCATTTATTTGACATCGTATTGATTACTGCGCATTCCCAGAAAATGCAAATGAAGGCCTTGAGTCGATTGCTAAACATTCTGGAAGACTTTAGCACAGCAGGCGTATTAGTAAATGTATATGGTAGGTGAGCATCCTTAGTACTGTGGCTTCCTCTTCAGGGTACAGCCTGATGCTCTAAAGGACCTTTCTGCATCATTTGATAGTCCCCACCCGTCGAATTGGGGCAGTTGGTGACAGACCACCCTTGGAATTTCTCAGCTTTTCACAATTTCTCCCCACCTCAGCTACCTTCAAACTCCTTTCCCGACCTTTGTGACCGTGACTATTGTGAACCTCCTGGAGGTTCTTTATGCTGCTGCCGCCTTGTGGCTCCAGTCTGCAATTGTCCTATCATTTTTTTCAATTCAACATGGAGACATTGGGCAATACAGTAGTTTGCTTTTCTCTGAAAGCCTTCAGACCAACACTTGTTTCATCTCTCAAGTTTTTCGCCAGGGATACCAACCTTTACTGGCGCCCAGTCTCCCCCTGTTACTCGCTGACAGGACAGATGTCAAAATGTCTTTTAACATTTCATCTATAGGTAGAGAATTGAATGAACTGGCTTTTTGTGCTACACACCCGTTAACAAGTGATTTTTTCCCAATTACGAAGTTATTTTGATTAAAAATTGGCAGACTTTGGACATGACACCTTCTGCTAGACTGCGTGCCACTGCACATTATCCATGTTTGCTACCAGGCAGCTGTTATATTGGACAGCTTTTTCACCAGTCACAGCTGGGCCTGCTTCTCCGTAGTTAAAGTCTCTTTCTTTAACATGTAAGGCTTTTGGGGTCTTCTGGGTGTGTTTGTGATTGGAAGGTGCTGCTTAGGGTCTCCTATTCATGCAGAATCGTTTTTCAAATGTGTTCTTTTAACACTGCACCTTTTGTTTTGCAGACTGCTCAGTGAACTTGAGTGGAACTGGGAAGTACGCAATCGAAGGAGTCAACAATGTGAACATTAGCCAGTACGCTTGTGAGAATCAAGTGTTTGCAACCATCCACTGGACACCAAGTCCCCTGGGTAAGCATCTGCTTATGTGGCATGGTCACACATATTATAATTAGTGTGGCCATGGAAGGTTTACTCAAGTATTCAGATCGCATGTCATAATATATTGGAAGTAAAGCAATGAAGTAAGTTCTTTCAGTAGACTAGTAACTAGCAACCCATCTTTTTTTCATATTTTCCAGTACCAACTCATAGGGAGCTATGGAGACTATCCTCGTAGAACTGAAAGCCAGGCTAGAACCAAACCCAAAAGAGCACATCAGCAAACCACAGAAAACACTCATAACACATCCTGATCGGGCTGATGATGCTATGCATCTTATGCATGTATTGATTAGACAAATAATACAATACTGATAAACTTGTGTACTAGTAAAACAAGAGAATGTTTGGGAGTAGTTAGCAGCTAGCAGTTACTCTGTTATTGGTCCTAAAATGCAACAAAGTGAGAAAAATGCATAAATACCACAGCAAATGACAGTCTGGGTTCTATCCGAGCAATTGTAATTGGAGGCTCTGCCACAATGACTGACCAGCCCACTACGTAACACAAGAAGATCTTCCATTTGAGCACTAGACATACTAGGTGTCTAGCCTTTCACGAGAAGCACTGCTATGCATCCAGGTTGTATTCGGGGCAAATGCCACACCCATATGTAATCACTTTGCTTCAGCTTTAGGCACATTTTGGGAATTAAGGACATTTAAGATGTATAATGAGTGAATAAAATGTAGTACCGGCTCTCCTGCTTGATTGCTGTATACTCTGTTTACTGTTTCTGAGTAGGTTAATGATTAATGACACATACGGTCAGTCCTGGTTTGAACTGTTTGTGATTATTGACAATAAAACACCGCAGCCTGACACCTGACTAATAGAAAAACGGGTAGAGTTTAACAGGGGATATTATAGGTGCCACTGTAATGTCACCTATGACAAAACACCCCAATGACAAAACAGGATCCTTTAAGAATCATCAATCGATTTAATATGGATGGTCTGGAGATGCCAAAGCCTGTTTAGATACAGCAGCTCATCACAGTGGCTGGACTGGCCAACTTCAAGTAGCAGGTGACGTGACTTTGTGCGGCAGAGGTTCACACAAGCCAATGGCGCCACTGATTTTAACAGGCAGTACATTCAGGTGAATGCCGCTGCTGCATACATGCAACTCTGATGATCTATTTTTGTCGACAGAAATGGTTACTAGTCAAATAAAAAGGGCTATACAAAATATATAAGCAGGAGTGACCTCTTCAAGGTAAACTCAAAGTAATCCGTAATTAAAGTCACACAGAGTATTTCTTTGATGAGTCTGAAACTACAACAATGCTTTTCAATACTAGTTTTTGATTTAAAAGTTTGTACAACGCCTTCTATTTTAATAAAACTAGAACTTTTCAGACATATTTTCTTGAAGAATAAGAGTGCCAAATTTCAATAAAAATCGGTCCACTGGGACTCAAGTTGTTTTATGTGGACAAACGGACAGACTGATGAGGGGACGGCAATGGATGTTTTTCCACATTTTATGTGAATGCACATAAAAAGGGAATTGCATTAAATATGTCCAAGTGGTTAACTAATCTCTCTGACATTTTGGACCTTAGACTAAAAATCATCCAGTAGTGGCATTGTGGACTCGGCACATAAATATTTTCTAAAGATGTTGAAACTGGATCACAGGAGAGGATACGACTAAGCAGAGTGCGGGTATCATTCTCTCTCTCTCTCTCTCCTGCAAGCCCCCAGTTTCTGTCTTTGTAATGATTGTTGGCTCAGGTTTCCTGCACCTTGTTGTATTCGCTCAGATTTTGTATCGGACAGCTCCCAAATGAGCCTTTTTGATGTTTTCCTGGAGGAATGTGCAGTGGAGAGATCCTTCGCTTTCATGTGCTGCAGTCCCATTGAACAGGTAATATGAAGCCCTCCATCACCCGCACAGGACAAAGAGGGCCTGTTTTGTGCCTGCGTTCAGGTTAATCTGTGCTGTTGCAGCAAGTCTGGGCATTGCTATGGAGTGCTGAGCTGAAGATGGGTCCAGGCCTCCCTCATGCTCCCGCCCCAGTACAGGCAAGAACAAACAGATCACTTTATTTTGGAGGAGAACTGGTTGAGCTGCTTCTGTCTGCCTTCTTCCTGGGTAGGCACGATACGATCTTGAGGAAGGGGTGGGCACTGAGTTTCACTGGGACGGTCTTTGAACTTTTAGAGCTGTGGCAAAGGGACTGGAAAGGAATGCACTGGCGGAGCTGAGTAATTAAAGGTGAAGCGATGACTAACTGGCAGTGGCAAGCACATGGAATTCGACTACAGGTGTTCATTATTCCATTTCTTCCGGCACCTCCACAACTGACTAGAGCACGACTCCTAATCCCCCTTTTCTGATAGATTCTCTGATAAAGTGAAAAACAGAGAAGCACGTAATCCTCACTTCAATCACAGCCACGTGTGGCTCTGGACTGACCTGCTGCTTGGACATAAGAGCAGATTGTTTGCTCTGGAATTCTTCAACTCCTGCTCTTATCGCTAGTTCCTTGTCATCATTATTATTACAATTTCATCCTCTTTCAGTCAGGCAAAGACAGTCTGGCAACCAATGAACTAGCCATCTGTGACCCAGTTCACCACACTTCTGAGATTCTGTTACTCTGGCATGGTCATGAACAATGTTCCCTCTAAGCTGAGCACGTGAGCGATCGCTCACACGAATTCAGAGCGTCGCTCATACTTCCCGCACGATCGCTCATTCCGACGGCGTCGCTCGTACTTATCACGAAAATTGGTGCTCATAAATTTTTGGCTTAAACAAAATGTCGCTCATAAACAATGTTTTTTGCTCACTGTATGCAACTCCTTAGAGGGAACATTGGTCATGAAGTACCAATAAAAAGCAAATTTCAGGTAATCTTTTTCTAATTATAATTATCAGCCAAAAATGATTTTATGCAACCACCTCTGTTCAGTATGCAATAAATAGGGACAGTGTGATGTTCCTTAACCTCATCAAACCTGTACCCAGTGCAGTTCTGAACATAAATGATCTTTGTGTTGAATTTAGACATTCTTTTTGTTCCCAAGAGCATTTCGTCCAATCTTACCTTTCACTATTGCTTTAGGGCAGCCATTATGCCCCCCTCCCTAGTTGCTAAGGCATTTCAAGTTCAAATTTATTGTCATGTGTATACAGCATAATGGAGCTAGAACATACTGACAGCAGCAGTATAATATTAACAACAGGCAATGAATGCAACACAAACAGTGACTACAATGACATACATTAAAAGTAACATTGGATGATGTTGGGGAAAAAGAGTAAAGGTTATTCCCACACTGGAAAAAAAAAACTAAGGTTAAGGGCACAATGTTTTAGATTTTGTGACCTGTGCCCTAAATGCAGTGTTTCTAACTTTCTTTTGCTTTTTTCAGAATGGGGATTAGCTTTACTTTTTTCCTGTTTTGAATATACAAACTGTTATGTGTCTACCTGTGTGTGTTCCCTGGCCTCTATTTATGCTCTCTATATGTCTTTTTGTAGTTATTTATTTTTGTTAATAGTCTTATGTTTATATATTATTATGTTTCCATGTGTAAAATCACATTCTCATATATGCAATGTATTTTGCAGGTGGCACCCCAGGAGGCGGGGCCACCCCAGTATCATTACTCCTGGCCCCTCCCTTTGGCTATTTAAGTCAGCTGAGAAGGCTCAGGAGCCAGAGATCATTTGTTTATTGCAAAGTTATTTAAGTGTTACTACTGGAACACGCAGAGCTCCGGTCCTCAAATAAAAGACAATTGAATTTGGTATAGTCCACCATTATAATGATAAGCCCGCATGTGAATTTTGAGTATGTAGGCACCATGTTGTAGGGAAGTACCAATAGAGGCTGTAATGGATGGCAATGATAAGGAGTTGTTGATATTGTGTTACTTGTATGTGCTTGCGTGGTACTCACGTAAAAGGGAATGGAAAAATCGCTCAGAGAATGGTGTATTGTGGAAGTCTAAAACAGAAGAAGTATTTTATTAAAATAAAAAAGAACAGAGCATGGAAAACACAAAGACAAAACAAAGCAAGAATGAAATGAAACATTAACTGAAAAGTATGAGGTACTATGTGTTCTAACAGCATTGGTCCCATGTAAAGGGGGCAGTACAGGACAGCGACAGTAATAATAAAGAAGATGTAAAGTCGATTTATTAAAACTAAAAAAACTGCCCAAAAATTTGGCATGAAAGGCGAAAATAGCCCAGAGTTGTTATACAGTGGGGTTGAATAAATGTCTACCAACTAAAAAAAAAGAAAAGTTAGCAATTAATTTAACTCACTTAAAGGCAACATCTTCCATTGCTCTGTTTCTTTCACTTTGCAAATACAACATCATAACAGGTAGTGCCTGGCAACCCTACATAAGCCAGTTTTGGACTTGTACATTCACCAAAAATGTGACAGTAATTACTCTACAAACCTATAAACTCTGTAATTCTAAAACAGCATGAAATGTTCACTAAAGAAAGGCACTGTATAAAACTAGTCTTCGTGTTTTGGTCCCAGAAATAGAAGAATCAGAAAATTGAACCACATGCTGGTGTAAACCAGTTAGTAAAAGCTGAACAAACCAGAACCCGAGATGAATATTGGTTTGTTTGACTGTGTGTTTAAACAAATCTGTATCTTTATGTGAATGTATTATGTAATTAGTAATTTGTAAAGCTTGTAATTTTATTTTACCTTTGAACTTGTTTACAGCACTCTGAGCCTGCACTCGGTGAAGAGTGCCATTCCAAAATAAACATAACTAAATTCACCACATCATATACTGTACAGTATGTCTGATAGCCTTAAATTGGATCATTAGATGTCAATGAAAAGAGAAAGATAGTGGTGTACATTATCAACACTGGCATGGCTGAGCCTCTTCTTCTGCTATTTAGGAATTGAACACGTCAGAGGATTCCGGGTAATTCTAGAAGAAAAAAATCAGGAGGGCAAGCAGTGCCAGCGTCTCCTGCTGAAAGAGCCGAGGCAGCTAAACTACACCTTCAGGACTGTGGTGAGTACAAGCCTATGGCTGCTTATCTCCAGATAATATTGGCAGAATGTAGTGTGCTTATGTGGAGGACAGATCATTCCAAACACGTGCCCAGTGCACAGATTTACTAAGCGTGTAAAAACACAGGTAAGTGCTGACTCTCCAGAGTCTCCAGGTATCACATAATGAATGTAAAAGTAGAGACTCAGGCATGGTTGCCTTAAAGGTGATGTAAGTCCAGTGTGGCTGTGTTTAACAATCCCACTCCAAACCCTGGCAACAGAAATCCATCTAGGCTTTTTTTTATTTACCACTCCTACAAGCCGCTTTATAAAGCAAATGAGAATGCAATACGAAATCAAGTCACTGCAAGCTTTACGGAAACTGTGGCAGGAGCTACGGATATCCAGTCATGACATGGCAGGTTCATAGTCCTTCTCCCTAAACAGCCTGAAGTGTGGACCTAACATGACATTCCCTAAAAAATGCTTAATGCAATTCAGGGTTGCAGTGGGTTAGAGTCTAATGGATTGGAGACCGGTGTCTTACCACTCATGCACCCTCCCACTCTTTACAGTTTCCCCTCGTGAACTAATGGTAAAACAGTGAGCCTGTCTTAGATTGAAAGGCTGGGTTAAGAGAGAAAATCCTGCCACATTGCTATACCAAAGAAGCTGCATTTTCCACTAGAAACCTTAGCTAACTGCCATATAGATGGGTCACAGCAATGGCTGGAGAAGGAGGCCTGTATGTGCAGGTACATTTTAGCAAGCTCTTTCTCTTGCGGCTAACAGTTCTCTTAAATTTGTAATTGAACACCCACCATAATATATGAGAGTAATTCATCACACAATATTCATTTTATACAGTGCCTATCATAACTAGCCCTTCACAGAGCGATGAATACAAGCAGCTTGATGTGAACAGAGAGTAGACGCATTAATGAAAACTGCTTTTGTTTAATTTGTTCTCAGAAAATGGAAACACAGCCTTTTCCAACCCTGAAATTTGAGAGCGACTATCTGGTGACAATTGTGCCTTTCCCCTCCATTAAGAATGAGAGCAGCTACACTTCTTATGCCTTCAGGACAAAACGTAAGTGGCCGTATTATGGGGTGTGGTTAATAATGCGTGTTGGGTTGGGGGTGTGTTTGGGCTTTTTTTTTTTCTTTTCTGAATCTTTTGAGTCATTTCCTTGGTGGTGTAATTTAGACATCCATTTGGATCTTTTCAGATTTGAAAATGAAGCTGTATAGTGCTTGTAAGATTAACTGATTAGGCTAAGAAATAAATGCCTCTAAAACTACCCAAACTTGATTTACTACGTCCCACATTATAAAATGTCCTTGACACTGTACCCCTCTAGAGGCTAAAAATGGTAAAACAAAGGGTTATACATTTATGGAGGCATTACTGTCACATGTGCAGAGTAGAGTGAAATTCTTTAATAATTCTGATAATTAATGGCAACATGTTACCATGAACAGTGATCATAACTACATTACCTCAAAACGTGTGCCTTCCATCCATCCATTATCCAACCCGCTAAATAGATGGGTCACGGGGGTCTGCTGCAGCCAATCCCAGCCAACACAGGGCGTAAGGCAGGAAACAAACCCCGGGCAGGGCGCCAGCCCACTGCAGACGTGTGTCTTACATACCTCAAATATCTCAGAACACAATGCCAATTCAAGTTCAACCCAAAAGCACATAAAACATATCTACTGTATAAAATACAGCTTAGACTAGAAGTTTAAAAGCAGTAACCCTGTTTATAAGTACATTATTAGTGTCTTTATAGGTTGAATCCCTTCCACTACTTATTGTGTACATTCACCGTTAGTATAATTACCCAGAAATGTATTGTCTGAAACTAATATAAAATGGAAGAAGATTACAGCTACCCTGAGTAATTGTGTAAATGGGTTCAAAATTGACTCAAACACAGGAAGCAAAGGATTAAGGTACAGGGAATATTATCTGAATTAGGGGCTGTTGAAAGTGGTGTCCCTCAGGGGTCAGTGCTGGGGCTGCCGCTCTTTTTAATGGCTGACAAACGTCATGTCTCAGTGGCCTGGGTCAACCCATGATTTATTTTGAGGCAAAGTAGCTTTCACTGACATGACGTTGCTGTACACGGTGCCTGGCTTATTGGTAAGGTAACTGGCTGAACCGTCAGTGTTTCATATCGGCCTGTACTATTCATTGTAACAGTAATTATGTTATTACATGTGCCAGGTGATACTGGCTACCTGCTCAGACAATGGTGCCTTTGTGCCCCCAGAGTGTTACGGGAGAGGTGCTATAATGTCACACGTGATCTTCTACTCTCTGTTGCAGAACATAACCAGATACTGGTGGCAGGGCCACAATGCATCAGGAGGGAGACGCCACCCACCTGACCAATGAAGTTCTGCAGCATTGTGATTGCTTATGTATGAGGTTGATTAGCATGTTGCATAAATGGAAGTTTCAGTGTGGTATTTGAGGAACATTCATGTACACTTATTTACAATGTGACTGTAATTTATAAGCACTAAATTGCATGGAAATGTGCGAACGTCAGGTTTTATACATCTGATTTTTTTTTTTTTTTTTGTGCATGCATTTCAGGGTGTGCATATTTTCCATGCAAAGTTTTTATAAATGAGGCCCCAGGAACTGCAGTATGAATATAACTTTATTTTGTTTTCAAAAATCAAATTCTGCACTACAATTGGTTGTCAGGCTGTCATGATGTAACAACAGCAGAGTTGCCATCAGCAAAAACAGTCCTTTTAAAGTCATAAGCCCATTGGTATTTCACAAGTCTGTTATCATCTCTTCATGTTTTACTTATGGAACCTGTTACAGGTGTAAATAAATAAAGGTTCTTTCTGGAATCTCGACTTGGATATTTTTTAGGAAACCAAAAATGATTCCCCTATGGCACTGCCCTGAAGATCCACTTTTAGTTCCTGTTGGTTACGAATGTAGGAAGCTTCAGCACATCTGTTAAAATTCAACAGGGCATCTATTCACAATCCAGCCTACTAATTTCAGCTCAAGATCACAGGGGCTAGGTCCTAGCTTGGCAGCACCTGGATGGCACACCAGTTCATCCAAAAGAGAGTCAGTTTTCTTAAAACTAAATCCAAATGGCAGTTAAAACCAAGCTTCAAAGGATCAAATAAAACAACAACAACAACATTTATTTATATAGCACATTTTCATACAAAAAAATGTAGCTCAAAGTGCTTTACATAATGAAGAATAGAAAAATAAGAGACACAGTAAGAAAATAAAATAAGTCAACATTAATTAACATAGAATAAGTGTAAGGTCCAATGGCCAGGGGGGACAGAAAAAACAAAAAAAAAAACTCCAGACGGCCGGAGAAAAAAAATAAAATCTGCAGGGATTCCAGGCCATGAGACCGCCCAGTCCCCTCTGGGCAATCTACCTAACATAAATGAAACAGTCCTCTTTGTATTTATGGTTTTCACGAAAGGACTTGATGATGATGATGATGATCACGTGGACTTCTGGCTTTTAGTCCATCAATGCTGGGACATCATGGTGCTTTGAGTAAGTTGGTGGTGGCGCAGGCTACCCTACCCAAAAAGCTACCCTACCCAAGAAAAAATGACTACCAAAGTTCAACTGTGGCTGCCACTGACATACTAAAGAAACTTGCTATCTTTGTAGACAGAGGTGGTACGCTGGCACAACGTTTTAAGCTGTATCTCCATTTTCTTCCTTTCATACAGCTTGTGATGTGTTGCTGCAGGCCGACAGTCTTGCGTGCAAACCATGTAAGTTCCTACTCTAAAATTTCAGCATGGCAGAGAGAGTGACAGGCCAAAGTTATTGTATGGACACCTGGTAATTGACTAACCATACTTTTGCTTTACAGTGTGGAGGCCAAAGAACATGAGTATTTCTCAGGATGGTCCCAACCTGCACGTCACCTTTGACCATGCCCCTTCCACCTTTGGCTTTAATTTCTATTATCTGCATTATAAAATGGAACATGAAGATGTTTTCAAGCAAAAGGCCTGTAGAACGGTAGGATCTGAGGATTAATGTGTCCTTCTAATTGGCTGAGAGTTGACTCGGTGGACAGAATGCATTGGAAGGAGCTGCTGCGCCAGGCTTTTGGATTAAGTGTTTTGACTGACTTCGGAATCTGTTGTGTTTATCTGCAGGAATACAGCACTGACGTCACCACTTGTACCCTTTATGATGTGTCACCAGGGATATACACAATAGAGGTAAGGGCCAAGCTATGGTCATGGATTTGACCACCAAGGAGAGGCTCGAAGTATTAGTGCACCAAACATTAATGACTATAGCTCTAAAGGCTAGCCATGGAAAAACATTTGGGGCTGGAAGGTTGCCCAATTCATAGTGTTCCAGTGGCTGTCAGTAATTATGGTAATAAATGGTGCAGGGATGAGTAGCGGTGGATTTAAGGAGCATTGAGCTAAACATTTCTGTAAACACTTCTGTTAGTGACATCCTCGTGCTTGGTGTTACCAGTTTAATAAGTGGAGAATTACATGACTGTCTCTTGTGTTGCAGCTGGCTGATAACACCAACACCACTAGAAAAAGCAGCATGTTCAAGGTGAACCAAGGTAAAGTCCGTAAAACACTGCTGTCTGGTTTCTTGCTGCTGTCAGTTGACACTAAATGCCACTACTTTATTTTTCCAGCACATTCTTCCTGGGCTGGTCCAATCAGAGCTGTGGCCATCACCGTCCCCCTGGTTGTCATCTCTGCATTTGCCACTCTCTTCACTGTCATGTGTCGGAAGAAGCAGCAAGGTAGGAGTATGGGGAGTATTGGGATTCACATTATCTGCTTAAGGTGTTTCCAAGCTTTATTCTGCTAAGTAGCTCAAGGATTATGCATACAGCTTATAGATACACAGTACATATAGAGCTAATAAAGTGTCAAATTTGGAACAGAGCTTCTGGTCCATGTTGAATCCATTGTGCCACACTGTTGTTTATATTGTCTTGTAGTAGATGACTGGAAACATTGTCCCATCTCATCTCATGTTAACTTAACTTTAGACCCAGAGAGTGGGGAGGATGCTCCAATAAATTCAATATCAATATAATGCTCACAGAATCCATGCAGGCTTTCATTGTTAACCATTATCTGACTGAAAAGCTCACATTGCAGACGGGCACCCTGCTGCCATGAAGGGTTATGCCTGATACAGTCTTAAGTTCACTTCCTCTTAATGTCTATCGGTGTCCTCAAGTGCATTATTCACCATTTAGTTGAAAGAATTCTACTTTATCAGTGTCTTCAGGAATTTTGAAGATGTCAATTAGGTCCCCTCGCAGCCTCCTCTGGTTAAGACTAAATCAGTTCACTTCTCTGAGCCTGTCAGAATAGAGCATGCTGTAACAAAAGGCACTATATAGGCGCCTGACCCGACACAGATGGACACGGAGGCACGTAAAACAATACACAAACTTTTATTTTTCTTCACCCGTGGGCACACGTCTTCCCCGTGACCCACAGGCAATACACAGTCCACAAGCACTATTCCACTACACAACAACAACCTTTCCTTTAACCACCTCTCCTCCATAAGCGTAGTCCTCCTCCTCCCGACCCTGGCTCCTTAAGTGGTGCTGGCTGGCCCTTTTTTATAACCCACCCGGAAGTGTTCCAGGTGCTTGACCACCTGGTCCAGATTGCACCTCCGGGTGGGGCTGAAGAATTGTCCAGCCAGGCTGCTGAGTCCATGCAGCTCCCTCTAGGGGCCATCCGAGCCCCCAACCATGCTGTGGAGGACTCCATCTCCCATGGAGCCCTGCGGGTGGTTGGGGAATCGCCGTTGGCCAGGGAGGCTGCCACCAAGCGTCCCAGGGGAGGTACTGGACTGCCCATGGTGGCTCCCCCGGAACATAAGCAGCAGGGGCGTCCTTGCCGGGCATGGGACCCGGCTGTCCTTCACAATGCCCTTAAGTCCCAGAATTCACTTGGTTGCTCTTCTCTGCAGAGCTTCATGTGCTGCCATGTCTTTTTTTTTAGCATTGCGACCAGAATTGCACACAATAATCCAGATGCAGTCTCACTATTACATTATATGGTCTCATCATAACGTCCCTTGATTTATGCTAAAATCTAACATTTTATTTGCCCTTTTAATCGCATCTGCACATTGCTTAAAAAATGAAAAAGTTGTGTCAACGTAAACCCCTAAATCCTTTTCAGAGGTTTCTTCTAGTAGGAAAGTGTCGCCCATGTTGTATTTATAATTGATGTTCCTTTTGCCCACATGCAGCACTTTTCTACATTAAGCTGCCTTTTCTAAGTGCTTGCCCTATTCTGAATATTTTATAGTATATATTATATATTTTATGTTTGTACGCTTGGTTGTGAATATTTGAAATTGTTTGTTTTTGCTGCCTCCTCCGTATCGACTGTATCTTCAAGTTTAATATCATCTGTGAGTTTCACGAGTTTACTAACTGCACTAAATTCCAGTATTATAGAGACCATTTAAGACACTTTTTCTATTAGCATTAAAAGAAATTCTCATATATGTAATGCATAATTAAAACCTTTCTAGGAGAGTTCTCCTTGAATTATTTTTTGTATCATTAAGTGGGGTATCTCTTTTCAACGATTAACAGTTATTAATGGATTAAAGGATTTTATTATTGATTACAAAATGTGGTGACAACATGCATCCCTTGTTAGGCGTTAGTTATTAAAGACGCTTGGAAAAATCATGGTGAAGAAAAGGCCAAGTATATAAACATAAAATGTTATTAACTGCAGATCAGGGCCCTTTCTCAGCCCTGCACCAGAACATGAGCAGAAGTCGACGTCCTGAACTTGTAAGTAAAGCAGATACATCAGATATTTTTTTTCTTTGCAAGTGATGCAGACTATACCTTAAAACGTTTCAGGTTCAGACGAGAAATGCAAGCAGTGCCACTTATGTACACACTGGCAAATCCACAAAATTGCTGGCACGCAGGAGGCAAAATATAAACATAAAACAAACTAATAACTGGCAGAATTTGCTAAAAACTACAAAAAACCGACACCAGCATCATCTAGAATTTTATATTCAGAATAACCTTCTCTGATAAATTTGACTCTGCCACGTTTATGGTGATTTGTGGCTGATTCACCTGACTAAATCACATTTCATCTTTACTTTTAGAGAACATCTACTCCCATCTGGATGAGGAAAGTTCGGAATCATCTACTCACACAACATCTCTCCATGTTGACAGACCGTGGCCAAGGCCCAAAGTCTTTATTTGCTACTCTAGCAAGGATGGCCAGAAACACCTTAGTGTCATCCAGAGCTTTGCTTACTTCCTGCAAGACTTCTGTGGCTGTGAGGTAAGAATGTGCTCCATCTCTTGCTGCCAATTGGTTTCTCCATCTTTTCCTGTATCCCTCGCTGAATACAGTACCTTTGAAAACTATTCACCCCCAGGAACTTTTCATATTTTATTGTTATACAACGTTGAATAAAAGTGGATTTAATCTTGGGTTTTTTGATGTTGATCAACCGAAAAAGACATTCATATGGGGTCACGCTTTTGAATTGAAGACCCATCTCTCCCCCTAATTCATTGCTTAAGAGTGCTGTTTTCAGTTCAAAAGAATGACACCGTGTGAAGGGGCATCCTGTTTTGTGGACCAGTTTCATTTTCCAGTTACTTATTGAACAATATTTTTTTTTAAAATGCATGCGTTTTGCATCACTACAAACCTCATGGGGTAAGTGACATATAAAAAATATCATTTTTGGGTGAAGTACTCCTTTCAGCAAGTTCTTAAAGAACTACAGGAGGTAACATTTTTGGTACTTAGTAATCTTGAAACAGTAAATGTACCTAATGACACTGACAAAACTCTAGCAGAACCATGGTTGGGGCTGCACACCATCGACCAGCTGACTGTACATCTAAATGAACAATTCAAATAAAGTTAACATTATTGTGTAATTAGATAAAATGCCAAACATGCCATACCGATGGTGTAAAACAGAAAATAATAGACAACTTAAAGAATACATTAGAGGCTTGGTAGAGCAGGTCTTAATTTTGGAGCTCCATTCTCAGGTAAGCTTTTGATCAAATAAGGGGCATGTCCAGGTCTAATGGAGGTCTCATTAGACAGAGCGGAGTTGGTTGCCTTCAAAGGGCTTCTTCTCAGCACTGTAGATACAAAATACCATTGGCGTCAATTGCAACAGCTACTGTGGCATTGGCAAGGGTATTACATGCCTAAGATGAGCCTGGAAGATGATTCCCTGACACACATGTCTATAGACATATAGACCACAGTACTATTTGGAGCTGTTGCATCATGCGATAATGCTTTAGTCAAACTGACCACAACATTTTTAACATTAAGCTTCAGTCAACATTTGTTACTGAGCTCTTGAAATGATAATGGCAAATTTTAGCTTTCTGTTTTCTCTCGGTGTCTTCTGTTGTTTCTTTTTCTCCCTGTCTTTCCATAGTTATTTTGAATATTTGTCTAATACACAAAGAGAAACAGGACACTGCGAGCCCAGCCATTTAAAGTGCACAAACAGGAGGAAGTTAGGGAAGAATTTAGGAAGAAACCTTGTGAGAGTTGCCTTTTCAGTGGCACATTTTGTTGCTTTGAACTACAAAATGTCAGGTGTCCCCAGACATGTTCTTTTGTCTAGATAATTATGTCTGGCCCCACGAGAATCATTTATTTTGTACTTTAGATTTGTAATTATTCAGATCACTTTGCAGATTTCTGCTTTCACTTACATTACATGACCTTAAAGTCATTTTCTTTTGATCAGTGTCAAAAATGAATTCACTGTGACAATGTTATTTATCAATAAATTGTGAAAAGTTCCAAAGGGTGAATCATTTTCATAGACACTGTAATTAGCACCAATAAGTAAATATTTTAGATTTGTTTTGTTTGTGAATTTTTAAAACTCCACCTTCTCAGGCCAAGCATATTTCCTTAGATATGGAAAGATATGATGAGACCTTGTTTTCAGTTGCTGGAGATGCTATATCGCCTTGGGAAGGCATGTGAATGTGAATAGGAATGTGTGCTTTTACATTGGCAGCATGTGTGTGGATGTGCCAGTCTAAATATAAATCTTGTGTGTGGCATGGGAGAGTGTACGTGTGCCTACAGTAGGTGTATAATATCCATACATTAGGTGTGCCAGTTTGTGTGCTCATGTGTATATTTGCAAGCACATTTTACTGCCTCTGCTTCTTTTCATACTATTCAAGTGGTTGTTTTGTAGTGGCACACGTGTGGTCAGATATGATGGGCACATTTTCATTTCACCTTGTGTTTTGTTGTTGCAGGTGGCTCTTGACTTGTGGGAGCATTTAGAGATGTGCAGAGAGGGCCAGATGGAGTGGGTGAGTCGACAGATCAGCGAGGCCCATTTCATCATTACCGTCTGCTCCAAGGGAATGAAGTATTTTGTGGAGAAGAAAAGCCGCAAGCAGAAGGACAGCAGCAGTAGGAGCATGTGCCCAGGGGATATCTTCGTGGTAGCTGTTTCACTAATTGCTGAGAGAATACGCCAGGCTCGGCAGAACTCCAACGACCTTTCCAAGTTCATCGCTGTCTATTTCGATTATTCCAGAGAGAGCGATATCCCAGCAATACTGGATCTTGCCACAAAGTACAAACTAATGGATCATTTGCCTCAGCTATACTCTCGGCTTCACTCACGAGATGTTAGTCTCCCTGATGCTGAGCCTTGTCCTGTCCATATCAGCAAGCGGAACTACTTTCGGAGTAAAGCAGGCCGCTCCCTCTACGTGGCTATTTGCAACATGCACCAATACATTGAGCAGGAGCCTGACTGGTTTGATAAGCAGTTGCAGCCAGCCCCGGCCCTTGGATTCTTGAAGCCGGAGCCTGTCCAGGAGGTGCCTGACAGTGGTCTGGTCCTGAATGAGGTGGAATTCAAACAGCCAACTGAGGGAGGTTTCCCACTCAAGAGGACCATCAACATCATTCCTGTTGTGAACTCTGCCGCCTGCTGTCTGGTACAGCATGTGAATGCTCACAGGGAGGTTGAGGCCGGAGCGGTGCTTCATGTCATGGAGTCTGTAGGACCTTCAGACATGCCCAGAGACTCCGGGATCTATGACTCTTCTGTGCCATCCTCTGAGCTCTCTATCCCATTAATGGAGGGCTTGTCTACAGACCAGGTGGAGACCTTGTCTGTCACGGATAGTGTGTCCTCATCTTCTGGCTTGGGTAAGACAACGTGCCTACTTTAAAAGAGTGTGAGCGTGCATTGATGTAGTCAGTTGTACATCCGGTTTAATAGATACTGTATACAACTTGCAACACTTGTCCATTATTCTGTGAAATTTCTCACTAACCTTCAGGCAATCTTTGATAGCATTGAAATGACAAGTGCTCCAACACTACTGGGTCAGAGTGCTGGCGGTCGGTCATTGCAGGGCTGCCCTATAGTACCAATGTGAACTCATTTTGAAGTGCAATGGATTATGTGATGGTTTTGGAAAGATGGGCTTGGCTGGGGAAGTATGCTGTAGGCCAATCATGGCACTTCAGTTCATGTTCCTCTCCCTAATTTTGTTTCACTTTGCTCTGGAAATTCAACCTTTACCTAATACTGCAACACTGCCTGAAGATTTGCCAGCACCCTTAAAAGCAGAAGTAGAATATTAGAACAGTTTTAATGAAAACACGCCATTTAGCCTATTACCCTAGATTCTTCAAAATAACATCAAGTCAAGGTCCCTAACATCCTACAATCCATCGCTTTATTTGGTAATGCAATCCATGTGTCTATGGTTCTCTGGGAGAGGAAATCTTTTCTAACATTTGTGCAAATCTGCCCTTAACAGGTTTCCAACTGTGTCCCAATGTTCATTTTAAAGTAAAAATTGGGATCCACTGCACCAATTCCCTTCATAGGTTTAATCACTTCAATCATGCCCCCTCTTAATTTCTGTTTGCTTAAACTGGAAAAGTTCAACTCTGTTAATCTCACCTCATAGCTCATAGTTCTGTGATCATATAGATGCTTACTTCTGAACATTTTCTAGGGCTGCTACATCTTTTTTGTAATTTGGACACTAACAACTGTACACAGTTCTCCAGGTTTGAAAAAGAGGGTTTAGAAAATGAATGCTTAGAATTTGTCTAAGTAAAACTGAATGTCGAGGCAGAGTATGTGAGCATAAGCATGCCTTATGATTTACTCAGGATTGTGTATCCCATTCTGCCTAAAAATGCTTTTGCTCCATGTAATGGAAAAAAGTACTGACACAGGTGTTGTTTCTGAAACGAGAACAAGGTGGGAGCCAAGCAGCGACAATAAGGTGACCTATGCAGGTCTCTGCAGGGGCATGGTGGTGCTATCTGAAGAGACTCTCTGGACAACTGTTATTTGCTTACTTACCAGAGTTGTGATGACAGCTCTTTCATGTTTTCTTAAAATACGCCCACTTGTTGCTTTAGTAAAGCAGGGCAGCAGCAATCTGTTGTCAGCGTTACATACATACTGCAGCAAACTTGACATGCTGCTCATCTGAAATGAAGAAGCACTTGGAATGATGAACTGCTTGTGAGAGAGCAGATGTGTTAAAGTCAGACTCGCAGGCAGCGCCCACACCTGTGTGCATACCAGGTGGTTTCTTCTTGTCCACACCTCCACCTTCTTCTTATATCCTGTTGGGCTCACCTGTTTTTAGGAGAATTTGGGCTGAAGCCACCTGGCAGAATGCCTGTAAAACTAAAAATTATTTAAAAAACAGAACGTACATGAACAATTGTACTATACTGCATGGGTGTCGAACTCCAGTCCTGGAGGGCCGCAGTGGCTGCAGGCTTTCATTCTAACCATCTTCTTAATTAGTGACCAGTTTTTGCTGCTAATTAACTTCTTTTGTCTTAATTTTAATTAACTTGACTCAAGCTCCCTTAGTTGTTTCTTTTTCCTTAATTAGCAGCCAAACAATAATGAAACAAAAAAAACGAGCTGCCACATGACCAGCTCACCTGTGCCCATCACACAATATCTGAAAATAAAGGTGAAGGTCTCATTAAGGTTGATCTCTCAGGTCACCAGAACATCTTGATGGTGCTCAAAAACAAGTTTAATTAACAGAATGAATGGGATTCTCATTAAAAATCTAGTTGGAGTGAAATTGGTTGGAGTTTGAAGCCCCAATTTAGCTGGTCATCTGTTGGCTTGTTTCTCATTTCTGTTTCGCTGTCATTTAATGAAGAAAACAATCAATTCAGAGCACTGAATCTTTAAAAAGAGGGCTATTAAAATGAAGGGAGAAAGAATTTAATTAACAGTGAAAACTGGTCACTGATTAGGAAAAGGGTTAGAATGAAAACCTGCAGCCACTGCAGCCCTCCAGGACTGGAGTTCGACACCCCTGCTATACTGTATCCTTATCTCATAAGCAAGTTGGGGGTACAAGATGGAGGAGGTTCATAATTAACCCTTTGGACCCCATGAAGCTGTAAAATGAAATTTTAAAGAATGTTATGGTGTTATAAATCAGTGTAAGTGCCCATTACTAGGCTTGTGAGGAAAATGGGCTAAAGTATAAATTCAGAAGAAGGTAATTAGTGTTTCTTTTCATTTTAGACTGCTTAGCCCTTGACATGACCTGCTTCTGCCATCTGTGCTCTTAAAGAAATACTCCACCCAAAAATGATATTTGCCTTTTTGAATTGAGCCACCTCTCTCCATCATTCATTGGTCAAGAGTTCTGTCTTTAGTTCAAAAAGGCAATCCCACAAAGCTTTGTTTTCTTGTTTATGATGTGTGCTGATTTTTCCAGAAGTATATATTTAAACAATAGCTTAGTTAAATAGCATGTGGTTTTCACGTTAGCAAGCAAATGGATAACTGACATGTGGATTATGCAACACAAGTAACATGAGATTTTTTTTTTCCCTTTTCCCCATGGAATCTTGCTGATGTACAGCATTGGTCACTGTTGGGTCTCATTCTATCAGAAACGTTATGTCTTTTCTTCACTAAAACATGAGATAAAAAAAAAAAATCTTGGTCACCACTACAAACTACATGGAGTAAGTAACATAAAAAATATATTTTTGGGTGGAGTACTCCTTTAAGTAGGCGAATTACATCACATATGGATCCAGTTGTATGCAAAATGCACGTTTTTTGCTAAAATATTGTTAAATAGTGAATTCTGGAATAAACAGAGCAAATCATAAATGGGAAAGCAGAAGCCTCATGTGAATCACCTTTTGAACTGAAGACAGGACTCTTGACCAACTAATATCCCATGAGACTTGTACTTTCCGGTTTATGATTCTACATGTGCTTGGGGAAATTATCACAAAAGTGTGGGTTATTTTTGATTTACCATTGTATATGGCTATTCGTATGTTACGTTAAGATTTCAGTGTTCAGCCAACAATAGAGCACTAAAGGCACCTCTAATTATCATGATGTATTTTAAGCACACTGCTTGGACATCATCTTTAACAAATTTAGAACATTATTTAATGTTCAAATGCTGTTTCAGTGTATGTCAAGCCGTAGTTAACTGTTCAGATGTGTGAATGGCACTCCTTTCAGAAGCTGGTTAATTTTTTTTTTCCTATTTGTATTGCAGGAGATGAGGAGCCACCAACACTGACCACCGCTCACCAAGCTATCCCATCTGCTTGTAAAGCAGAGCTTCATCACATTCATGTGGCAAGTACAGGACTGCCAACTGTGGCCCCATTGTAGTGCTTTGCCCACTTCATTCATAAGCATTGCCACTTTAGCTGCTCACCAGCCTGCCAGCCCCCCTCCTCCACCCTTGTGACCTTGAACCTGTGGACTACAATGACTCAGTGGGGTCTGTTTTTTAGACTCTTGACACTTTTTTTTTACTTCCACTTGCTTATGTTTTAGCTTCATTAAAAACAGACAGTGGTCACTAGGCATTGACCTAGAAGGACATGGTTGGGGCCTGGACACTTGTGTGCTTTTTCTGGAGTGTTGACTTTGCTCATCTTGACCAGTCATTGTTCCTCAGGTCTGCAATTCTGAAGCACAACTCATGGAATCTCTATTATATGTGATTACATTACCTGAAGACAAGAAGCTGCTTTTGGTACCATGCAGGCCTGTTTCAAAGGGATGGTTGCTGGCTGTGCTTCTAGTTGCTGTTTACTTCAGTTGTGCTGTCAAAGCAGGCCATCTCCGAAAACCTCTGTCAACTCAACAAAAATGGGAAATGCAGAAGACAGCCTTCACAAACCGGTATCAGTACGTTGCCTGCCTGGTACCTGGCAAATAGTATGTGGCCATGTTTGCCATCCAAGTAAGTAAAGTCAAACAGGCACTAGAAATGTCACATAATAGCCAATTGTGCTGTACTAGAACAGCTGGCAGTACTCAGCTCTGTGAATTTCCACATTGGCTACTCGCCCAATAACCTGTGTGCTGTGGCAGTGTCCACAAAGTGCCTGAAATTATCTGAACACCAAAATCTTCATGGAGTAGAACAATGCAATGGTGCACTATCAGGATTGTTGGGAATGGGGTCTTAGCGGACAGCTTCTCTCTTCCACACTCCACTTGGGTTCCAGTGTTGAAGTTTTAAGAAGCCTGCTAGAAAAATAATGAAAGATGGTCACTGTTGACTCTCTTAGTTCAACCCTCACCTTTCTTTACAAAAATGCAGTCCTCATCAGTGCTTGGTTTCCATGGTCCACATCCACGTGTAAATTTTATTTGTCTGACTGTGGGCCACTTGTGGCACAATGTCAAATGTGCGATCCATGAAAGCAGCACTCATGAGAAAGCACATCTAACCTTCTGGGACCTGCTTGGCTTTGGCTCCTAGACTGCTGTTCTTTGTCTGTCTGAGTCTGAGGCCCAAGAGATGCCACCATTTCAAGCTTAGGGGAGAGTAGCATTCACAGCAGGGGTAAATGAGTGCCACTCTGGCAGGATGAAGTCAATGACCCAGTCCCATGAGTGGCATAAAGATGGAAACTTACAGCTGACTTGAAGGATGACCATGACTGACTCTAAGCCAGCTTGTTTCTTTGTTAACAATAAGTTTATTTGGAGGTGTAGCATTGAAGTAACATAAAACCGTTTTAGAATAAGAGTTTTTATATCTTAAATTTGTATACTTTTAGACAATACCACAAGTGGTAGAAGCTCACATGTACTGCTTTTTGTCAGTTTTAATTTATTGCTAAAGATTCACCTGCATGACAGTAATTTAAAGCAATATGTCTAACATTTGTATTGCATTAAGTCTGGAACAAAAAAGCAGCCCACAATGAGAATATGTGGCTGAGAGCATATTGTGATGCCCAGTGACTCCAGAGGGCAATGCTGCCATTTTGTTTGTCTCCATTTTAGTGCCTGGGATATTGAGCAATCTTTTGCATTCTGTTTTATATATAAGAGATACCTTATTTTTAATAAAAATGTAATCAGACGGACTGCTCTGACTTTTTGGGGCATGTTTGACTCCATAGTGGAAACCCTGGTGTTGCTTGAAGAAGTCTGCCTTTGTGTCCTCTTGAACCTGATTGTTCCATAGATGGTGAACAACGCATACTGCATTCAACAATGGCTAAAGATGTTTAAACCATGAGCAACAGTTGCTTCATTTCCACAATATTTACAAAAAAACGCTCAGATCACCACACCATATCATTGCAAACATTAAAGTTGAGTTGTCTTTCCTTATTAGGGATAATTTCATTGTTATCGCTCTTTAATTTAATATTGTTCTTTATCAATATGCTGCTGCTGGAGTATGTGAATTTCACCTTGGGATTAATAAAGTATCTATCTATCTAATTTTGTCAAACTAATCTTCAGATAGACACTTTGTAATAGATATATCTTTATTTGTCCCAAGAGGGAAATTTAGCTTTTTACAGAAGCTCAAGAAATGTTAAATAAAACAATAGCCACACTCAAATCCATCTAAGAATTACAAAAATGAAGAAAACCCTTCTTTGTTAATAAAAGAGAGCACTCACTATGAAGCAGAGTCTTGTGGTTACATTGATTTTCATGTTTGATCTGTTTTTAACGATGTTGCAAATAAGTAGCATTCCTCCATGAGGCCATTTTGTACTGTTACAAAATCTGGTAACCCTGACCAAAGGAAGGAGAATGAATGGAGAGTTAGGGGAACAGTGTCAAGTCAGAAAATGTCTTAATGAATTTATATTTCTGTTATGCATAAATAGGACCCAAGGAGTATTCTGTTTTTAATTTAAATAATTAAACACAATAACAAAACACAATTCAATCAAAAACAGAACAGCAATAATAAAAGAAATAATATGTTCAGAAGAAAAATCCATCAAAGTCAACACTTGGCCTCCACTTGACTTAGAGATCTATACCATAAGAAAGACCCCTCTACATGGTTATTCGCCTACAATAAAATAGCAAATGAATGATTACTATAGAATTATATTTATTCACTCTTACCAAATTCTGAACATATCTTTGAAAATAGAATTTGATTCTTCTAGTTTCAGACAGAGTGGCACAGTAGTAGCGCCTCGCAGTTAGGAGGCCTGGGTTCGCTTCCCAGGTCCTCCCTGCGTGGAGTTTGCATGTTCTCCCCGTGTCTGCGTGGGTTGCCTCCCACAGTCCAAAGACATGCAGGTTAGGTGCACTGGCGATCCTAAATTGTCCCTGTGTGCTTGGTGTGTGCCCTTCGGTGGACTGGCACCCTGCCCAGGGATTTGTTCCTGCCTTGCACCCAGTGTTGCCTGGGATTGGCTCCAGCAGACCCCCGTGACCCTGTGTTAGGATATAGCGGGCTGGATAATGACTGACTGACTAACTAACTAATTTTAGACAATGGAGAACATCACTTTCATACTAAGTTATAGAAGATGGGTCAGAATTCTTCGAGCAAAGCAAACAAGTCTTCATGCAACCTGTGTAGCACTGGATATCACAACGCAAGCTGCCCATTTGATTAATGTTGTTTATATGTGCAAGTGAGAATTTCACTGTACTCTGTATATGTATACTATACACCCACAAATTAATTTTGCGTAACAAGCATCTCTTTTGTAATCTGTTTTTATGATTGAAATTATTAGCTATCCACAGATAATATAAAAACACAAAGTATTTAAGAAAAGATTAAATATACATTACATATTTGACAGTAACAGGAAAAACAACTCCCAAGCAAATGAGAGCAGGAAAGAAATCAATTAATCAGAAATTAAAGTAAGCAAAAGGTATCCTACAGGACAGGCTAAGGTATCATATGGAGGAATGGCTGTAACGAGTATTATACAGTACTTCTATTTAATTTTTGGCCAACAGCTCCATCTGCTGGGCGACGAGGACAGTGCTCAGCATTTCCTTAGAGGAACTCTCCAATAAAAACAGTTTGTAGTGACGGCCGAGTACAATTTTTAGTCTCATGTTTCCAAGCAGAACAGAGATAACAATGCGTGTATTATTAGAACAGGCGTTTATGTTGACCGACACTGGACTGGACAGCACAAAGAAAATCAAAATGCTCATGAAAAAATCTTACATCCCTCATCTGCCTTAATAAAAATAAGTGTATGTTTGTCGTGTGATTGTTTTGTCTAATTCATTCCAAAAGATGGCGTATCACTAACACTTTTAGTAATAAAACGCGTTGCGTTTGTCATTCCAATAGATGAAGCATCACAAACATCAATGCTGTATTTACAAGTCCTGTACTAAATGGCATATAACAGAGACATATGCATTGAATGGCGCACTGCAAACGTTAAGACTGAGGTCTAGGTTGACTATTCAGATTAGTTAAGTGACTCTACTCCGTTGGGCTCTTGATCAAGGACCTTAACCTCCAATTGCTTCGCCCTGGGTACGACTTTAATCTGCATCCAGCCCTGCAAGCAGGTCCTCCAACTTACTGAGAAAACTTGGGGATTGGTAACAGGATTGGTACTCCAGCCACCGTAAAAAAAACACACTGTTTCAATGTGGCGATAAGGTGTCACCAGCTTCTCTCGGGTCCCAATCCAGGTGGTTCGACGTATGATGGGTGCGGCAACGTGCTATCAGCGCATACTCCCAGCTTCTCTCTCTCTCTCTCTCTGTCTATATTTACGTATCTGCGGTGGGCTGGCGCCCTGCCTGGGGTTTGTTTCCTGTCTTGCGCCCTGTGTTGGCTGGGATTGGCTCCAGAAGACCCTGTAGTTAGGATATAGCGGGTTGGATAATGGATGGATATTTACGTATATTTTTATCCATATCTATAACTAGGGTCCCTCAGGATTATTTCGCGTTAGTCTGTGAAACGCCACTGGTGAACTGACCTTCTGCTTTATGAAG
>JANRMT010062840.1:47360632-47452545 GCA_026402145.1 Polypterus bichir lapradei | reverse complement strand
TTGATTATTCAATTATAATAGTAATTATTGTTCTAAAAATAATATTATACAGGCACTGCTTCTCATCACTCCCTAAACAATGTATTACTAGATTGTTGTGTACCTTTGTATTAGTAAAATTCTTTTTATGTGATATGACTTAGTGGGGGGGCTATAGGGCAGTGGGGTTAAGGGCCCAGAAATCCTTCTTGCCTGTGTCTCAATATGAGGTAAACCCCACCCTGGTCCTATCCAGTGCTAGACATGTGTACCTAATAAAGTGGCCACTAATCAGTGTCCCTATTTATTAGACACAGCATGTGAAGAAATAGATGGCTATTGTTGTGTTGAGTATACATAAAAGGAAAATGGGACAAATAAAAGAAGCAGTCTCTGGTTGTCACCTGACGTACCTGTATATGGAGTTTAATCTTGTGGCAAACAGTGTTGTTGTGTTTATAGGCCAGCTGTGGTCACAATGAGAACTTCTGCAAGTCAATGTGACTCAATGATCACATCACACTCTCATGCACACTAGACGACTCCGTCCCTAAGAGCACAGGCTCCTGTGCTGACTTCCCCTGCACATCCTGTTTAGCTGAAGGAGCAGCAGGACGGACGGCAAGCACTGCAGCACAAAGCGGCGCAGCGCAGTGAGGAGGCCGTCGTGCCGCCGCCGCTCAGCCCTTATGGTGTGGTGTTGTCTGTTTGCGTACCTCAAGGTGAGTATACCAGGGTGTCGACTGGTGGGAGAGGTGGGGAGTGGGGGTACACTCGGTGGACTGACAAGTTCAGAGTATTAAGAGCCCAAAGCCTTCTTTTACGGCATGTCGACAGCTGCTGTTTGAACAGGATGTGAACTTGCGGTACTTGTCATGTTTGAGCAGTCGGAGCCAAAGTGTGACAAGACCCAGTGGCATCCTGTACCATCTCAAGAAGAAAGCCAGCTGGTATAATGGGTTAACTAAAGGATGGCAGGCCAGGCCTACAAACCTGGAGTGTTACCTGTGGGTCACAGCACACTCTGTGATTGTCTGTTCTAAAGCTCAACTGAATTAGATGGCAGAAGGACCATCCAGGTCAAGCTCCACTTAACAATGTGATGACCTTCCATGATTTGTAATGGGACACCTCAGGGGACCCCTGATCATCCCACTTCTGAGAGGAAGAAAGTACATGTCTTTACTGTGAAAGCTCCAGGTTGGCCCTCTTCCACATCAAGACCCACTGTCACACTTTGAGGTACGATGTCACGCAGACGAAAGAGAGACGGCTTGACCACATCCTGAGTAGCTTGTTTTGCGGCATTTTGATGCTTTGTAATTTAGATTGTGAACTAAAAGCAAAACCAGTAGCAAAGCTACCAGAGTGAGAGTAACACCTTGTTGGCTTCCTTCAGCACAATAATGTATGATCAGTTCTTGCTTCCTGTGCATCTCTATTTTTTCAGAGCTGTTTTGTCATTTCTTTGTGTTGAAACAGACTTCAGCACAAACAACCACCTTCATTTATGATTTTCCTGGGTTTCTTTTGTCTGAGGTGACTTGTTGTGTTGATTACTTTGTCTTTCTCTGAATTCTCATAAGTGTGCCATTTAAGGGAATATGTACCTCTAGTCCTTTTGCATTGTGTAATTCTAACTGGTCAACATAAAAGGAGCTATATAGACAGGAATTAGGGTAACCTTTAAAAGCAACAAGGTCATTTTTGATGGGCACAGTCTGTTGCGGGCTCATAAAAAAATAGAGCAAGTGACTTCTGAATAAGACATCCTGAAGAATATAATCACTATGTGCATTTAATTTTAATAGTCAAACGTTAATAGTCAAACCTGTCCAACCATAAGGCAAGACTAATCTGGTCGCACAAAAGGTGTCATATAAAACAGAGACCAATGAATACAGAAGTGGTGCAAAATGCTGGACACCAGTTAACCAAAACTGCACAACTTTGGGCATGTGGGATGAAAATCCATAAAAACACAGGGAGAATACGCACGCTCAACACAGGCAATAACGGAGTATGTCACTTGAACCTAGAACACTGGACACATGAAACTGGATCACTTACCACTGCACGACTACCATGTAAATCAAGATCATTAAAAACAAAATACATTCTTAAAAATAATAAAATACAATTTTTATAAAATACTTGGTACAGGTTCACCTTCATTTTAGTTATGCTATGCAGGTTTCAACTGTCAAGCCATTGCCAGTGGCAGCGTAACCAAAGTTGGCACATACATTTTCTTCAAGGGGTGGTACATTTAGCAATGGTCCTTCACAGTTCCATCACACTGGAATTGAGTCCATGTGGTGCTTTCATGTTCTTCCCACATCGTTGTGGGATGTCTTTTGGGTACACCTTATAACATACCATACCCCTGAAAACATGTCTTAGGTTAACCAACCATTTCAAACTGGCCCTTTCTGAGACTGTTTTAGTGTCCTGTAATGGGCTGGTATCTGTTTTGCATCCGATGCTGTTGGAATATTCTCTGTCCCCCACTGATCTTGAACTGGATTAAGAAGGTTTGAGAATGTTGTATTATGCTATTTTTTAATGTGAAATTCATACTGTCAAGTCAAACAGACTGATACTGCTGTGACAGCAATCAGCAGTTTAATGGCAAATTGGACCAGCCTTCAAAAGAGGGCATCCCGAGGCTATTATCTATAAATGAAAACTTTATGCACAAAGTCTCAATGAATCTTCCTCTTTCAGATTTATTCCAGGAGTAGATTAAAAGATCCTTGTAAATAAAGCATTACAGAAAAAAAAAACTATAAGCACCACAATGGCCTGCCACATTAAAGTTCCACTGAGATCTCAAAGGAGTTCCCCTAACAAAGGCACTTGGAATCAATGTGAATTCATTCCAAGCAATTGCAGTTTCTTTTAGCTCCAAGTATATGGTGGCCAAGTGAAAATGCTGTAAAAACCTCCTTCATTTATTAACCCTGCAGTAACCTGTGCTGAAGTCAAAGGCCATGCTGAAAAACAACATCTGAGAAATATTAAAATGATGAATTAGCAACACTACTAATGACAGCATAGAAGCTGAACATGCTTATCACATTGTGTTTGTATTACTCAATACAGGAGTATAACGAATAAGAGCAATGTGTTTGTAACCACAAACGCCTGGGTTTAAAGCCCATAACTGGTTGCTGTCTTTGTGGAGTCAGCATGTTCTCCCTGCAGCTGCATGGGGTTTCCCACCCACATTCACAAAAACTTGAGTTTTTGTAAATTGGCCCCCTGTGTGCGTGTCAGTAGGCCCTCTGATGGACTGGTGTCCTATGCAGGGTTGGCTCCTACCTTTCAATCAATGCTGCCAAAATAGGCTTCCGGCTCCCTGTAACTATAGTTAGATTAAGCCAGCCAAGGATGTTCTGTTATTTTACAATATGTTTTGCTTGATCCTGCTTCTCCCATCATAGTAAGCAGATCTGTTTCTAGCCTTTTTTTGCCAGCTGCTATACCACATGCACTTCTGAACAGGTAATCCACCTGAAGCTACTTGGATAGGAGACCTTCTAGAAAAATCTTGGGTTGCTGCTCTCAGAGATGTTGGTTAGCCCAGTAAGGGGCACTTACCCTGTGGTCTAATTGTGGATCCCAATGCCCCAGCACAACAACTGAGACATTGTGCTGCAAAAATGGCAGTGACCTTCAGATGAGATGTAAAATCAAGGTCCTGACTCTCTATAGTTATAAAAGAATCCTTGGCATATTTTGTAAAGGGCAGGGTGTTTCACAATGTCCTGGGTAAATTGCCCATCCATGGCCTACTCATTTTGGCCTCCTAACCACACCCCATCTCTAACTGGCTAACTATCTCTCTCATCCCTTCACCAGCTAATAACTGATGTGCGGTGTGCGTACTTGTGTAAAATGGCGGCAGTTGCATCATCCAAGTGGATGCTGCACATTAGTGCTGGTTGAAGTGGCTCCCTCCTCTCTATGTAAAGTGCTTTGAGTGTCTTGAAAAATATTATATAAATGCAATGCCTTCTTTTTTTGGGGGGCCTCAAGCAGTATACCCATTTTAGGACACCCACCCCTCTTTTTTGTGTGATATGGGAGCCACCACAGGCTTGGGCTACAATTCTTTTTTTTATCTCATTTATGCCAGGGAATAGTCCTGTTAATGATTGGTGAGTGCCCCCCCCCCCCGTACAATTCATACCCAGTACAGAGTAAATTCTTGAAAAGTCTATGCATGGCCAACTTTGCATTGCAGGGAGAGACTGGACATGTGGGGTATGTAAGTGTTAGTGTGGTGGTCTGATGGTGCAGGGAGGGGTGCAACACGGGCAAACCATTCACACCTCTGATATCTATTTGCTCTCTAACAGAAAAAGCGGACGCAGAAGAGGGATGAGGATTCCTTCAGCCTCTGCAGCCTGGAGCCTGGCGTAAGTAGCACCCAATGCTTCTTGTTGACCTTCTTCTTGTGAAAGCTGACTCAAAATTAACTCTGTATGGTAGACATGCTGATTTTTTAAGGAAAAGGTTATGTATGTCGAGGAGAAGTGGTCATGAGTATTGGAAGAACTGTGGTGAAGTGAACCTTTGTCTTTTTTTGAGGACAGAGTTTGGACAAAGAGACCACTAAGAAGTTTTAGAATGAGGTGTCAGGCTGTTTAAATACATCAGGATTGTTGTAGCGTGCAAGGCCATCTGGCAGCTGCACTCTCTCTCTGTGCTAAAGCTACGAGAGTGCTATGGAACATTTTATAGAAAACTGACAAATGGGTAACCATACTGGATGGGGGACACTTGGCCAGGGAAAAAGAACGGTATAGCTTTAGTCTAATGTTTTACCTCCTATGTAAAAATCATATGTCAATTATTACACTTATAGGAGCAAATAAGACTGGCAGTGTGTCAGAACAGATACATAAGTGGACTCTAAACCAAAACTGTAGCAGTTTGCTTCTTACTTCTGACCCTGAAGAAAAGCGTCAACGGTTATAAGATGTATCTGTACTTATAAAGTTCCCAGGAATGCTGTTTTCTATAAAAAAAGGCACTTTATAAATATATTTGTTTTGTCTGTTAATAGAATAAATAATGCAGAAGGTTCTTTGTGCCACAGTATAAGATGACAGAAAGCTGGGTTGTGTGAACAGATTACAGCAAGGTCTCATTCTGAGTACTTAGATAAATGTCACAAAAGTCAGTTCCTACTTATTTTTGCATACCACTCTTCACTGAGTGCTGTAACAAAATTTCAAGTAAAATAACATAAAAATCTGCAGGATTACATTTAAACCCTGTCATTAAATTGTGTTTCAAATGTCAGTCAAATTCTCCTTCCCCAAATCAGATTCTGATTATAGTATATGCCTGTTGTATGTAAACAGAAAACATATTTGTATTTACGCATGTGGTATACAATATGTGGTCGCTCTCTGTTTCTACCTACCTCAGAATGTAGTGGAAGTAATTCTTTTTTTAACACTTTAATGATTGGATCACCAAAAAAGAATTTTAATACCAAGTGTAAAAGGAGACACATATTGATACAGAGCAGAGTCATAACGTTTGTGTGCTGATCAATTTCTACAACAGGATTGAGGGATTTCTTTGCTATTTTTTCATTTGACAACAAGTACCACCTTTGAAAGTTTGCAAAACGAACAAGAATATAGTAACAAAGGAGTGAGAAAACATCTTATGGCATTGTTCACCTTCTTCTGTCCAAGCAACTTATTCTGCTATCTGATTTGTGTTGCTAACTACCACATAGGGCCCACCAGTGAAATACAACTTCTCTTACCATCTTTTTAAACCACTCTATGAGGTGACTGGAACTGTCTCCTCTGGCATCAAGTGCCCACCAGGTTTTACCTGCTCCTGTGAGAGTGGCCGAGAGAGTCTAGAAACCTGCCTTGAAACAAAACAGCAAAGGCTAACTTCATCTTGATTTTCAGCATGGGTATATAGGGCCTTATGATCCTTCTGGCTTTTAGCGTTTTAAGCGGGTTGTGTTAGAAAAGTTACAACAGTGATAAGTGACTGGTGACAGCCAAGGCTAACTTCCAAAGTGCATTAAAAAATAGGAAAGTTACCTAGAAACATTTAAAAAGCCTCAAAACCAAGTGAAAGCAGACGTGAACCCTAGAGCAGGCACCATTGCAAGAAACACAAATATACCCACAATTAGGCTTGAAGAACTGAATGCCAAGCAGCAGGTGCCAATTGGGCTTGGTCACCAGATCTGTCATTTTGCTTGTTATAATTGAGCGGTGATATATTTTCTGCCGTAACGTTGGTGATTGGTGTTTTTGTTTTTTTCTTCTCCTCCATCAACTCACCATATCTCATACATGATGAGCTCATATTGAAATTTGTTTGTGCTAATAAAATGGCACCTAACCTATGTCAAACAAACAGTAAAACAGGGCAAGTCATTATGTTTGGAAGTTATGTCATAAATGTTTTAACTGTGTCTTACACTGTGCTATAGCGGCACACCTGTGCAAGCTCACTTAGCCTATATTCAGTGAAGTACACTGTACAAACTTAATTGAACCCGGCAATCACACAAGTCATTAGGATGTGGAAGGAAACTTTACATAGACAAAGGGAGAACATTCAGACACCACACAGACATGATTTGGACGTAAACCCAGTCTCCTGAAGATTTGAGGCAGTAGCATGAAGCAATGCACCACCACACTGCCCACTCTCAACATGATGCTTTTTTTTGGTTTCCCGCTTTAACAAGGTGCACCTCTTCTTTGGCTTCTTAGCAACGCGAGTTTGTTTCTTCTTTTCAATGTTTTTCTTGAGAAGGACCGGGAAGGAAATGTGCTCTGGAGGGCAGACTCCACCCGATCATCCTGAAATAGCGCAGCATTTACGAAGCTCTCCTGCACGCTAACGCACTTCCTGCTTCCTGCCTTTCATTTGCTGGGAAAGCGTTGTGAGTGTCATGGAAAGCAGGATGCTAGACGAGAGGCAGCTTCTTCTATGGTTGCTGTCTGGTAGTGATTACAGGCCACTGCAGTGGTTGATGTCAACTCCTGTTCATCACATATCTGTCCCATCCATCCATTTTTTTGTAATGGAGTAATGGAGTAAGTGAGCCCCATGCAGAGATTTCCTATTAACTCTGACCTTTGTGTAGGCAGGTTCACTGTTGTTTTCATGTTGTGTATGTAGCCAGTATAAGTATCAATAAATGGGCCCCCTTCACACTTGCCATTAAAATTCATTTTGCATCTAGATTATATGTATAATGTAGCCAGATTACATTCACAACTGGCACTAAATTGTACCTCCAATGTCTGCATTGTGTCCAGAGAGAATGAAAATCACGTTTCCCACTTCAAGACCAAATCAGATTTTGCACACATGCCTGTTGTATGTGAACAGAAAACATATTTGTATTTACACTTGTGTTATACAGTATGTAGCCACAGTACATATTTGTTTCTAACTTTCACAGAATGCCATCTAAGTGATTATTTTTTTTAACAATTTAATTATTGAACCACCAAAAAGAATGTTAATACCTCATGTAAAGGGCCACATTTATAGATGAAAGGCAGAGTTCATGCTGAATAGTTTTCCACCAAAGCATTGTGTCATCTCTGGTCTTCCTAGTATAATCCATCAGTCAATCAAATTTTCTTTCGTAGCGCTCCTTTTGTCAATACGTACCATCTTGAAACAGTCTGAAAAGCAAATGAAAATATAGTAACAAAGGAGTGAGAAAAAGTCTTATTGTGGCATCTTTTTGCCTTCTTCAGTCCAAGTGATTAATCCTGCTATCTGATTTGTTTTACTAACCAGCACCTATGGCCCACTGGTCAAATATAACTATGCTTACCACTTTTTTAACTCAAAACTCAAGGTGACTGGGGCTGTCTCCTCTGGCATCAAGTGCCCACCCAGGTTTTACCTGCTCCTGGGAGAGTGACAGAGTTTGACAAGGGCTTCCATAATGGTGATGTCCAAATGAGTGTTGAGAGAATCCAGAAACCTGCCTCGAAGCAAAATGACAAAGGCTTACGTAGTCTTGATCTTCAGAATGGGTATATGGGAGCTTATGGTCCTTCTGCCTTTTAGGGTTTTAAGTAAGTGGTATCAGAAAATTTACCACAATGATAAATGGCAAGCGACTTTTTGTCACTTTTTGATCTTTGATCAAAAGATCAATGTCCTCCTACCACGTTGAGACAAATTCACCTGCTAAATGTGAGCTGGCTTAATGCCCTGTCACATTACACACATTACACAACTTTTCCAACTTTTTTTCAATCACATACTTCATTTACATCATCTTAGCGAGTTGGAGGCAGCCACAGTGTATTCTTGTGATTGTCAGTCATTTAGTGTGACAAACCCAGCAACTCAGTCCAACCATCATAACACTCACCCTGACAAAATTAAACCAGTTTAATTCAGTTTTAAGTCATAGTTGCAGACTTATGTGAGAACTAACAACCAATTAGAGCTTATCCAGAAGTACAATACATATACTGTAATCTACTGTACCTATAACAAATAAGAGACACAGGTGTTTTGGACCTCATAAACAGACGAGAGTCTTATTTGACTCATGTTTTGTGTTTTACATACCATGACAGAATAGAAAAAAGAACAAAAAGGGTGATATTGTGGTTGAATTGGTTATACCTGGAAAGCATTTATACAGCGTCGACTTTGGCAGACAGCAGGTTAACTGGCTGTCAGAAAAATGGGTAAGCTTATGATACTCTGGAAATATGAAACTGTGCTGGAAATTTGTTATGAAATCAATTAAATTGTCATTGCCTGCAATTTCTAGTAGTGTAATCTGACTTACTCAGGTGACAAGATCAGCGACTACAGTCATGTTTGACAGCCCCTCTGATTAGAAGATGTGAAGTGTGCCACCAGCTTTAGGACATTGAAATTGGTTTGATTCAGTTTATTTTTATATAGTGCTCTTCACTGAATGCAAGTTCACAGGTAAAATGCAATTACTACAAATTATGAATTAGATAATGCATACACATAATGGTAAAGATTTGTTTCAAAACACAATAAAACAAATCAGTTCCAAAACCATTAGCATAAATGGATCCTAACAATTTTGTATAAGTTTAATAACACTATGAAAAGGTAAGTTTACCCTGTTGTGATCACATGTTATTATAATAGCAATCCTGCTCAGCCCATGAAGAACAACAGGTTCAAACATTTGGCTTATTTGGTTGACTGAGGTATGACGCTAACATTTCCTGCAGTATTGCTGAACATCTCTTAGTTAGATCCCTCCTAATAATGAAAATCTCTTAGTGCCAAAAAAAGTCAGTGGTTAAGGGAAAGTCAGCTGTCTCAGTCACACCTCGTGTGAACATCCATTTTAGAAAGGGCCAGGGTGTGTCCTTGTTGAGGGGCAGCATCCTTTTCCTTTTGTGCACCACACATATTCAGAGTCTATCTGAAATTTACAGAGCATGATGGTTCTTATTACATCTGGATAAAGTTTTTTGGGAATGCAGCCCAAGGCAGATGTTAAACTCCATCCAATGCTGTATACTAGCATGAGAATGGTAACCAACAAATAGCATAAGGGAAAGATGAAAAAACCTCTGATGAAACAACAAATTTGTAAGCAAAATTTATAATTATTCTTCATTTCATTTATAAATACTCAACTGAGAGTAGAGGGTCACAAGGATGTTAAGTGCCACAGAGCAAACGCCATTCTGTCAAATTTAATGGGATGTCACTGTCACTCATCTGTCCATTTGTCTGCTCATTCAGCTCAGTTCTGTGATTAAAGATCTCATGGGATGGAGTTCTTGGCAAATGGTTTGTAAGGTAAATGATTTAATGATGACAGTTCAGGAAGTGTCCCTTGTTAGTGTTTATTTTATTTCAACAATAATTTACATATTTAGTACATTGGCATCCAGTCCAGAGTTGGTTCCTACCTTGTGCCTAAGACAGGCTCTGGCTACCCTTGACCCTGACCCTGGGTCAATTGTATTTGAGAATGTTATGTCATGCCATGCTGCATAATGTAAAGTCATGTTAAATTGTGTTATGTTACATTTCATAGAAGGTTTTCTCAGAGCAATGCAGAGGCTGCCATATGTAAATGAACTCAGTGGTTGTCACTGATGCATCATTTTAATAAGTTGTGTGTTTACAGTTTGAGTTTAGTTTGATTTATACAAGTTATGAAGTATATGGCAAGTTGGTGCATGGGTTAGTATTGTTTGCTCACGAATCCAGCTTCCTAATTTCAAATCCAATGTCTGTGTGCTGTATTCTCTGTGTCTGCATGTTGCTCTGTATATTATAGTCTTCTTCATCCATCCCAAAGACATACTGGTTAAGTCTGTAACCAACTCTGAATGTGTGTGTAAGTGGGACCTGCAATGATCTTGTGCCTCATCCAGGTATGGTCCATGTCTTTTACTCAGTACTAACAGAACAGACATTGACTCCTTAAAACCAAAGAATTAGATTAGGCAAGTTTGAAAATGTTATATAGGTTTATCAAGCCTCACAGATGTGAATGTGCACCCGTAGTAATGCTTGTGCAACAGGCATCATGTGTGGGGTGCTGGAACAAAGTGTACAAGTGAATAATTGGCATCATCCTCTCACAATCACCGTGCGCTATTGGCTACAAAGGGTTCACTTCCTCCACCCCAGTAGAAGGGTGGTAGTGCTTTAAGTAGTGAGAAAAGCACTATATAAATGTAATAAAGTGTTATAAATAAGGGTGGAGCAGCCTCTATGACCTGAGCTCACATCCCTGAATTGGATGCATGCTCGGCTCAGGGAGATGTCAGCTCTGTCCAATTGCATCACACTTGTGTGACCCCTTCTGACTTGCTGTTGACTTTGGATTTGAATTGAGACTGTTGAAACAGGCTGATCCAGCAGAGGTCGCCATTTAGTTTCCATCAGGACAGAAAAGCTTTGAAGTCTCTTAGTTCTACTCAAATATTTTTATGTGAAGTGGAACTGAGAAACAGATTACTAGATTTTCTTTTCTATAAGATTTTCCCTCTTTTCTGTTGGAATGCTTTCAGCGAGTTCAAAGTTAGGATGTAAGACAAGCTTTGTGGAACAGGTGGTCTTTCTTATTGACTTATGCTTCTGTGGGTAATCTGTAAATAGTAGATCTTATATTCTGTATTCCCTGCCTGATGTGAGGTTAGATTATTTTCAAAAACGTGCTTTAAACGTGTGCTTAAAAAAAAACATGGGGTCATGAAAGAAAAAAGCAACTCAGTTTATATGATGTGTATCAGTTATTTATCTGAGCAAGAGAGCAAGTTGTTTTGAGGAGATAATCTGAAAACAAGACTAGCAAGTTAGATTTTTTAAATATTTCTGTAGTTCCGGGAAAGTCAAGTAACTTAAAAGTACAAAACAAAACCATGTACCCTGAGTCAGCTGCATTATTATTTATAAATTTCATCTTTGGACTGATTAAAATTTATTTGACTCAAATTAAACGTGATAATGTGTGAAGAGTTTAGAATTGATAAGTACAGAATGGCCATTGACACTATTTTTTTTTACTTATTATCAGAGCATGTGGGCTGGCTAAACTAAATGAGTAAAATGAGTGAGGTTTGACAGTACAACCCAAGTGTCCTCCATAAAGTTACTGCTCAGGACAGGTTGTGGAAAATTTAGTTACAGTGGTCAGATGGTCTCTTGTTGTTGGTTACCCTACCTCTATGCTTCTTTTCATAAAAGCTGGCTTCTGTCTGGCCTGCCATGCTTTCTGCCCATCCGGTGCCGCTTGAGAATGAGCTCACAATCCAGCACAGCTGAGAGAGGAAGCAGATCACCTTTAGCGTAACGTAGACTAAGAAAATATATGGTGTAGAAATTTTCACAAAGAAGACCAGTTGTAAGTGAATTTTGTTCCCCAGGATGCTCTGCCCTATAACAATTCCACTGAATGGACACTGTGACAGAAGTAATCTATCACAAAGCCTCAGTCATTACATGTTGCACGTATAATCAGAAGCTTCTTTGTTCCTTTGCAATGAGCAGCTGTCTTCCTATAATATATGATTCTCCTACAATGGTCTTTATAGGTGCCCACCGTGCCTTCTCCTACTAAAATAATTGCATTTGCATCAAGCAATTGTCAAGTCACTTTACTCTGTATTTCCCTTTATGTTTCCCAGAATCTCTACTTAAATAAAAGCTGGGTATATTGTATATCCAGACATTTTGTTCCATACTGGCTTCTTAGATCAGAAGTGCTTGCAAGCTTCACTTCTACTCGGTTTTCAACAGAATCCTTTATTTGAAGTTCGCATATCTAACAGAATTTAACTGACACAATACCTTTTTTGAAAATCCTTGGTGATTCTTAAGACCTGGATTAGGTTTTTAATGACAATGTCTCTCTGCCAAACATTTGAAACACTTTTCATTCTAGCTCTTGCACTTTGACAATATTCCTGCTTCTCTTCCACAACAACAGAGGTTTATAGGGTCCTCTTTTCCACGTGTACAAAGTATGGAGAAAGACTTACTTGCACATGCTGGTCAACATGCAGCATGGGCTGCACGTAAATAAATGACCTTGAAACCCCTATCCCTTTTCCCAGACAACATTTTTAATTTGCAATGCTAGATAAACCCCAATATAGGTTATAATGATCTGTTTTTTAAGATCTGATGCTGGTGTGACTTGAACCTAAACATTTTAATTGTTCCCACTCTCTATGTGCTATGGAACCAAAAAAAAATATTTAATGAATCAATGAATGTTCATTAAATCCATTCATTTATTTTCAGTGCCCTATTTTCAAGAACATATTTGCAGTGAGCTACAACCTAACCCAAAAACAAGCCATATTGTATCAGGTGCTTGCCCACAAAATGGCACACTGATTCACATTGAAAAAAATTTAAAAGAACCCATGAAACTGTGTATTGTGTGCTTCTTGACGGTGGGAAGAAGTATACATGAACATGGGTAGTATAAGCAGATGTCACAAAGAACACACCACAGTAGGGACTTGAGTTGTATCTATAATCTGTGTGCGATCAATGCTTCAGATGAAGGAGATGAATAATTTTAGGGGGTAAACAGAAGCTGTGCTTTGACTTCCGTTTAGCTGAGCTGTGATCATGTGCATGATTTCTTGCATGTGTTGTAATTGCATAGTTTTGTTTATTCATTTTGTTACTTAAGAAGGTCCTTTTAAATACATTCTTGCTTCAGTTTGGAGGTTCCGTATGTGTAGAATTTGTATTTATTTACGTTTATTCTTCTCTGCTTTTGGTTTGTGCCATTACATTTTTAACATTTGCTTTATTTTCTTATGGGATGCCATTGTGTTCACCGGTCACTGACCACATCTTGCAGCCACTGCATTCTGCAACATCATCCAGTCCTTGTATAAATATGGTGGCCGGCACGTGCTGTGGTCAGTATGCCTTTGCGGATAAGCTTTACAAATAAAAAGACTTCTTAGTATTAGATATCTTTCTATTCAATTAGGACTAGTGTTAGAATCCTATATCTCTTGACTTTGACCCCGGTGTTGTCCTTTGGCTTTCAGTTTGCTCTTGACCTGGTGTTGTCATGTTAATGTTTCTGCTTTTCTGACTTTGACCTTGGCATGTCTCCAACCAATGAGGCCATGGTCTCCAACCATATCTTTGGTCTTTTGTTTCATCTCCTGGTTAACTCACAATAACTTTAGGCACTCCCCACTGTTCGCACAACAGGATGACTCAAGCTTTAATACCTTATCAAACCATTGCATGATCTTTACCAGAGTGTTCAATCTTATAGGAATGGATCAGTGTGTATTTGTACTGTGCCTCCTAAACCTATTGAAATCTTTGTTAAGTTTATTATCAGTAATGCATTGACTTCTAAGGAATCTCTTATGATTTACAGATATATAAAGGGCAGTACGTTAATTATGGTAATTGCTCATAGAATGAGTTTACTACAGTAGTAATTGATTATTCATTAAGTCTAGCCCAATCCTAATCATCTTTGAAAAAGCAGAAAATGTAGTTAGTAGAAGACATGTTTATGTAAAAATAAAAAACTACAGACCTGATATGTTTAGCTGGCACATTATTCTGTTGGCTAAGGAACTGGACTTTAAAGTGTAACACAATTGATTCAATCTCTGTATGACTCACTGTATGAACTCAAACAGGTCACTTAACCTTTAAAAAAATACAAATTTTTAAATTTCACCAAGGTATCACCACAGCATTTTTTCTATATTGCACTTTCAGTGAACCCATATTCCTGGGCATGAATACACTTAAGCAATTCCCAAACACAAAATAAAGTAAAGGGGAGGATATTAATATCAAAACATGTATTAGAAGAAAATAAGAAGGTGGAAAAGGACCACAGAAAGTAAAAACAATATGCCTCTCTAGGGCTAGCTAGTAGGAAAGTCTCTTTCTACCCACTGGGGTGCCTGCCCACCTACCAAACTCAGAATCCTAAGAACATAAGAATGATATTAATGAGGACAAGCCACTTGGCCCAACATACCTCATACATTCCTATTCACATAGCTTCTACGAAAAAAAAACATCAATTTGAGATCTGAAGGTCCTCAAAGTACTACTCTCTTCCACGCTACTTTGTAACTTACTGCACATATCTATGGTTGTCTGTGTGAAGAAAAACCTTCTGATATTTGTAAAAAATGTATCCTTAGCCAGCTTACATCTTTACCGCTTATTTTTATTGAAGGATTAATTTTAAGGTACCAGATCCCATCCATCATACACCAGTATTTCAAACACTTCTCACAACATCTTTAAACCTTCCTCCCACAGCCTCTTCCTCTCATCTTACTGCAAGATGAGCCCTTGCCCTAAATCCAAACTCAACTTACCTCTGAGTTTACAGCAGCTTTAAGTCCAATACCTGAGGCACTTCTAGGGCACTCACCATATGCACTTCTGGCTGACCTGCTAGAGCTCACTCATTCTGAGAAGCCCCAGCACTCAGTTTTTATGTTAAAATCATCCACTGCCATGGAAGCCACAAAAAAGTGAGACATGGACGTCATCCCGAACCTTTCAACCTGTCACGACAATGACGTTAGATGCCATAACCTTTGAGATTATGCTGCTGGCAAATGGGAGAAGTGTCTTGATGAGCCAGGTGAGCCTTTGCACCGAATTCAAACTCAGCTTGTCTAGGAGTTTAAAGTAGCTTTAAGCCCCATACCTGCGACATCATCTCTAGGGCACTTGCCAAGTGAAATTCTGGCTGACCAGCTACAGCTCACTCCATCATTTTTAAGGTAATTCTGCAATATCATGTTGTTAAAAATAGAGCCCAAATAGCCTTGTGGTGACTGAAGTAGCTTCCATTGACACCAGTTCCCAGCTTATGTGATGTAAAAACTTGCATCAATTGAAGTTTTATTGTTAGTTCTTGGTTATGGAGGGTTTATGGCTTATTGTAGTTCATGTTTATTAAACCATTTCTGACTGAAGAAGACAATAAAGATTTTTAATGATAAGGATGAGGAGATTAAACATAATCAGAAGCATAAGTCAAGTTAATCATCTAGTTTAAATCACTAACCAAAAACTGAGCTTAAAAACAACCCATGAGACCGGAGTTCTAAACCCAAAACGTTATTATCACCAAAATAATTGCATGCTAATATGGGGATTATCCATGTGACGGTCCAAGTTGACTGCAGCCGCCTAACTTCTTGAACATGGATCCGTCGATAGTCATGAACCGAGATCAGTCTGCCAATGAGGACACTAAAAACAGAAAGGGTTGTTGCAAAGTGCACAAATGTTTTTATTTTCACAACAGTGAAAAATAGTGTAGTGCTCCATCCAATAAAAAAGTACTCCATAAACACAAGTGCTCATGTGAAGGTTAAAACCAACAATAAATATTAAAATAACACATTATTCACATTAACCTCCCTCTCTTCAATTTTCCCTTTTCATTTTTCTGTCCCCCTGTTTTCTGCTCAAGCTTCCTTTATACTGCTAGGGAAGCAGGTGCACTAATAACCAACCCCAGAGCGCTAATGAGGCAATCAAGTGAACCACAACCATTTGCATGTGATTGTACGATAAGCCGATCACGCCATCAACCTCCAAAGCCATTTTGTCACATTATCTTGCACACCTACACCCCTCCAAAGCCCAAGTGCTCCATTTTTATGTCAAAAGCATGCATCACCATGGACCTCTCTCATCACAGTCCACAAAAAAGTGAGACATGGACGTAAGCAGCAACTTTTAACTTGTCATGACAATGACATTGGATGCCACAACCTTCACGATTATGCCCAAAACAACTGGGAGTCACATCTTGACACTGCGACACATGAAATGGTGGCGACCCGTATACAAATCAAGATTTTGTTGCAGCATAACGCTGTAAACTTTTAACACTCTCAAAACATCTTGTAGGAAAAAATAAATGTAATTTTTCACAATCCTTGGGTTCTAAAACCCCCAAGCCAGGGGTGTCCACCTCCAATCCTGGAGGCCTAAAGTGGCTGCAGGTTTTCATTCAGACCATTTTCTTAATTAGTGACCAGTTTTTGCTGCTAATTAAATTCTTTTGCCTTATTTTTAATTGATTGCTATTTAAGACTCAGAAACTGCACCTGTTTGCTTTTTCCTCAATTTAGCGGCCAAACAATAATATGATACAAAGTGAGTCAACACATGACCAGCAATCCGTGTCCATCATAGAGTATCTGAAAATAAAGAAAGGTGAAGATTTTAGTCATGTTGATCTGCTTAGGTCCTCAAAACATTTTGACAGTGCTCTTAGAAAAAAGAATCAACCATTTTGGAAATGTCTGCTGTGGCAGAATGCGAGCACCAACAAGCCATGGAGTTAAATAACGGTTTTAGTTAACAACAAGAATCAGCTTCTAAGTAAGAACCTGGTTGAAGTGAAATTGGTTGGAGTTTGAAGCTCCAAGTTAGCTTTACATCTCATTTTTGTTTGGCTGCCATTTAAGGAAAAAAGAATCAATTCAGATTACCAAATCTTAAAAGCACGGCAATTAAAATGAATGGAAAAGAAGCCATTTAATAGCAGAAATTGGTCAGTGATGAAAAAACTGGTAGGAAGAAAAACCTCTAGTCATGGTAGCCCTCCAGAATCAGAGTTGGACACCCTGTAAACAGACATATACTTAGAGTTAAAAGCTATGTTAATGTCAGTTTATACACAGGCAAGCAGCCAAGGTGATGGGGACTTCCCAGCCACATATGAAACACTGCTGCCGTTTGAAGAACTTGTTTTGGGAATTTGTTCTACTGACATGATCACCAACAGACAAGTAAAAGAGGAAAACATACAAGATGAACTAATTTCTGTTAAAGTAAATTTGAAAGAGTAGATTTGTCTAGCATTGGCTTTCACTGTTTGAAAATGACAACTTTGAAAATTTAAATGGAAATTTTTTACACGACAAACATGTGTCTGGAGTGCTCTGTTCGAGATATTGCAACTAAAATTCAAGTTTCTCAACAACTTTTCTTGAAGAATAACTGTACCACATTTTAATGAAATATGTGAGTCAATTGTGGAACTGAGACATTTTCTGGAGACAGATAGATGGCGAGACAGATATATGCAACAATAAGTGCTTTCTCATTTTATGCAAACACATAAAAAAATGACATGGACATTATAGCTCACAACTGCCCTTCCTTGCTGATTTACTTTTTTTAATATCCAATTTCTAACCCCCTTATCTAATTTAGGGTCATGAGATGTCATTGCCTGGCAGCCCTGGGTGCAAGAGAACCAACCCTGGATGGGATGACAGTCCACTGCAGGGCACACTCAATTATACTGTGCCCATCTAAATGTGCCTTGTAAAGGGGAATAACAGCAGATTACCCACAGAAAACCAACACTGATGCAGGGAAAACATGCACACTCTACATACCCACCAATATGAAATCCTTTCAGGCAGGTTATATAGACAGTGACACTGTGGCTGAAAATAATTACATAATGTAACATTATAAAACCTGCTTAATTTAAGTCAGGGTGACAGGGGGAGGCTGGAGCTCCTCTCTCAAAGGCATCAGGTACAAGGCAGGAGACATTCCACCACAGGATTCATTTACATGCACACTATGCAACCACTTTGTCTACATAATATAAAATAAAAACACATAAAATGTATAAAAACCACTGTTATTGATAGCCCATATTTCATTCTGCTGAATCAGACATGAGCACACTATATTCATCCTGACACATACATGTCTTGGGCTTGGCTGCAAGAACTGTCAATACCTTAAGAGGTTTATTTTGAAGGAATGGGGATTCAGTTGACATTTATGTAGATAAAGTCATACAACGGGCCTATTTAGTCACACTTGATACTCAAGCCAGTAACATGGATGTGGTTTTATGCAGCAGGCACAGCATATAATTACACTGCAGAGGTTGGGGGATGCCTGTAGCGCTGGCTCATACAGTATTGCATTTCACTTCCCTGCGCCATTTCACAGACTAACACTTTTTTAAATGGATAAAATAACAATAATAATAATAACAAATAATAACATAAAGAACAATGCAATGGATATTTCATCTTACAAGTTTCCAAACCAAGAGTCTTTAAAAAACTCCCCCAACTAAATAACTAGCATTCCTGCAATCACATGGGCCATACAGCTGATTTTTAGGGCGGGTTCTTTGAAAAAAAGCCTGAGGCAAAGTGCTCAGCTGCTCATCACCATCAATGATGATTGCATTTGAAGGGTGTCTTCTCCATGGAGCTGCACTGGGATAGTCACTGAGCCTCCGAGCAACCTGCAAGGTATACTATAAGACACACCTGATGTGAAGGACAGATGGAGATGGGCATGCAGCATTACAAGAAGCATCAAAGCCTTTCATTACAGTGAGACAGGCGGATAAAGGGTGCAAGAGTTAGAAACCACCCTCTGCTGTAGATGTAAGCCACAAAGCAGGAGCTGGTTTGATCCCAGCAGGTGAAAAAGGCAGTGCACTCCATTTTGTGTTTGAAACAACTCTTCAAAGGCGGCCTTCTCTTTCATGCTTGGGGGGTCTGCTCATAGATGCTGACATACTTGACAAACAAATTTAGAGAAATTATGAGGCCATCCTATCAGAAGATGACCTAAGACTGTTGCTAATATGCTAGATAAAGCTTGTAAAACCAAATCCCATAAGTCAGTCCAACAGTGTACACTAGCGATATCCTTAATCACTGACTGGTACACCTGTGCTGGGTCACCTAATTTGGCATCTTGTGGTTCTAAAGTCCTTGGGAGAGATTTAGCACCCTGATAGTGGTGCCAAACTCTGCAAAAAGCCAGTGGTTGGAACTGGATATTTCCCAACACTGGAGATTTCCTTGGATGCAGACCTGCCAAGTGTATAAGAAGTTGACTTTGTCATGAAAGAATACTCCAAAATGGAGATTAGGAAGTGAGTGCTGCTAAAAAAGCAGCTCTGTGGTCACATAATGTCTCTGAAACGCTCAGAGAGAAATTGGATTAAAACAATCCAAACCTGAGATGAAAATGAGAGTAGCTGGACGCGTCTTAATACAACAAAGAAGATGTAGGCTATTCACCAAAGATGCACACCGGCATTGACACATTTGCACAGACAAGTTAACAGCAAGGTAGGCATATTGATATGCACACCTCCTCAAATGGATATACAGTTCTCAGTTATAGTGCTCCTCACTCACGCACATGCTCCCACTCTTCTTTATCTTGGCCATCACACTGCCTTCAGTGTCATTTAAAGATGTTCCTCCATCCCCCTGCTTTGCCAACTTCTCACATGCAACATTTTTACCCAAAGGTGAGAGGATCAGCTACAGTACCTAGTGGCCACCTGTCAAGTTTTCACTAGCCAACATTTGGAACTAAACAATCTGGCAATTAATGGAAATCTATAGGGTCCCACCTTCAGGTTACATGGTCTGTAGGAATTTAGTTTGAAGGTTAAGCGAGTGACACACAGTTAGAGTGTGTGTGTGTGTGTGTGTGTGTGTGAGAGAGAGAGAGAGAGAGAAGGAGAGTGTGAGGCATGTGCTTCCCATCCCCCTTCCTCTGCCAGCCCCTCCTTCGTCTCACTTGTGTGATCTCCTCTGCCAGCTGGCTTACTCACCGAGCAGCTGCATCTACGAGAACTGCTGCCATAGAGCTCAGCGGGAGCAGACAAGCAGCCACCATGGTGGCAAAGGATTACCCTATTCACCTGGCCACTAAGAGGGGCCCCTGCACCGTGGACCCTCTGGCTGCTACAGAAGAAGAGGTAGGTACCGTAGATGGCATTCCAGGGGGGTAGCTCCACCCCTCATGCACACATCTGCTTGTAGGCAACAGATTTGGCAGTGACTTACAGTTTGCGAGAGTTTTGTCTAAAGTCAGTTGCAGGTTTTTTGAAGCAGGAAGGGAGACTCCAATGGCCTTCAGGAAACCTGGACACCGGATGCCTCCCAGTGGGCCAAGCTATGGTACTGTCTGAAAGGTTTTCTTTTTTTATTTCCCCGAGTACAAATCGGGAGAGAAGCTTGGAGGAGGGGTGCTGGCGGAGGCCATACTAAACGGCACCCCCTGCAGTACAGTACCAAGTAGTCTCACAGTCCCAACCCTGTCTCTGCTGGCATTTATCCCAGCAAGTTGTTTAATAAAGGCCGGCTGCATTTGTTTGCCTGGGATGCCTCACATGGTAGGGCTGCAGTCAGGGTCATGATGTGCAGGTCACTCTGCAAACATTGGGTTTGTCAGTTTAAAGCTAAGGTGATACTAGTCATAAAAGTAATACTCTGGAATTCCGCACCTTGTTTCTTCCCATTATGCACCGCCTCAACGCCACTGATGACATTATTATTGGGACTTCCATCTTACTGATCCTACTAAAGGTCAGGGACATGGAGTTGAGGTTAGATTCTGTGCTGAGGACTTGGTGTTTCACTTTTCTTCTTTCAGAACTATAGATGTATAGGCAGGCTTTGTGAGTCTTAGTTGGCATTTCCCTAAAGCTCTCTGGTCTTCAAATGCCAACATTATTTTTTTGCATGGAAACAGAAACTCAAATCCCTTGTTCACGTGTGTAACTTTGAGCAGAGTACCTGGGAGGATCCCCAACACTTTAGACATGAGGTATTTTTGTTTCACTTTTGTTTAATATGATAGAGTCAGTGTTGATCAGTCAATGAAATAAAAGTGACTAGCGTAATGTTTAATAATGCATAGTGAATTACTGAGACTAGGATTAAGATTTTAGATCTTTAACTTTCCTATCAGTCCTACAGAATGTTTCACTGGCTTAAAGTACAATATCTTTTCAGTGCCTCCAGCATCATTAAACCTCCATGACTTCCCAACACATAGTCACTTGGATAATGTATAACAAATCAGAATGCCCAAGAAAGACTGTGTGGCCATTTAGACTGGACATTATACATTTAAATTGCTAAGCGTCACAGGCTCCAAGCAGTTTACTTTCTCCATGATCAAGTTTATTTTTATTATTAGTCTTTTGCCCTTTGGGTGTATAATAAAATAAATTAATTAATCAAGCATATTTGCAATAGTAGATAAATTGATAATGGCTTTAAGAATTTTATGTTATCCTATAAACTTTATTAATTTATGGATGCATGTTTATCTGATTTGCCATCTCATCATTACTGTTATTATTATCTATTTCCTAGCTGTGCTGCCCATCTAAGACAGGTTGGTATCTAAGTAATCAATGTAGACCACAGCGTTTGCAGTTCACCACACAAGTCATTTGTCTCTGTAACATGCCATTTAGAATGGGATTCTTAAAAAGCATTGTTAATGTTTGTGATGTGCTATCTATTGGAATGACAAATGCAATGCATTTTATTATTAAAAATGTTTTTGTTGCTCCATCTTTTGGAGTAACAGAGACGTAGCAACTGGACGGACAGACAAGCAGAAACACAGGCACTTAATCTTTAATTAAGGTGGATACACATACTGTATATAAAATGCTATGTCAAACCATTGAGCCTTGAACCTTGACCTTGGTCTTAATCAAGAGCTTAAGATGTGATACGTGTAACATGACCCAAGAATTGGAGGTGCAGTCTATCTCACCTGCATAACTGGGCTTCAGGTCTTCCTCACAGCAAGCACTTCCACACACCCTGGCTAACTGAAAAAGACCAGCAATGCAAATATGTGTCACAGCTGACAGGAAAAGAATCTCAGCAACCTGTGCTGTCATTGAGGCACATTGGACAGGAAGACTGAGTGTTTTCCTTGCAAATGCAAGTCATATGCACTGAGTGAAACAGAAAGACATAAAGTACACTACCAAAGAACTGAAGAGGCAGGTTTCTTAGAAAGATATACAGTACACTACCAAAGAAATGAAGGGTCAGGCTTCTTCCATCGCATGACTGGGCTTTGGGTCCTTCTCAAGGCAAGCAGTAGTGTGGCCATGACTGAATACTTCATTGCAGATGCAAGTCATACATTCAGCATGTGAAAGACGGTCATACACACCATTAGGGCACAACAAAGGTAGCACCACCCTGGGCAGAGTAACCAGAGGTGCTGTGTTTCATGGGAAGTGCATTAACCGTAATTCTTTGAGGACTGGAGGCTGGAGTGTTTCCTAGTTATTGATAATAATGCCAAATGTAAAAAATAAATAAATAAATAAATAAATAAAAATCAGGTTTGTGAATGTTGGGTTTTTCTGTTTTTATTATTATTATTATTATTATTATTATTATTATATAACACCAATTGTATATCTTACTAGGAAAGTAGCACAATGATGAAGTTGGTAGCACTGTTGCCTTTGATCCCGCTTCCTAGGTTATGTATGTGTGGAGTTTACACGTTCTCCCTGTGTTTGCATTTTTGGGTTCTTCCCAAGGTTCTCATGTTTTGCTCCCACATTGATTCAATAACCTTGTTTCAAATTCCCCATATGGTTGTTATCCGTATGGAGTCTTCATGTTTATTCTGGATTTCCTCCCACATCTCTCAGACCCGAGCACATTATGTTAGCTGATAACACTAAATTGAAGTAGTCCTATTGATTGACTGATTCCTAGCCCTAGACTGTTTCTTGCCATGTACCCAGTGCTAATGGGATAGGCTCTGGCCCCTTTTACACTGAACTGGAGTAATCGAGTATGAGATTGTTCTATTGTGTTGTATTCTCCTAATTCACTTTCTTCTTTTTATTATTATTATTAATATTATGATAACTTTAATAGCATGTCTTATTAATAAGGTGACATGATGAGCCAATGGTTAGCATGGTTATCTCATGAATCCAGCCTCCCATGGTCTAATCCTGCACCTGGTCATCATATGTGTTTATGTGGAGTCTGCAAATTCTCCCTTTGTTTAAGTAGAATTTTTTTGCAGGTACTCTGAAAGACAAGTATGTTAGGTAGATTTTGCTGCTCTAAATTTTGCAACTCTAAATTTGCCCAATGTCATTGTTTGTGAGAGGGCCCTATGATGTACTCCCAGTCTGACCAGCATTGTCTCCTGCTTTGTGCTAAATGCTGGTGGAATAGGCACCCCTCTGCAGCCTGAAGAACTGGGCATCCCCACACCAACTCCCTGTTTGCCATGTTTATCACTGAGAGAACATACATTCGTGATTGAAATACCTTTTATCCCTACTGTTGATGAAGATTAGTCATTTAATTCCATTTCATTTTGTCACAGTAAATGCATGATCTTGGAAAGAAATGCAACATGGTTCATTGCGTCTCATATTGAAAGGAAGTGCACCATGTGAGTCATTTCTTTTTAATTATGAAATGGAAAAATCATGCAAAAAATAAATGTATTACACAAATATTCATTCATTCATTTTCCAACCCGTTGAATCCGAACACAGGGTCACGGGGGTCTGCTGGAGCCAATCCCAGCCAACACAGGGCGCAAGGCAGGAACCAATCCTGGGCAGGACGCCAACCCACCACAGGACACACACATCCACACTCACACGCCAAGCATACACTAGAGACAATTTAGAATCACCAATCCACCTAACCTGCATGTCTTTGGACTGTGGGAGGAAACCCACATACACACGGGGAGAACATGCAAACTCCATGCAGGGAGGACCCAGGAAGCAAACCCAGGTCTCCTAACTGCGAGGCAGCAGTGCTACCACTGCGCCACCATGCCGCCTATTACACAAATATGCATTGCATTTCAGAGTATTTAACGTGTTGGACCGTGTTTCATTTTGCCTGTTGGTTGGGGTTACAGAGTGTTATCTCTTTTCTCTCTTTGTGCTGTCTTGTGGCCACTGTTAGCTTTCAATCCAATTGACCAAAACAGTGAGAGAGGAAAGATTTCAAAACGCAGCTAAGTAACCTAATAAATGATATTAACTGATATTACTTCACCTTTCATGTCCTATTGCCAAGTGCACAAAGAAGTAGCCGTGCAAATAACAGCTACATGGCTCTGAGTGTGTTGGAACAGACTATAAACGACCACAGGCACTGGGGACATGGGAGCATTTTAAGGCCTTCAAAGGAAAGTCCGAAACAGCTGATTAAAAATTTACATTATTGAATACCCATGGAGCAACCTGTTTAGAACAGGAGTGGGAGCTTTAAAGCACGTTGTAGCAGGCCTAACCTTTTATGATGCCATTCCTCCCATGTAGGCCCCAGCTTCATCTCAGAGAGGTCTCATACTACCTGCCATCAGTCACCTTATGCTACATACATATGTCTGTATATTACGAGTGAATGTGCTGGCCAACCTGCAGTTATTCCACATCTCTCTGATATTCTTTGCCTGGACAACAGTAGGCAGCAGTTGATGTGAGCACTTAGAAACATCAGAGAGGTGAGAGAGGATGAACAGACAGTAATAATGTCAGACGATGCTGAATGAGTATCATGAGAGAAAAGGCTGCAGGTGTCTGAGATGCAGAGTGTGCACCAACAGAGAGAAAAACATAAAGGACTTGGTGAGCTTGAGTGACGCTAGTGGCATCCAACAGGGATGAAAGATGGCTACTGGGTTCAGAGATGTTGAAACAGAGAAGCATCAGGTACTTTATCTTAAGGATCTAGGCCAACCTACAATATTTTCATGGTGGTTGCTATCCAAGAACAGCATGTAAAAAATAGGGCTACAAGAGGGTCTTAAGTTGAATATTAATGCCACAACTACAAAGAGAAAGAAGCATCTGGTATATGTTTCACACTGCCAGGGGAGTAATTGCCTCATGTCACAACAGAGTGCATCTGATTGTCTGCAAGCATCTTAGGCTTCAATCTTTGCCTCAGTTTATTTGCAAATGGGCAAACTCTGATCCTCAATTGCCTGCTATTTTTCATTATTTCTTTGGTTGTAGCCCTTGGCAGTACCTTAGCTGTTTTTTCACTTTTTGCAGGAGCCCCTTAGCAAACGGGCCAAGCCTCTGTCCAGGGTAGCGTCCTTAGCAAGTCTCATTGCTCCAGTACGGGCAACACCACTAAAGCGGATTAGCCAGACACTGCAGGTAAGTGACTTTTCCAGGACATTGAATCTGCATCACTAAACATACTGTATATACAGAATATATTTATATTATATACATATACAGTTACAGTGTGTGTGTATATCTATCTATCTATAAATATACATGTATATATATACACAAATACACAATGCATATAAACATAAAAATGTAACAAATGAGAGGAGACCATTCAGTCCATCAAGTTTGTTTGTTTAACTAATAGCTAAGCAGTCCCAACATCTTAGTTTCTGCATGACTCAGTAGTATGTTCCAGACACCCACAACTCTTTTTTTTTTATAAAGAAGTGCTTCCTGGCTTTAGTCTTGAATGCACCTCTCCTGAATTTTCACTAGTGTCCCAGTGTATATGATTTGCCATTTAGTCGAAAGAATTCAGCAGGATTTACTTTATTGATGGTCCTCCAACAGTCTCCTCTGCTCAAAACTATACAGGTCTATTTTTAAAGCCTATTGGAGTAGGACATGTCATTAAGTCTCAGGATGCACTTGGGTGTTGTCCTCTGCTTAGCTTCATGTGCTGCTTACTAGTGTATTATATAATCTAAGCATAATGTCCCTCGATTTACAGTATATTCATCAGTTTTTATCATAGAACCTAATATTTCATTTGCCTTTTTAATTACTAAATGTACAGCGTATATTGAATTTATTTGGAATTTATTTTGAGAGCAAGTCTTTTACAAAATAAGATCAAAGAGGACAACATCATACTGCATGCAGTGTAAACACATACTGTTTGCTAAATCTGCGTATGGCTTAAAATTTCCACTCTGACAAAGTTCTTAATGAGAGGTTTTACCACAACCTTTATATAGTTATTTACAAAAAACAGCTTTATTGGCATACTATTTCAGTCATTTGAGAGTCAGTGTCTTATCAAGAAGTATCATGTGCCTGGCTGAAACAAGCTTGGCCAGGATATCTGTCATCAGGACACATTGAAACTGACATGCACTCTTGCTAATATAACAACATTTATTTATATAGCACATCATTTTCATACAAACAATGTAGCTCAAAGTGCTTTACAAGATGAAATAAAAAGTTAATATATAAAACATAAACAAACAATATTAGGCAATAATATTATACAGTATGTAACAAAAAAGGTAAGGTTGGAAGGCCAGGAGGACAGAAAAAACAAAAACAAAAACTCCAATTATGCTGAAGAAAAAAACAAAATCTGCAGGGGTTCCAAGTCCAAAAGACCACTCAGCCCCCGCTATATCAATTACTATATAATGCACATTTTTGTGATATGAGAGGAAAACAAAATTATTCAAAAGAATAAGAAGAAAGAGAAGAGTGTGAAACTAGGCCCTTGGGATTCCCAGGCTTAAGAACTACCCATTTAATGACTGTTCATTTTTATATTATATTGTTTTAGGATGGCACAGTGACAGCTTTTGAAAATAAATTAATAAATATATTATTGATATATTTAACATGTTACCAGGTCATTTATATTATATTATATTATATTATATTATATTATATTATATTATATTATATTATAGGCGACACAGTGGTGCAGTGGTAGCACCTCTGCCTCACAGTAAGCAGACAAGGGTTTGTGTTCCTCCCTGCATGGAGTTTGCATGTTCTTCCTGTGTTTACATGGGTTTAATTCAGGGGCTCCAGTTTCCTCTAACTGTCTAAAGACATACAGTTTAGGTGAACTGGTGACATCAAATTGTGTGTGCTTGACCTGTCCAGAGTTTGTTCATACCTTGCATCCTGTGCTAGCTGGTCTGGATTAATCAGGTTAGAAAATTATTATATTATATTATATTATATTATATTATATTATATTATATTATATTATATTATATTATATTATATTATAATATTTTTAAAATAAAAATGGGACCTGTTTTGAACTGACAACCTGTCCAGAGATGTTTCCTGATTTTCCTCAGTGATGCTGGTATAAGCTCTGGACCCCTTCGACCTGAATTGGATAAAGCAGGTTTGCGAATGTTATCTTATGTTATATTATATGAGGCAGATTATTTTCTTGTGTCCCATATTGCCAGGATAGCCTCCTGTTCCTATGACCCTGAGGTGGGTGATGGTTATGCTACGATAAATGTACGGATAGATGAGCATATTATGTAAGTTTGATTAAGCAGGTTTGAAACTAGATAGATGGTTGGAAGGGTTGATATTGTTATGTAAAATGCAGCTATGTGGGTCTATATTTATTCGTACTGCCTCAAATCAGAGATAAATTCTGAGCAGTTTTATGCTGTTTCCACATTTACACAGGTTTCCTTTATGGAATTTTCCTTCTCCCACGAACCAAATGCATACCATTGACTGTCAGACAACCTTAAACTGAAAGTGTAAAAGTGATCTGTAAGGAGCTGACATCTCCAACTGGGTGTGCTTATGCCTTGCACTCATTGCTTCTCTTGAATTCATAATGGGGTAAAGAAAATGGAGTGATTATAATATTTTGTCAGACTATGCACTTTACTTGAATTAATCAACAGCGGTAGCTTTTCTCACACAGTCAATTGTTAAAGAACTGTAGGAGACAGATGAAATGGATATTAAGGCTTGGAGTGAGGAAAGTTCAATTTTGAATTTTAATACACATACTCAGTTCAAGAACTCCTTCCAGTATTATGTTGTTTTTACTCAATGCCATCACTATAAACTATTAAACACAGAAGTCCTGCAAGTCCCAGTACACAGTTCCCAAGCATTTGGGTTGATGGGTGTGTTCAGATCTACTCTGAACCCTGTGACAGATGGGTGGAATGCTCAGAGGAACTCTTTGTAGTTGAGAAGAGTCCTCTTTCTGAACCACTAGGATGAATTCACTTTATGGATTACAGGCACATTGTGGTGTTTGTGACTTAAGAGCTCATGCTCACTCTTTTTCCCTAGACATAATGACTTCATTCTGATTACTGAGAGAAGAACAAGGAGAATAAATGAGTGGTGATCAGGAGCCACAGTTAGCCAGTGTTTTTAGGCACACACATTATTCTTAATGTATTTGTAAAGCAATCAGCCCAAACATCTGCATAAGTGATTGACAAATGTTTCTGTCTTCGCAGCGCTCCATTAGCTTTCGAAATGAAAGCCGGACTGAACTTCTGGCACCCAAGCCTTGGTCTCGGAATGCACCCCCTGCAGTCACAAAAAGGCGGGACAGTAAGCTATGGAGTGAAACGTTCGATGTTCGTGTCAACCAGGTGCTGACATCTAAGGAAATCAAACGACAAGAAGTAAGCTTTGCTGTGGTGTTATGGCTGCACAGTGAATCTGGGTATAGGTGTATGCAAGTTGAGAAGTTTGCATGTAAAGACTAACTTAGAAACACAATATTTCAGTAGATGAACAATTTCTTAAACAGAAATGCAACCCAGCATAGTAATCCAAAAGCCAAAGATAGCAATCAGTTATCCTGGGCCACAGACCAACAGTGATCATGAGTATGTCCCATGGCAGAGCTGTGCCCCTTCCAGGGCAGATTCATGACTTCAACATTTTGCTGCTGTGGCATTTCGATGGTACATTAACTCAAGGTAATATACAAGAAAGTCTAACCAGCTTTGTTTTAACTCACTTAGCTACTTTTTTACTTAAAAGAGCCATTTGTTTCAAGTGTGAACCCTTTATGCAACATTAAAACTACAGTTAATAGGGCAGTGAAGAAACATGAATATATCATTGAATTAGGATGTAGAATACACAGAAAATCTTTGGAGGCAGTGAGGCCTAGTAGCTACGGAACCAGACTTTAAACCACAAGGTTTGTCCCTTTAGTCTCTGCATGTGACTCAATATGCAAGCCATTTATACCAAATCTGCTCAAACTGTGAAACATACAGCATATGCAAACAGTTGTATGCTAGCCCATTACTTTTAAAGTATCTTGCGATGTCTGAAACAGAATCATGAGATGTCAAAAAATAAAATAGCAAGCAACAACTCAAAAGTAGAAAACCAAATGATTAAGAAAACTAGCTCAGGACATGAAACAAGAATCATAAGCAGGAAACAGTGTGGGAGATTGAAAATCAAAAACTTTTAAAAAATACATAAATCGTTAAATGATAAACACAGTCAAAAAGCAGAGCAAGAACTTTGAAACCAGGGATTGAGAAACAAAAATAAATGCAAGCAAAGGTCAATGAAGGAAACCTATCATGGAAAAACAGTGTATGACAGTGATCTTAAATCTGTTGACTCAGTGGTGTCACACGTTGCACACATTGGCTTGGCCCTGCATTGAAATGACAAAGTAACCAATCAACATAAATGGTAAACGTGATGGTGCCCATGTGAAAAACAAAATGTCATTTCAGGTAGAGGCATTAATAATTTTTAGCATTGTGAAAATCACATCAGGCACAAAAAAATGTAATCAAAATGTTCTCTGACCTTCAAAATCTGTAAAAAGGGGCCTTGGTGATTTTTAACGCCCAAGGGAAATTTATAAAAAAAAAAAAAATCCTAATCATGACACTTGCAGCCAAAGTGTCATGGGCTTCAGGGAGTGGTCTGCTCTGTCTGTCGCCAGTTCTAACAATGATCCTCTATTTCCTGTGGCAGTCTTCCTTATATTTAATGGTTTAGTGGAAGTGAGGTCAGTCATTTTCAGGCGTGTTCTCCTCCACTCTAACGATCTAAAAGGAAAGTATGTCAGTAACTGTGCAACCCTCTTTTTCCCCTTAGTCTCTTCTATCATAAAGTTCTGAGAAGTACTCACTAAGTAAACATTTCTGACAATGTATATGTATATGTACATACCGCATACGTATATGTACATAATATATGACTTAATCAGAGTTTTTGTCAAAGATCATTGAAAAAAAAAAGGGAAAGTCAATAACTATTAACTGTCATTATCTCCTAGTGCCGGGTACAACACAACTGAAAGATATATTGCACAGAGTTGTCATGCTTGAGCATAGTTCACATCATTGCATTTCAAGATAGTGTAAGCCACTGCCTAATTTACAGCAGCTGGAAAAGAAAAAACAAAAATTAAAAATAAATCTCAAGGTACACCAACCTTGTTTTACTGCATCCTAACACTCAATGTAACTTTAACTTTCAATAATGTAATAATAAAATCAGTAAACCACCCCTCACCATGCCATTTAATAGACCAATGCCATTTGTTTAATGACACCAGAATGTGCATCTTTTTTAACATCATACAGTAACATCCTGGCTAGGTACTTTACATTAGGAAATGAAAACATATTAAAAAATATCAGAAAGAATCAATGTATCATAATGTGACAGGGAGAAAGAAGTTATTAAACTTCTCACATTGTATGGGAGTACAACTTTCAAAGTGGTTTTTCTAATATACTGATGTCATAATAATGTTGAAAACTATGTGGGGTTGTCCATGCGGCTTGAAGGATTGACATCCATTGTGCTTATATTCTTGAAACACCTCAGACTGAAAAAAATATGATTGCTGCCCTCTGGAGATACTGTCAGAACCAAACTGATTTGGGGACTTTACATTCCATACTGTATTGCCTATAACTAGCCTTTACTTGGACCATTCCTACAATATGGCTTGTCTGGTAAGAATTCAACACATGAATTTGAATTATAAGGGACAAAATTAAAGTAAGTTCTTAAAACAAACTATCAGCTTAAAAGGGTTTAAAGAAGTTTATTTTTTTCATTTGTTACCATAACTGGCATTATAGGTGCCCGACTGCTTTTAAAGACCATTGATGGTGCAAAATCGTTACATCCACCATGTAAGGGATAAAACCATTCATGTAGTCATTAAGTAATACTCAAAGAACCCTTGATGTCTTAAAAAATATGGCTGGGCCATTCAATGACAACATTTCAGTAGCTTTAACAGTGGGAAGTCGGCCTCCCAACAACGAGACTTTTACAAGTATGTGCTGTTCATTTCTTTCCTGCAGGCAATTTTTGAACTCGCCCAGGGAGAACAAGACTTGATTGAAGATCTGAAGCTGGCTAAGAAGGTAATGTACTTGGTAAAATCAAATGGTTTTATTTTAAAGTGTGAGGTTTCAAACATAATACCTAGCATAATTCAAGTGGGCTAAGGTTAAAGACAATGTATTTAGACAATGTATTTAACTTGAAGGGAATCTGTCCTGGGTGGCATTATTATAGAGACATGGATGTACATAGAGTGTGGTTTACATGCTCTATCCGTGTGTGTGTGTGCTGGTTTTTCTCTGAACACTCTCATTTTCCTCCCAAATCTCAAAGATACATGTCATGTTAGTTGGTGATTCCTAATTTACTCAATATGGGCATGTGTGGACGTGATCTGTGAATGAGTGTGCCCTATGACATATTTGGTCCCCATCCAGGGATATTTCCTTGATTGAGCCCAGTGCTGCCAGCATTGGGTATGGCTGCTGTCATTCTGCAAAACACTTTTGCAGTTTTTCACCTGCATTGCAGAAAGTAAGGCATTATATAAGTGCAGCAGATGTACTTCCTACCATGTCTGATAGTCTGATATAAGTCACACAGGAGCTTGTGGTATGAAAAATCACCATTTCCTTCCTTTACTTTAATGGTTGCCTCTTTTTCTACACAGGCTTATCGTGACCCCATGCTCAAGTTGTCGATTATGACTGAACAGGAACTCAATCAGATTTTCGGCACACTGGATTCTCTTATTCCACTTCATGAAGGTAACATTTGTGACTCTGACAAATCAGGCCACTCACAAGTGCATGAATGTTATTCAGGCAGCATGTTGGTCAGTCGTTATTGCTGCCGCTTCACAAGTCCAGATGATTGTCTGGGTGGAGTTTTTTTTTCTCTTTGTGTCTATATACTCTGGCTTTCCTCCCACATCTCAAAAATGTGAATGTTAGCATAATTTATCATAACAAAACACAGTATGCTTATTCCAATTCAGGTTCACAGACGGATTGCCTTTCCCAGTAGCATTAAGTCCAAGATAAAAAACGGCACTGAACAGAGTGGCAGTCTATCACAGAAACCAATGACTCACACAACCACACTCACAGTCTACCAGGGCTAATTTAGAGTCACTAATTAGCTTAACAAACAATTTCAGAGTGTGGAATTCAAACTCATGATGATGGACTGATTAAGTGGCAGCACCACCCGCTGTTCTACTGTGTTGCCCTGTGAGGTTGATTTGTGGCTCTGTTTGCTCCATGTGAGTGGGGTTGGATGTGTTTATGAATGTTTTCTGTATCATCTGATTTGCTGCACCCAAAGGTATTGGGATAGGTTCTGACTCAATGTGAACCTGAATCAAATTGAGAAAGACACTGTATCTTATGTTGTAATAATCCCCATAGTGCTTCTTCGTCATACTTCTCCACTAAAAGTCCTTGCCTGTTATTACCTCATTACTACCCCACCTCAGGAATGTAGGGCTAAAATGGTCTCTGAGTATATTATGTTTTCATTTATATTTTATAATACGTCTATCCAGTTTTTTTTTCTCCCCGATCCCAAAGACATGCATGTAAGGGTAACTGGCAAGTTTTGAATAACTTTGCATGAGTAAGTGTAGGTAATACGCCATATGACATAATGATATGCTATCATGAGTTGGTTCCTGCAAAGATAAGATGCTTTTGTGACAATGAACTGAAATAAATGGGTCTGATAATGGATAGATGCAATTGTCTTATTCCTGCCATACCACCAATACTACTTATTTGTTTATGTGCAAAGCCCACATTCAGATTACTTTCACTTATCTTTTTCTGAATTTAAACGGTTGGTTTCACTGCCACAAGTAAAACTGTGTGGCATATTTGCCAAAGGTCTGGACTTTTAGCTTTGATTCCTACAGCCAAAAGTTTGTGTAACTCTGGTCATATATCTGGCCTGCACTCCAAGTTTAAAAAAATAATGTCATGTCTAGCACATGACTTAGTTCAAATTCAATGTATCTAATACTTTACAGAGCTAATGCCTGTACCAACTTTTCAAAAACTCACAATCTTCTACACACACATGCATGAATACACTAACAGACATCTCTCTCATTTTGACACCATCTTTCCCTGTCAAAGCTGTTAAAGAGAGCCCTGTCCACACAGACTCAAGTCTGTCATGGCTGCCAAAGGTGCATCTACTATATACTGACTCGAAGGTTTTGAACACTTAATGTGATTGATTATTTTGTGCTTTATATATTTGTAATGAATTTCAACCACTTTGCAGAGATGTGTTTTCATGTTGACATTAAAAAGTCTTTTTTCTGTTGATCAGTGTTAAAAAAGCCAAACTAAATCCTCTGTGATAAATCACATAGCACCCTCAGGAACACACTGTCAATGACTGTTCTGCTGCTTTTGCAGTTTCATTTGGCCATCCCATATAAAAGATATTCTCTTTCAGTCGCTCCCCCTTCGCATATTTCAAAATAAGGTCTTCAGGAATTAGCTTAGTTACTTTTACCAAGAACTGTAAACCCAGCTTCTCCTGTTTGTGGTTCAAAAATTTCCCCTAGTTAAAATATCATCCAATGAAAAACATTCATCATCTGTCTCTATGCTGTTTGCATCCTTTTGTGGGCAGTGCCATCCCATATCATATTTTTGAGATGAAAAACATTCAAGCTAAAGAAGTGAGGTGCTTTTATGTTTTGAAGTATAAGCCAGATGAGGAGAAGCCATGATTTTATACTTTTAAGCCCAGCTCCTTAGCTGGCAGAGAACATTTCCTGCCTGCCTTCAAGGCTGTATATATTTTATTGGCACCGTGCTCAGGTTTCATAAAGTTGTTCACATATTTTCTTAGAACAAAGGCTTTCCTAAAAGCTTGTTGCTATGGTGACACTATGAGTATGCACCTGGCCAGGTGTTAGACATCCTGGCTCAGAGGTCTGCCAGCTTTCATACCTACAGTTTTTAAAGTGGTAGCTTTAAATTAGAATTAAATATCCCTTTAATATGCCAATACACTTCTGTCTATTGTTGAGCTCAGTTTGAGCCCCAGAGGACTGTATGGAGACTCTGGGCCAGGAATGTCAAACTCATATCCTGAAGGCTTTCATCCCAAATATTTAATTAATTACTAACAAACAAATGAAATTAATTAGTAGCAAATTAATGCTACTAAGGTAACAGACTTCATTAGAATTAAGTTGCTTAAGGATTCACAACTCATAATTGTTTCATTTTTTCTTAAGTAGCTGCCAAACAAAAGTGAGATGCAACATAAGTCAACAGATGACCAGCTAATTCAGGGGTCTCAAATAAATTTCCTTGAGGGACACCATTTTTTCTCCAGCCAGTTTCTTAATTAGAAGCCAACTCTTGATGTTAAATAAATACAATATTTAATTCTATGGCTTGTTAGTTCTCTCACCAGGCATTTTCAAAACTGTTAGTTTTATTTTTCTTGAGCACTCCTTCAACACATTTCATGGCCCAGAAAAAATAACTCAGGCCTTCAATTTTGTTCTTCTAACAAAATTTATTGAACTGCATATTGTTTGGTGTCCACAAAAGTACAAATGGGATCAAGTTATCTGGTAATCTGTTGAATCACTTTGTATTTCAATATTGTCATATTCTGGAAACACAAGGTTTCTGAATCATAAAAAGCAAATTACTCAAAATGAACACAAAAGAAGAAAGCTGAGATTTATACCTTTGCTCTGAACTATCCTGGCAAATCAGGTACAGCGCAGGAATCAAACTGGCTTGATATACCAGTCCATTAGCAGGCACAGGAACCCATGCTAAAGCAGTTAGCCTAACACACATATCTTTGATATGTGGCAGAAAACATGAAAACATAAACTCCATGCCAAATGTGATCAGTCCCAGGTCCCTTAGGCAGTGAGAAAGAGGTATTAATCATACGTTTAAACAGTAAAAGATGAAACAAAGATCATCTAACAGCCAGCCTTCCAAGACAAAATAAATCTAAGAAGCATTTCAAATAGGGAAATGTTAGATCTTTTCAACCTAGAGGAAAAAAGGCTTCTGCCAAAACAGTTTCCAAAACATCAAAGTGCTCTTGGTCCTCCTTTGCAGCCATGACACTTATCTTCTATATTAATATTATTGTCTTTCTCAGGGTCACAGTAATTTTTATTTTCTGTGTTCAACATCATCTGTATAAACCTTTTGAACATTCATCCATTTTATAATTTTCAAACCAGCTTCTTTGTGCCTCAAAACATAAAGCATTGTTTCTACAGAAAAAAAAGTGCTAAACATAGTAAGCAATGAAAATAAAATGAAAATTAGCTTAGTCTGTCGAACACAGTTAACTTGATCTAAGTACTGAAATGCAGGTAACTCCTTTAGTAGTCTCCAAAGTATTTGGATAAAAACCCATAAAGACCTAGGAAGAACGTGTAAACTCGACACTGACAAAGATAAGAAATAAGCTGAGGACACCGAATCTGTAAAATAGCAGCTCAAACCATTAGTCTGCCATGCAGTTCCTAAAGGTATTATGAAGTAGGGCGAAGATATGAAGTTGACCTAGCAGAATAGCATCATATCTGATGTGTTATGGCAGCTAGATTAACACGTCTGCTCGGTAGGACACAATCTACAGTACATGTTATCATTGCATGCATTTTGTATGTCTAGGGTACACTAAGGCACACCCATGTAGCCACCCATACCCTGACAACTTAGAACAGACAGTTTTAATGAGATGTGGGGAGAAAACTCTAATGAAAACAAAGAGAATGTTTTAACTCCACAGAGGCACTTTTTTAATGAAGGAAGGCGAGATGGGACCACAGTATGCTGGTTCCTGCAGTCCAATTGCAGGCTAATGCTAATCACTCTTTGATGGAAATTGATTCCTGCTACAACCAATATTTCTGGGATATGCTTCGCCCTGTTATAAAAGTACGTTGAACTAAGTGTGGTAAAAAATGGAGGAACTGAGGAGTGGGTAGTATCAGAATTAGTATACAACAACATTTGAATGGAGAATAACTAAATGACTTTCTGTAATTAAAGTCCTTCACACAGCTTGTAGCATCAACTTAATTATTTTCTAAATACATTATAAAAATTTTGAAATATTTGAAATGTTTCATTTCATTCCTGAAATCTTACTTATGTTTTATACAGACCTTCTTAGTCGTCTGCGACAGGCCAGGAAATCAAATGGATCAACGGAACACGTTGGAGACATCCTGATACGCTGGGTAAGGAAATTTTTTACAAATATGAGATTCTGGGTCTTGTTGTGGTTGCCTCTTTAGAATTTCACACTAAAACTTAAAAAATCCCAAACCACAAAGAGACCAATGAATACCATTTTAACTTGGCTGTAACACCCAAAAAGCAATAAGTGAATTTAATTACATTATTAAATTCATCTTTATTAAAAATAAAATTTACAAATAAAATTGGGTATAATTAAGTAATAAAAAGGGAAGTAATAATAAAAAAACAATTATAAAAGTGTATTAAATACAATAAGGGAAGAGCAAAAACTCAGCAGAAACGACTTGTAATTAATTAACAATACATGCCACAGCACAAATAAACCACAATTCCCAATACTAACCAAAACTCAACATCTTAAAATCAGTCCAATAAATCCAAAACACCAAAGAAGCTCACCAAAAGGCTAAGCACCTCTATTCGCAAACACAAAAAAACTACACTACACTAAAACTTATTATAAGTAGATAGCCACTACATAGGAACATCTTATTATATTAACTCCTCAGCAAACAAATGACTTTGTAACATCCTCTTTTATAGGATCTTAGGGGACAACTGAGAAATTCACAATGACTGGAGGCCCTGCCCCTTTAGGCTCAGTCTTAAGAGAAAGTAAAGAAAAATAATTAACAAGAAGTGAACATTAAAAGAGAAGGAAAGTCAAAGTATGTGACAGAGTTCCAAATACACCAATACAGATCTGAATGTACCAAATTTCCACACGAAAATATTTAATATTTATTTAACAATTGTCTGTCTAGTATATTAAAAAAAAAAGTTTTCTGTTGTGTCTGCAATATTCAGCCTTCACCACTCCCCTCCACACTGCTCACCCAATCATTACTTCTGCAGTTCACATTCTCTCTCCGTACCACCCTGTGACACTCTCAGTTCTAACTCGCTCTTCAACGCAGTCAGTTATAATGGCAAGACAGAAAAGCAAATTATTTATTCAATAAAGTCGAATTTTAAATCACGATAGAAAAAGAGCGGCAAGAGCTGATAAATAACATCGAAAAAAGAAAATGAACAAAAAATAATAAACATCACGAACAAAGAGAATCGTCCAATAAATGAAAAGAGAAAAATATCCCAAACAATATGTGAACAGAAATGCAAAAAAACAATGTTTATAAAATGTAAGTTAGAGGATAAAATAATTCATAACACTGTTTTTGAGGAGGTGTTAATGTAATTTAATTTTTTATATACTTTTTATTACATTTTGTTACATTTTACTTTTTTACTTTTTCTTTTTACTTTATTCATTGGTATTTAAAACAGACAGTTGTAGTGAAATACTCAAGTAACTCATTTTTCTATGTATAATAACTAAGCACCTCCCATACCCCACATACTCTTCTATATACCATCTCTTTAAATACAATCACTTTCTCTATTAGAGGAGTGCCCTGACACCCTTCGAGCAGCTCAGCCACGAGATAGTGGGTGCCCAGCACCCACCCCGGGGGTTGGCAAACGAGGTGACCAGCCCCCTAGTTAATAATTAATAACAAAATAAGAATTACAAATAATGGAGAACAAAAACAACTAAATATATTTTAGAAGAACAGGAACACTGTAAATAGAAACTAGCAAAGAAATGAAAATACAGAGAACAAAAAGAAAGCTGTTAATAAAGAAGACAAAGTTAAATGTAAAACTGAGAGAATTAAAGGTCAAGACCAGTCATCCTAGTAAACTAAGTTTGGCTCTTAAATTTACAACTCTAATCATAGAACAAGCAAAGGTCATGGATTCCAAAAAGCCAAATTGAACAAGAAATAATATTTGAAGTAAGTTGAGTGGCCTGCACTTAAAGAGAAGGGAGAGAGAAGCACAGAAGCTAAAACAAACTAAATTCACAGCAAATGGTTGTGTCAAGTAAGACTTTTTTGTAGGCCTATCAGGTAACTTTGGCCTCAGTGACTTCAGTATCTGGGCTGATATGTTAGTGTAGTTAATTTTTCCTTTGCTTCTAATCATTTCTGGGCCTCTGTGTTCTCCCAGGAGATCATAACATCTACATTTTGTTTTTATCCCATTTCCACAACCCAGCCTTCGTCAGTTAGGACTGTAGAGTGTTGAATTAATTGAATGTGAAGTTACCATATTCCATTTTGCTATACTTTGCCCATTTATTCTGTTTTTTACTGTGCTGTTGTATTATGGAATTATTTTTGTGATGTCACTTGCATCCTCAAATTGGATAATTTTACTTTTGCTCTGCCTTATTGTAGTTAGTCACCACATCTGATTGCTGCCAGGTGACTGCCAGATGTTCAATTCATGACATCATTTGAGTACCACAATTTAGGATGGCTGCAAACTATCAGCAGGATCCCAGACTCTGGATAATAAAAAAAAAAAACATTTTAGAGAGAATCTTATGTGTATTTCAATTATGGGTAATGATTAACATTTTGGATTTTAGATTTTTTTTATTTCCTTTAATTTGTCATTTTCTTCTTGACTCAGTTTTGAAGAATTCTTTGTGTTTATTTTTCCAGATTAGTATTTTATAGGAGTTTTTTTATTTACAGTACTCTTCTTTTTAATTTTTTAATCCTTAAGTAATTGTTTATTGACAATTTTAGGCTTTATTCCTTATAATTTTTTGTTTAATAAATTAATATTACTGTGTTGGGTATATTGTTGTTGGTTTCGGGCTTCTTGTTTGGAAAAATCACAAATCAGACCATTTTGAGGCTGAGGAGGAGTTGGTGATGATAAAAGTGAGATTTTAGTGGAATCGAAAAAAGTGTAAAACACGGCAGGTTATGACAGTAAATTTGTGTCAATTTCAAGTTTCTTTGTGAGGTGAAACTCACTTATCCCTCTAATCTCAGTTGCCTTTTTTATGGGATCTAATAATGCCTGTCTTTATTTTGGAGTCTTATACACTCTAATTTCCATTTTTGGCCCTGTCATTTTCATAGCAATAATATTTTTCATCATGTTTGTTTACCTTTTCTCAACCATTTTGGTTATCGTGGGAACTTCCATTTTGGGGAAAGCCGTCTTTGTTGTTGTTAACAATTTGTTTGTGTTGCCACCACTCTCCACTCTCCACCCTGCATTTTTTAACTTGCACTGCATTTTTATCACTATTTAATTAATATTGTTTTTATCAGTATGCTGCTGCTGGAGTATGTGAATTTCCCATTGTGGCTTAGTAAAGTATCTGTCTATCTATCTATCTATCTATCTATCTATCTACCATGTGACATGACTTCTGGAAGTAGCATAGTGTGATGTCATCACCAAAAGCCATGTTGACCTTGCAGTACAAATTTCAGATTGTGTTTGCAAACAAAAATTTGTTAATTACAGTGAAGACTTAAAGGAAGCTGATTTTTGCATGCACTTTTCTCAGATTTCTGTTTAGAATTTTGGGCTTTAGCAGTTTCATTATGTCTGAGTTTCTGGGTTTTAACCTCTGCCTGTTAATTATTTCGCTTTTCTTCTTCAATTTCCTGATCACTTTGCCTCCACACTGCTTGATTTTTATTGTGAGAGGACAGTTGATATCCTTATATCATTTTTGATATGTTTTGTGCAAATGGCTGCAATAATTTAAGCTTCATTCTCTTTTTGAAGAACAGAAGGCTCTTTGCTTCAATACAGCAATGAGTTCTGTTTCATCCATTCTGTTGCTCTCCAATATTGGCTCATAATATGTGCCAGTATATCAGGGTAGACCAGAATCACATTTTCATCAATAGGTACTTCTGTGGAGCTAATGGAATTAATAGATATATTCTGCTAGACAGACTTAAGTGGCTAAAATACAGGGCAAATCTGTCATTTTAGGCTATATTGCAAAACAAAATTAGTAAGCAAGGTTTTTTTGACATTGTTGTATGAAAGACATAAGGAAAATAGTAAATAATGAATGTCACAAGTGACATTTCACTTTTCCTTCAGACTAGAAACACTTGACCAAGATTGACTGGTGTTCTGCCAATAGCTGAAAAACAGCAGACCACAGGAAAATTTTGAAAATGGGTCAGAATCAAAAGTCAATAAATGAGCATTATTAAAAACCAGGAAAACAAGACTAAGAACTGTCTAAACCCAAAACATAAACAGAAGCTAAAGTAAATTCATACCAAATTAATCTGAAACTTGAACACTTGCAACAGTACAAGAAATAGTCAAACCTGGAAAAGTGAATGTACTGAGTGGTCGGCTTACCAACATTGCTGCTCCAATGACATCACTCAGTGCAACCTCCAGCTCCTGTTACCTAGCAACTTTTACTCATTTCCTTGCACAAAATAACGGTGCCTATAATAAAAACAAGATGGTGTTGTGATATAAAAAACAATTCATTCTTTTAGTGTACATCATACAAACCATGCAAATACATAAAACATAACTGAATAACTGAAATCTTTATATTCAGAATTATGGAAAAAAGTTAAAGAAACATCCAACAAAAATATACTGAAGGCAGAAAAAATTATATACAAGCATGAATTCAGAACAACTGGTAAAACTGTGTTATTTTTTTCAGAGGGCTGGTGTTGCTTTGCCTTGACAGTCAATGTACACATACTATAAATGAAACAAAAATGTTACGTACAACAAAAAATTGTGACAGAAAATAGACAGTTTGTATTAAACTTTTATTCTTTTATTATTAAATGTTAGTTTATATTAAACTATTGAAAATTAACCATTTAATCTGTAATAGACATGCCTCAACCTTTCGCAAATGTGCTTGTGTCTCACTCATTCACCCCACCTTTCCATTTTAATTCATGGGTGGAAGGATTCAAGTTCAGTTCTTGCTAGCAAATCAGTCTGGTTTGGCAATAAATAAGGTGGCTCTGGTCTAAAGCTGACAACTTTAATCCAGGGAGAAACTATTAAAGTATAATATTCAGCCTTATTTAACTTAAGATCATTGTAAAAACAATGGTTTGTAGACAGACAGTGTGGTGTAGTGGCTGCGGTTGTGGGTTCAAATCCCACTATGGATACTGTCTGCCCGGGATTGGTTCCTGCCTTGCGCCCTGTGTTGGCTGGGATTGGCTCCAGCAGACCCTCGTGACCCTGTGTTCGGATTCAACGGGTTGGAAACTGGATGGATACTGTGTGACCACGAGCAAGTCACTTGACCTTTAAAAACAAAATGTAACCAATTGTATCATAAATCTTGTAAGGTGCCTTGGAGAAAGGCATCAGTCAAAAATGTGAAACACAAAATTTTAAAACCCAAGTATGAGTGTTGGATGAAAATGTACATTTGTGGACCCAGTAGTGGGCTGGTGCACTGTCTAAGTTCCTGCCTTGTGCCTGATGCTTCCAGGATTGCCTTCTGTCTCTTATGACCCTGAATTGGATTAAGCAGGTTTGAAAATGTTATGTTAAAAATCGTGTATAACATAAATATAGTATGTCAAATTTTTGTAAATCTAGTTAACAACAAAGATTCTTTTTTCTCCTTCCTTTTTCAAGTTGCCTTGTTTAAACTCCTATGACAGCTACTGCAGCAATCAGGTAGCTGCTAAGGCTCTTTTGGACCACAAGAAACAAGATCATCGTGTTCAGGATTTCCTACAGCGTTGCTTGGAGTCCCCATTCAGTCGGAAATTGGATCTTTGGAATTTCTTAGACATCCCACGGAGCCGCTTGGTAAAATATCCACTGCTCCTGAAAGAGATTCTCAGACACACTCCTACTGAGAACCCAGACCAGCAGCACCTTGAAGAAGCGGTGAGGCACACTTTTCATTTGATTTCTGTGTTTATAGATGGTGAATATCCTAAACTTATCACTGACAGATTAATAACCTTTGGTGAAAAGCTTCTGCTTCATGTTAGATGAATGTCACAAAGAAGATCCAAATTATCAAAAAGATGGGAAATGGAAAATAAATAACCGAATAAACACAAAACAAAAAAACCCATAAGCATATTTGGCCAGATGTGGACATGCTTGCCCTATGTGCTGTATTAACTGATGTGGCTTTTTCTGTTTCCCCATTTTCTGTTTATCCTTCCTGCCTCTCATTAACTTTTTCTTTCTTAATTCCTTGCAAATCCTTTATCTATATTGTCTTGGTTAGCTGTGGCATTGCCACTAGCCATACACATAAAGGGTTTATTTTCCCTGAAGGGCCCTGACTCTGTTTCAACTTTTTTGCAAATGATCTCTCTAGCCAGTTCAGATTTTTCTCTCAACATATATGCAACCTGCAGAACTCTTTAATTGCTCACTGGTACCCTCATGGTTTTATCTTTAGGATGCAATATATGCTTCCCATATACACATATAAACTTGCTGGCTGAAATCAATAAGAACTTGTGGAGGTGGTAACATTTTTATATTTGCTTATTTTTTGTAAGCAAGTTCTACATTGTTTACTCCAGTATTGTGGCTATATTGTTATGCAAATCAAAACACACTTCTGAAAGCCTGTTTATGTTTAGCATTGCTGGCTGACGGCCTTGACTTTGAGTGTTCTCTCCATGCCAAAATGGTTTTGCCCTGGGTGTCCATGTCACATTTCAAAGTCAAGCATGTTAAATGTAATTGGCCTGGCATGACTAAGTGTAGGTGAGTATTTGTCTCACCTCTAATGGATTACCATTTCATTCTCTTAGTTTCTGTCTTGCACCTTGTGTTCCCAGTGCAGTCTCTAATTTCCACTCATCTGTAATGCACTAAGCATTTTCAACAAACAGATAACTGAATGAATTCTTTTATGTTCTTATACATGTAAAGCATTTCAGGGTGAACATGCTCCCACAAACATAATAAGGTCTGTGATATCCATGTGCTAATACATTTTTCAAGAACTGTGTCATTTTCTAGGGTAGCAGTGGGTGGTGCTGCTTCCTCACAAATGCAGCCTCCTGAGCCTGAATCCTGCACCCAGGATATAGTACATGTAGAATTTGCATGTTCTCCCCTTTTCTGCTTGGGTTATCCTCTAGGTATTCCTTCCACATCCTCAAATTTAAGGCTAATTCATTACTCTGAATTTGCTCCTGTTCAAGTGTGAGTGTGCACCCTGTCTAATCCTATTTCCTGCCTTGCTCCCAAGTACTTCTGGGATAGGCGCCGGCACCCCCCACAACATTGACTTGAATTAAGTGTTTTTGAGAAACAGATGAGATGAGAGGTGTCTAGTTTTTACATAATTAAAGGCCAAACTTTGTTTTGCATTTTTAAATATCCAGTTAATGTGTGCTTATGGTCTAATAGTGTGCATTTGGTTTAATAGGAGTGGAGAATTCCAAATTAATAATAAAAAGTACAGCACTGATAATATGCCTCTACTACCCTATTATAGCCTGAGACAGACTTTCATCAATGAAAAATTAAATTAAAGAGAGCATAGCTGTTTAGCTGACACCCTGGATTACTAAAGCAAGGCTGACCTCTAGTGGTTATCAAGGCATTCTGCATTTTTGTTCTTGAATTCCTTTTGGGTGAGGGCGTGAATGTGCCCCATTGCTGGTTCCTCCCTGTCATGAGCCCCTAAGTTAAGCAAAATATAGGTACTTAAGCTATTAAAAATGGATGGGTTCACTTTAGTTAACCCTTGGATGATTAAAACTGATGGGAGAAAGAAAGAATCTGATTTTGGTAGAAGATCATCATCAGTTCATCTTCTGGGAATGGAGTAAATGATAGAAGCAAAAATAAAAAAACTCAGGTGAGTCCAGCAAGTGGAGGGTTATTGTACTTTCCCAGGGGTCATCCCTACACTTTCTTTCCAATTAATAAGATACAGAAGGAATAATCATGTTTGGTGCAGGACAGCATTGAACTAACACTTCCCATTAAACTGCAGACCTGTGACATTCAGCAGGCTGGAGATTCATGAGTCTGTTGAGCAGCAAAAAAGTTACTGGTCAGTGTTCTTGAAATGTGACCTTGACCACTGATTTTGTAGTTTCGCTTTCTCTGTTAACTCTTTTCTCTTTTGAAGTTGTGCTAATAACACTATGTAACACAATTTTTGTTCCTGGCTTCCAAGAGTTATATTTCAACTGCTTATGTCTAAAGCCTATGGAAAAAATGACTACATTCAGCACAAACTTTGATTTTATGACCACAGCCCAGAACATTTCGTATTTATAGTGACAAAACAAGGGAATTTTTATCTTTTCGTTCATGCGGTCTGATAAAGAACAACACTTGCATGGTAAATAGACAAAGACAGTCAAAGCCACTCAAAAAGGTTCAGAAATGAGTAGGTTTTCTAGATTTGCGACTGTACTGCAAATCGCTTTCTCAAAAAAGCCCCCAAATGTAGTCCCCCATCATGTTTTCATTATACTGTCCTTGGTAACGACGTTCCAAGTCCAGTATATCCTGATGAAAGCGCTCGCCTTGCTCCTCTGAGTAAGCTCCCATGTTCTCCTTGAATTTGTCAAGATGAGCGTCAAGGATATGGACTTTGAGAGACATTCTGCATCCCATTTTGGCGTAATTCTTTATGAGAGTCCGAACCAACTGCACATAGTTTTCACCCAGGAAGCCGTGAACCACTGCAACAAAACTGTTCCAAGCCGTTTTTCTCCGTCCTGTTTAGCAGCTTGGCGAATTGGTTGGATCCACCATGCAGAAGTAGCAGTTGCTTGAGTGGTCAGTCGGTTGCCGCCAAATTCACAGGATAGCAAACTTCATGGCTCTCTTTTCTCCCCTGTACCAACCTTCAAGAGTTTTCTTGCAATATTCGCATGTGAAATGAGGTGCCCAGGGCTTGTCTTGATCCCCGACAGGCATGCCGAAGTATGCCTTGTAGGCCTCGCACATCTTACGACATGCTTTCATGGAATACTTTCTCGCTCTTGTCTTTATAAATTGTCCACAGACGTAGCAAAATGCATCTGCTGGGTGCAAGCAACCTCTTGATGCCATCTAAATCAAATCAAAAAAATAACATAAACCGAAATGTTGGTTCGAGTCACCTGTGCTTTTATACTTGTATGACTACTATTAGACAGTCCGAGAACATTCTAGAAAGTTCTAAAAGCTTCTTGAAAGTTCTAGATAATCCTGGAAAGTTCTAGAAACTTCTGGACAATTCTAACAGTTCAAGAATATTCTAGAAGACTACTCAGTATTGAATGCGAATCGAGAATTTTCTTGAAAACAGACACATTTTAAAATATCATTGTCCTGATCACAAAAGCAAAGTTTTTGTGGAACAACAGCTATTTTCTATTTTTTTTAGGCATAACGGGTTAGGAAAACACACTTTGTACCCAGGAACAAAATAAAAATAAAAATTTGTTACATAGTGTAATTCAAGATATTTTTCCATCCGCAAGTTTTTTCTTTACTCCAACATAATTATTCACATATTGACTATTTTTTCTACATTATAATTCATGTATAATTTCTTCTTCTTCCTCTTCAATTTTTCCCCCACTTGTCAGTTTCCTCATCCTGTTTGTCTGTTTATTAGCACATGCAAACAGAAATATTACTGTGCTCTGTAAATGTGAAAATAATTAATTTACAAACCCCTACTTAAATTAAAGCGGATCTGACAGTATTAGTAGAAATTGTACAGTGCTAATTAAACAAATATTATAATCTTTCTACAGATTAACATTGTTCAGAGAATTGTGGCAGAAATCAATGTAAAAACTGGGGAGTCTGAGTGTCAGTATTATAAGGAGCGGTTAGTGTACCTTGAAGACAGCCAGAGACACCAGCTCATTGAAGACTCACGAGTTCTCATCTGTCATGGGGAGCTGAAAAATAACAGAGGAGCTGTAAGTTTTTCAAATATCCACTCTAACATTTTTAAGACATTTCCTGAAAAACCTGTAGCTATAAGATATAGCAGGCTTCTGCCACCCTGACTGTAAGCCATCCATCCCCTTTAGCGATATGAGCTCACAACTTTGCACTCTTAAGAAATAAGGAGGTGTGTCCACTAAACCAAAGCAACATTCCTTTAAATTACTGCCAAAATTACTTACTATAAGTTGTGTAATAAAATTTAAATACCCTTCCTTAATGACATAATACTTCAAAATATAAATATAAGGAAATCCAGAAATGTTATTATTAACTCCAAAAAGACACTTGTCTAGTAAGCAGGTACAGTGGTACAGACATGCATGCATACACACCTTTCAACTTTGTCCTGCCTGTGTATGGCTCTATGTGGCATACTACTGCTTAACAACAAACATTTATCACTGGTGGCATTAATTTAACAGTCACATTAAGAACAACGCTAGTGTCAACATTAAACGCACAACCCTATTCTGGCTTGATTTAGAAATGGATAAATTGGATATCCCACTTACAAATGAGATATCTGCATATAGGCTAGCTCTGTGACATATAGATGAGTGTGAGCGAATGGTAGACATTGGGCCACATTATGTAAAGGTCTGTAACATTCCATTAACAAGATGCCAGCCTCCTGCCAGAGAATTAGGTGGCTGCAGCCCCATTGAAAGGATGCCCCAAGTCATCTCTTTGAAGCCTGTCCCTTTAAAAGGATGGGGACAGAAGGGACCAAGACATCTGTGTCTGCCGTTGGGGGGTTCCTGGAGAGAAGCTAAGCTCCTGTGAAGACGTTGTGGATGACCTAGAAGTGCTTATCAGGAGCTCGAGTGAACCACTGGAAGTACTTCTGTGTCATCCCTTAAAATACTTCTAAAAAGAGTCTTGGAGTAGAAGCCTAGAAGCAAGGCATGCCTCACAAAATAGGTCATGGAGGGAGCAGAAAACTATGCAGATGCAGAAATGTAAACAACAGTCAGACCTATTGTTTAGTGTTTGTTGTTTTGCCTTTTGTCTTTTTAAATGTGTGTGATAATGCCTCTCTAAATCCATTTTCCCTGCAGTCTGAGTATAATTCAGTGTTCAGGGTCTGCTCATGAACATCCCAAATATTTACAAGACAGTTGCAACATAAGCTTGATATTTGCCATTTTGCACAAAAAAGACCACAAATTTGTAAAAATATAATGTTTTTTATTTTTACATTTGGTGTTCTGAAAAATGTAGGAAAAATGACACTACAAAAAAGTGCTATGTGGTTCTGTTCATAAAATAATGAGAACCACTGATCTGGGCTATAAAGATATTTTCTGTTTAATTTAAGCAAACCTCACAATGCGACTCTCCTCACCTCCTTTTAGAAGCTCCATGTTTTCCTGTTCCAAGATGTCTTAGTTGTTACCAGGACCACCACCCTGAATGAACAGCTCTTTTACCAGCTCTACCGACAGCCACTACCTGTCAGAGATCTTTGCTGGGAAGACCTTCAAGATGGTGAAATACGAGTAGGTGGCTCAATCAGGGGAGCCTTCAGCAACAACGAGAGGAGTAAGTACAGCATAAACATGGATTGACAGAACTGAATGTTATTTTTACATATGCAATGAATGCAGTGCCTTGAATTTAAAGTGCCAACATGAAGGTGTTGAAAAGAATTTTAAAAACAGTTAACATGATATCATATTGCAGTTCTTTTTATCTTTATTTATTGTAGAAATTCTCACTTAAGAGGATCTGTTGAAAACTTTTATAAAAGTCGACAGGAGCTAATCAATAACATTTTAGAATAAGCATTTTTATTGGGGAGAAAGACTCCTTTCTCTCTTTACTACTCTCAAAAGTTTTTGCTTTGGCTGTTGGCTTTCTTCTCTTCATCATGGGTGGGTGTTGAATTGAATTCAGTTTTGTTTGACTTGATTGTAAGGAATGTTACACACTTTTAATAAATTCAACTAAAGATTAAAAAAAGAAACTTGCTTCTTTCCAGAAAATAACTCACAAAAATTTGTGTAAATTAGGTTAATTGGTTACACTAAATTGACTCACCGTGAAGGAGTGTGGATGTGTACATGTGAGTTTTTCCTGAAATGGTATGAAGTTCCATCCATGTTTGGTCTCTGACTTACCCTTGAGGATGCAAGGACACACTCTGCCCTTCGCCTACCCCCCATTAGCAACACTAAATTGAATTAAATAAGTGTGAAAATATGTATATATGTACATATGCACATATGCTTCTTTCCAGATGATAATTCACAGAAAGTTGTGTTTGTTAGGTTAATTGGAGATGATAAATTGGACTGTCAAAGTTGAGAACAGGTTTATGCATGTGAGTGTCCTCTCTGATAGACTGTTGTCCTATCCAGGTTTGGCTTTATCTTTATTATCCTGATGGCTTCATTATCACGGTTTATTGACAGTGCAGATGAATGTAAGCTTCTGTGGTACACGGGCTATAGTCTGATAACCTGTTGTTTAAAAGACTGTGGCATCTAAATGATTACTGTAAGTGTTTTATGAGTTGTCTGGGGCCAACTTAAAAGGTTTCACAATACCAGACTTAAGTATTTAATAATTATTACAACAGAATACAACTCAATCAAATAAATAAAATTAATATAGCAAATACAACAGTATGCTTTAAAGAAGAAAACAGCAATCTGAATAGAGAGCCCCATCTAAAATAATTCTTTACGTATAATCAAACAACAAGTAGAGTGAGAAACTTTGGTTCAAGCCTAGTATGCTCATTTTAGAAACTATATTAAGTCCTTGCCGTGTTTTGAAAAATAAAACCACCTCTTTAAAGAGTACGTGATTTTTCAATTTGAGATAATATTTTAAGACACTTTCCCACTGAGTTATAGTGGACTGGGATTCTTCAAATTGAGCAAAGTATGTCTAAATGCTAGTAATGTGGCATAGGATATTAAAACCATTTTCTTTTAGTATAATTGAAACCCATCTGGTAGTACTCCAAACACAGCCATTGATGAGCAAGAAGTGATTTTAAGTCCAAAGTTATTCAAACATTTCTGCCAAAATGTTTTAAAAGTAGGGCATTTCCAAAACATAAGTGCAGGAGCATGATGACAACACTTACAAATGGATGCATTTAAAGCAATTGTATACATGATATATGTGATTCATAAACAACTTTTAGCTGAATTACAGTATGCTTGGTGCATATTGAACTAGAATATATTCTACTAATGGCTGACTTTCATTCCTTTTCCAAAAGTTTTAATCAAGAGATCCCTTTCTCATCATTCCCTATGATCATTAAAGGCTTGAAACATTTTTATATACTCTAGGAAGGCTGTATGAATCTTCATCTGGACCAGCCAATATCAACTCAAAGATAGATATGGGGGGACAGGCACAGGAAGTTGGTTAGTTTGCCTTTAATAAAGTTTCTGTTTTGTACAGAAGAACAAAGTGTGTAGCTGGAGGATTAAATTTGGTGTTTACTAGTTCAAAAGATGCAAATTGATTATGAATATAAAGATGTCTAAATGTCACAATCCCAAATGTTTTCCATATGTTAAACAGTGCATAGGGTTTATTAAGTGATTAAGATATATAAGAGCAACTAATAAGAGCGTCTCTGCTTCAAAATATGCCCTGCATTGGTTCCATATATTAAATAAGTGTTAGACAAATGGGTTGCTGGTAAACTGATGATAATTAGTATTGACTGAAGACAAAGAAGAATTAGAACAGGATTTATTTTCCATTAGAACCAAGCAGGTGCAGATTTGTGGGTTTCTACCTATGTTGAAACATTTTATTGTGTAAATAACTGCAGCCCAGTAGTAAAAGTTAAAGTTAAAGGCAGTTCCATGCCACATTCTGCATTAGATTTCTGTAGAGTCACCTCATCGATGAGTCGCCATTTTGAGCTACAGATAAATGATGTTAAAATTGATTCCATCTTCCTAAAGAAAGATTTGCTGAAGTATATAGGCATGCTCCACAAAAAGGAGCTTTGAGATATTGATATTTGATATTCATTATAACTGCAACAAATCTCCCAGCTAACATAAGCTAATATCCATTAGCATCTTGTTATAAAGTATTAAAGTGTTATCTAGTCTGGTCTGACATGTCAGGGAATTCACTGGAAGAAGCACAGTTTTATTCAGACTCATTCTGAATCCAGAGATATTGTGAGTTTCTCTTAGTAGGTTTGAAACTTAAGGTAGAGATAATTGTGGGCCTCAGATATCATAAGCATAATGAAATATTTTCTGTTCAAGCCCTTCTTTAATGATCCCCTTTATCTCTGATTGCTTTCGAAGATGAATAGCTAATGGTTCAGTGGCAATTACAAAAAACATTGGATTCTAGAGTGCAAGTTGTTTAAAGCACAAAGGCAAAAGATGGCAAATGTCTAACATAGGTGCAGATGATCGGGGTGAAAGAAACGATCTCTGTCAGATCCTGCTTAACCAAACTAGAACGTCAACAGCACAAAAACTGTTGTAAAATTCAAAGCAAACAGTTAACACAAATAAAGAAAAAAATGGTATTACAAAGAAAAATTCTTGTTTAAAGAAAGTTTTGTTTAAGGCTTACTTATCTTGTTTCAATTCTCACTATATTTGGTCACAAAGTCATACTTTCAAAAGTTCATATGTTCTTTAAAGGTTATAGAAAAATCAGTAGATGATAACAATAATGGTCACCCTTGTCTGATTGCATGTTCTAATCTAACTGAGGCTTCTGGATTAGCGTAGCAAAATGTAGTCCAAACAAATTAGCACAGTACCCTTAAATAGGTAACCACATTCAGTTTCATCAAAGGCTTTTTCTGCATCCAAGCCAAATCCTATAGATACAGTATGTATATTATGTGTATTAAACAAGTGCTGAGGATTGCAGTATCTCTCTTTAATAAATCCAGTTTGTGCCTGTAATAAGATAGAGGGAAGCACATTCTTGAATCTTGTAGCTAGAACTTTTGCCAGTATCTTAACATCATTATTCAGGAGTGGAATTGGTCTGTATGAAGTACATTGCAGCAAGTCTTTATTTTTCCTTAGGAAAGACAGTAATTGACAACTAGCATAACATTTTGGATAGGATTTTATTTTCAGTTTGCTTCTGTAAACACTATTAACAATAACAGGGCCAAATGAGTTGAAGACGTCTTACAAAACTACAGACGACATCCTGGTTTGCAGTTTTTCCACTTTTTAGTAAATTTATGTAATCTTGTGTTTCTGAAGACCTCAGATGTTTATCAGCGAAAAGACTGTAATTTTTGTATTTTATTAAAATACAGCTTGAGGTTTACCTTCTTTACACTCAGAGGAGTATAAGGAATTGTAATAATGAAAAATTGTAATTTTTTCTTGGTGAGCCCTCATTTTTTTAATTTCGTATTGGAAAAATTATTATTTAAACCAAAAATATACTACCAACACAGATTTTTCACAACCTTTTTTGTCTTGTTGTATTTTAGCAAGACATATTCTGCTTATTTATTACTGTGATTGAAAAACATTTCTTCAACAAATATTTTAACCAGCAAAAGCAGCACAACAACTCACCAGCTAGTGCTGGTACCCTCACAGTTCCAGGATCTTTTGGCTATCTTTTGGCCTTTAAAAAATCTGGTAGCTTGTGTTGGTTGTTGTGCGCAAAGCTAATTTTCAATGGGAGCAGGTCTGTAATTGCTTTACAGTATTACAGTTGAACATTAAACATTAAAAGCTGTTTCTACCAAAGTGAAATGCACAAGTACATATTTAAGAGTTGCTGTTATAAGTGTATTTTGGAAAGCACAGTGGCGCAGTGTTTACAGCTGCTGCTTCACAGCTCCAAAGAAATTGGTTTGGTCTTTGTCTGCACTTATCTGTATGGGGTGGAAGATTTTCTCTAAACTTGCCTCACAGAAGTGAGATTTAGTGTTTTTGTGATTGTGCCTTGAGAGAGACAAACGCCCTGGCCAAGATGGCTAAGGATCTTGTGGCGATAAAATTTTGTCTCAGGATTGTTCCTCTCATGCCTTGGCAGGATAGCCACATCCTTGGAAGAAGTTAGGTATACTCATGCATTGAATTTTCGATTTTAAAAATTTGGAATAAACTTAACTTAAATGTCTATGCATCACAAGAAATGTTTTATATTTTGGATTAAACAGTATTTAAATCTACTTCAATACAGTCACTTACTTTTGCAGATGGCTTCTACAGAATTTATTTCTTTTCTTAATAACAGGTAGAAATTTCTTTCGTGTGACATACAGAAGTGGCTTCCAAAACCAGTCATATTTGTTCCAAGCCAGTGACTCATTCAACAAGCAGCAATGGCTCAACTGCATCCGACAAGCAAAAGACTCCTCCCTACAAGACTGTGAAAATACACAGGAGATGACTGACTGTCCCGGTGAACCACTCATATCCTCACTAGGCTGCAGCAGAACAGCCAAGGACACATCACATCCCAGCCAAATGGAACGATCAGACAGCGAATCAGACTGTAGCATGGACACTAGTGAAATGAGTGCCGACGGTGAACAGATGGAACAAGCCAATTGCCGGAAACTGGAGAGCAGTATTTGATTGTGTTGTTTTGTGAAAGTGAAATGAGAAATGAAGAGCTGAGACAAGCCTTTTTATTTATTCCTACTGCCCTCATGTTCAGCACTGTAGCTGCAATGCACCTTGCTTTGTATGTGTGTTAGCTAACCACTAGCATTTTGCTTCTTCAGGATTGCTGCAGAATGAAGCCTCTCTCAAGCTTTGCACATATTTCTAAAAGTCGCAAGTGTTTGTCCACAATCACAGGCTTTTGCCACAGCCTGAAACAGGTGACCTGTAGTGTTCTAAGCAGGTATTTTTTTATGAAGAAAGTACAGAGAATATATTTTAATCTGATAGGCAAATAACACACAATTTGAGATTAAAAACTTTTGCTACCAAGAAAAACTCTACGGTTTAATGTGTAGCAGAAAAAGGTTTCACAGGTTTTTAGATCCACAACCCTGAATTTGAGAAAGTGGGTGTAGATAATGATAGTAGGGGAACTATTAGGCTTTTTTTAGAACCACATTAAATAAGCACTTTCAAGCTTCCTTTGGTGGTATTTTCATCAGGATATTTATTCACTTGTATCCCTTGCTTCTAGCTCAGACTGAAATAAGAGTGAGTAAAAATGGAGACATGAATGTTTTTTTTTGTTTTTTATTAAAAAAAATTGAGACTTTCCAGAAAAAAGTGTAGTTGGTTAAAACAGTACCTATTCTGCCAGAACCTACTGTATAAGAAACATTTGTTTACCCAAATTATAATTTCCTTCAGGATTTGGGAGAGTGGTTTTAGATGTGTACATTCAGGGATTTCAAAGATATAGGTTTTGGGAGTAAATTATTAAGCTGTTACACAAAGTACATTGGAATATGTGGCTAATTGTGTTTAACTGATACTCCAAAAGGTGCTGTATTTTTCATTTGGGATTTTATTATCACACAAGCTTATCCCCTGAAGAGTCCACCTGTCTATTTTAATGTCACTCGCCTTTAACTAATCACAAAGATCTGCTTATTAGAGACAAAGTGTTACTTTTGATTACTGTAATATTTTTATACTGTATTGTACATATACTTTCTGGCAGCCAGTAGGATTACTTCACTTTAACAGGTGAAGACTTTGGTGTTACCTACCAAACTTCTCAAGAGGGAAAAAAGTAAGAAAAACCTCATGAACAGACAAAAATTAAGCAGTAAGCTAGGATACATAAGCAAGAGGTAGTGATTCAAACCAGCAGAACCCTTAACAGGCCATCCAGCATGTCTCTAATATGGCCCCTACCAGGTCTCAGGTTCCTTTTTGGTTTGTAACATTTTCTCTTTCTGATTCCCAGCACATTTCTCTGCTTTTCTTTTAGAAATGTGATTATCTTTTGGAATGTGTATGGCATGAACATGAGGCTGAAAGACAGTGGATGACAATGGAGGAATGTAAAGAATTTTAAACAGAATGGAGCTGCAAGAAAATAAGATTTAAAAAAAAAATGTAGTTAGGAACTGCTGTATACTGGAAAAAAAAAGTTGTTTCGGAAGGAGGAACACAAAATAAAATGAACTGATTTTGTATCAATGACTACGTATGGAAAAAGCTTGAACATGTAAAAAAAATGACAGCATATAGGTTTATCATGACACTCATGCAAAATAAAGAAAAAAGTAAATCTTACATTTCCTTTATGTGGAAATTTAAGGTAAATCACTGCTAGTATGTGAGCTCCGATGATAAATGAAGTTCCTTGATATCACAGTGCCCACCTTGTGCCTCCAGAAAGCCCAGAGGTCCATGCATGACGTCATGTAACAGAAATGTAACCTCAGTTACAGTGTCTTGCCTATTCTAACCCAGTCAACAAATCCCATGTATAAAAATCCCATTTCATCTGTTCAGGTATTCCCCTGCATTTGCTCACAAAGTGAAGCCTTACACATTTCCTGTGAACATTTTTATTGTATTATGCAAAAAGAGTTAATAAATCTTATATTTCTTTTTTAAAGTGAATATATAAAAAATAAACTTTAAACACGTTCCAGCCATGTACAGTGCGATCAGAACAATAAGAGAAAAAATAATGTCTCAGGACAGCCATGACAAACAGTAGCAGCCCGACCAACAAGCCAGAAATTAAAAAGCTAAGGGGAATGACTTAAATATAAAAGCCTAAAGTCACCGTATACTAGTCACCCAATCCTTAACCAGCTGGAGAGAAGACAGCCAATCTCTGATCTATAAATGAATGACTTGTTAATCCATGAAAAATAAAGTTTAACGAACAACTGGTTATAGAAAGAGGATTTCCAGAAAAAGACAGAGAGCTATAAGTAAAATGCTAGAGGCAACTATGCCACCATGGTGCCCATGGAGTAAAGCCTCTGCTGTATTGTAGCGAGAGGGAGAGTAAAGAGGTCCAGCAGGTGAATAATGTGGGGTGAAAGAGGGCTATCAAAGGAAGGGGTTAAGGAAAGAAAATTAGAGAGAACAGAAGGAAGAAACGGGAGGTCTGTTCCAAAAATATGTAGGGGAAAGTACAAGGGACATTTAGGGGACAGAGGCAGCAACTAGGGTTAATACCTAGTACTACAACATAATGCTCACAAAGTTTGATGTATAGCTTGTGCATAAACCTGATACTAGTATTCTATGATGAGACGTATGTTGATAGGAGATGATGTGGCCAGAAAGAATATACTAGCAGAGGCCTATACACAGTGTACAGAGCAGCGTACAAAGAGAAGACTGGCTTAGTAAGGTGAGACAAAGAACATAAAAATGTTTGAAGAGAAGGGGAGAAAATAGTGCAATGTTTCAAGATTTAAAGACTGACCTCTGCCGGCAGCATAAGGAGAAAAGAAAAACAGTACAATGAAGAAACCGGAGTACAGTAACTGGAACATTTTGAGCCTTGACTATTTAAGGGTATCTCTGCACAGCATGTTACACATTTTTCCTTAATATTACATAACATATGAACACTAGAAAACTGTTGACTATTAAAGGGCATCCAGCCCCAAAAACACCACCACTGAGCCTGCATGTCTATGATATTTACAGCAGTATTATTTGTATCCACCACAAAGGCCAGTATTGCGTTGGGGCATGTATAATATGAATCTGACACAGGGGTCAAAACAAATTCCTGGTCCTCTTTAGTCCTCACAGAAGTGCAAGCTATCATCTTTCTTCAGGATTCGAGTTTATAGTAATGACATTCCAAAAGACATCTGTTAAGATCTCAGTAAAGCAACTGCTGCAGCTTCTCAATCTGTGAAGAACTCGAAGGATATTTAAAAAAATAAGTTCATAATTCTACAGTGAAAAGGATTATTTACAAATGAAGAAAAAATGAAACTGGTATCTGTCTTCCCCAGAGTGGGTGTCCCAGCAAATTCACCTAGAAATCAGACCATATGGTGTTCTGAAAATTGCAAAATAACCATCATTTCCATAATAAAATCAGCTTAACTCTCAAAATGATTAATATTTTATATCACATCCATTTGAAAACAACTGAATTAGTATAATTATGACTTACATTGAGGGGTTAACCAGGAGAAAGCTCCATCTCGTTCCAAAAATATGACAGAATGACTTAAGTTTGTAAATCTGCATCTGAATAAAGCATAAGACTTCTGAAGCAATTTCCTCTAAACAGAAGATACCTAAAAGATCATGTTTGATGAAAACCACAATAAATTCATATCAAACACCAAGCATGGTGATGGAGGTGTGATGAATGGAGGTTGATTTGTAGCCTCATGACCTGGAAATCTTTGCTGACATTTAGTAAACCGTGAACTAATCTTTATACCAGAATGTTCTAGAGAAATATGTAAGTCAATCTCTTTGAATGCAAAAGCTTCCCAGAAGCCAGATCATGCAACAGACAATTGCTGTATGCATAGCAGCAAAAAGATGTGAATTGAGGTTTTAAAATCAGTAAGTCAAAGTCCAACCTCCTCCTTTTAGAAGCCATGGCATCTTGAGCCAAGCCTGGGAGGCCACCCATATTTTCCATATTCCTTTCCTGGGCATCGGAACGAGAGGTTTGTACGGTCCCCCCTGCAATTTTAGACCTCTGGGCTTAGCACCTGGTGATGGGGCTTTTTCAGGTATGATAAACTTCTCTAGGCCTAAAGTTCATGTCATCCTGTAGTTCATGTCCCAAGCCCTGCTTTACCCTTCAATTAAACCCCTGGGTTGGCACTCCTGCCTGAACCTCTGAAACAAGTCAAATTTAAGATTCTGACCCAATTAATGTTAAAAAGATTTTTGTCTTACTTACTCAGGCACAGTAAAATACAATATGAAGATTATATGAGTGTATATACTCATTGTGGAACGTATTCAATAACCTTCTTTCTATGTGTCACCTCTGGACAAATGTGTTAACTCATGATATACTTTTAGTATCTCTTTAGTCTAAAAGCAACACTGTGCTAAAGACATTTTTTTCTGTAATTAATCAATGCTTCTTTACTTTTAACCTTAATTTAATAAAGTATATGTAAAATACAATAAAGAGTATGCTTCATTATTACTTTTTAATTGTATTTTCTTGTTTGTCTAATGTTTATTTAACTTATTTAACCACTTTATAAAGCATACTTATTTTGTTAACCATTGACAAATTCAGTATTAAATGACAGTACAGACGGGTGAAAGTGTTTTGCTTAATAAGCTGTAGGCCATAAATCAGGAATGTTATCCTCATGACTTGCCACATTTTATTTTCAGGGTAACTGTTAGAAATTTCTTAATGAACTCTCTGAAGAAGGGTTTCTTTGAGTTTACTCTCTTTAACTTAACTTCCAAAATGTCTTATTAATTTTTTTTTTTTTTAGCATTGAGCATTGCCAGTCCACAGTGGAATAGATCTGGTTCTTTGGCCAAGCCTTTGCTAGTCAGCAAATGGGACTTTTATTTTGTTAGGAACAAACAATAAGAGAACTGTGCATAAACAAGTGTCCTCAAATGCCAGTGAACTGAAGGAGTGTTGTAAGTAAGAGTGAGCCAAAAATCCCTTTGACATCATGTGATAAAATGATAAACAGAAAATAAGTATTTCAAGATTTGCTGCTAAACGAGGTTCTATAACTACTGAATTGTGAGATGTGCAAACTTTTTCACAAATGGCTTAGCATTTTGGTTTATGTTTTTTCAATAAAAATCAAAAAGCTAAGCCAGTTGTTTGTTATTTGTCCCTTAGGTTAGATTTATCCAAAAGCATTGCAGAAATAAAGTTTGCAACACTTTCTATACATCAGTCAAAATAAACAGGAAATACCTGCAACTTATTTTGTGGTTCATTTGCAATGTCCTACTAAACATAATAATAATCAAGCATAAGTGCACTTTGGGTTCAGTGAAATGAGCCTGAAAAAACACATGTATTCAAATTTGCTCACCTATTATGAGCCTAAGGTAAGAGAGAAATGTCTTTTTGATTATATTTTACTGTGAATGAAACATGCATCTATCATTTTGACCCAAAGACCAGAAGATAATTAAGAGAATGATGTCCAGTTTCTGTTTGAAAGGTTACCCAATGTTTTTGGGATGCAGAAGGTTTGATTTTGGTGGACACTACAGTATATGCCACATGATCAAACCATTAACTCAGATATAAACATTCAAACTCTTTAAAAGTTACATATATGTTTAATGAATGTTTCACCTCACAAAAATGAAGCTGAATTCATCATGCCTTTAAATTCTGAAAAGGCATGACCTCACACAAATTTAGAAAAAAAAAAAAAAAGAAGCAATAAAGCAATAAAAAAAAATGTATTTTGGACACATTGACAAAAATAGTATTTAGACTGAATAGTGCACTATTGAGACCTGGGGAATGCCAGTGGGATAGAAGGGGTCAAATTTACTCCATAAAAATAAGGATCCGTAAAATAGGCACATGGAGTGTCATTTAAAGCTATTTTGAGATTACCGATCACAAATATAACATTTTGCATATTTGATTTTTTACTGGTGGTTGTAGCCCTCTAAGAGCCACTCACAGAAGGTTAAAAATGACAAATTTCTAACACAAGCATGTGGGGTATCATTCTAGACCAGAGGTCCTCAACACCGGTCCTAGAGAACCCCAGTGACTGCAGGTTTTCATTCTAACCCTTTTCTTAATTGGTGACCTGTTTTTGCTGCTAATTAACTTCTTCTGAATTAATTTTAACTGACTTGCTCTTGAAGACTCGGACCCCTTGTTTCATTTTCCTTAATCAGCAGACAAACAATAATGAGATACAAAATGAACCAAAACACAACCTGCCAACAGTTTCCATCATACAATATCTGAAAATAAAGAAAGATGAAGGTTTCAGGAATGTTGATCTGCTCAGGTCCCCAAAACACTTTAACAGTGCTCTTAGAAAGAGAAAATCAACAATTTCAAAAATGTTTGCCATTACACAATGAGAGCAGGAACAAGCCATGGAATTAAAGAACGGGTTTAATTAACGACAAGAGTCAGCACCTAATTAAGCAACTGGTTGCAGTGAAATTGGTTGAAGTTTCAGGCCCTTAATTAGTCTGTCTCCTGTTGGCTCACTCACTTCACATTTAATTTCTGTTTGAGTTCCATTTCAGGAAAGAAATGGAGCAATTCAGAGGAACAATGAAGAAATTCTGGGAAACAAGTCTTAAAAAACAAGTCATTAAAATTAATTTAAAAGGAGTTAATTAGCAGCAAAAACAGGTCACTAATTAAGAAAAGGGTTAGAATGAAAACCTGCAGCCACTAGGGCCCTCTTGGACCGGAGTTGGGGACCCCTGTTTTAGAGTATTTCAAAGTCAGTGATTATAAATACTGCGGTGGGCTGGCACCCTGCCCGGGGTTTGTTCCTGCCTTGCGCCCTGTGCTGGCTGGGATTGGCTCCAGCAGACCCCCGTGACTCTGTGTTAGGATATATTGGAGAATGACTGACTGACTGATTATAAATATGTTATTTTTTGATCCTTTATTGGGGATCTAGCCCTCTATAGACCTCTATCAGAGGGCAACAAATGACATATTTCGATTACAATCAAGAATATTTACACTTTAAACATTTACATTGAAGCACACATATTAATATTTCAAATAATGAACACAACTATTTTTATTTACTATGTACTTATACCTCATAAAGTAAATCATTACATTTCTTATGATCACCCCAAATTAGCAATGCTTATGCTAACTCACACTTTTTTTTTTTATAACTGTCAACAGTCTCTACTGCCAGATTTTTAATGATTGTTTCTTGTGGTTGAACGGTATTTTTTTCCTCAGTTTTTATAACATTTAGGTTTAAAAAAAGACTAGACACACCATTTAAGGAAATCGTCTTCTACTGGACCATGACTGGTTTCATTTTCATTCAGTAGGCTAACAATCACTGAGTCATCAGCAGATTTTAAGATGAATTTGTTTTCAAATTTACTGCGACAGCCATTCACACAGAGGATGGACAAAAGAGGTGAAAGAACACAGAACTGTTAGGGTCCCTATGTGGATGAGGACAGCATATCATGTTCATTGGTTCAAATGTAAAGTAATAGATCTTAAACAGGGTGTACTTACTGTTTCACGTGATATACACGCGAAATTCTAAAATGTACTTCTTTAGCCATGCATTCTGTACGTAAGCCAAGCAACATCCCCAAGGACTTCCATCAATTCGGTAACACCGTTGGCTGTCCCAGGTGTAGATTAAGCAGCATTTTATTGCAGTGTTAGTTCTAACAGGGGAAAACGTTAACCAGAATATCTGATGTGTTAAAAAGTTTTTTAGTTTATTTCTGAGAAACCTAGCGGGACCTCTGGTGCAGCCCTGTATACCATCAACCGGCGCTGACGTTGCTTTCAAATTGTGTCGCGTAACCGACCAGCCTGCCGGCCCGCGCTGGCACTGCGCACGTGCAGTTGGCCTTCCGCAGGAGGGGCGGGCAGGCGAGCGCGCGCAAGTGATAAATGGTGAGGGGAGGCAGGGCGCGTAGCGCACGGCACGTCAGGCAGGCAGTGCGGAGTAGTGCGTCAGACCTGGAGAATGGCGGTGGCCGGCTGAGGAGGAAAGTGTAAAGAGAGTATCTCGCTTCAAACCCCGAGCCGAAGCAGCTCTCCGTGAATGAAGATGGCTAGCAGCATGCAGAATGAACACCAAGAGTCCAAGGGGGAGCGACAGGGCCGCGACAAAAACGCCGCGGCGGATAACAACGATCTGCCCAAGCACGTAGCGCGAGGCATGTTGCGCGCATCCAAACAAGATGGCGAACGGACTGGATGTCAAGAAGGACCTGCGGCAGGAACGGCACAAGACGCTACAGAACGGCGACCGAGTAGTGGCTCGTCGGAGCCGAAGGGCAGTGACAAATCCCCGACTTTTATGAAATCTACCGAAGAGCAGACAAGGAGAAACTTCCACATTCCCCTGAAGAACAAAGAAAGGAAAGGTTGTACATTCACTCTTCCTAATAAAAAAAAATATATCAAATGTTTGTTTCTAGCAAACAGTCGCTTCATCTGTCTGTAAGCGAGTCAGTGAGCCGCTGAAGGTTGCCCCCACTACCTCTGTCCTTCTCCTGGGCAGCCCCATCTTTTCTGAAAGTGTAACAGTTAGTTCGAGCGGCACGCGTGTTGCAGCGCTCGGAAGGTAAGCGGCGCTGCAGGAGCTCCACGTGAGGACGGTGTGAAGAGGACCCGCCAGCTCAGGACGACGATCGTGTTATGACAGTGTCCACCGTAAAAGATATAACTTCACATGTTTGGCTTTACGTTCCCGACCACATCCGTGAACAGCTTTGCGCCCATCGCCGTGGACATTGTGGCTGAAGTTTTAGCACAAACGTGCGCCCACCTTCACCCCTTAGTCGCCATAACAACACCGAGCAGATGTATAAATACGAATTTGTGGTTTCGCTGTTAGACTTCTGGAATGCGATTGAACTGCGACTTTTTCCCTTCCCAGATCCACATCTCTTTAATTCATTAGTTTTCAAGCCCAAACCTTCATCGATGTAAAATACCGTTGGGTAAAATTTGAACTGTGCAGAAACCGATTCGCTCCGTTCACATGCAAACTAATTACGGATTAAATAAGAACGCTTCACGTTACCAAAAAGAAAAAAGACACGCACATGACTTGAAATGTGACAGCTTTCCTTTTGTTTGTTAGTATCCACATTCAGCTTTATACTTTTGAATTTTTATTACCGCATATCATTTATGCTTCAGTTGCATTTCACCAGCGATACTTGGTACCTAAGCAAAGGAAGCCAATTCAGTTCTGTGCAGTTTTTGGATTTTCAAATTTGCACCCAATGTGGGCCATAATAGAATGACAACTTTTCTGGTTAAATATTTACAGTTACTGGCACAACATTCATAATTTAAAGAGATGTTTATGACCTAGAAGTTTTTAATTGTGTGTATTGTTCAAGTTTAGATTTCCCTACATAAGCATTTCAGAGGTTCTTTCCTTTAAATGTCATGTGAATTTGTTCCCGTATAAATTTAGATTTGCCTAATGTATTGATCAACAGTAGCAGTCAATTTTTCATATTTGCGTTATGTAATTTGGACCCATTCATATTACATAGACTGGTTTTTCATTTGCTGTTTGGGTGGAGCAGTTGTAACAGTAGTTATGAGACACAACAATCCCTGGATAGGATGCAAGTCTATTGCAGTGCACGGTTTTGTACACAACCACCTACCTACACGAGTCCAGTTTTTAATCCTTTATATATACATCCATATATTGGAAATTGGATGTGGTCATTGGAGTACCAGTGAAATATCAATGTAAGCATTGGGAGAATGTACAAATTGTACACAGTTGGGGAACATGGGTTCAATCCTTGTTTTATATTTACATCCATTTATTGGAAATGTGATTGACATTGGAATACCAGCAAGATATCTAACCATTGGGAAAATGTACAAGCTATACAGTTGTGGAACAAGGATTCACACCTTGTTTCCTAGTACTGTATATCAGCAATATTAACCATTGATTACCAACCCCTCACCACCACCCCCCACCGCCCATGTTTCCTGCAATAAAGCTCACTCTCTGCTGAAAACAAGTAGGATTTTATAGAATATTTTTTGCAAAATGGCCGTGTTGTCAATTATTTTTTTCTGCAGGATGTTTGAAAGCTTGAATACAAATCTCATTGTGGGTTCATCTGAGTTTGGTGCTATGCAAATTTAAGTCATCAATATACTGTAAAATACAGTAATAAACAGTAGTTCCTTTAAAGTGGCCTATCAAATATTGAGCCCAAGGCATTTATGGGGATTTAGGTTCCATTCAGAATGCAGTTTTAATGTAGACTTAGTCATATTTTAAAATAATTTCCTTGAATAGTTAAAAAGAGAATGTAAATACAAGCATCTTTATATTTTTTAGAGGTTCTACAAAATTTTAAATATTTTGAAACTCTTCTCCGATTCTTTCTGCTTGTAAAACACTACATGTGTCTGAAGTAAATACATAAGGCTGAGGCTAGTTGTTAATAGTACAGTATCAATCTTGTTTTTCACCATTAAAGCTGTAGCATAGATGGTTTAGCCAAATGTTACACATTTCTTTTTTAACTAAGAATTGTACATATACAGCCAAGTTACCTAGACAAAAATAATACTTTCCAAATGTTTAGGTCTCAACATTATTTTGGACATTTGTTTATGGAATTTCACAAAGTATTCAGGCTTTTAATGCATAGTTTTTATTATAACTTTTTTCTTGCATGCCGAGACCTATTACTTAATGCATAACAATTATGCAGGGATCTTGGAAATTAAATGCCAAATGAAATAGGCAGCTGGAGTTGGATTCTGGGGATTAATGACTGGATCAGTAATTGAACCAGTTTTTCCTAACAGTTGAACAAATCGTATTGGTTAATTATTAATGGTTTGCCATGTCATGCACCATATTGAAAATAAAATGCTGAATGAAGTGGGCACTGAGTAGTGTTGGGTTCTGTGGCTTAACTGACTGGATCAGTAGTTGTAACCAATTTTACTTAACAGTAAAACTAATCATCATGCTGGAAACTGTACACAGTTTATTTCATGAACCACAAACCCTAACAGTATTTAATTGGATTCAGTGGTTAAGAACTAGATGTTTTGAAATGTTTTTTTGTGTTTATTTCAGAAGCAGACACTGTACATACAGCTCTTCCTTAAGAAAAAAATAGAAAGCAAAACTATGCACTTTTTGTCTAACAACTAGCAATAAATCTTTGTTTTTGTTTTTTTTTTGGGGGGGGGTCAAAGACTCTACATGGCTCTGAAGTGGTTTGGTTGCAATATTCTTTGCAGTGTGTGTTATAGGTGAAAATTCTTTAAAGCATGGCTACATTTAGCATTAATATTTAAAGTGTAGTTATCGGGTGGGGGTGGGCACATATTTTATTATATTTATTATTTCTGGTATTTCAGTTCAATTCAGTTGTGCCCTTTTAAAAAATAATTTTGTTTTTTATTCATCTTGAGACCTTACTACAGTTTATGGTGGTCCTCTATGAAACATTACATTGTTTGATTATCATCAGAAAATTACAGAAAATAATTGTGCAAGGTTGAGAATGAAATCAGAATGCCACAGGGCTAGTCGTGTGAAGTTGTACTATCTTAGATGTTACTTTTTTTTTGTAATTCTGTCCTGTGTCTTTCGTTGGGCTTGGAAACTGAGGTTTATTGTAGCTTATATTTCAATGCAAATCTGTCTGTATTCAGTTTTCAACTATGTAAATGTTTAGGTCCGTTTAGTCTAACAAGCAGGGCATATTTACATAGGTTTGTAAGACAATTCTGCGTTTGCAGATTGTAGGTTTTGCGCTTTAAGAGTCCATCTTTGACAGCACTTGTTTCATTTTCACCTTGGACATCATCTAAGACACCTGTAAGGAGCCATAAAAAAAGCTGTGTTACAGAGAATATTTAATATTTTTATAGATAAAGTTGATTGTTTAAGGGATTTGTTTTACACAGTTTAAAATCAAAAACTGCAACACTGAGTAGTCTTTATAAGTGAAACTTTGCTCTATCAGCCATATTAAGTATAGAATCACCTTTTTCTATATTAGAAATTATTTCAGGAGAAGAGAAACCTTTTTATCTGAATTCTTAGTTGGTATTTTGGTTCACATTGTTCCTAGCTACTGTGTGCATTTAAAGTATCTTAAGCATGAAAAGAAGGGTACGTTCAAATGCATCCAGCTCTATTTAGTTATTTCTTTTCATTTGCCATTAAAGTACAAAATATGCCAGTTCTTTGTATTTTTTACATGCTCCTTCATTAGATCCCCTCCTCCTGTCATAAATAGTATTTCTGACTAGAACTGGGTGTGTTGAGTAACTATTCCTGGATTTTATGCCAGTCCATTGCAGGGCATACTTCTAGATACATACCCATACACATGCTTGTACCCGATAATATTAGAATCAACAGGTAAAACACAGACCTGTGATGAGAAAATAGAGTTCCTGCGTAAAACACGTGATAAGAATGTGGCAGTATGCAATTAACAATAAATGTCCTCTATACTGAACCCAAAACTCCCAAATCTGTCAGGGAGCAGCACTAATCTTATGAGCATTGTTGCAGTTTTCATAAAGTGTGCCTATATTTTTGTGCATGAAGAAGCACCATTTCAAGTAACCTTTATTAATGCTCTTGATGTCATGTGTTTTATAGTAAAATTTGGGTTTTTAAGGTAAAGTTGGGTCACTGAAATTAAATTGTGTTGTCATTTACTGGAACTAGTGATTATAGTGATACATAATGTGAAAATATGAATTGTAATACTAAAAGTGTACATTTTAAAGGACTTTCTTTGAAAATAAGTGATTTTTGGGAGTGGGCAGACAGATGGAATATTCATTGCTAAACTGCATATTTATAAACCATGCTTTTAAATTATTTAATTTACATGCTACTGCTGAAGTTTAGTAGTCACAGGGCTGAGAAGTCAATTAGACCCCTTGTATGTGAACAGTCCAGTTCTTAATATTATCTATAAGAGACTTGAGGGTCAAACATTTTTTGATGTAGTCTTGCACTTGTGATAGCTGAGTGTCTCCTTTTAAGAAGCCAACATAGATGTGCTATTTACATAGGAAATGTAGGTCTTTTTCATGTGCATAGCAAAAGGGTTGGCAAATATGAAAGATGACTTTTGGTGCAAAAGCCACAGTTGGCAGAATTTTGTTATCACATAAAGTAGAAATTTTCTTTGAAGTCTTAACTAGTGATCAATATGAATAAGGGAATATCATAGTTCCTTTTTGTAAAATTAAATTTAAAAAAATACATGAATTCTAAATGTAATGCTTCATGAAGAGTACTCCACAGCAGAGAAGCAAAACCGCAAATAATCAAATTATTCTTCTCATTAGGGGATTGTTGACATATGGGAATTCATTAGGTGTGTTTGGACCATGGACCCCATATTTAAGTACTTTGTATGTGGTTGTTATTAATATGTGCGTGTTTTATTTGCATTTACAGCAGGTCTCCAAGGTGAACAGGTGTCTGGCATGTTAACATAAGTGAGCTTGCAGCATAGCATTTGTTGCTAAGTCTGGGATAGTGTGTGCTGTGGTAGATGGAAGCACCACTAACCTCAAGGGAACTGGAGTATTGCATCAACTTTGATTGAATGTATAAGTGGCTAGACAGCATCTTGCAGTGCATATAGGCCATTAGATAGTACTAAAGTGACCAAGGCAATGAACTTTAAAATACAAAAACTGCACGTTTAATCCCTGTCTCTGCGATTCTGAGCAAGTAACTTAACCCCATACGTGTATCATTTGTAGAAATGTTGTGTGAAACACACATATTTTAGTATTGTAAATCACCTTAGGTAAATGGGATACAGATTTACAACAATATACATTTTCAAAATAAAGCACAATGTCAGATGTAGATCCTGTACCCTTTGATTAGTTTATATGTGCAGTAGTTGAATCCTTTTTCATAATGTATTACTATACATACTAAAATGTTTGTTAATCATACAAATAATTAGACTTTTAAATATTAACTACATGTTTATATTGCCATTGGGATAACTGTTACTGACCTGCTTAACACAAAAATGTTTTTTTGGGAATAGACGAAAGTTCTGCAAGCATTTCCGTTTATACTGGACCCTCAAAGGATGCTTTAATTACTTTGTATGTTGATACTCTGGAGAATGTTGTTTTTCTTATCCAAAAGGCTTTGGGTAAGGAATCTATTTGAATCAGTTTAAATTTTACAAAAGCAACTTGTTTTTTTTAAGTTCTTGTGAAATCTGAGAATGTAGAATGTATCAAGTTGCTAGTACATACGGAATAGGCAAGGCAGCATGACATGATTTGGTTTCGGTCCAAAAAAAAAAAAAAAATCCAAACTGAATAAGCTACAAAATTACTCTTGTCCCCCCCCCCCCCCAAACCATAGGTGGGAATTCCCTTATGTGACATGTGAGAAACTAAACAGGCAAACAGGGCTTATGAAGTTACATTTTTACATATGGAATACATAGGTCACCTTCATGTTTACATTCTATCACTAGAAAGGAACTGTGCTGTATTCAGAGTTGCCATTTGTGACATCACATTTTCCTACTTCACTCTCTGGGCATCAGCACGTTCTGTACATGACTTCCAGCTAGATGAAATTAAACATGGTCATAAGTTGTCCCCCCTCAACTCTAACCAGTTGATACATTAAACTGGTGTGCAAAATTAAACTCCTCAAAAATGTTTTAATTGTGAAATTATTTCGATTTGCATTCATTAACACAAAAAATATATAATTAGAAAGTTTCCATCACAATATATTTAAGTACAATATTTAAAAGAAAGTTAACAAATCACAATTTTTGATGTATACAATATAGTAAATCATTTATCATGTAAATATTTAGTCAGTTTAATATTTGTAAACATATGTAAAGAAAAACAATGTCTATTCATTGACTTGGATATAACTTTTGTAGTTTGCCACTTTTTTTTTTTTTTTTTTTGATCCAAAACTTTCTTTGTTGGTCCCTCATTTTCACATTTTTTCTGGTGTGTCTCTATGAATCACACAGAAATAGTTTACCATCATTCTGACATCCCATCTTCCCTGGAACCTTCTTTCCATGTACTTGATATCCTGACAGAAGTTTTTACCTTGCTCTTCACTCACCAGTCTCAAGATTTTCAGAGAAAAATTCAAAATGGAAATCCAAAAAATGAACTTTGAGTTGCAATTCGATTCCTTAAACTTAAGGACATTGTGATTTTTTTTGTTGTTGTTATAATTTAGATCTTTATTGTAACTTAAAAACTTGGAAGTTGCTTCTTTGAATGATACCCAAGCCACTCATTCCAGGTTGTTCATTCGGCATCAGAAATCAGTTTTGAATATCAGGTCCAGCAACAAATGTCATCTTTCAGTTTGGCCTTAGACAACCCCAGAAACTTTCAGCACAAATACGTAAAACGTGCTCCATCTTTTGATAATGCTTTGATAAGCTGCTTCATTAAACCAAGCTTAATATGAAACAGCAACACATTATCTGCATCCACCGCGCTGTAGCTTTTTTCATGCTGGCCATACCTTCTGACCCCAATGTAAATTCTTCGCTCTGCTATTCCACTCGCAGAAAATCAATGGAAATTTTGAATGCCCTGACTGCTGTCAATGCACAGCTTTCAGGACCCTATATATGAACCAACAGCACTCATTTGTAGTAAGTAGCAATTAAAAAAAATAACTGTTTTGCTTTAAACATGGATTATTCAACTCAATTCATTTCATACAGATTATTAATTATTAATATTAAAGTGCAAAAACAATTAAAATCTATATCAGAGAGAATGTGTTTTCTAAAAAATGTATTACGCGATGGAGAAAAATGGTTTTCATTTTTGAATTAGGCACCAAAAAATACATGAATTAATCCAAAGCAATTTTTTTCAGTATATACTTGAGTTTTTTTTCCCATACATTAAAAGACACTTTGCCCTTTGCTCCCTAATTGCAGTTTACTGTTTTCTAGGCATACCTGTACGGACTTTCAAAGTAAAATCTATACATTGTTATATATTCAGTGAAAGGCTTTACTTGGAATTATTTCTACAAGAAACCAGAAAGTTGAGCAGTTCTCGTCTTTTGCAGATTTGGTTTTAAAACTAAACTGGCACATTACAGTTTTCTTGCCTCTCATTTTTATTTGCTAGCTTTTGCTATTTTTTTCCGATTTTGAATTCTATAAAACTAATTCATTTTTTAATGATTTTTTTGTTTCAAGGATCCTTCTCCATATGACTGTAAGGTGTATAATAACTAGGGAATCCATTCCCGGACGGGTTTATCCATTCCCGGGAATTCGGGAATCCCGCATTTCATTCCCAGGAATCCTGGGCTCCCGGGGATGACACAGTGCATGTGAACGGTTTTAGAATGACCGACACATATTTTTAATAAAACTACTGCAATATGTTGACACAAATAAAAGACTAAACTTATCTACAAGCAGTTCATGCTGTCATATAAGTACTTGTATCTTTAGTTGTAGTAATAAGAGTGTAGAAAGCACAACGTCCTCACTGGTGGCGCAGTGGTAGTGCTGCTGCTTTGCAATAAGGAGAGTGTGGAAGATTGTGTGTTCGATTCCCGTTTCCTCCCTCTGTGGATAGCGCTTTGAGTACTGAGAAAAGCGCTATATAAATGTAATGAATTATTATTATTGTGTCCAGCGTGCGGTCATCCAGGCAAGAGCGCACCTTCGTGCAGAAGTATGACAGCCGCTGAGAAAGCATGCTCTGCCTCCACTGAAGTAGGCAGCACAATCATCAGATACTGATACACTTGTTCTAAACAATGCCCGCGCTTGCCGTTGTTCTGAAACACTGCCATTTCAGCTTTTACTCATGCATCCAGTTTCTTGTGATCATTCTGTGATGGCAAGTTTCTTGGCACAGATAATGCGGATGCAACAGACTGACGCATTGCAATTTCAAGTTGCTGTTCAAAGCTATTGTCTGATGAAGTGCAAGCTGCAGCAATGGTGCCACCTTAATTATCTTCAACTATAACTCTGTTATTTCTTGATCCATTTTTACAATTTTACACGCTATATATGCGAGCTTGGCTGTTCCCGTTTTCCCGGGAATGAAAAATGTCCGGGAATGGATTCCCTAATAACTGCATTTCATTAGGCAGAAAAGAGATAAATGCAGCTAATGAACAAAATGTTAACTTTAGCAGGTATATTTATTTGAATTTTTGATTTAAATATTTTGTGATGTAATCATGGAAAGCTTTTTTATATATAAATATGTAATGCTAGGTGTATGAGAATATATAGTAGGCCAGTATCTTCTACTCTTTCAGTTGTCTCATAAGTGTAATTACTTTTTAAATTATTTTTAATTTTCTTTTGCCAAGTTTTATTAGACTCTAGCACTGGAATAATTCTGTTTTTAGTTCAACATATATAACAGTTGTTGGCAAGATAAGCTGCTGCTTAGTTTTTGCCAAGTGTTTTTTGGGGAATTTTTCTTTTGTATTTATATGTGAATGAGTAAATATGGTTCTTTATTTTTTAACATATTGTAAACAATTCTGAACTGCAAGCCTGGGTCATATGTAAGGCCCATCTGTTCGTTACCTAACAGGCATACTGCATATGATTGCATTTCATTTACCTTGCCCTTTTTCCAGTGCAGTGTTTCTCTGATAGGAAACTTAAAAGCATTGAGTACACATCTCAATGGACTGATTTTAAAATATGAGTCTCCAGATTTGGGATTAGGGGAAAGGCAACGCATCAGTTACACCACCATTTACAAATCCTTGTCAGTTTATTTTATGGTATTCTCATTAATTCTGTCTGCACTTTAGTAGTGGTTAGAAGGAGGAATGCAAAGCACTTGCTGACATTGAGCTCCTTTTATGTTGGTCAAAATAGAAACATCACTGTAAATGTGCAGAGATTTTGTTTATATGGTCTTAAAAGTGCTGAATATCTAATCATAAAAAATCCCCTAAAATTTATTCTGTTTATGCTGGTGACTTTAAATCATATTTTTGAGTGTTGTCATACACTGAAACTTTTTCAGAACTTAAAATCTGAAGTAAATGTTAGCCCTGGGCTTCTCTCTTATTATACCAGATTTTATGGTTGCACTTATGGAAAGTCTGTCCAGATTTAGGTGTGTGTTTGTTTGCAGTTTTATTTATTTATAGTTTTCAGTTATACAATATTTTCTTCAGAAAAAGAAATTATCAAGCAAATTATTTAGGTTTTACATGGGCTCGCGTGTATTGGTGTCTAGGTTTTTGAAAAATATGCAATTTTAAGATTGTTCAAATAATAGTCTGCTTTGAGCTGTGATTAGTGTCTTTTAGTATTGTTTATTACACAGTGTGGCCTATTTAAGGCTATACCAACTAACTGTGACCTTGAATAAGTAGTAAATATAAATATTTGCGTTGTAAGACTTGGGATTGTATTCAGTATAGAAAGTTTTTATATGATTTGTATATGTTGTATTGCTTTACAAATGGTTCATGTGTATTTTTTAAAAGCATATATTGTGTTTTAACATTTCTGCTTGCTTGCTTGCTTTTCAGCTTTGTTCCAGCCAGTATCCCTGGAGTCCAGAGAATTTGAAGAGATTGTCAAGATCATGAACTCTTCCTATTTAGATTCATCATCGGCTTCTAAGTTCTCCTATAAAAAAGCTAGTTTGATTCACAGTGAGCTATTGGAAAAAGAGGTAAAAGTGCTGTCCTCTGGTTGTAGAATTAGTAGCTGTTTGCTTTTGACCTTTATTGACATTCAGGTTTCCTCTCACTACAGTTTGTTGAAAAGAGAAGAGAGATGAAACAAGATGGCCGTTCAGAGAAAGAGCTTGTAGAGTCCTATGCTTTTTGGCTAGCTGATCGTTCAAAGGTGGGTCATTAAAGGAATAGCTGTTTCTATCTGAACATTACTAGAACAACATGCTAACAGTCCACAGAATATTGTTGTTATATTTAGGTGTTCTAAACCAACAAAAGAAGCTTCATGATTGTTTGAATGTTAAGGTTTATTAAAGGACTGGGTGTGGGGAACAAATAACTTTTTACCAAACAATGGATAAATATAGTTTTATTTGTGCATTTAATGTACGCATGTATTACATCTCTCTTCTTCCTCTCTACAGAAGTACTTATAGGATACACTTAACACAGCAGATGCATTTAGCTTGTAGGGGAAAAAAAAACTGCAAAGGTAATTTAAATGTGGCATGTATTGCTTTGGAAATCATTGAAGATCCTGCAAAATAATTAGCATTTTAAGTATGTTATTAAACAGCAACTTTTTAAGTGACACGCTTATTTAGATATCCTTTACTTATTTTGAAATGAATGCTGTAAAGAATGTGTAGCTTGAGTGTCGTTGCTTCATCTTCTTGTGCAGCTCTACACTGTATTTTTATACTGTTTAACAGTATTTGTATTATCGTCACAAGCACAGAGATAGAAACTGTTTTTCCTGTTTATATCTCATTGATCATTCTTGTTGTTACAATGTTTAAAATAAATTTGGACAGTTGGGAAGCCATCAGTGTTCATGGTTTTAAGAAGCCTCCAGCACCAAATCATTGTATAATTAGATTAAACATGTTAATTCCTGGGTTGAACACCTACTCCAATTGATAATTATGTCATGTTATCTTTTAAATCAGTGTGATTCTTAGAGAGTAACCATTTAAACTTGCAATTTGTTTGATTGCTTCAAAGAGGGGAAAAAAGGTATAATGTGAAATAGTCAATTGACTCATTTATTGTCAGTGTTAAGAAAAATATAAATTTACAGTTTGAAAGATGAGATATCTTTCTTAATAACTTTTATGTATTTTTGAGCCAAAAACTAAAGTATGAATATTCATTCATTCATCCATCCATTGTCCAACCCGCTATATCCTAACTACAGGGTCTGCTGGAGCCAATCCCAGCCAACACAGGGCACAAGGCAGGAAACAAACCCCGGGCAGGGTGCCAGCCCACCGCAGATGAATATCCATATTATACATAAATATCTATTCATACATTGACAAGAAATTCTTGTTTATGTATAGACAACCTAAGAAAAAATGGTTCTCACTAATTGATCAATCTCTATACCATACTGTAAATTTAATTTGACTGTGAAAAAATAGGGGAAAACCCCAATGATTTTTTTTTTTTGCATTTAATATTCGTAAATGGCCATTTTAGTTCTTGGCTATGACAGCTGCAGATCAGTGCAACTAGTCGGCAACATCAGTTTTTTGAGTCCCACCTATAACCTCTGTAATTAAACTGACTACAAAAATGAAAATAACCAACAAACGGGAAGCCCCTTCACATGAAACTGTGCTTTTGAATTGACTGGGCTTACTGTTTGAAGATTACATCCATGTTCCAGTGGTATTTAACAATATTTTGGCAAAAAATACAAGTTTTCCTTTTTGAGTATGTGCCTGGATGACTTGACAGACATGTGGATTATAAACGTTTCATGAAAACATAAGAGAAAACATTTTCTCTGCCATCACTACCAACTACATTGGGTAAGTAACGTGAAAAATATACCATTTTTAGGCGGAAAAATCCTTTAAAGCTGTGATGTGACATCACTGGTAGTGAATGTAAACATGCATAAAGAACACTTCAGATTTACATTTCAAAATGAAGATGGTGTAAAATGTTATAGCCATTCAAGCATAACAGCATTAGTATAGTGTTTTTGCTGTGTTCTCTATCTATTTCTCCCCATGTTAAAGATACATTTGTTATATAGTGATTTTGATAAAAAGCAAAACAAATATTTTACCCTGTTAAATGTCCACTATATCATCCACTAGGTGTGTTTTTATTTTTATATTACAAGTTTTCATTTTTGAATAGCCCATACTACTTGTTTTTTTTTTTTACCTTAAGTTTGTATTGTTTATTAACTTGGTAATTACCTGATTAAACACCCAGGCTGATGTTGCAGATGTGATTTAAGATGTTTTGAAAGAAGGCATCTGCAAAACAAGTAATTAGTAGAGAAACATGTGGACATACTCTCCAATAATAAAATGATGCAAAAGGATAGATTTAAACAGTAAACTGTACATCCTAAGTTTACAGACATAAGGACTTGCTTGTTCAGAATTCATAAGCAAGTGTATGTACTGTGTTCTGGTGAATTATCAGTGGATGGGCTTGTAGGGGTTGTGCTTTAATTACAACGATATTTCTGTCCACCAGATTGCAGCTACATGATTTTTTTTTTTATTTTTTTTTTTTAATTTTCAGAACATATTAGGTCTTAAAATTTTGAATAACACCAAGATAATGATTGCCCCATTAGTTCACAAGTAATCTTGTAGCAGACAAACAGAGATTAGCATTTTTTTATTTATTTACTTATATATATATATATATGTGTGTGTGTGTGTGTATATGTATATATATATATATATATATATATAATATATATATATATATATATATATATATATGAGCAAGTAAATGAAGATCATTCGAATGTAACATTTAGTGTACTATGTTGTTTTATTTGTAAAATACATTAAAAACTCGATGCTTAGGTTTAAATTAAAGCATAGCTTTCTGAAAGGAAAAATTGATTAATGACTGTGTTTAACATTTAAACAGTCACAGGTGATTTTTGTGCATTACACATAGAAAGGGACAGTGGAATGTGTGCCCTTTTCCACCCTCTGACGTGTGTCCTTAGCAACCGTGCATCCATCATGCATTACAGGTGTACCACGTGTGACGAAGTAGCGTTTTTCTGTAGGTTTGTTTTTCATGTATGAATAAAGTACAATGTAGTATTAAATGTATACATTTTGTTGCTTATTTTAATGATTTTTTTTAACCATGCACATTTACTTTGTAAAGGTGAACTTTGCAGAGTTTCTTTTGTTATATTGTTCCTAAGCAAAGGTACTTAATACTTTTTAGCCTAATTACATTCTTGTTTTATGCAGATTAATGTGATTTGTGAAAAAGGACTCTGCGTTGGCCATTCTAGAATAACAATACTGGGAAAGCCTTCAATGGGTATGTTAAGCTTTATCTAACCACCAGTTATCTTAATTGTCACTAGCATGATTTTATTTTTGTAGTCTGTTTAGTGGATTCTTGGCTTTACTTCAGCAGCTCGAGTCTTATCTGTATATCTTTACATGAAAGATCAGTATGGTTTTGGGGGAGATTATGTCTGAAACTAAAGGAATCACTCTCAACTGATAAATGTAAGGAGTTGACAAATTCCTTTTGTAGTTTTATAGGGACTTGCATGTTATTTGGCAAATGACTTTGCTGGGTTTGTGAGCAAAGCTGGAATTGGAGTAGGAGTTAATTTTCTAGAAGAGTTCCAAATCTTACAGGAGATAAGCGTTGTTCATCTTGTCTACCACTGTCTTTGTCAAACAGCACTGAATGTATTAAGAAAACTTTGTTTCAATTTATAAAACTTGTTCAACCTTTGACCCAAAGCACTTTATGATTGTGCCGACAAAGTGTTATCTAAAATGTTGTCTTTTGTGGGAAACTGCTGCTTCTTAAGCTGTTTGCAAAAGACTAAGTGGTTCATTATCTAGGTCACAGAGTGTATTTGTTCACCAACAATTAGTGAGCTGGTGAGATAAAGTGTTTGTGTGTGTGTGTGTGTTTATATACATGTTTGTGTGTGTATATATATTAGGGCTGCAACTAATGATTATTTTGGTAGTCGACTAATCGTTCAATTCCCCCCCCAACCACCCCACCCACCCCCACCCCCCCCCCCCCCAATCCCCGATTAGTCACGATTATTTCATGCCTGACTGTTTTGATGCCTGTGACCTGTGGTTGCACATTCTGTTCTGGGCTCCAGTACATGTCTTGCCTCATTTGCTCACGTCTGTCAACCTGTGAATGACACCCTGATGTCTCTGCATTAACACAATTAAAATTAATAATAATCAAATTAAAATAACCAGTGAAATATATGAATTTGAAAATAATCAGATGTTTTATATTTAGTGTGACCATCAAAATAAAAAAGAAATGCATTAATCAATACAACCTAAAGTGCACGTAGTCTTTAAATAAAAAAAGTGCATTTAACTTAACCACAAATGGCCACTGGTGTGTCTTAAAGTCCAAAAGTTTAAATAAAGCTTCAATTCAAATAAAATAAAACAATAATGTACAGTTTATAAAAGATTCAGTTCATATATTCCTGATTGCAGTGCAGGAACGTGAGCATTTCGACATGCTCTGGTGGGAGGCTGGCTCTCTTCTTTGAGACGATGTTCCCAGCTGCTGAGAAGACACGCTCAGAGGGAGTAGAGGTAGCACGAATACACAAGAATGATTTTGCAGACAGAGAAAGATGTTTTAATCGTCACACTCTGAAGGAAAAGTGTTTTAGTTTATCACATCATGTACAATATTATGCCAATATAAAAAAATAACGGACTAAAATATGTAACAAGCTAATTACTGGCAGCATGCTGGAGCCGAGTATATTCGGAAAAGTACATTCGTTGAACGCCACAACCGGCTACAGTCAGTTTCCAGTGCAATTTGGAAGCAGGCCGGAGCCGAGTATATTCGGCGATGTATATTCATTGATTGCTGCAACCAGCTATTGTCGTGTCTCAGTGCAATTTGCCAGAACGCAGGGGGCGAGTACATTTGGGGATGTACATTCATTGAAACCAGCAACCAGCTATATTTGCTTCACAGAGCAATTTGCCAGCACGCCGGATCTGATCATTCAGTGCCGTATATTCGTTGTGCAGCCAGCTCACGACCACTGCTGGCCCCGGCAGAACTGCAGCACCACTGTCTGGGATTCAGCCGCTGCACTAGATGAGCCTACAGTCATCAGCGTTTACCTTTGTGTGTAGCCATTTCAAGTGCAATTGGCTCTGTGATTTACTAAATTTCATCAATGGCTTCAGTTGCACCTTGAACATATAATAGATTGTTACAGTAGTTTTTTTAATAGTTTTTGCAGTTCATTTGCAGTGTGTAAAATAAGTGTTGCAGTATTTGTAATGCTCTTTGCATGAAAAAAAATACGTGTTCCATTAAAATTTCACATTTTCTTTGTGAAGTGTGACGTTTACATAAAAGTGCAGCTAAAAAGTATTTGGAGTCCAGGGGTGCATTAACCCCCAAGTATGTGTCGGTTTAAGGGTTAACTATCATTGTCGAAACCTAGATATACAGTACACATTATAGTACAAACATCGACGTTAACATGTGACACTAACTTTACTCGCTAAAACTTACACCTAAGAGACGGCGGCATCACAGCTCCAGGATGCTTTCGTTTCAGATGCTCGTGCATCGCGGCGGTGCTGCCGTGAAAAGAAAGCTCCGATTTGCATAATCTGCATTCAACTTTTTTCTTTTTTGTGAAGTGCCCCCACACTTTAAAAAGTTTCTGTCTCAATTTTTTTCATCTCCTTCCCCCCTCCTCTATCCAACTCGCCATTGCAACCACGTTTATTTTCCTCTACATTCTTCTTCTCCTCAGACGTCGTTCTTTGTTGGTAGGACTGTGTGCAGTCTTGACAAACAATAACAAATGATACTGCCCCCAGACGTTCATGTTCTGCATTGCAGTTACAAAAACCAATGTGGTTCTTTGTGACTGGAGCCTCTATTGAAGGTTCTGTTTATGACGCGTCAACAATAAAAAAATATCTGTGTCAAAGATTTTTTATAGATGACGTCGTCAATTACGTCGACTAATCATTGCAGCCCTAGTATATATGTATGTATTTTCTGTTCTCTAAAAAATAAAAATGTAACTGCAACTGCAGTATAGGCAGTCCCCAGGTTACGTACGAGATAGGGGCTGTATGTTTGTACTTAAGTTGAATTTGTATGTAAGTCGGAACAGGTACGTTATTTTAATAAATGCTAATGTTGAACAACTGTAACCAAGTGCTCTGCCAATAAATGGAGTTTCACCTCTTTCTGACCTTATTATTTCTACTTTATTTTCAATGGTGATGTTTTTTCTCTTCTTTACTATATCACCAGCACTTGCATCAGATTTGTGTTTCAGAGACATTCTTGAAGGGTGAAGACAAAAGGTTAAGAAGAGCTCTTCTGCACAGTACTTTACACGCTATCACAGCAGGAAGGCACCAGTCGTCAACATGTCTGATGCATAGGGTGGTCCAGATCTAATCCTGCAATTTTCATTACGCTATAACTTATTCAGTTTATTACATAGAAAATCACCCAAAAAGTCCCGGACCATCGAAGTGTGCGAACTGACGTCATGAAGAATCGTCTTTGTGCCGAAATGGAATCCATCCATTTTCCAACCCGCTGAATCCGAACACAGGGTCACGGGGGTCTGCTGGAGCCAATCCTAGCCAACACAAGGCACAAGGCAGGAACCAATCCCGGGCAGGGTGCCAACCCACCGCAGGACACCCACACACCAAGCACACACTAGGGCCAATTTAGAATCGCCAATCCACCTAACCTGCATGTCTTTGGACTGTGGGAGGAAACCGGAGCGCCCAGAGGAAACCCACGTAGACACGGGGAGAACATGCAAACTCCACACAGGGAGGACCCGGGAAGCGAACCCGGGCCTCCTAACTGCGAGGCAGCAGCGCTACCACAGCGCCACCGTGCCGCCCCCGAACTGGAATCGTCCCCGCATAAATCAAAGTCATCCAGACGATCTGGATCTGCATAATTAGATCTGGGCCACCCTGTACTGACAAGAGACAACTTCCTGCTATGTGCGTAACAGTACGAGCAGGCTTGCTATTGAGAATGAATGGGGGCAGTGAGGGGCGGTTCATCACCAGCCCACCTCAGTCACCTCCACTACAGTATTCTGCCTGCAGTGTCTGCTGCACCACCGCCCCCATTCAACACGCAGCCATCCGAGGCACACTACAATGCTACCCTCCCAACCTGCCTCCCGCCGCCCTGTTCACCATCAATGGCCTCTGTTCAGCCACAACCAGGTCACCGGTTGCAGCATTACCAGCTGCCCACCGAGAATGAACGGGCAGCCATGTGTGGTGGGTGGATAGTGAAACCGCTGGGAGCCACCCAAGGGACGCTACACTGCGCAAGCAGCGAAATCGCCCCCCTCCAGCCACCGCTTGCAGCGTCCCCAGCCTGAAGATGACGGAGCGGCAGTTACTGAGGTGCATGCGTTACAGCTGCGGCCCCGTTCGTATGTCGTAGGTCGGATGTCCGTAACCTGGGGACTTACCTGTATTTGCTTTGAGCTATAGTTGAGGTGCAAGAAACTAAATGTTTCCAAAAAGGGACACAATGTTTCCAAAAACTGGAACACGTTGTGTGCAAAAGAAAACTGATTTCAAGGCTGTGCATCGTAAACTGTCTTGGTTATTGTAAAATATTTTTATTTTTTAGAGAAATTCCTAAAATGTCTTTTTTTTTTTTTTTTTTTTTTTTTATATTGTTGTGAACCAAAGATTTTTGTTCATATAAAGACTCTTTTAAAAACTGGAATTTTAATACACATTATTTTTCACTTGCATGAAGCTCCTTTATTACATGAGCAGAATTATAGCTGTTCATTTTTGGATATGTAATTTTGGCACAGTAATACAAAAAAACACTTGGGGGTAAACAAGGTATCTGTATAATTTACTCAATTATGATTTATTTTGTCCTGTTTAGGAGTTTATGTGTGTAAGCACGCAGACTTGCTGCAGATGAATCCATTTGATGTTGGAACAGTTGGGGAAATAATAATATTTAAAGTTATCAAGGTAACATTTATTTGCACTAATATTTCATAAGGATGTTACAAGTCAAAGTTGTAGGATTTTCACATGTTATGTTCACGATATTTTTCCCCATATGTCCCCAGGGAAGAGTAAAGAGTATATATGAAAATATGTCTAAAAACATTTTGGATCCAACACCAAGATTCGACTGTCATGTTTCCAAAAACTCTTCCAGAGTGACATCATTGCTGTCCTACAGAGCCTTTGAACTTACTCAGGTATTTTTCATTTTGTTCTGTTACATCTTTGATTTTGCCAGCTTATAAATGCATTGGCCATAGTTGTCTACCACCACCAAAGATTAGCATTTTCTTTAGTCTGTTGTATAGTTTTGTTTTTTGAAGGAAATATCAAAAGGCACTTGTTTGTTTTGAGGTATATTGTTTTGCATTTCTAATAATTTTTGTATATTGAGAAATGTCTCTGTGAGAGATGAATTCCCACTTTTCAGTATGTTCTTGAACTTGGCCTAAACTCATTATTGAATCTGTGAGAATCTTTAACACACTGTTTGTAGAGTGGTGAAATCTAAATGCTGCACCTAAGAAGCCAAGTCATTAATTACAATGAAACATCTCTGCATTGTGTAGGAGGTGTTACATAAAGTGAAGCTACTTTTCCGAATAATGGCATTTGAAGCCTAAATGTTATTATCAAATGCATCTGTCATCATGTCATGAAATATCCTTTAGATAAGTGGTGGATTATTTTGTTTTAGGGTAGCAAAGATTTGCTGCCTCCGTCCAGGTGCACAGACTTAACAAATGTTTGTTTTTCACAACAAACCTATTCTTTACTTAACTTAAGTCGTTACAGTGCACCACTAGAAGGAAAAATTGCATTTCAGATATTGAGATAAGTATCAATGCATTGTTAATTTCTTAACCTGTAGTTTTTACATAGGTTTACATGTCTTTACATGGGTTTATTTAGCTGTATGACCTGGCTTTGAAGGTGCTGCATGGAGTTTTTTCCTTTCTGTTTACAGTGTCTTAAAGTGGATAACTTCCATTGGAAAGACATCGAGCACAATTTAAACATAAAGGTTGTAATACATAATAACCAAAATGAAAAGCACAATTTACAATTGATATAGACTTTTCTCAAGGTAAGAAAATTATTTGTTTTCCACTTAAATGACCATATAATGTACAGTACTATTGCAGGAGAGATTTAACATAATTAAGACGTTGCTGCTCTTGTCAAGTAGACCCCATTTGTAGAGTGGGATTGTGTAATCCACTTAGTTTTATGGTTGTTACTTGTCTTAGAAAAGTGTAGTCCTAGACATTGTTTGTGATCATTTCTATTGTCATGGAGAACTTCACAGAAATGTGCTATACATTTCTCACTATAAATGTAATTTTTCAAAGGGTAAGATGTGAATGTGTATTCTTCCTTAGAGTAGAATTATAATTAGATTGTTAATATCATCATCCTAATTTTTCTGTGAGTTTACAAAACATTTGATGAATGTGAGAAAAGTGTGAGCATACTGTAGTATTTCTCTAGCAAGCTAAAGAGGCTTTAATTTGTTTAAATGATGGGCAGTTGAGGGAGGTCTATGCAGTGATTTACTAAAGATGTTTCTTACAGCTTGAGTGGTCCTTATAGCCCTCAAAACCCCTGTCCAGTTCCACACTTAATTTTTCATATCTATCATAAGGAGCAAGTATGTAGTACATGGGAAATTAAGAGAATTTTGAGGAGGTAAACCAGCAGACCCTGTGAGTCCGGGATTAGAATGATCACTTAAGTAGTAATCAGTTTCCTCAAAACCAGTTTTATACTTGTGGTTCCAATAACAGTACTTTTCTGGTTTCCAGTGTTAAAATATGTTGTAAACAAGTTTTTGATTTTTTATTCTTTTTTCACTGGCCCATGGTGTGAGATGCATATGTGAAACTGATGTAAGAGCATTTACCCCCTTCCCTCCCCTATTTACAGTATACCTTAACAAATTAAAAAAAAAAAATCATGACTTATTTAACACATTGTCTTAATTTAACAGCTCTACTTCTATGAATATGCTTTTGATGAAATAAAGAAGCGACCAAGACACATATGTCCTTATGCTGTGGTGTCTTTTATGTATGTGGATAAAGAAAATACACCAGTGCTGAAGCCTTTGCCTCCAGCAAGGTATGTGAGTTTAATAGCCAAGCTTTCATTAATTTGAATGTGATCTCTTTTTAACATTGATTTGTTTTTTTTTTGTATTTTGTTACAGATCAATCAGCAACAGCTCTGATGGGACTACAGGTGAATGCATTTGTTGATCGTTAATGTCTGAAGCTGTGTAAACAAACTTTTTAAGTTTTGATTTTTTTATCATTTTTTTTTTTTTGGGTTTATTTGTAGAAAAAGGCAGCTATACAGTTTGGAGTGGTCAGCTTCTGAATAAGGGTGTTCCTTTGTGTCATGCTTACATTAAGTCTGCCTCCCAACCGTTTCTTCCATTTAAACTGTAAGTGGTCATTTTTTTAATCATAAACATGTGATTCAACTTTAAGGAGCACATGAGACGCTCATTCATGCTTTTATTAGTAAGTTACTTGGTAGAAGATCAACCTCTTGTCTACTGAGCATAGTGTTGCATTTTAACAGGCTATGCTTAAAATTGTGTTTCTGCACTCTTGGAAGCCGACCCAGCTGTATCTTCCCTGAATTCCAGTTTAGGTTCTGCATATCAATGGTTGTTTCAATTTACACATCGTAAGTTAGAGTAATAAAGTTCTTTATTATTATTAGACCTCTTTGATATGAAAGGTGATGTTCACCCTATTTAACATGTGCTGGTTTTAACGCCAGTGCTAATTTTGTATTAACTGCATTGTTTTTATATCTTTTGCTTAGATTTTTAATAATTTCTCTTTATTCCTAAATCTTATAAAGTAAATTGCACAGGAAATTGTATTGTTTGATCAGGTAGTCCGCACAGTGTAAAGAGCATATTTTATGATATCAAAAGAGGATTACAGTACTACATCTCAGTCGGTCAAACGTAATATACATACCCCAGTTTATGCTTTTGTACAAAATCACTATTCTAATTTATGTTTACACCAACGTTTTATAAGTCACAAACCTGTTCAGCCAGGTGAAAATAGCATTGTCCTGCTGCATGAACAGCTTTAGCCAAATTGGTTTCATAATTCTGGCATAATATTTGATCTTCTAAGAGCCTTAACAAATGAGAGCCTTGTGGACAAGGCCTGGCCTATAGTGTGAATGGGAGAGAAGCATCCAGGTGTTTTTTTTTCTCAGCTCTGTCCAAGGAGAAGTGAGCTGTTTGGGATGTATGCTGTTGTGTCCTTCCATAGATATTAACCAACTAAGGCAAAATGGAGCTTTTGGTGAGTCTGCAAATAATGAATAGCATTGATGTTAACACAGGGGGAAGGAGAATCTGATCAGTATGCATCCCTCAGGATTCCAAATGGCAGATCCAATACAGTTGCAGACTTGCGGCTATAAGGTTTGATTTTCTTGGGTAATGTAGAGGAAATATTTAAATTGATAATTTAAGTATAAAAATTTTATTAAATATCTTGCATCACAGGTTGGAAGCGCATTTTTTATCTTAGCAAGTATTCAGGAATTTTGAATAGTGATATTGTAGCTGAGAAAAACCAACTTAGTGGGATATGTCACCCACAGCTGTATCTTTTTTTTGCACACAAAAAATCCCATTGTGAATAGCAGTGTTTTCAAGTGGTGCATTTATTTTAAGGCTGCTGTTCACCTGCTTGTTGTAAGCAATTGAGTATCTGAATCCTCATTTTTGGTTATTTTAACAGCCCCTCAGCAGATTTGTTGTTGCTAAATACAATTTTGATTGTAAAACTTGATTTACAAAGCGGTTACTTTGAAAAGTGAGATTCTAATTGAGCAGAGTTCTAAGACTATTACAATATTTTACAAATGTTGCATATGTAATTAATTAGTAAACCATTGAAGTGTACTGTTTTTGTTTTTGTTTTAGACCCCAGATGCTTGAGCTTGGTACAGCAATGAGTCTTGAACAGGTTAAGAGGCAGGTGCCAATAGTACTGTTTTACAAGGACACATATTTTGGTTCAAGAGAAGGTAAATACAGTGTTTAGATGTATTCAGGAGAAATGTGTTGCACATTACATAAAAAGTTGTGCTTTTATTGCAGTGATGAAAAGTGGGATGTATTGCAGCCTTTTTGAGCTGAAAGAAAAAAGTAAATCTGGGACCAATCTCTTGGGCATAATTCAGAAACTAGAGAAAGAAAAGGCGGTAAGTTAATTTCACATAATGGCAAATATATGGGCAACATTTAAGTATGCCAACTTTTTTCTTTTTTTTTTTTTTTTTTTTTTTTAACATATTGCCAGTGTAAAATAATACATCTCAAAATGAGAAATAATGGATCTCTATGGTGAACTGCAAGAATACAAGAAATTAGAAAAAAAAACCAGCCAGTTTTGTTTTTCTAATTTATCATGTTCTTATATAGTTTTCTAAAGCAAAACAAGAATATACTAAAATGCACTTTAAGTAAATACATTATATTTTTCAACATTTAATTAATGCCACCCAAGATAATACTAAAAATATGTAATGGATAATTCATTTTGAAGAAAATGTTAGATATTTAGTTAAAATAAAGTATTAAAAATAGAAATGCGGGCTTCCCTTGACTTGGAAACAATCACTTAGATATATGGAGAAAGTGTTTATTACACTTTTCTGTCTTATGAGCCTCAATAAAGGTTCATTTTTATAGTAACAAAGACCAAGATTAGGACAGTTTTCAGATGCATTGCACTAGCCCTAAGTCTCTATCATCTTCAAGGCCATTCCAAGTACAGCTTTTGGAATGAACAGTATCTGGAGACACACAATCACAGAGTCGGTCATTCTCACAGCTGATGCTGTGTTTCATGTGGTATGGTTCAGTCAACTTGTGTGGTGTTCAGGTACTGTGCTTTCACATTATCGGAATGGCCTTTCCTTTCAATATGAAATTTGAAGAAGTAAAGCACGGAAACACACCGCCTTATTAAACAATAATTTTAAATTATTTCCTTATTACAGTTTATTTTGATGATTAAAGGCCACACCACATTGCACGACTTTGCCAGTGATGTTCAGTTGTAGACTTCATTTACCTAATCTTGGCAAGTTGGAGGCAGTTGTGGCACGTTCCTTTGATCGCCAGGTACATAGTCTGAAATACCTAGTGACTTGCTCCAACCACTTTGCAACGTGCCCCCAAATGTCTTGCGTCATGGGGATGAGCTGTGTGTGCCTGAGAGCTGAAAACTAATGAGCACCCACCCCAAAATACAATGCACATAATGCAGCAGGTAGCAACACTTTTCTGTCTGATGTCTCATGTTTTTCATACCACAATAGGAAGGGAAAGGGCTGAGATTGCAACTGAACTCAATGTGCCTGTAAACCCTTGGCATGGGCACCACCTCCATTTGGTGCATGTTATTTATTGGCTGTCACAGAAAAAGGAGCAAGCTCACAATACTCTGGAAATGGGAAATTGTGCTGGAAATTCGTTATGCAGCCACATAATTTCGCATGCCCAGCAGTTCATAGTCATGTAACCTGATGAGGTGCAGTGACAAGATCAGCAACTGCAGTTGGCAAGTATGACATCCCCACTGACTATAAACTGATGCCAAACTGCACAACTTATTTTTTTTTCGTTTTTATTGGTTTTATGTAAAGCAAATAACATTCCATACATTCAAGTCAAACTTAACAAACCAAAATTCAACCCCCACCAAGGAGAAAGAGCCAACGACCAGAGAATCTTTAAAAGCAGCAAGGAAGGAAGAATATCCTTTTCCCTGATATATATGCATATTCTAAAATGTTATTAATTAGATCTTGCCATATTTTAAACAAGTTTTGAACAGATCCTATAAGTGAGAATTTGTTTTTTTTTCCCAATTACAAATAGTGAAATCATCAGTTACCCACTGACTTAAAAAAGGTGGGGTGGGATTCTTCCAGTTTAGCAAGATAAGTGTACATGCAAGTAGTGAGGTAAAGGCCATTCCAGTTTGTCCTTCTCCAATTTAAGCCCATCTGCGAGTACACCGAACACAGCTGTTAATGGGTTAGGAGTGATTGTGACACCACGACTTCATGTTTTTAGTAAATTAATTTTGTCACTTGTCATGAAGTTGCTTAAAGTTGTTTTCTCGAGCACAGGAACTCTTAAATGTGTATCTTTTAAATGAACGGAATTTTTGTTAATTATGAAAACTCATCTTCCAAAGGAATTTTCAGAAACAAATTAGCAATGCAGTATGGCGAAACGTGTCCTTTAACACTTTTTTGTTATAAAATGATTTAATTGGCATTTTATTAAAGTGCTATATAATTTTTTTTTTTTTTTTTTTTTTTAGTCAATTCATTTTTTTTTATATATAACAATGTTTGAGTTGCATATACCACATTGTTTCACTTTTCTTGAAGACCACACATTTTTTTCAGGCCTTATTGTAAAAGTTTGCTTTGCTAAATCAGCAGTTAAATCATAAAGCTTCAATTATATAAGCAAAGTATTAATTGAAGACATAAGAGATGATGATAAATGTACTGCTAAATACTTAATGTAAGGTGCAAGAATCAGTTTATGAAAATGTGTATGTCCGCAAATACAAATTTTGCCCAGTAATACACTGATTTTGCTTTACATTGCTACTGCTGTTCTGCGTTAAATCTCTATTCCTGTCATAGTCGTAAACTTGAATGCAGAACAAGAATAAATGGGATATTTGTCACACTTAACAGATTATTGTCAATCACTGGGTAATTTTAAGGCATGTTTTAAGTACAGATATGGTTTTTCCACTTGGATAAAAAAAGTACATTTTGCATTCAGTTTTTACTATAATAAACCCCTGCCTAGCTCTTGATTTTGTAAAAGAATACTCCAACCAAACATGTTTTTATCTTTTACTTTATCTGTGGTTTTTTTTTTTTTTTTTAATGACTATCTGTGTAGTATTATTTTAACTTTTGGTGAGAGATACAATATTTTTTTTTTTTTTTTTTTTTTTTAATTCTATTTCTTTTTTTTTTTTTAAATTTTTTTGTTTTTAATATTTTTTTTTTTTTTTTTTTTTTTTTTTTTTGTAACCCAATTCAGAAGGTCTAGGTTATAGATTTTTGGAACTGTTCTATAGTTTACTGAATTCATCTTAACCTGGCTATTTTATTTTTATTTACTTAAATTAAGTTGAGAATTATAGCAGTTTCTAAAATGTTGTGTCTTCTCCGTACTTATTTCAAATGTTATTTCAGGTAATCTTTTGTATAATTAAATTGATAATTCAGAAATCCTTCATAAAAATAATTATGAAGTGACCAAATACAGTTTGAAAGAAACAGAAATCTCCCTTTGTGAAAGTAAGACCTTTAGAGAGTTCATTTAATCTTAGGATATTGTTTGCTCAGCACTTATTTGACTGGTAAGTGTGTGGCCTTTTTTGTGCATCTTTCTTTTGTCTCTGATATTGAATTGACTTGTCTGTGTTGCACAGGTGCTTATTAAATCTTTGGATGACAAAGGATTTCTGTTTGTGATTTCCTCTGCCCAAATGACAATTCAGAATGGTAGGTGTAGTCTGCCCGCACAGAGAAGTTTGCAAGACCCGAGTTCTTCATGATTTATCAATAGTGTGTTTTGTTTTGCTTGCAGATACCAAAAGCACAAAGCCAAGGGATCTCCATGTGCTGTTCATGTTTCAGGAGAGCAAAAATATTCAGAAATGTGGCAAGTGTTCACTTTGTCTACTTTTAATATAACGTGTTTGCTTTGGTGTCATAAATTACATTCATCATGAACTTTCTTTGTGGTTGTACAGGAAACAGTGCAGTAGTTCCCCGGTTACCTGATGATACTGAGATGGGCATGCCAAATCTTAAGACTTTTGTCCCAGCTCTTCATTTTGGTTTAATAAAGGCTCGTACCAACACATCAGTACCACTGAATACTGGGGTGGACAGGAATGCACATGAATATTTGAAGAGCCGACTAGAAGGTATAAGGAGCAAAATACGGGAGTTTGTGATGTATGAATATGAACAGAAACTGGATGACCGAAGGTTTTTATTCTCTGCACCAAGAATCAAGACCAATATTGACACCGCCTTACATTCATATATATGTGATCCTGACAGTTACCTGCTTCCTAAAGCAAGAGCCATAGAAATCCTGGAAAGTCTGAATAAAACTCAGGAGTACAGTCCCATCTCAGACTGGGAGGGCTCGGAAGGAAAATGTGAAAGCGAAAAACCTACTAAGGAAAATGGCTCAGAGCACACACATCCAGTACAGAAAAGTGGTTTAACTGCTGATTATGACCCTGAAAAGCTTAAAGAACTGATTAATTTAATTCAAATTAGAAAAAAATGTATTGGTGAAGGAGATGAATTGGACATGGATGAATCCAGTAGCATGAGAGGACTTAAAAGAAAGTTGGAAAATAACACAACTGAAAATGTTGTCAAGTACATGAGGTCTTCATCAGCTGAAAATGGCCAGGATAGAGGTCAGTGCTTTTATGTGAGAAGAGAATATGTGCACTTAGCATAGAAACTCTGTGTACTTAAATAATGCCTTAAAGCACACTTAACCATGGAGTCCTTTTGAAATATGTCTGCTGTTTTTAACTCTCCTACTCATTTCAGTGATCCCTTAGTATACTGTAAAGGCTTTACTTACCTGAGTGCTGTTTTGAGCTAATTTCTAAATTTCAAATACATACAGTATACTATTTGAACTGTCAGAATTTTATGTTGGCATATCAGATTTAATTATATGGTGATGTCATTTATGCTTTTTACAATTAACTATGGCAGTAAAAAACTGATCAGTGTTTCAGTCGTACTTCAACACAACTTGGAATTTTTATATTTACAAAATGTAAAAGCTCCGTTTTTAAATCCCTCTTTCACTGTTGGCGGTATAGTGTCTGCTGAACAATTTTTGCAATCTTTTGTAAGCGGCATGCATACAAATTTAAAACAAACATTAAATAAACATTTAGCTTAATAAGAACATTAATATGGTCTTTCGGAAACAATATTTAAGAAAAGCAGCATACAAAACTGACCACTAACACACACAAAGGTTGGATAAATACAAATTGTGCACCTGGCATTTTTGTGTTAAGTAAACTAGGATGTCTTTGTGAATTCCAAATTTTATTTATTTATTGTTTTTGCAAGAAAGACTAGCGTGTCTGTGAGACCGCTGTGTGCTTTATTTGGCTGCTGTTGAGCTCTTTTGTACTAAATACACTCTCTGAAGCACAGAGACTCAGTTGATTGAGCTGCCCTGTGGGCCATCCTGAGGGTTTGCGGGATCCCCTCGAGGTTGCTGAATATCATGGCCGGCCTGTACACCCGTACTGTGAGTGTTGTGCAGAGTGGAGGCAGTACCTCTGCGTTTTTCCCACTTGATTCTGGGGTTCGTCAGGGGTCTTTTCTGCTCCTACTCTGTTCAGTGCTTGTATGGACTGGGTGTTGGGCAAGGTCGTGGGGTCCAGCAGCTGTGGGGCATCTGTTGATCTTGACTTTGCAGATGATGCTGTGATCTTCACGGAGTCGATGGAGGCTCTGATTGGGACACTCGAGAGACTGAGTGAGGAGTCTGAGTGTCAGTGCTTGCGAATGTCCTGATAAAAACCAAGATCCATGCCATTAATGACCTCTTGGGCACAGCCATCAGCAGTGTGTCTGTTTGCGGAGAGAGTGTTGACCATTCATGTCTCTGGTGACTCTTCCTATGAAGTCAGTAGATGGATTGGGAGAGCACGGGGGGGTCATGAGGTCGCTGGAAAGGGGTGTGTGGCGCTCCCGATATCTATGCAAAAGGACTAAGGTTCAAGTCTTTAGAGTCCTGGTGCTGTCGGTCTTGCTATATGGTTGTGAGACATGGACACTATCCAGTGACCTGTGAGGGAGCGTCAGTTACAGCACTACAGTCATGTGGCACGTTTCCCTGAGGGTGATCCGGCTCATAAGATCCTCAGTGTTGGGGACCCGAGTGGCTGGACCAGGCCAAGGGGTCGCCCATGTAACACCTGGCTGCGGCAGATAGAGGGTCATTTCCGGAGGGTGGGACTGGACCGTGCGTCTGCCTGGGGGGTTGCAAACCGGGATCCCGAGTTGTTTGTCGTGTAGTGGGTGCGGCAACACGCTGTACCAGTGCATGCTCCCCAACCTGACCTGAAGCACAGCTGGAAGTATATGAGCACACAGGGGAGTAGTGCCATTGTTTATGCAGTTGAGCACTGAAAAGTTAAATTATAATAAAAGTGACGAAATATAATTTTAAAATGGCACGTAAAAAAAAATAATACAAAGTAATCTGCTACTACAGCAAGGGTTAAAAAATTCAAGAGACTGACAGGGCACCACATTGATATATAGTGTTGCCTCTGAATGAGCAGCACAGAGTAAAAGTGACCCACAAGTAAACACAGTTGAAGCCCCAGTCTAGCTACAAAAAAGCTTGCAACCTGTAGAAAAAATGAATGTCACATCCCTACTTCAAATGCAGTAGTTTATATGTTTCTGTAATCTAGAAATATGATATTTTACCATTTTTTGTATTGACTCGCTTGCAGTTCTTACATACAGGCTCAAGGCTGTAGACGCTGTACGCCTTCACTAACCCAATAATTGCTTCTGACTCCCACTCTACAGCCCTGTCAACAGGCTTACATGGTTTGCTGTCCCCATTTGCTACAAAGTGTATTTCCAGACACCACTCTGGTTGCCCTTCTTTGTCGGTTGAGCATGCTGGTGAAGGCTCCAACACTGTTGAAACTGCCATCTTATTAACACTTGTGAGTGGATGGAAACAGGGTTGCAACTCAAGCCATATTTGTAGTGTAGGCTGTAGAATCGATACCATTAAAAATGAGTATTGAAGTACAGTACTTTATTTCAGTATTTTTGAGAACATTAACTCCTAGTGTACCAAATACCAAAAATCTACCTAAGAGTAGGACCAAAATTGCTTCACTCTGAGATTGTTGAGCCATTGAGCACTCTTGAGAGATTTGGTAAATATGGGCACTGGTTTTGTTTGCAGAAGTGAACGGCGTGTGGTAGACTCATTAGCACCCCCCAGGGCCTGAATTTTATTTGTAGCAGGATGCTACCCCATGTAACAGCAATTTGAGAGAGTTAGTTGCCTTTGGAATAATGGACAACTCAAATTTTGTACATTTTATCCCATTTTAAGGCTGCCTTAGTGAAGACAGACCTGTCGAGTAAAGATAATTTCTGAGTTCCTGTAAAACAGCCTTTGTTCTGTTTTCAGGGTGCTTATAGAAGTGTTTAGATTTTACTATTGCTTTTTTGCCTGTGTACATTGAGCTTGGCTAACCATTGCTGCAGTAAATTTATTATGTTTTGAGACTGTATCCCATTGGCTCCCGTACCATTCAAATATGTGTCATACTACCTCTTGTGAATTTCATTGGCTCCACAGTGATAGCACTTTCAGACTGGTGAAGTCCCACAGGGCCAGGTTTGAAGAAGAGGGTTTTGTATGACCTCTCTGTGAATATGCAGTTTCACAGATTAGCCATTAACGACCCATACTGTGTGAGCGTTTCGTCATTGTCATGAACCAGAAGGGAAATGGTCGGCAGCTTTCCTAACTGCTTGCCCCTGATTGACTGCCACAAACATCAAAGCTTGCCCAGGTGTAAATTATTTTCGCAATGAATTGATAGCAAAAGCTATGAGAGTTAGCAATCTCAAGTAGCAGTGATTCTGCTTTATTTCTCTTTGATTCTCTACTGTGGCAAGCATTTTTTTCTGCTAACTGTGCTGAAGGTTGGCAAATTCCCATCCCCTTACTGTGAAGGAGAGTGGTTGTGCTGCACGTTGACTAGGCGAGAACGAGTCTCCAAAGGCTTATTGTTATGTACAGTACAGGCCAAAAGTTTGGACACACCTCCTCATTCAATGTGTTTTCTTTATTTTCATGACCATTTACAGCACTCCATCACTCTCCTTCTTGGCCAAATAGCCCTTACACAGCCTGGAGGTGTGTTTGGGGTCATTGTCCT